>JANFAM010000010.1:17095000-17695000 GCA_024362665.1 Prunus padus | reverse complement strand
AATCTCCTACTTACGTATCAAGAAAAAACAAACTTAAACTCAAAGCAGACTAATTTTCTTATAAAAATGGAATTCATTGTTTTTCATCATCTCAATTTCATTTGCAACTTAACTCACATGGTATCCAAAATTTTAGGCAAGGCATGACAACTCAATCAAGTTAACTCTAGAAAAATGAGAGAACAATAATATATAATCAATGAAAGAATTATGATAGAGGCTGATCAAGGAGTTTCTTGGTCGTGAAAAAGGTTTTTTCTTGTAGAGCCAATTCGTAGATTAATATAGAGTTGGTGAACCGTTTGAACGAATAATTTAGTTGAGGGACCAAAATGCAACTCGGATATAAATTTGAGGACCATTTGAGTAAATAACCCTTGAGATTAATGTATGAGACAAAATTAAAATCCGTAAAAATGATCATATATATATATATTAATTTGATAAGATTTGTGCAATCCTAAGTTGAAAAAAGGAAGCATATATATAAAAGAGCTATTCACAATAGTTAACACCCCCTTAGGGTTTTTTTCACAAAATCTCTTGAGGTATTGGAAATTCCACTAACACCCGAGATGTTTCAAATTATTTCAAAACCCCTCCTGTTGATTTTCCACCTAAAAATTGTTGATGTCATCACACAAAAATCTCCAAATGACAAATGTTAACCTCACAAATTAGATTTTCATATGTGTCTTGTATGTCATTTTGTACAGGTGGATTTAAAGGCTCTGCTTGAATTGTGTCTTCTTCCATGTTTTTCTGATTCCTTTTTATTTGTGTCAATTGTAGGCATTATAACAATGCCTTATTTGCATTTGATCCAGCACTGCCGTCTATCTCCATCATCTCTTCATCAAAAACCATATTTCTGTCTTCTGCTACATCAATCTCAGTCTCCATGAACACTCCCTTTGAGTTTCAACAAATCTTGTAGTGTTCTTTGGACAATAGAACCTGTACCCATTTGTTCCTTCTGGATAACCTACAAAATAACAACTCACAGTCCTCGGATCTAGCTTCCTTTCCACAGGGCTGTAGAGTTTTGCCTCTGCTTTGCAACCCCAAACCTTCAAGTGGTTTAAGCTAGGCTTTCTTTTGTTCCATATTTCGAAAGGGATTTTGTCAACACTCTTTGTTGGAACTCTATTCAAAATGTAGTTTGCAATCTTCAAAGCCTCTCCCCATAGAAAAATAGGAAGATTGGTACAACACATCATACTTCTAACCATGTCTTTTAAGGTCCTATTTCTTCTCTCACAAACTTCATTCTACTGAGGTGTTTAAGGATTTGTATATTGAGCTATTATTCCCTCTTCTTGTAAATATTTTGCAAACGGACCTGGATTCCTTCCAGCTTCATCAAATTTACCATAATATTCTCCATCTCTGTCTGACCTTACCACTTTAATTTTAAGTTCCAACTGTTTTTCCACCTCAGCTTTATAGATTTTGAACATATCTAAGGCTTCTGATTTTTCTTTTATCAAATAGATATGTCCATATCTTGAGTGATCTTCTGTGAATGTGATAAAATATTTGTATCCTTCATGTGTTGGATTTGGAAAAGGACCACAAATATCAGTGTGAATTAATTCCAACAAATTTTCACTTCTTACTGCTCCTTTCTTCCTTAAGGTGGTTAGTTTTCCTTTTATGCATTCAACACTGTTTTCATCCAACTCATTAAAGTCAAGTGGTGCTAACGCAGATTCTTTGCATAGGGTGTTCAATCTTTCTTTTGAAATATGGCCGAGTCTCTTGTGCCAAATTTTTGCAGATATTTGATTCTTACGTTTTGTGCTTGTAATGTTCATAACCATTTGAGGAGTCTTGCAGTTTAACTGAAACATATTGCCAACAAGAATTCCATTGCCAACTAACTCTTTATTATTGAAAATTGAAATACAAAATTCATCAAAACTCAAAGTGAGCTTTGATTTTACAAGCCTAGCAACTGAAATAAGGTTCCTTGTCATAGAAAGAACATATACTACATCTACCAAATCCAAAACAAAACCAGAATCTAATTGAATCCTAACTGCTCCAATGAACTCCACTTGTACTTTGACTCCATTTCCTACGAACACCTTCACCTCATCCTTGTTTGGTGGCCTCTTGGTTATGAACCCCTGCAAAGAATTAGCAACATGTATTGAAGCACCACTGTCTAACCACCAAGTATCAGTTGTAACATCAATCAAATTTGATTCAAAACAGACCAAAGCATTTTCAATCTTACCTTCACCTTTGCCTTTGTTCTTTTGCTTTTCTAACCACCTTTGGTACCTTGGGCAATTCCTTTTCATGTGTCCAAATTTTCTGCAGAAAAAGCATTTCAATCCAGTTGGTTTTCTCTCTTTCATCTTGGTATTTTCCTTATCTTTCTTTTCTGCAAAATTTCCCTTCTTTTCTTTGAATTGTTTGACACGATAATCTTGTACCATATTCACAGTTTTTTGACCCCTTTCCATGATGATGTTATTTTCTTCTTGAACACTTATTGTTATGAGATCATCCAATGTCCAGCTTTCCTTTTGAGCTACATAAGAACTCTTGAGGGTTTTGAATTCTTTTGGTAGTGAATTCAATGAAAAATGCACCATCATGTCCTCATCTATAGTCATGTTCAATTCCTTCAGCTTGTGTGCAATGTCTGCCATGTTCATTATGTGAGCTCTCACACAACCTCGCCCATCATACTTCATCTCAGTCAATTTATTTAGCAGGACACCTTTCTCTCCTTTCTCAGATTCTTTGAATTTCTGCCCAATGGCTGCAAGGAATTCTTTGGCACTTTCAGACCTTGGAATGCTACCTCTCAAGGAGGGTGTCATGGTTTTCAGCATAATCAATATAGCCATCCTGTTGGCCTTCTCCCATCTTTCACATTTCCTTTTGACATCTCCAGTTGCATCTGCAACAGGCTCCTTAAGTGCATCCCATTTTAGAGCTATGTCATAGTCCATTAGCCCTAGTGAAATTTCCAGCTCTTCTTTCCACTTTAGATAGTTTGAACCGGTCAAGATTTCAATGGAGTTGTAGCTTGTAGCATTCACTGTAATTTCAAGAAAACATAAATACAAATCCCCAATAACCTTAATTAAACATTATTGATTTACACCTGTAGATCACAAATCAAACATGTTCCATGGTCTTAGAACAACAAATCTGTAGAAGCAGTCTTGAAACAACGAATGATTCCACATATGTGGATAGAGGAACACTCATTGTTTGCTCATACAATCTGTTTTCTAAACTGTTCCATTATAATCAATCCTTCTTGCACAATTCACATATGTGGACAGAGATTTGTACAAGAGAGATTGAATATAATGCAATTTTGATCAGGAATTTTGAATGAAGAATTTCCTGCATCGATTAAGTTGTTGTGGCTCACTTAATCGATTCAAGATCCTCCCCAAACTTTGATCAATCAGTCTTTCAAGCATGATTTAAGCAGAGAACTTTATGCTTAACTCATACCTTAACAAATAAGATATGCAATCAAAACATACATGCTATAATGACTAGTGTTTTCTTGAAAATTAGTTTAAGGACATATAAACCAGATTTCAAACTGTTTAAGCCAAATTTTAATCCTTTAATGCGAATTTTATCTTGTAATTAGGTTAAGAACATATAAACCAGGCTTTGATACCACATGTAATTCCTTACTAGGTTTATATAATCAAAACACAAACCTTGATCCGACATTGTGACAATTACTGCACTGGAACTTTGATTTCTTGCACTGGAAGGAAACTGGAATTCTGCAGTTGTGTTCTTGACTAGTTCACTGGTTTAGGCAGATTTGTAGTAGGGTAGTATCTCTATGCTATACGGGTCTTGAATCTCTTCTTGATGGGGTAGAATGATGTGAGAATAATAATTATTTTAGCCGTTAGCATATAGGGACCTCCCTTTTATAGGTATAGTTTAAGAATCCTCCTCATCATGGATTACTTAAACTCCTTTAACCAAAAAGATTAGGTATCTCAATCCATTTAGAGTTAGGAAACCTTAAGCACTTGTATTTATCTAAAACAGTCATATATCAAGCCTTAAAATTAATTGATCCATGTAATCCTAATTGACATTGAACTAGTTATCCTTAAGTGATTAGAAGACCACCATCTTAGAGTTTGTATTAGAATGCAAATCTTACAGTTTGGTCTTGCTTTCAGGTTGAGGTGCTCAGGAATGAAATGAAGGTCTCTGACAAGACTTGAACAATGTTGACTGACAGGCATTGTTTTGAAGTACTCAAACTCTCGCGTGAGAATTCAGAACTAACCACTTCCACTGTCCAAATTCCAAAAACTGAAATTTGGGATGAGGACTTTTGATTACCTGAAGGCTACAAGAAAGGAAAATGTGCAGATTTGATTCTCCACTTTTATTATCTATCCAAAACTGCAAACATTGTATCAAAGTAGCTTGTCATACCTGTAGATTTTTGACGGAACTCGTCCACTTCATTTGCAGTACATGAAGGGCACTTCATGACGTTCTTCTGTACTCGTAATGTACGTCTTCCCTGTCATGTCCTCTGTTTCATGGAACTTAAACCAACATTAGTATATATTGGTCGCGGCTTTAACATGTATACAAATATCTGTGTACGTGTGTGTAGAAGATTATCATAATCTTATTCGGGAACACGAAAGAAAAATAGAAGATATTATTTGTAAAATATAATGAAATGGAATGCCATACCATAGTTATCTGGTAAATCATCGATTCGATTGAACATAGATGTCATCCTTCTTGGTGGACCAATTAATAAGTCCAAATAACGCTTCTTCATGATTCTTTTCAACAGAAATCTTCTAAGATTACTGCAATCAAATCAGAAGTAGATACATTTATTTTCTTTGGCGAGAGAATCCACAATACGACTCTCATGCTTGCATCACATCTATTTAAAAATATAAAAATCCAAATTGTTATAACAAACTGCGTACGTATACGATGAAGAAAAATATTAATATAGGATAACTTGGCTATCATCTAAGGTAATGAAATAGAGAATTAATATTTCGAAAAGGATAGAAAGAAAGGGGCCGTTTGGTAATGTTTTCAAGGGCCCGTTTTTATTTTCTACCAAAAACGCGTTTGGTATGTCATTTTCATTTTCACTGGAATTGTTTTATGAGAACAAATTCAAACTCATGTACAAAAACTGAAAACACCAAATTTTCATTTTCATTTTCTACCCAATGTATTGGTCTGATTGCTTTCTTTTTCTTTTCTTTTTTTGGTTGGTCTTTTTTTTTTAATTTGTCATTTTTTTCAATTTTCAGTTTTTCATTCCACTTCATTATTTTATTTTCCTACACCAGTGATATTTTTCTTCCCTATACTTTTATCAACTCTATGAAATTATTTAAGAATTTGTCAACTCTATGAAAGTCACTTATTTTAAAAAAGTCTTTATAAGTATGGATTGGGTATAGAGTTGATAAAAGTCACTAGTAAATTGGCAAGACTTTTGCTATTAACAATTAGCTTGAAAAGTGTGGAAAAGTCATTCATTTAATAAGCTTTTCAAAAGTTATTAACTTTTTGGATACCACCAAACCTTTAAAGAATTTTTAAAAGTCATAACTGGATACCATCAAATTTTTAAATACTTTTAACTACTTTTTAAAAGTCATTAACTTTTTGGATACCACCAAACTTTTAAAGATTTTTTAAAAGTCATAACTAGATACCACCAAACTTTTAAATACTTTTAACTACTTTTTAAAAGTCAAATTGAATACCACTAGACTTTTATATACTTTTTAAAAATCTAAATTGAATACCTTCAGACTTTTAAACTCTATCGAAGTCATTAAAAGTTTGAATTGGATACACCCCTTAAATATTTTTTTAATTAAAATTTGTGTATGTGCCAAACACATCAGCAAATAAGCGGGCTCTACGTATGCTACGTCATATGACTTAACATTTGTTTTAATAGAGTTAACAAAATGAGGCAAAGTGAGACATGAATCTGATATTTGAAGAGTAAAGTGAGACAAATTGAGTTTCAAGAGGTAAATTGAGACTAGATTTGAGTTTTTAGGAGGCAAATCAATAATTAAGTCAAAAATAAAAAATAATCACATGGTTCACCAACCAGAAAAGTAGCCAGTGTATCATGACTTCAGTAATATGAGAAATGGTTGCGCTCTGACATTCACATGACATAATACCTATATGGAAATTCACATGACATAATACCTATATGGAAAGAGAAACAATTGCATGAACTGGGATAACATTGTTTTACTATCCCTGGCGAATAACGCTTTGATACGCATAATAATTTTTCTATATGGAAAAGACCAAAGATAGCAAAATAGTAGTATCCCCTTTACGACCAAGTTTTTCTCATATGGAAATGCAATTAATATCGTATCTATTACTAAGAGTTCGTTCAAATCAATCTACCAATGAAAAACATATTTGGATATCCTTTCATTGAATTGAAAGCGAAAAATATCCACACACAAAAATCCACGTGGTTCACCGACCAGCAAACTAACGAAGATCGGATCTGCTGTGCCCAAAATTCAGTCTCCTCTATGTTCCTCCATATTTGCTTGATACGCGCAAGGTTAACTCTGTTATGTCTTATTTTTCTACATTAAAAAAACCGAAAAAAGCCACAAAATGCAGGGGAATACAGAAGGCTTTTGTTCTCATATGTTGTCCATGCTCTGCCTTGAAACAGTAGCTTTGAATTATCCACGGCAATCTCAAACCCACAGTAGCTTTTTTGCAGAGACTTGAAATAGTTGAAATAGTGAACCCATCACCTTCTATTGTTCTCCTCTCTACCTCCTTTTTCCTCTCAATCTTCTTCTGATAGACATACAAAATTCACTCTTTCATGAACTTTATCCTCACTGTCCTGCAAAACCAGGAAACAGTAGGAGGCACCAAAGTCTGCACAACAAACAAACTAATTAACAAGTGACTTGGGACAAGGAATTTTCATAGTTAATGTTCCAACTAGTGCAACACAGTCTGTCAATCACATGATCTATATAACATACTTATCCAGGACATGTCAAATTCCAACATCGTCAACAGTCCTTACTATGATTTGATCCTCTGTGATCCTCTGAAACGAATTCATTTGCATGAAACGTGCCCGTCGTCTCCAGCAAGGTGAAATATTGTACCTCACCACCAATGTAGCCCAAAAAAAGGAAGATAAAATATTGTAACAACCTTCCATCAGTTGTAAGCAACAAGGGAAAGATACCATTTTATCTGTATAATGTTACAATATAAATGTGTCATTGATTTGTACATTTCCGTACAACATTCCAAATCTCAAAACTTATTTTACTGCTCATTTTCCTAGTTAGCAGGCAGCAGTAATGAATGAAAAGTCCACAAGAGAGAACTTGTTGAAACACTGGAACCATGTGCAACAAGTTGAAAAGCATTAATGGGAAGTCCCTGCTTATTTTGATTGAAACTATAAAATGAAAAGTCTTTATAAATCATGTGATCCAAATTCTACAAACTAGTGCATGTATGTTTTCAAGGTAAATAAAAAAATCTGTCAAAAAATATTTAGTTGACAATACGAACAACCCAATGCTGTAATCACAAATTATTACTGCAACTTTGAATTTCTAGTGGAACAGAAAAAGGCAATCACTAATTTTACCATTATGTTCTATGATATAATAAAAGCAACATCATTAGGGGCGAGTACCATATTACAACTAAAAAGGAAACAGACTCACCTGAGCTTGGTCGAACATATTAGCCAGAAGATTTTTGTAACAGAAGTTGTCATGACCCTAACAGATCATAGAACATGAAGACAATGTGGAATTTGAGACTTGAAATCTTCTAGGCTGCCCTTCTGTTGATATTCCTCCTGAAGTGAACAATCAAGTTACGTAGCAAAGAGCAAAATGAAATATAGAGTTGTTATCGATTTAACATCTAAAGAAAGAGCACCATAAATCAAACTCATTACAGTAGTTAGAAATACTAACAAATAACACAAGGACTACTTGTACACCTTCATAATACAAGGCATACAAGGACTAAAACTACATGATCACTTTCATTTCATAGCCTCTTATACAACTCCATACAACATTTACCATACAGAGAGCAGAACCAGAACTACATGATCCCCTTGTTAGTCTCTTGTAAGACTTCATGTTGTCCTTTAGTTGAAACTAGGCTCTCCACATAAAAATGGACTTCTAAGGAACAACGAAGGCCACAAATTGGAATGTGTTTAGCTTCTTCACTACTTGGATTATACAAAACCAGCTCCCCTTTTCTACTTTCCATATAAATTTCACCATATAAACCGCATCCCAGTGGCCTCTCAATTCCAGCAGGGGTCCAATTGTCCATTCCCTTTTCCAAAAAACCTCAGCATCATGCTCAATCATTTTCCATACATAAATCTCTCTTTGCCTCCCGCTAAAAGTATACACTATCAAATAAAGAGATTGCTTTAATTCCGCCAGTTTTGTGCACATCGGGATTTCTAAAAAGCTTAAATCTGGCAACTGCAATTCCCCAAACACATCATCACACATGTCAAACGATACGATCAATTCATGATCCCCCCTGCCATATGCAATCCAATAAAGCAAACCGTTCAGAGCCGTGCACGAATGTTCATAAATTTCAAAGTGAAAAGTATTAACCTCCTGCCAACAGTCCATTTTTTGCGAATACACCTCCGCTAGTATCCAAGCATTACCAAAGCAAGACAAATACACAATCCTCACAACCTTATAGTCATCAATAAGAGGGTGGTACCCAAATCCGTGAGCAACGCCACGGACCTGAACATTACAATCACCATTGACAGAATCAATAACCGAGTCTGGTAGGACACTAAATTCCCTTATAGCAGGGTTCCACAACAAAATCATAGGTGACCAAAGATGAGCAGATTTATCATGAGCTAAACAAAGTAAGCCATTACAAGACCCCACAAGTTTCAAGTGATGAGAATCCATTACAGATGATGGTATCTCCAATTTTGATAACATGTAACCATGCGTGCCATGTAAAAGCAGAGAAATGGCATTCTTACGAGTGACATTGCAACGGTACTTTACCAGAAGGCGTCCACTTTGGTCTTCTTTTGCAATATTGAGATTGAGGTGCTGAGAAATGAAATGGGGGTCTCTGATCAGAGCTTGCCATTCTTTGCGTACTGAGCTGAACCGAACCAGAGATTTGGCGGGTAGTCTTGAGAGAATGTCAGCCGTCAGATGCTCAGGAAAGGCCATATGAAAACGATGAAAACGATGGTCTTCTTGCAAAGGGGTTTTGAAAATGTTGGTGTAAAGAAAATAAAAATTGGCTGAGACGCTAGAAGAAACAGAAGGGCCAAGAAAGGAAAGAAACAGACATGTTTTGAAAACAATCTTCGCTTGTAGCGGCAAGCTCTCTGAAGAAGAAGCAAATCTTTTCAGAAGGGCTCAAGGAAGCTGTGGGCGGAACCCATTTGAGATGCTCTATGATATAAAGTCTGGACTGTGTAGCATCCTGAGGTGTTCTCTTTTAATTAAGAAAAAAAAATGTTGGTTTAATTTGCCATTGACGTTTAAGAAGAGATCTGGTATTGGCAAGGTAATTGAGAAGACATAAAAACTGTAAAAGTAGGACAATTCGCTGCTCAAAAAAAGTAGGACAATTCTTTCTTTTTTTTTGGGTAATTTTTGTGTGTTTCCGGTGCACCACGTAACTGATGTATCATTTACTAGACAGAGAATACGTGGAATATTTCTAATGCAGCCCTCCCACATGTCATAAAAAATAATTCATTAAATTAGAGAGTAATTCTATATGTCATAGGTCTATTGGATGGTACACCAATCACGTGGTGTACCGGAACATTTAAAAATTTCTCCTGAAAGTAGACAATTCTTGGGTCATGTCTATTGATGATCTTGATATTCTTTCTGCTGTGGCCCAATGGGCTGAAAAACACGTCATCTTAGTTTTAGAAATAAAAATGGCAAGTCTTATGGGTAGGGTTAGGGGTGGCAATTTCTGATACGCAAAGGAAAAACACGATCCAAATTCGCACGATTAATAAATTGGTGGGTTTCGGATCAACCTGTCAACCCGTTTAAATACCCACTAACCCATTTAAATTGTTTTAAACTATAATAAATATTACAATTATACAATTATAATACAAACACCCCTTGTGGACTAGAGGTAAGCTGTTATGCTTTAAAGAAGGAGATCATGGGATTGAAATCCCTTGCCTCCCTCTCTCTTTTTTTTTTCCTTCTCTCCTCTCTCCTCTTTTTTTTTCTTTTAAATTGCTTCTCTCTTCTCTTCACTCTCTCTTTCTTTTTCTAATTAAATTAAAAAGTAAGATTATTAACTTTTTCTATATATTAATTAAATTAAAAATTATTATTATTAACTTTTTTCTTTCTTTTCCTTCTCTCCTCTCTCCTCTTTTTTTCTTTTAAATTGCTTCTCTCTTCTCTCTCTTTCTTTTTCTAATTAAATTAAAAAGTATGATTATTAACTTTTTCTAAATATTAATTAAATTAAAAAGTATTATTATTATTAAGACAGTTGTGGAGCTCGAGGAATGGGGGAAACACAGAGCGAAATCATGGAGTTGGAACGCCAGAAATTATGGGTGTGAAGGTCGAGGAACGCGAGAAAAATTAGAAACGGGTGTCATAATGTACGTCTATAAAAGAACACAAGGGGAGAAAAAAAATCACAACTCAGAAAATGCAAATCTCACCAATTTTCTTCCTTCCCATTTTTCTCGATCTAAACTTATCTCTTCAAACTCAGAAATAAAATGGCATGTTCATTCCCATTTTATCTCGATCTAAACCTAGCTTTGCCAATTAGCTGTATCTTAACTCATAATGTCCAATTGTCAAGTATAGATGCAATAGTAACAATTGACGGAAAAAATGAAGATTTGACAAACAAGCATAGGGTACATAGAGGTCTCTCTTCCTTGGATGTTTTTATCACAATTTATCTAATTTTTACCGTTATCAATATTTCCTAAACTCTTGATATTTAAGACCTTGATCACCACCAAAGCAAAATACAGAGCTTTTCTATGTTGTGTTGGACGGCACCCACTTGCCTAGAAAACCCAAAAGACAACAATCAAACCTCAAGAATAGAAAAGAACTGAAGTGTACAGAAGATAAGTAGAAATTTCTAGAATTTTAAACGTGTGGTGGATAAGACAGTAAACCTAAAACAGTTGGGTGAGATTGGGTTTTTTGGTCTGAGTGGGTGAGATTGGTTTAATTTCCAACAACATGCATGTGTTGGTTCAATACATAAAGATCCAAAAATTCGACCAAGAGTTGGGTTTAGTCCACACATGTGTTGTCATTGATCTGAAGTCCTTTGACTTTTGTGCGCACATATGATTATATTCCTTTTTAGATTTTCTGATGCAAACATTAGTTTTTTCGTTTTAAAATTATTTTATTGTTCCCATATTTGCCCATGAGATATAAAACGGGTAAGAAATTGATTTGGTTGATAATAACTACAAAATTTTATTATGGTTTTAATTTAGGTACGTAATAGGCTGATTTCTATAATAAGAATTACAAGATTCCATATTTCTTGTGATTGATCATTTAAGGATTGACTTTTAATGTGTTCTTACTTGATTAAGCAAACCCACCACCACATATTATAGAGAAAGTTTTACTTAATTAAGCAAAAATGACGAACCAACAACAGATTGTGACAAAATGTAGGTTTTCCATACTTCTTGACAAATTGTATTAGATTTTCCAATTCCTCTTCCGAACCTCTAATGACAAAGAAGTCATCACATATGTGAGAAATGCACTTTTGGACATTGCAGACAAATGTTCAAATCGAAAGTTGAGCTTTAAACTCAATAACCAATGCATTACATGTTTCTTTGCATAGAAGATGATGAGGGTTCCTCTCATGGTGGTTTTTACCTCTTCATAAGGTGCAAGGTATGGTGATTTGGGTTTTGGGTATTTAGCTTTAGCATGTGGGTCTCTCACATGGTGCATTTCTTTCTTATCTTATTTTGCCTCTTTATGTATCTAATGTATAGGTATGACGCTTTAGCCTTTGTCTTTTTTATCTACCTAAGTTATAGGTAACACATTTTATGACTTGTCTATATGCACCTTAGTTATATAGGCAGCAAATTTTTTGTGCTTAATGTACCTGAATAATATTAGGCAATGTCATGGGTAATTAGGTCGATTTTTTTGTTTTCTATATTAACTTACCTACCGAATAGGTACCTATCAGTAAGGATAGGTAAGTTCATATATCTACATATATATGCACGTCTTCGTCATTTTATATCTTATGTGTTGTACCTATTAGTAAGATAATATATAACATGTTCTTTGTTTTTTACCTTTGGGTTAGGTTACAAATTAAAGAAAAAATTGTGTATTCCGCATAAGTAGATATATTGTTTATTGATGATTTCTTTTTATTGTCGCATGTGGTTTATGATGGAAATATAAAAAAAATTTAGAAGTCAAAATTTGAATGAGGAGGAAAAGATACATGAAATCATTCTTTTTAAATTTATTTCCATTTTTAGTTTAAAGGGCAAAATTGGTATAAAAATTGAAGAATAAAATTCAAAGGACTTGAATCAAAACGCAAAAGAACGAGGACTAGACCTAATGGCAACCAAACATTTTGGACTTAGATCTAAGAACCCCTACATTATACCCACATTTCATGCAACTAGACTCGGCCAATTGGTTCACTCACGCGATTCCGCGGCCGTCAATAGACATCAATCACTTTCCAAAAATTTGAATTTTATAAACATAAACACCTTTCCTTTGCAAAAAGACAACCTCCAGAGCAACTTTTTTCAACTTCCATCTAGAAGATTGCCTATATAAATTTGAGGTCAACACCGCACAAGAAACCCCTACAATCCATTTCCTATAATATATTTTTTTTCATTCCTAACGAAGATATTTAGTGGAGGTGAGCCCTTAGTTTTTGTCTTTTGTCGTGCTGCTGATGAACTTCATTCCATGAATATTTTGGCATTGCATTAGCCATTTTTACTTTTCTACGTCGGCAATGAGATTCAAGCTTCCACTTTGGCTTATAGCAATTAGCGAAATAGCAAACGTAGGACAGGCTGAGATCAACTTCAGCGCAATTAGTTTTATTGTTAATGCGCAGCACCTGCTTGGTTTCGGGTAAAATCGCAACTTTCCTTTAAGGTATTAGAGTTGGTTATCCATGTGTCGGATTAAACAACCATACATGCTCTCACATAAGGATGGAACTGAAGTGTACACGATAGTTCATAATTCTATTGACTAATTTTCAATAAGTTTTTTTCTTTTTTAATAAGCCATATTGGATGAAGGGGAAATCGAACTTGGAGACTTCAAGTGCAGGGCTAAATGTTAATTTCCAATAAGCTTTAACATAAACAAATACATATTAAATGAAACCAAAAAGCACATATTATCAAAATGAAAATATGTTCAACAACATACTTGAAAGTGTACCTATTTTAATTTTTAATATGTATGTTTATTGATGCCCTGCAACTAAATTCATAAAGACTTAGACTTTTTTGGACTTTAATAGACTAATACATATTGGGCTATTTATAAAACAAGTTAGATATATATATATATATATGTTTGATTTTTGTTGTTATCCCCAAAACCTCTCTTGGAGTAGTTCCGCGCTTACTCCCACGTCACTAGTGGCGGAGCCACTCCTAGGCTTGGAGTGGCCCTACCCGCCCCCCTCCCTCTCTCCTCAATTATATTATATAAAACATATAGAATTTGTAAAAAATAACTTATAATTTAAGTTATAGTTCCCGCTAAAACAAACTAGATATGACTAAATTATAAATATTAGTTCTAAATATATAATTGTTGAATACTTAAGTGTTTTATATACTTGTATTTTTTCTACATCTAGCTCCGTCCTTGAATCCAATATATATTGTCCATGTATTACACTTCAGGCATACCACATGTGAGGGTGCGGGTTAGAGTAACTGTCATTATAATAGAATACTTTGAAAATTTGATTGTTTTCCACATTTGACTTTTCATTCGCGGCTGACTTTAATTTGTCTTTGAGCATCATTTGTATCCCCATCCAATTGTACAAGAGCATTATTTAATTTCAAAGATAAGTTCGGCAGCTCATGTTTTTGACTAGGTTTCCCACCTTAAAAAGTCAGCAATTTCAACTAGGCCCTGCATAACCAGTACTTTTAGAAACTTCCTAAATGTGTATTTATAGAGTGTGTGTGTTCTGGACAGAAGACGGAACAAATTAACCACTTTGAGTTTCTGCCAATATGTTCTTCTCCAAATCAATCCCTCTCTGTTTCTTACTCTTCTGTCTTTTACACCATGCAGCGCTTGGTGCTTCACCACTTTTCCATATTTGTTTCAGCAAAGAAAACTACACTGCCAATAGCCCATATGGTGCTAACCTGATTCAGTTGTTCAATCTTCTGTACACAAAAGTTCCTCCTACTGGATTTGGCCTTGGATCAACTGGTGAAGGCCAGAACCAAGCGAATGGGCTAGCCCTATGTCGTGGGGATGTCTCAAGCCAAGATTGCAAGACTTGTGTCGTTGAAGCAAGCAAAGAGCTTGGTGAGCGCTGCCCTAGTAGAAAAGGAGCCATAATATGGTACGACAACTGCCTGTTCAAGTACTCAAATGTGAAATTTGCTGGGAAAGTTGATAACAACAACAGGTTTTATATGTGGAATGTCCAAGAAGTAGATGATCCCACGCCATTCAATGCGAAAGTTAAGGAATTGTTAAGCGGGTTATCTACTAAAGCTTCTTCTAATCCAAAGTTTTATGCTACTGGTGAGCTAGAGCTCAGCTCATCGGAAACGCTATATGGTTTGACTCAATGCACGAGGGACCTCTCTAGTTCCGATTGTAAGAAGTGTCTTGATGGTGCAATAAGTGAATTACCAAATTGCTGTGATGCGAAACGAGGTGGGCGTGTTGTGGGTGGGAGTTGTAACTTTCGATATGAACTTTACCCCATTGTTGATCCTTAACTAGATTATATAGCTCTCAGTCGGTTATGACCATGCAGCAATATTTAATTCAATAAGTTCAGAACATGTTTAGAAAACATGTTAATTGTTATAAATCTGAAATGTTTATTACATATTATGCTTACAAATAAATGAAGTGATATGCATGGGACTTCTATTGCCTAATTTATCTGCCTCAACCCTCTTCATTCTGATATATATTTGACCATGCACGTATACCAGAAATTTATTATTCCGAAACTCTTCTAATGGTAAAATGGATTAAATAAATTAATTCTGGTTAATTATTTGAAGTCATTCTGGTTTATTTATTTTTATCTTCTTTTTTTTTTCGACTTTAGTGGATATTGAATTCTTCAAATTAAAAAGATTTGGCACTACTATCTTGTTAGGCATTTTGAAATAAATTAATGGCACGGGTAAATAAAAATGTTAAGAAAAGAGAAGGAAGGGGATCAGGCTTCTTTACGTATCCACTTTTCATAACCAATGCCTCAATACATTGATACAAACAGAAACAAAAATTACAATAATTATTTCAATACAATCTTCAACCTTACAATTGTGTGCAATTTCTCGTCTCCTTTGTGTTCTTGATGCTTCTATATTCTCTGCATAAAGAACTCCCTCTCTTTCTAGATATCTCCTGATAAAATGTCTTCCTCATTTAAGAAAATAATGTCATCAGTGTCATCAGCACCCACCACACCAGAAATGGTGCAGTCAGGAGAAATCGTGACCCTTAACCATCAGTCACAATCACCGGCACCGGCACCCGGCACCCAATGGTGACCAGAGAAATTTGGAAGAGCTGAAAAATGGGGCTGATCTAGCCCTAGTTTGCATTCTAGAAGCTCTCCTTAGGAGACTTGGGGCGCAGTAATATGAAAATTACTCAAAACGATGGAGATTAAGGTTACTAAAAAGTATAAAAAAACTCAAACTTACACCCAAGTTGCATTTTGGTCCCTCAACTAAATTATTCGTTCAAATGGTCGACCAACTCTTTATTCATCGACAAATTGGTCCTATTGTTACATTTTTGTTAAATTTAGTCATGTGAGCAACACATGCTATATTTGTGGGGGTAAATAAGACTTTTGAAAACTAAAATAAAATAAAATAAGGTTAAAAATTAATACAAAATTTTCTTTATTTTTTAAAATAATTAAAAACTATAAAAGAATAAAACAACAACAACAACAAAAGTAACCCCAAAAAAAAGGGTCCCACCAAACCTCTCTCCCAACCTCTTTCTCTCTATGTCCCTCCTTCCTCTCTCTCCCCTTCGCCTTCAATTTCCTAAATAGAGAATTTCCAATCACCATCTCTATCAAAACCTTCGTCGGGAAAACCATCGTGGCCAGCTGCCCCAACGAAATCTTGAAATCGTAGGTCTGCAACAAACTCTCAATCCTCTTTGCAAGTCTTTCAGTGGGTAGTATGTAACTCCATCACCATACCACCAAGAAGGCACATAATCAAATTCACCCAAATTAAGTGAATTTATGTTATAATGGGGACTTTCTTGAATGGGTGTTGAGCGAATAAGAGAAGAAAAAAATGTTAGTTTGGTTGTGTCAATTCAAAAGAGAAAGGGGCTACGGATGCTCCTATAGGGATCTGGGTTTGTTTGAAGAGAGAAAGGGGGAAGAGAGAGATGGGGCACCGGGAGGAGAAGATGGGGCGCTCGAGTGATGCTTATCGGGCTAGGGGCTAGGAGGTGGGAGAGGGAGATTGGTTTTTTTTTCATTTGATTTTTAGTTTTTAATTTATTTAGTCGTATTTTATTTAACTGGACTGTTTTACCCCTATATTTGACGGCAACAATGACATAATGTAACAGTAGGACCAATTCTTCAATTAATATAGAGTTGGTGAACAGTTTGAATGAATAATTTAGTTGAGTGACCAAAATGCAATTCAAATATAAATTTGAGGACCATTTGAGTAAATAACCCTTGAGATTAATGTACGAGACAAAATTAAAATCCATCAAAATGATGACATATATATATAGGAAGCATATATATATAAAAGAGCTATTTACATTAATTAACATCCCCTTAGGGTTTTTGTGTTTTTCACAAAATCTCTTGAGGTATTGGAAATTCCACAAACACACGAGATGTTTCAAATTGTTTCAAAACCCCTCCCGTTGATTTTCCACCTAAAAATTGTTGATTTCATCATACAAAAATCTCCAAATGACAATGTTAATAACTATATCTAAAAGCCATGTATTTCTGTCTGCTCAAGTTACAACGCCCCATTCACAATTCTTTACCATCTTCATGCAATCAACAATTGGACCGAGAACAATACGAAAACCAAAATAACAAATCGATCGATGCATCCGTGGCTGGGGGCCATGAGTTCTTGTACAGGTAGAGAGGATGAACACGTTACTGTCAATTTTGAAAGCAATTTACAAACTTATCCTTTAGCTAATGTGGCTTAGTGTAAATCGTTAGATAATTTAAATGGTTCAAATTTATGAAATGCGAGTAAATGCACAATTCCTAAATGCAGTTTTTATAAAAATTTTAAAAAAAGCCCAAATTTAGCCCCTATTTTCATAAAAGTCAGTTTTTATAAAAACTTTCAAAAATAGCAAAAAACTCACCTAAGGCCTAGTTTGGCATTGCTGTGCTGAGAAAATAATTGATGTCACATTTGCTGTGAGAGAAATCAGTGTGAGAGAAATCAGTTTGGTGTTTGGTAAACTTTTTGTTAAAGGTGTTGTTTGTACAATAATCAATTTCTAAGTGTGTGATAAATTTTTTTGTGAAAGTGATGTGAGTTATGTATAATGACTAAAAAGTACATTATGTTGAAATGACTTTTCTGTTCAATTGTTTAGTAAAAAGAAAAGCACTTTCACTTTCTCTTATATATTTTTTTGTATTCCAATCTAGTCAAATAATCCCCAAATTGATGGGATTAAGTGTTTGACCTAGGATATGCAAATATTTGCTTCCACTAATGCCCCCCCAGCTTTTGCATGGCACATGGTGGCATAGAGGAGGTGTGAATTAATTGTTGGGTTGTCCAGCAGCATCTAGGCTTCATTTTGTGACTTGGGCTCCTAATTGGAGGAGGCCATTGAGTGACTAATTTTTCTGAAATAGGGTTCCCAGTTGGAATGGGCTTGAGACTCCTTGTAGGTCATGGAACCTCAGTTGCTATAAATATAGGGCTTCTTCTCACTTTTTTTTCAAATCACAAACTTGCTTTCTCTACTTTCTATCAGTAAGAGAGATCTTGGAGGATTGTCCTGCTTGTCAAGGAAAGGAGTTGTCATGTAATCCAAGGTAGGACAACTTGGATTTTTTAGTTTTCTTTTATTTCTTCCTGCTGTGAGGTCTAGCTGGTGGGACCAGCTTGCATAATTGCCGAACTTTGGTAATGGTGGCATGGCGTTTCGATGGTATTTGGTGGTTGTCATGGCTGCAGCAGCTACAATGGAGGCTTACGGCTACAGCTGGAGCTGCAGCAAGGGCTGGAGGTGCGGGCCTGCTGCTGGTGGGCTTGGTGATTGCAGACTTGCTAGGCCAGCGAGCTAGAGATGCGCGGATGGGTTGGGCTAGGCAACAAGTTGGAGTTGGGTTGCAACAGAAACTAGGCTTGGGCTGATCCATGCTGCTCCAATTTTTTTTTCTTTTGTTGTTGCTACTTTTTTAACAAAGGTTTTGAACTGTGCTTTTCTCCTTGGTTTTGCAGCTGCTCAACAACCATATCTTTCAATGGGAGAAGCCAATCACCGAGCTCGTAAGTGCCTTTGTACTTGTGGGGTGGCTCCAAAGTGTACAAGGAGAGATTTGTGGCAAATCTTCATCATGTCACTATCGAGGACTAATTTCGAACATGGCGTGGTACTTTTGACTCTGCCATTTCGAAGGACATGCATGTCAAGTTGGCGGAGCCCTTGGCCGACAATGTGCCTCACTTGGATTTGAACAATTCGGACACTGAATTATCACGTTCCGTCCATTCTACTTCTCATTAGGCTTTAAGTTCCCGCTATCAAAGATTTTCGGGAGGTGCTATGCGCCATAGAATGTGCCCCCAATCAATGTACCCCAAACGTCTACCGGGCGATCATTTTCTTCGAAAATCTGAGTTATTTCTTTAAGTGGACCTAGATCTGACGGTGCAGGAGTTCTACTTCTTCGAAGTGAGGCGCTATGAGAAGTATGCCCAGGTTCGCATGTGCAATGCCAAGCTATTTGACAGTCTGAGTCAAGGCAATCATGTGTGGCATACCAACATGCTGGAGGTGAGCGGCAGATGGGAAGGGGAGGTTGGCTACAGTCCTCTCATTCCTCTCACCTACTGTGACGGTTAGTCGTACTCCATAGATCTGCAATAGTTTTTCAGGAATTCTCTAATGTGTATCTAACTTCCGTCTTTTGCTTGCAGAAAATGACATCCGCAAGAAGCTCGACCTCGGCCCGGACATGACCAAGGTTTGTCAAGCTCTGAACATCCCTGCCAGGTTCCGTGAATGACACTGATTACTGAGCGAACATCGGAAGGAGGCTAGCGGTCTGCCCATGCCTAAGATGTTGAAAGATGGAAGCTGCATGGCTTGGACCTAGATGATCTGCTAGTTGAATGGGAGGAGTCCTCGACCGAGCTCCCCGAGAAGAGGAAGGCTAGTAGTAGGTCTATTTGAGATGAAGCCGCAGCCTCACAGTCAAGGCCACAATCAATTCTTCCTCAAGAGGGGTCTCATTTGCCAAGAAGGTCCCAGGGGAATTGTTCCTTCTTCATCTACCAAGATCAATCACCTTGTCGGTGTAGAAATCAAGAGGTTAATGGCATGCAAGAGGTTCGAGATATTCAGATCAACTTTTCGGTCGAGCAGCTCAAAACCCGTGATCTGCCTTGTCATGAGGTTGGCTCCCGAGTTGGGTCGATTGCAAAGATGCAGAGTTCGAGTCGTCCCCGCCGGTCCGGGATCAAACTGAGAGCACTGTACCCTCGTCCAACAATCATGACTTGTCTGCCAAGCCACGAATAATCAATCGTGAAGCTGATTTAGTATCGTAGGTTGTGGTTAAGAGAGCTAGATAGCCGTCTGCTCGATCGAAGAGTCCTTCAGTTGTTCGAACTGCTATTCCAGGAGTTGGCAATAGCTATGCTGGGGATGATCTGCTCAAAACAAACTTCATGTCAAGCCCATTTGTTTGTGTCAAACTGGTTGACCATATACATCATACTAGAGACCTTGGCACGTTCTCGAGTCTTCCTCTGGATAAGCAAGAAAAATATGTCATGTATCACCTTCAAAAGGGAGTAGTTTTTGTTGTTGGGGTCATGCAGAACTCGTCTGTTGTTGTCCCTTTTTCTGCTCAGCTTGATGAGCTGACGAAGAAGAATGCTAATCTGATCGGCAAGCTTTCAAACGAGTGAATTCGCCATGATGCCAAGATATCCGAGATGAAGAAGAGTATGTTTGCGCTGAAGAGTTCTCTTGGCCAAAAAGATGGTGAGATAAAGTCCATTGTTGCTACCATGCTCGAACGCAAGAATTCCTACTTTCACCTTGAACACAAGTATGTCGTTCTAGCCCAAAGCCATGAAAAGCTGCTGGCCAAATTCGACCCCTCCCTAGTCGAAGCCATGGAGTCATCCAAGCATGAGATTGTTTCCAACACGTACAAGCTGGGATACTTGGACTACATGAACAGCGCCTCTCCCTGTTGCCTCCTCGAAGATGAAGACGCCGAGCAGCTTAACCTGACGTGCCCCTACTCAAATTGAGCAGATCAGCGCTGTGGGGGAAAACCACGCCAATGATGGTGCACATGGTGAGACAAGGGCAGATGAGGGTGACTTCGAGGGTGGCGCAGCTGATGAGGTCGAGGCAGATGAGGAGGAGCGAACAGCTGGGGCTGTTGAGCATATGGCGATTGTTGAGCAGAGTTAGGTCGTGGTCTGCGTAGCTGATCAGGAGACCGTATTAACTTAGTTCTATAGCCCACTTCATGAGTCGTTGAGATGCATCAGGGCCGTGGAAAATTGATCTCAAAGGAAAGTCGATCATGAAGATGATCCGGTGAGCTTGGTAGTAGGGTCGCAATTTTCTAGTTGGAACTAAGACGGCCAAAATGAGCTTCTCTATCTTCGTAGCGAGTCTTTGCATCGATGAGAGCTTTTGACGTGTAGAATACCGGATGTTGGGCCCCAGTTCTTCTCGGATGAGAGTTGACATGGCCGAGAGCTGGACACCGTCAGGTATATGAACACTTCACCAAGAACTAGTTTTGAGAGCATGAGAGGTGAAGTGACATAGGTTTTCATATTCTGAAAAGCTACTATGCACTCTTTGTCCCACTTGTCTCTTTGTCCCTTATTCAAATATTTGAAAAATGGTTTGCACTTGTCGGTAAATCTCAAGAGGAATCGGTTGAGGCCCGCTCTACCCGGACTTTGTATTTTCTTCTTCTTTGAGTGACCAGGTATCCCAAGAATCGGCCGAATGATACACTGAACGTGCATTTACTTGGATTTAGCTTCATGCGATACTGTCGGTGCAGGCTGAAGGCTTCGATAAGGTTCTTGATGTGGTCTGCTCATCGGGAGCTTTGACTAGCATGTTGTCCATGTAGACCTCCATAGTCTTGCCAATATGATCCTTGAAAATCTTATTCACGAGCCTCTGGTAAGTTGCTCTAGCATTCTTAAACCAAAATGGCATGACTTTGTAGCAGTAGGTTCCACTTTTGATGATGAAAAATGTCTTTTCCTTGTCATCCTCGTGCATTAGACTTTGATTGTAACCGGAGTATGCGTCCATGAAGCTGAGCAGCTGATTACCGAAAGTTGAATCCACAAGTTGGTCGATTCTCGATTCTTTAGTTGCTATTGGGAGTTAGCAACTCCTTTTTCCTTTCAGGTCTGCCTGACCGTCGGGAACACGATCTGCCTCGTCGGCAGTCTGCATCACTGGTGTGAACTGCAACTATTTGCTCTTCTTTAGCCCTTAGGTTGTGCATCTCCTAGCCATTGTTTAATCACGTTGATCAGCCCGATTCCGCCCCCATAGATAAGGTAAAGAATCTTCTTGTGTGTAGCGGATGCGGCGACATCAATCTTGTTGATCCATGGTCGGCCTAAGATTTCGTTGTAGGGAGACCTCGTTGATAACCATGAAGGTCTGCGAGCAAACTATCGGTGGCGAGTAGATGTCAAGGTCTACTGTACCCATAGTGATTGAGGTTGCCCCGTTAAAGCCAATGAGTGATCTAGCAAGCTTGTTGATTTTGGGCTCCAATCTCATCGCTAGACAACTGATTGCACGAAGTTGGACGAAGTTGGACGCATTGCCCTCTCCCACGTAAACTCTTTCAACCACTGCTTGTTCAATCTAGATGCAGATGACAAGGGCGTTATTATGCGGCAGATCCAACCCAATCAGATCCTTCCTCTGGAAGCCGATTGGCAGGAGCGTCCTCAATAGCTGGGTCGCTGGTTTTGACTTGGGAGACGAAAGTCGCTTGCTTGATCGTGTTGATCCTTATGACTTTTTGTGGCTGCACCCTAGCAGCTTCATCACGATCCTCGATTTGCTGGATGACCTTCTTTGCAATGAATTCCATGCAATGGTCGTCTCTGACCAGCTCTTGAAGGTGCCTTTTCTAGGCGAAGTAGTCATTCGTGTAATGACATTGCCCTCTGTGGAAGGCATAGTATTTACTAGTATCCCTCTTAGCCGGGCCCCTTTTCTGAGGTGGTGGTCTTTTCAACCAGGGCTTGTTCTTCACTCGGGCTAGAATCTAGTAAATCGGGATAGTGAACTCAGTGAAGCCTTCTGCTATAGAAGCTCCTCCTTAGGGTTGCGATCTGCGCTTGCCTCCGTTTTAGTTATCGAACTTGCTGTTCTTTTGGCTTGCCTTCCTAGTCAGTTGATCGGCTTGCCTAGTTGGTTGATCGGCCTGCCTAGCGGCGATACAGTTGATCGGCTTGCCTACAACTCGTGCTCTGCCGGCAAGCCCTTTTTGAAAGCTGAGGATGCGATTCGATCATCGCATCCTATGATGTTCGATTTTTCAGCCTTGAATATCTTGATATAGTCTCGGAGAGACTTGTCAAGCTTCTTGTGCAAATTAAACATGTGGTCAGTCTGTTTTCTGACCGTCCGATAGGAGGCGTACTCCTTTGTGAAAAGGAGGGTAAACTCCTTGAAATTGCCAATTGATGCGGACAACAAAGTGTGGAACCAGTCCTAGGCTGCTCCTCGCAAGGTCATCACGAACACTGATCGGGGCATAATTAAATATCATTTTGTATCTTTCTAACTTATGATTTGGTTATGTTTTTGAGTTAAACTTGTGTTTTTAATCTATTTTTGTGTTTGTTTCAGTGTAATAAGCTTATGACTCACTAAATGCATTTTGGAGACAAGTTAGCTCAAAACGGTGTATGCAGATCAGTCAACTTCACGGATTGGACTGTACTTGCTCAGGAAGAACCAGATAATGAACCATACGTCATTGGAAAGATACGGAATTCTAGTTTCTGAAGAATTTTACGGTTCATGATTCCGAGTCTTCTAGATGAAGTTATGCAAGTTTGGGCAACTTAAGGTCAAATTCGGCAGCATCTGCGTTACTGGGCCAAAAATGACTTTTGAAGGCCTTCCCGATTTTTCCTTGAGTTGGGCTGCATATGCTTAGAAAGATAAGACAAATAGCTTCAAGATCCATATTTTTCCAGATTTGTTAGAGTGAAGGAACAAGCCCAAATTGAGCCCACAAGCTGACTGCAAATTGCTTGGTCATGATTAGCTATGCATGTGCTATTGTTGATAGTTCTTGGTTATGATTAGCTATGCATGTGCTATTGTTGATAGTGGGGAAGAAGCATGTTTATTTGTCATAATTGAAGTAAGTTGTGTAAGAAATAAAGAAAGCAAAAGCATCAAGTGGGAACTAGCCAAATGATGAAAGGAGATGGATGCTCATGTGAACTTGAGGTGGCTATGCAACTTGTTGTCAAAAGAAGAATATTGGCATGTGAGTTTGATGCTTTCCTTCTCCTATAAATAGGAGGCTTGGCTAACCTTCAAACACACCCCAAGGGGGAGCTCTCAAACATCTCTCTAGAGCTCCTCTCCTTCTCTCCTCAAATTCTCTTAGTTTTCTTTTTAGTTCTCAATTGTTGTAACAAAACCATTTTGCTTTTTAGTTGTAATTTATTTTCCATTGTAATGTAATTTCTTTTCTTTAGTTTTCAAGTTTAATTAGCTTCCAAGTTTCAATTATAGTTCTTGTTCTTATTCATTATGCTTATAAGTTAATATGCTTGTTTGAATGAGTGATCACCATTAAAACTTGTATGTTAGCTATCTTGGTTTGAATTAAGAGTAGACACCATGCATTAATTCAAATTGAAATATGAATAGGAAGAGTATGTATGGACATTCGTCAACATGGATTAGATACATGCTTGGTTGTTTAAAACATTCTTCTTTGCTTAATGGATTTCTAATGCTTAATTTAGGTTCGACAAGAAGGATCTAATTAGGGAATTAGGAATACAAGGTTAGGACCAAACACCATGGCTTAATCATACTTTAGCTAGAATCAATCTAAGAATATAAATTGAACTTGGTAACTAATTTGCTTGAGTTAATTTCTTTTCTTTCTTTCTTGTTTTATTTATTCTCTTTTGGTTTTCTATTTTGTGCAGGGAATCAAATTGAATCAATCTATCATCAATCCTCGTGGGATCGACCTCGTACTTACACAAGCTATACTATCCAACGCCTCGTGCACTTGCGAGCTAACAAACACCTTGCACATCAGCGCGTCATCAGCCTTGTACAGGATCACAGCACTCTTGAAGTGCTTCAAATGGCTCTCAGGGTTAGAGTCTCCCTTGAACTGTGTGATGAACGATGTTGTGAACCGTTTCGGAGTGGCCTGCTCCACCTCGTTGGTGAAGGGCGAGAAGTTCATTTGATCAACTTCCCTAGGCAAGGCCTCATCTGCACTTCCCTTAAGTTGGAGACTCTAAAGTCAATCATTCACAAGCCTCTCAACATCTTTTGCTCAAAAGGCTTGTGACTTGCCTCAGAGCCTTCCGTGATTCAAGAACCTCTGGTTAACTTCCTCCTCATCTCCCAAGGGTCGATTTCCTTGGCTATCGCTTGTGAGGGTTCCTCTATGACTAGTCGTCGTGAGTTGGTTTTTCTCGAGCGGATTGGCGATCATCGGTCATTGCGTTTGTCACGCAGATGTTCATGAACTCGAGCTCCTTGTGGGCCCAAGTGAGTGTGGACAACGGATTGTGGGCCAAGCTTTTCATGTACTTTGGCCATTGGAAGTAACCTCTAACGGACCATCGATCAGCTCCGAGTATGGCTTGCGATGTCGCATTTCTTCTAAGTGTTGAATAAAGACGTTCTCGTTCTCTCCCTTGCCCTTTTGTCCCCTGTCGGACTGGCTTGGGACCTCTCTAATCGTGTGTCGACGCTCATCTGTCCTTCTCTCTTCGCCGTAGAATCCAAGTTCAAGTCCTCAACGAAGTTGATCGCTCGAGGAGCTAACCAACCAAATTGTTTTGGTCGTCTACCTTCTGCGTGAGTTGATCAACTCGTAGGTTGAGGTCCACTTAACTACGTGGATCGAGAACAGAGAATGATGTGGAGCCCAAATGCACACAGGTAATGGTTTCATTGGAGGCGTACACGGGAGCATATGTCAAATGTGATGTCAAATGAGGGAGTGAATGGACTTGCTCCAAGACCGAGGTAACGGTGTCATCGTAGATGTCGGCGCTGTCACAGTCGCTTTGTCGTGGAGGGTAGCTCCGGCCACGAGGGCTTGTGGCTGCAAAGTGGTGAAGGCCGTGGGGATGTGGGTCTATGCAGCAATTCCAACAGCCGTGTGGTGTGGTTGCTGTTGTGTTCTAGCGACATGATGACCTAGCAAGTCTGCTCCAACAACTAGTGCTTGCGACTACAAGGCTGTGGAGGCCGCGAGGCCATGCTACTGTACGGAAGCAGGCAGTTGTGTGGTTCCAGCTTAAGGTTTGGTGGCTATGAGGAGTTTTTATTTGTGAAGCCATGTTGAGGTGCAATGGCATAAGGCACTTGGCTCTCGGCTAGGTAGCCATGATGGGGGAGGCACGGATCCGTCACAAATTGCGTCGTTGCGGTGGCCTTGCTCCTCGTACGTTTGCTTCTAACCATGGTTGTTTGGAAGGCTTGGTTGATTGGAAAAATATGAGGAAACAGATTCCTTGATTCGTAAGCATGCGCTAAGTATAACTTGTGCTCTCAATAAAAGCATCAATTTGTGGGAGTGATTTTCCTCCCTAAAGAATATTCATCTCGTGATCCTTTCTTCCTCTTTGTTCCTCTTTCTCCCTGCAAAATAACACAAAGTGAGAAGACCACACTCGCATGTGTTAGCCAAAGGCCCTCCGATACCTAAGTCAATTAAATGATTCTGAGAAGAATGCCGAAATAATTGAAAGGTATGAGGTCTTTTTCTCATGGGGAGAACCGGAGCAGCAAGGTTGTGAGATGGAGTTTTTGCAGGGTTTCAGACGTACATCATGCCTTGTGCGTGGCCATGTATTTATAGGAGCCTTGGTGGCTAGGGTTTTGGAAGAATAATTCCTTACATGGAAAGGAATTATTTTTCCCCAATTTAATCAAATAACCTCCAAATTGATGGGATTAATTGTTTGACCTAGGATCTGCAAATATTTGCTTCCACAACAATCACGTTTGACATGTCTTCTTATATAGTTATGAAGTGCCATGGTTGCAGTAACTATTTTTACTTGTTTTGCAAAAGGATAATTAGGCATGTCTTGTAAAATAGTCCATCTCTTTTTCCATACTCCAAAAGTATGTTCAATAACACTTCTAAAGGAAGAGTGTGCATGATTGAATACCTCCTTATGACCCATCGGTTGAATACCCCTACAAAAATCAGGAAGATGATATCTTTCACATTTATATTGTCCTAAGTAGCTTCTCATTTATGGGTATCCTGCATCTACTGTCTATATTAGGTGTATTTGTAAGGATTCTGAGCTGAAAACGTGGGAATATTTTCCAAACATTGCATCATTTAGAGAAAATTAGGAACTTATTCATTAAGAATCTAAACCAACTAGAGCCAACTCCTACCTCTGCTGCCCCAAACACTTCACTATCAGTGCCAACCCATGATCATACTGGGTATTCTAACAGTGTCCATATCAAACTAACCAATGTGTCTAGAGCTAAACTAACCATAGTATTTAGTGAAAGTCTCTAGCTTCAAAACTCATATTCATAGCAATAATGTCCAAAATTTGGGCGTTCTTCATTATCCCGTCCCTAGTTTCTAAAGTCTTATGCATAGGTATAATGTTGAAAATTTGGACAAATTACTTCTTTTAGATCTTATATTTCTGGAAAATTATCTTCCAATTCGCATAAATAAAGAACCATGGCACATCCCAAAACTTAAAAAAAATCGAATCCCATGGTCCAAAATCGAACTTTATCCCACCATATCCCTAACCTCACCAGCATACTTTTTGAATATGCTTATATTTCTTTTTTCGTACACCACTAAGAACACAACCATCATACTATAGAAAACGAACAACAACAACAATTGATAGTTAAAACCCTAAAAATTAAAGAGAAAGAGGGAAGAATGAAATTGAAAAGAAATAAATACAATATGCCTCTTACTTGGGTCTTGTGGCTTTTTAGGAGTGCGCTTCAATTGATCCGACAAGAAAAAAAATGGACGAAGAATGGAAGAGCAAGGACGGAACTAGGGGGTGGCTAGGGTGGGCTCCAGCACACCCCTGTTTTTTCAAAATGGCCTATATGTGCAATGTAATATAGCTAAGTTAGAAATTAGCCCAAGACTCTCCACAAGTCAGCTCACTGGTTCATTTAGCACAATCAAAACTCTGACCAAAGAAATAAAAAAATAAGCCCAAAACATTGTCTTCCTTCCTTCCTCTCGAAAATAGTTTCCTCATTTCTTTCTCTTGTTTGTTAATTCTTTTCTTTTTGTTTCTTCTTTGTCATTTTTGTCTTCTCTCTCATTTTTCTTCCTTTCTTTCTCTTTCTTCTTTGTCATTTCTTTCTTCTCTCTCCTTTCTATTTTATTTTTATTTCTTCTCTCTTTTCTTGTTTATATATTACTAATGATATATGTTTTGTTTTTGGTTCTCACTGTGGTGTGGGAAGGAGAAGACGCACGAGAGAAGGAGAGCGTAAAATCATATTTGGGTATTTTTGTAATTTCGTAATTTTCATTAAACTCAGCACCTACTCAAATTTGATTATAGCATAATCAAAATTGAACGCAGCTCATTAGCTGCTTTCCTTTATTACTTTCTCCCACAACAATTTTTAACAATAAGTGATTTTCTCATAGGTTACCAAACGGGCTGGGCTTCCTAAAATTTTTAAAAAATCACTTATTACCCCAAATAAGCAATGTCAAACGGGTACTAAATATACTCAAATGCCCTCAATACTAAAACTCATATAAACATAAAAAGCAAAATACTCTATAGGGCTCATATAATAAAGTTAAAAAAATATGAAACAACATTAGCACATATAGATATATTTTTTCACAAATGGACATTTTCAGTAAGGGTTTGATTGATGATAGTGCCTGAAGGTTTTCCTTTAATTAACAGGGTAAATATATCTAAATTTTCAAAACACATGTGAAACAATACAATATACTTAGATAAACCTGAATGAGAGCTTTATATTCCCCAGACTATTAAAGCGAACTAACCATTTATGGTCCACTAATAATGTAACAATTACCTAGTAGAAAACTAAATACTGCAACTTAAATACAAATATGTTTATGGGTATTCTGATTCGTGTGTATATATATATATACTTATAATTACCTCAAGATTTCATATAATGCACATAATATCATGAAAATCGTATTAGTATGGGGTAAGGTAAGTGCATAAAATAGAGAAAAAAAAAACTCCAATGCACAATATCTGAACACCATGTTAATTTGACTATGTTATTAACAAACTTGATTTACACTTACCAGGTACCTTTTTTTGGGTACAAGTGATAGTCTAAACTAAAAGGAAAGAGAATTTTTCACATACTCACAAAACTATGATGTCGTGAGAATTTGAACTTGAGACCTTTTGTCTGCAAGTCAAGGATCATGTTGGCTTACCAGGCACCTTATGCCCATGCAACCAGATTTTGATCAAAATAAAAAGAAAAACTTGATTAATCAAGTAAAACTCCCTAAATGCAGAGGCTCGATCCCAAGCTACCATCCTTAATTCTATCGATAGATTCTATCATAGTTGCTATGAGTTTGGACAAAGGAAATTTCCAACTTCAGAGTAGACAACCTTTTTCATTCACATAAAGTTGCACCCATTGGTCGTTAACAATCTTGGTCTTTCGGTCTTTCATCAAAAGCTTGACTTTGAACGTGAGCAAGCCAAGTTTGAACTGGCTACTATTTTGGTCCACAAATCTTTGCAGGCATCAAAATGATGCCCTGACCAATCCTTTTACCTCTTCAATTAATAGTATACTACTCTAGGATTTTTAGGCACATCAGATTCTCAAGCACAAAGATAGAATAAAGATGTCAGAGTACCTTCCTCCAGAAATCATAACCCAAATTCTTCTAAGGCTTCCCATCAAATCTCTTCTTCAGTGCACCTCTATCTGCAAATCTTGGAACTCCCTAATTAAACACGCTAGATTCATCAACAACCACCTTAACCTCAATTTAGACAAAACAAGCAATTCCCCTTTGCTCCTTCTCAGGCACTGCCCCAAGGACCCCACTAGAGAGCTCTATTCTCTACACTTAGACAATGGTTCATTCCAAGAACACTCAAAGCCAGAGCTTCCAGTTCAGAGCCTCAATGAGTGTTTCAGAATCGTGGGTTCGTGCAACGGATTGATTCTCCTCTCGGATGATTACCTCACAGATTACAACATGTTTGTTCTATGGAACCCCTCCATTAGAAAGTTCATCACACTTGTCAAGCCTCATGTCCCAAAATCTCCCCATTATTCTGTTTATGGCTTTGGCTTTGATTCTAAGAAAAATGATTACAAGGTAGTAAGACTGGTGTATCTCCACCAAAATGAAGGCCAAGCTTGCCCAGAAATCGAGCTTTATTCGCTAAACTCAGGGTCTTGGAAAAGCATTACATCAGCTGCTCCCAGTTATCTGATTGCTCAACACTTTTCGGCTCAAGTTTTTGTCAATGGGGCTGTCCATTGGGTTGCGTCTTGTAAGAAAGGAAATTGTTTTCGCAATGTGGTTTTGTCCTTTGATATGAGTAATGAGACTTTCCAGGAGATTGAGCTGCCAGAAGACTTATTAGCTTGTGAGTTGCCAACTAAGTACATGGCCATTTCGGCTGCCGGCAAGTCCATTTGTGTAAAGCACTTTGATCAAAATGGACTTACCATGTGGGTTATGAGAGAGTATGGGGTTGTGGAATCTTGGGAAAAGCAAGTCTCTGTTGATGTACATGTCACTCCCAATTTCAGAGTACTGCAGGTTTTGGGGTGCAGGAAGAATAATGGTGAGTTTCTATTAGAAAGGTATGACCATGGAAGAAAGATTGGAGAGTTAGTCTCTCATGATCCCAAGAAGAACACAAATGAGTTTCTTGGAATTCACACAGATCCAGGGTATTCATGTATTGTATATTACACGGAAAGCCTAGTTTTACTCGATAAGACAAGCTGATGCAGATTTCATGAAGGAGGAAGAAGAGGAGGAACCGAAAAATGTAGGTGCTTTGTTTTCATGTTCATTATATCTTGATATAATACTGTATGATTCCTTATTGGATTATAAGTTTCTTTTATGTGTGTTTGTCTCTTGATGATGAGAGCGTTCTACAAACAAAATAGAAGAAGTTCCTTTTTCTGTTGGATTTGGTTATAGTTTGGATGTTAGATGATGATCTTGGTCTCAAAAGTTTCCAGTTTATGAGATGTATATGTATGTTAGATGATGATCCTAATAAATAAAATGAATTTGGAATGATAGGACACAAAAATAACTCAATCACCACCATCAAGTGCTAATTTGACAATCTTGCTCAATCCAGCCTTTGCCCCTCCTTCCACCAGCAACATCCCCAACAACACAAATAACAATCATCCAATGAATCACTAGGCAAGCTCGGGAATTCCACTTTCCTTTCGAAGAAGCTCTAACCTCCATGTGTAGTCTTCTGTTTTCATCTTCCTCCTTCCTCAATCTTTTCAAAAGTCCAAGTATCAAACTCTTGGAGGGTTCACATATCTTTGGATCATACCAGGCAAAGAATGTGCAACCTTCTCTTTTCTACAAGGCGAAAACTAAAATAAGAAAAAAAATAACACATGTAAACTTTCGTAAACAAAAGAGCTCGATACACTTGTGCACAACCCCAAAATCTTCTCCCAAGTTATCTTCAGCCCACGAAGTCATCAAAAAAACATTTATTTCCACATCGAACCATGAGTGCTTCCATTTCCATTCTCAAATTTGCAAACAAGGTACTATGGATCCAATGTTGCAGATTTGAGGCTCATTTCGGGTATATTGGTTGAATCAAGAATTCTATAGTAAGGGTCTTATATATGGCCCTTAGGTGAGGTCTTATCTCTTAACCATTGGATCAAATTGATTAGTCTGATCCAATGATTAAAAGATAAGACCTCACCTAAAGACCATAAATAGGACCCCCACAATAGAATGACTCTTAGTTGAATAGTTATGGCGGGCCAACATGAGGCCCTCTAATTGTTTTGTCCACATAATCGGCAAACACATGTCCGTGCCACGTAGGCTAAGTTACTAAGAGCAAGTCCGTAATCAAATTGAGAGGAATTGAATTGAGGAGGAATTGAAATTAGGCGGAAAATGTTGTTCTTGTTGAAGTTGTTTACTAAAAGCGTATGGAATCGGAATAGAATTCCATAAAGGCTTTACTAATTCAGAATCGGAATATAAACCAAGATGATTACTAAAATGCCCTTGTCCCAAATCAAATATTTTATATACTTTTTTAATAAAATTTGATATAGTATATAATAGTAAGAAAAATTAAATTGCTTTTTTATTTCATAGACACACTAAAATGATTTTGTTTATTTTTTTAATTTATAAATTTAAATATTTCTAATAAGTATTTTTTTTTAAATGTAATTATTTCTATTAAGTTTTTAAAAATAAATGTAAGTATTTTTTTAATTTATAAATGTAAGTATTTCTATTAGTTAATTCTTAATACTAAAATGATTTTGTTTTTATTTCTAGGATAAGGATAATCTTGGAAATAATGAAAGTAAGTGAGGGCATAAAGGGAAAAAATTATCATTCCGATTACGGATGAAATCCGGAATCCAAATACCACCTAAATGTAGTGAATCCAAATCACCCAAATCTTGGAATTGAATTCCATTTTTGTGTGGGCCCCGCGCACTATTGATTCCTCCTAATTTTAGTAAACACATGTATAATCCGTAATCGGAATCGGATTCCTTATTCTCATTCCGATTACGGGTTAGTAAACGTGCCATAAGTATATTCATGTTCTCATGAATTTGTGGGAGCAACTAGTTTAACTTTTACATTTAATTAATGCATAATTCATAATTACGATTAATTGGGGGAAGGGGAGTGATCACCTACATCATCAATATTGTATCATGTTTTATAAGCATATTAAGAGCATCCACAGTAGGAAGGTGTATTTTTGGGAGTGTAAAACTAGTTTTACATTCCCTTTACACCTCTGGGGGTTGTAAATGTGGTTTTTGCTCTAATAGGGAAGATGTAAATCTAAAAATGTATAATTGATTTTTGTCTTAAGCAAATTTTTGCTCACTTTTGTCCACCTTTTCTCACATTTTCGCATGTAGGCCCCACCTACAAGGGATGTAAAGGATGTACATGTGCATCAAAATTTGCATCTCACGGTTGTGATTCAAATTTACAATCATTTACACCTCCCCATTGTGGGTGATTCATCACAAATGGTGTATATTTAACATACACCTCATTATACAACCCCACTGGAGATGCTCTAAATAGATTTCTATATCAATGTCACATTAACAAGACAAGCACTTTTCTCATCCACAAATATTTAAAGTAATTTCAGACAAACCATTTTGGTAAAATATGAAGGGCATTTACCATACAAACCCTTAACAAAAATGATATTTGACTCAGCATCTCATCCCTGTACCTGTAGATTGACAATCGACACTGCATTGAGGACCTATTTGATGTTGATACCAGACCCTATTTCCTGACACCAAAAAAAAAGAGCTCCTGTCTCTCCCAGCAGCTTGCAATCTTGTCACCTGTATCAACATCCATGCAGTTACGACGTTTCAAGTGTAATCCTAATTCATGAAAAAATCTGATGTTCCCTGCAATTTTGTTTTCTTTTGTTGAGATTCGACAGAGTCAAACAAACCAGCAAATAAACAAACAGTGATGCATGCAATATGGTTTCATAAAATTCAGGGCAGAAAAGTGCAACACATTCTGTCATTGCGGCATCTCACTTAGTGGTCTTTATCTCTATGATAAGTACTGCGTCACATTCTATACGGAGCCTAACTAGAAAATAGAGTGGTTAGATGATATGGCCTTTTAATTGCCTTCATAGATATGACCTCCTCTTTTGTTTCTTATTTAATCTCTTACCTGTGAATTTTTTTCGAAAATACAGTGGTAAGATCATATTGTCTATACAGCCATCAATGACATACGTAAAGACTCAAAACTAGGGCAAGCAATCTAAATCACCATAGATGGGAAATGGTAGAACAAATTTCCAGAAAGGTTATTTATTCACTTCCGAACACTTTCTCACAAGCTATTTGATGATGAGTGACAGTTGGAGAGGAGAAGGAATGATGGTTTAGAGTGGATAAGAAGAGAAAAGAGAGTAGGTAAGGGTACTTACCAGCCATTAACAAAATGGTTTTTTGACTCTAAAGGCCTCTTTGAGTTCACGTTGCTTTCTATACGACATTGACACCACCTCTGAGGTTATTTCCTTCTTCACTTCTTTTGGAAAGCAACTGAGAATTTGTTTTTCCTCCAAAGACAGAGCTCCAATCTCTCCCAGCAGCTTGTATTCTGCACACCTGTATTAACAATTGTGATGTTTAAAGTAAAGCCTTTCAACATATATCAGTGGTTAACAAATTCTGATGATGAGCTTACAGTCACAGAAACAACATATGCAATATGCTTTCAGAAAAAAAGAAAAAAAGAAAAAAAGGGTGCCATGACTGAAGAGAGTTTAGTCTTTTGTCATGGCACCCTTTTTTTCGAATTCAGAGCTAAAATCCATAACGACAAAACAAAAGAAACAGTTTAACATTTGATTTCAGAGCAGAGTATTTCTTGTTACTTTAGGCACCAATAAAACAGTAACTTCTATTCAGAAAGTCTCAAAACAATATGCTTCATTATTCTGAAATTTTCTACCATCATTTATATATGAGAGATTTAAATAAAACCTCCCCAATTGTATGGAGGTCGCACCACTTTTACACAAGCAAGAAGGCTTATGATGAGAGTTGAAGTGTCAACTAATTTGTTTCGGTATTGGAAGTTTCAAAGAAGTCATCCTTCCTGTTAAATTTCCTTTTCCTAATCAACACTTGGAATTCAAAAGATAAAAACACCATCCAACCAAAACTCTGCCCCAGTCTTAAAGAACAATAACAAAGCATTACAATTGCTTCACTACTGCATATATATCATTAACATGAAAAAGATCAGGCATATATATGTGTGTATTTTGTATGAACCTCCATCATCATATTCATCATGTCAGACAAATTGAATTTGTTAGCGTTTGACAATGTGAAACATCAAACGCAGACCCAAAACATGAAACAAAAGAAAAGGTTTAGCATTTGAATTCAAAGAAGAGTGTTTCTTTTTATTTTAGGCACTAATGCAACATAAGTAACTTCTATTCGTATTAATGCAATGCAGTAACCATGTTTAGTCCTATTTAGTGCATTAACAAGTTAGTGCCTGTTCATTCAGAATGCATCAAACAATATACATCATTAACTGAATAAAATATCGAAATAAAATATTTCAATTATCATTTACATATTAAAGATTTTAATAAAATCTCCCCAATTGAAAGGTTTTACATAAGCAAGACGGCTTATGATGGCAGTTAAAAAATTAACTAAATTGTTTCTGCATCGAAAGATGCAAAGAAGTAATCCCTCCCAAAGAATTACACCTTCCCTAATCACTACTTGAAATGGAAAATATCAACAATGACTATCCAACCTGGAACTCTGCCAAACTTCATTCTTAAACCGCAATAGCAAAGCATTATCAATATCTTCACTGCTGCATAAATATCATTAACATGAAAAGGATCATGTATCCTATAAAAAAATATTAACATGAAAGTGAAAGCAACTAAAACTACTAAAATAATAACATGTATCCTATAAATGAAGGCATTACTACTAGAATGAAACACCCATTTTTAAAGCTTTTCATCGGTTGATATAAGCCATAAGGCCACTCCTCATGACAACCTGGATCAATAGAAAATATTTTCATCCATGATTTTTCTTCACCACAATCTTTCATTACCCACACATTCATAGGATACATAAAAGCAACTTCACATACACAAAGGCAGTCACCTAAAACTCCCATGCTAACCTGATGCTCTCTTTGCAGTTCAAAAGGAGGTGGCTGAACTGACTGAAAACTCCCAGTGTCTGAGTCAAAAGAATCTATATAAGGCGATGAAAGCCAACGGCAAAACCAATAAAGCGCTCCTTTCAGATAGGTGGTGAATTCTACTTTATTTTTGAAGAAGGGAGCAAAACCTAAACATTCCCATGAGCCTGTCCCAAGTGTGTATACCTCGGCTGCCCTAAAGGGATCCATTGTTCCTTGCTCGGAGATTCTTATCACCTTGTACTGGTTAGTCTTCGGACTGAAACCAAATCCACAATCAATAGATCCCTTCACATACTCAAGCTTAAAAACTTCAGGATGGTGTATAAACTCACCGGTTATTGGGTTGCACACAACAACAGGGTCATTGATGAATGGTTTAGACAAGCAAAGCAATCCGTTACAGGAATTCACCACCTCATACTTGTGACCAGCTGAACATACCTTGATGCAAAGCTTCTTTTTAGTTCCAGATTTCCTATTGGCATCATTGTGGGTATTGAGTACCTCCTCAGCATTGCGCAATGGGATTTTATATTTGGCAAGATTCATGTGGAACTGATGCCCATTGCACTCATTAAAAAGAAAGTCAGAGGCATCATAACACGTACAGTTGCTGTGCTCGAAATCAAAATCAGAGCTATCTTCAGGCTCGACCAGATAAAGGGTTCTTGACACGAGTTGGATTAGAGGGCCGGACCAAAGGGTAGGACTCTGATTGTGTAAAGAGCAGCTTAGCAAATTCATGGTCCGAAATTAGATCTTGCCAAGTCTTGCATAAACATTTGCAAATGAGAATGCTCCTAGTTGGTAGCTTTAGTAGAACAATGTAAAGAATAGACTTTGGAAGATCTAATATACAAGAAACCATTACTTGAATCTGTTCCTCTTTGTTGCCTATTTCTATCGCATTATCTGCTGGCTTTCTTTTCCTGTTCATTGCAATTCTCTGGGTCTGAGAAATGGACAAAAAAAAAAGAATGGATGAAAAGGAAACCATCGGTATTTATAGAACCCTGAAATCATATTGTTTCAGAATCCCACATCTTACTATTTAAATCGGACTGATAAAAGCCTATGACTTTAATTTCTTCTTAAGCATAATTACTGCTATAGAAACAATGATATGCAGAGCGATAAATATATGACCCAACGAAAAATGAGAATTTCAGTGTACCAAATGATCAAAACGAAGAACTAATTTACAATTGCGAAGATAGATACAGAGATAAAGTTTAACATCATAAAACAGCGAAAGAGGACTTGGAAGTGAGTGAGAGAATTACCTGCAGAACTGTAGCCCTACTTCAACTTGCAGAGTGACAAGGCGGACACACAGAGGGAAAAATGGGGTCAGGAGACCCTATGGCAGCCGGGAAAAGTAGTGGTGAAGCTCCGGTGCGACCCCATGGCGCGCTGGATCGCACACCAAGTGCTCGACGAAATGCCCAGCAGAGGAGGAAGAAGCCTGGGCGCAGCGCCAACCTTGTGCAGCGCGCGCGAGCTATTATTTTTTTTCAAAATCGCCTGGCCAAAACGACGCCGTTTTGGTCAAGGGTGTTTATTTTTAAAACCTGGCTTCAAAACGACGTCCTTTTGAAGCCAGATTTGAAAAAAATAAAGGGCAACAGCAGCTTATCTTCCCCTCCCGATTCCAGCATCCCTTCATTGCCGAAAGACCCAATTTTTTTTTCAAATTCCCTCTCCTCTCAAAACCCTAAGATGTTCTTCCATATAGTGTTGGAAAGAAACATGCAGCTTCATCCTCGTCACTTTGGCCGCAATCTCCGTGAAAATCTCGTGGCCAAGCTCATGAAAGATGTTGAAGGCACTTGCAGGTTCCCCCTCCTCCTCTTCTTCTTCTTCTTATTAAATACAATATAACCCTTGCGATTTTCTTTTGCTTTTTTTTTTTTGTTGCCTTGTAGCCCTGCGAAATTTAAATCCGAGGAAAGCTTAAACCTTGCGAAATTTAAGTGCTACATGCTTATTTAGGAACGGAAACCCTTATCTGTTCGATTATGCTCTAAACTTGGATAAACAAAAACTAACCAAAAACTGAATCTTGTCAGTCCTTATGTAGACGCAGAAACATTAAATACATTGAAGTTTGATCCGATATTAATTTATAGATAAATCCCAGATCACATTGAGTTTGTTGAGGGGGGACACTCAGCACTGGTTCTTGTTCAGTTTTGTCTTTGTGAAAGCTCGGACCTTGGCCAATATAAGCTCCAGTACGGCATGTATTTTGCATTAGTATGGCTCCTTCTGTATAATTAATACTAGTCCAATTCCATTTTTAGTCACTTTATAATTGAATGTCACCAAGTTCTCCTCCTCAAGTTTAACTTTCAAGTGCTATAGCTTTGAAAAACCAAGTATATGGTAAATGTTCTTCGCTGTTTTTGCTACATGGTGGGATGGATAAAGCAGTTGGTATATTCATCTTTTGTGCAGTGGTCAACATGGGTTTGTGGTTGCAATTACAGGCATAGAAAACATTGGGAAGGGTCTGATTCGCGATGGGACAGGGTTTGTCACATTCCCTGTGAAGTACCAGTGTGTTGTTTTCAGACCATTCAAAGGAGAGATCTTAGAAGCTGTTGTTACTATGGTGAACAAGGTATGCTTTCCTCTTTTACCTATCAAGGTGATGGCATCAATATTCTTACTTTGTTTTTTCAAGCACTTGTATTCTTTATACTAAATGCAGAAAATATGTAATGGCATCTGAATTCTTATAGATGGGATTTTTTGCTGAGGCTGGTCCTGTTCAAATCTTTGTTTCAAACCATGTAAGTATCTGCCATTGTTTATTCTGAGCAGTGATAAGCTTTTATCCATATCTTGTTAGCAAATTTTGTATTGTATGAAGTTATAAGCTTTGGTAAGGACTAAGGCGGGTTGCATTGTTGCTATTGTGTGTGTTTCTCTTTGCCTTCTATTTTCCCCCCTTCCTTCAAAAGAACCATTTCTACTCAACTTTTTTAATAAAGTGCCACCTCTAAAGAATCATATACTTTTGGCCTTTAGGTTAGTAAATGTTGCATCTTTCTTTATAACATAGTCATTATTTTGTCTTTTGCTAACATAGTCAATGTTATATCCTAATTGTATACAAGCAGTAGTCTACTAGTCATATATATGAGAAAATTTCTATGTAAGTTGAAGTTCAATGAGAGTTATACTTTTTCAACTTCTTTAACTTATACTATAGGTTACTGGTTTTTGGAGTTTGAAGTGCTCCTCTCTTGTACCTTCTGAGTCATGGATTCAAATATCATATCATAATGGTGATATCTTACATATAGAGTATATGTTAACGTCCTCATCTTGTGTTGTAGTTGATACCGGATGATATGGAGTTCCAATCTGGAGATATGCCAAATTATACAACATCAGATGGATCAGTATGCTTCAGCTTCACCTGATTCTCTAAAGAGTAGTTGTTTCTTTTCTAGCTTAGTTTATATGGTTAAATTGATCTTTTGTTATTTTGTAGGTTAAGATTCAGAAAGATAGCGAAGTTCGGTTAAAGATAATTGGAACCCGAGTAGATGCTACAGAAATTGTATGCAGTCACTCCGTTTTCTTTTCACTTAGTGATTCTTTAATTTGTCTTTGTTGTTTCCATTTTCCTTGTGCTGTCCATGTGATTTGGAAAAGGGAGTAAAGTCATCCAAGGAATGGTCCTTTTAATTGTTCCTCGATTAATCAGTGCCATGTTTTGAATTTTCAACACTAAATCAAACTGAACGGTGGAGTGATGGGATGATCATATCCTGCATTTCCATGAATCTCTTACTTGTTTGATCCTAATTAGCTGCTGCCATAGTCAGTTTTTGACACACTTGGTCTCTTAGAACCGCCTGACAAAAGGCTCTTTTGTACAGCTGGGCTAGCATAGTGCAATTTGGATTCATTTTGTTTGCTTCTGATACTAGTTCTCCCTCTGTTTTGCAGTTCTGCATTGGTACAATAAAGGATGATTTCTTGGGTGTGATAAACGATCCTGCGACTGCTTAGTGAAGTTGGGAGTTCTGCACGCATGATGGGCTTTTGCCTGTTTGCCTTGTGGTTCTGTTGAATAGCTCAGTAGCATGAATTTTTTGTTTTTAACTGGGGAAGCTTTTACACATGCTTGTAATCCTATCCAACATTTCCATGAGTCTAATATATTTTCATCTTATTTCTCCTCACAACACTCTTATCTCATTTGTACGTTTCTTTTTTTGTTGGTCTGATTTGTGTTCTAAAGGATGAACTATGACAGAAGATATAAGTTCTCAAATGGCAACCAAGGAGTTGTTTAACCTTCAAGTAAAGTGGGGGGCAAAAGACATAAAACAAGCCAAATAATAAAAAACAACCAGGTTGTAAGAAATATAAATTCACAGCAACAAATCCTGATTATTGGTTAAATGTGTATTCATTCTGGTTTGGAGCTGAGAAAATCGAAAGGGGATAAAATTGCTTTCCCTCCGCCTCCTTTTGCATTTTGTTCTGGCTCCGGATCCTGCAAGTCACTTGAGTCGCTCTTTAGTCTGCGGGCTAGTAGCATCATCTACAATAGTGCCATATTTAACGTTGTCCTCAAGAGCTTCAACTGTTGAACAAACTCTGCCATCCTTACACTTGAAGTGCCATAATCAAGTTATCAGAGTTTGTCTAGTTTGTACAATTTGTGTGATGTTTATATGTCTGTTCTGAACTTTATTGTTAGTATGACTCTGCATTTAGTAATGAATTTGCAGCTTATTGGCGTTCCTGATCAGGCTGAAAAAGATGAGGTTGTTAAATCAGTGATGGATTTGAAGAGTGCTGAAATTGAAGAAGGTTACACCATGGATGCTGTTGCATCTCGCCAGGTTGAGACTTTACAGTTTTTTATTATATGTAGTAGATATACCTGGTGGAAAGAGCTTTCTGCTACGTTGTTTAATTTCATCTTTAAATTATTTCTCTTGTGGGCTGCTTTGCAGGGTCTTTTAATGGATGTGAGAGATAAGCTTCTTTTTGAACCAGAATATGCTGGTAATATTAAGGAAAAGATCCCACCTAAATCTTCCCTACGAATCCCTTGGGCTTGGTTGCCAGGTGCTCTTTGCCTCCTTCAAGAGGTACAGATTTGTCTTTGTACAATCTACTTAGTCTAACATAGATTTTTGTGGCTTAGTGTTTAGCCTTCAGCCTTCCAGGCTCTTTTTTTCTTCTTTAAAGAAAAATAAATATTGTTAAACACTAATTTAAGAGGGATTGAATTCTTTACAGAATTTGATTGCTACAGTTTGTCGTGAAACTCATTTTTTCACCCATACTTTTCGTTGTGGAATCCTCTTGTAGATACACGTTGCCTAATTGCATTTATTAAGTGCGTAACATTATTCTTATTCGTAATATTTTAGAATAGTTTTTTCTTGTTTAATTTATAAAAAAAAAGGAAGAATGGATTTTGTTTTGGAAGGTGGGTATAATGATATTGGATTTCTTCATTCTAGGTTGGAGAAGTTAAGCTTGTGCAAGATATTGGTCGTGTAGCTGTTCAGCATCCAGATGCTAAGCCATATGTTCATGATCTTCTTCTTTCTATGGCACTAGCGGAGGTAAGGCATATCAGCAAAGAGGTCAGGATATTGTACAGTCCATTTTGTTTCAGCATTATTATGCCTTCTTTTTTTATCCTAGGTGCTTTCTTGAAGTGTGGAACTGCAAAGATTGGTTTTGAGAAGAACAAGGTGTCCCAAGGATTTGAAGCTCTCGCTCGTGCAGAGTCTTCTAAGGAGTAAAAAGTCTCTTGGGAAAATAGCATTGTTATCTCAGGTGATCTCTCATCTTCTATGTGCCTTTGTGTCAATTTTTTTATATGATATTTTTTCATGGCATTTACTGGTTCAATCCACTAATTGGCATCTGGTCTGTCGCTCTGAAATGGAACTATTGGAATTCAAATCATCTGACTGTATCTTAGTGTTTGTTTTGCAAAGTAGAGAACATATATCTACATAAGAAAACAAAGTATGGTGGACCAAATGTTGAGAAGTTAAGTTGTTCTTAGTCAGATTGACCTGGTGGTTGAAAATTCTAAAATGTGACAAATTTCTGTTAGAAAGCATTTAACTTTATTCCATGCCTGTACTTGCCCTAAAGTAAGCACATGTTGGTCATGTTTTATAGATAGAAGAATCTTTGGAGGAGCTTGCACCTGCTTGCACATTGGAATTGCTAGGCATGCCTCACTCACCTGAGAATGCTGAAAGAAGAAGAGGAGCAATTGCAGCCTTGCGTGAATTGGTCAGACGGGGGCTTGGTGTGGAAACGTCATGTCAAGTTCAAGACTGGCTATGCTTCTTGAGCCAAGCATTTAATAGACTAATGGCTTCGGAGATAGTTGATCTTCTTCCATGGGATGACTTAGCTATTACAAGGAATAATAAGAAATCACTTGAATCACAGAATCAAAGGGTTGTTATTGATTTTAATTGTTTCTACATGGTGTTGATAGCTCATATTGCCCTAAGGTTTTCAAGCAAGCAAGCAAAAGGAATTGGTAAATTCTTTCTGCTCCTATGTCCAAATTATTATTTTTGAATATGAAGCCTGCTGAAATAGTAATCTTCAAATTCTCTCTCTCTCTCTCTCTTACTTGGGGCAGAGGGCGTTGCTGCATGTTCCATTTTGTTAATTTCAGCCCGTATAATATGGTTGTGCAGATTGACAAAGCAAAGACTATATGCGAGTGTCTGATTGCATCAGAGGGTACTGATCTGAAACTTGAGGAAACTTTTTGCTTGTTCCTTCTTGGTCAGGTAAAATTTTCAGTTTCCTCCTAATTTTATTTCTTGTGCTGTTTCATTAGAATAGTTTTGGATATCTTGCAGCAACTATGAATTTATTTTTCCTTTTTTCTTATTCAATCCTTCTCTTGCGTTCCTCAATGGAATACTTGGTGATACCTCGGTTTCCAGGGTAATGAGGCTATGGTTGTTGAAAAGCTTCAGAAGCTTGAATTAAATTCAAATTCTGCTGCACAAAATCCAATCTCAGGGAAGGAAGTTAAGCATACTTGTGGAGCAAATCAAACATTGGTATATCTCTTATTGTGTGCTGGAATTCTCATCTTAGCTGTCATTAGGAGCGTGCTTATCTTTAATTTGAAACATTGGGTAATGGGAAGGTCCTGAAAAATTCAATGTGTTCTATATTGTGCAACTTCACACGCTACTTATTTCACTACAAACTTTATGTTTGTTTTAAAGGTCAATACTTTCTCATGTCGGACTGCCTGCTGAACTTGATCAGGAAATGTGGCCGAAGGATGCTGTCCTTGCTGTGTTTCCAGACTCAGGAGATTGCCCTCCATCGTTGGTGAGATTCACGAGAATGGACTGTTAAAGGATAATAGCTTTAACTTTACCAGAGGGTTTATGTATGTATGTATGCCCTTGCAGGCCAACTATTTTGGTGGTGAAAGGAGGACTTCTTTGAGCAAGAAAAGCAAAGTAGCTCCACAGAATTTGCCTATTTTAAGTCACAGACCAATTTCCACTACTCTCGTGGCAGAGCATAGAGATTTCGATGAGTCTCTTTCCCATATGAACTCTTCTCAACATCTTGGAACAGCTGTTAAGCAGCTGGCTCCAACTGATCTTCAGAGGTCCCTTGATATTGGGCAAGACTGGCAGTGGAAGCAGTGCTAGTGCATCATCTGTTCAATTGAAAAGGAATCTTGGCATGCACCATGACAAAGTTTGGAATGGTTGGGTTGCTAGAGGAGTTTTGGTAGGAAGGATCACTTTTGTGGCAGTACTGGGGTGCATTGTTTTTGCTTCCTTAAGGTTAACAGGCATGAAGGGAAACAAGATGAGAAGTGCTTCTAAATGGGGTCCTAGTAAGCCGAATACGCACACAAGTTCCATTTCTTGGACAACAGATTCATCTGTGGATTCTAGTCTAGTACCTGCTTATATCAAGGGAAATGGACTATCTGGCAGGCTTAAGAAGTTTTTGGTGACTTTTATGAAGCAGGTCAGGACCTGCTCAGATGCTGAAAATCCACAAATTTCATATCTGTCTTCTTCGACAGCTGTGTTCCGGAGGTTAATGTCTATTGAAGAAGCTGAAGACCTTGTGAAGCAATGGCAAGCAATTAAAGCTGAAGCTCTGGGGCCTAGCCATGAAATTGATAGCCTCTGTGAAATCCTTGATCAGTCAATGCTTGTTCAGGTATAATTTGTGGAAGTTTTTGAATATTTGATATTGTTTATCTTAACAAAGTTCAGTCTATGAATACTTATGACATGGAATAAGTTGGATATGTCACAAACATTTAATTGTAATAAGTTGGGTAATTTGCTTTTACATGTTTTCTTTTCGTTGATGCTTCATTTAAATTTACTGCTTTACTCTACGTATTTGTTTGGTTACTTTCGCGTGCATGGTTCACAGTGGCAGGCTTTGGCTGATGCTGCAAAAGCGAGGTCTTGTTATTGGAGATTTGTTTTGCTACAATTGTCTGTCCTGCGAGCTGAAATTTTATCAGATGAAGTTGGAGGAGAGAGCAGAAATCGAGGCTGTCCTGGAGGAAGCAGCTGAACTTGTTAATGAATCTGAACAAAAGAACCCAAGTTATTACAGGTGAGTTGAATTTATGATGTGTATTTAATGGATAAACTGTATTTGAGTATTAGATTTTGGTTTGCATGTTTTTAATGTTAAATTTGATATTTGACTTGTTTTTTCTTGGATTGATTGCAGCACGTATAAAATTTGGTATGTTCTAAGAAGGCAAGCAGATGGTTCATGGAGGTTCTGTGAAGGGGAAGTGCAGACAACATCATAACATTGGCCTAGTTACTGGAATGCATGAACCAGCAGCTGCCACAGCGAATAATGCTTTGCTAACTTGGTTCCTCGCATCTATAATTTTTCTTAACTAATTAGAAATGTGGATCTAAATTTAGGAGGTTTTTGGCAGAATTCTAAAATTGCAATTGGGTTTAGTTTTGTTGATGTTGATAACTTTTACTTGTAGCTGAAATAGAATGAGCGGAAAATAGTTATTGGTTTCCTTTCCTCTGTGTCGTTGTCTCCGATTACTAGAGGCATTTAAGGCTAATTGAAATTGAATTGTTTGACATCAACAATCGGACTACTGTACATATTATCTACCCCAATGAGGATCCGATATGTTAACTGAGTGTGCTTATTTTAGTTTTATTTTTTAGGTCTGAGTGCTTACCGTTTATTGAGAAATGGTAGCAACTTTCTTACTAACCTTTTTTTTTGAATTATTTGCATATTGTTAATTTAGCCCTTTAACAATTGTTTCGGTAAATTAAGAACTCCAATTGTTTAAAAATCGACAATTGAAGGCCTACCGTCAATTTTTTCTGTTCTTAAGTATAGTAGTTGACTCTTTATTTGTACTCCGAGTCCTAATAAAGTCCAATCAACAAATATTGCAATTCTATCTCTCTGAACCGATTCTGGTTCTCATTCTAAACTAATGAATATGAACCCTAATACACGATCAGAAGCATCAACTTTGTGTGTGTGCAAGTGTGTGTCTAATAGAGAGATTCCTGCATCCAGACAGATAACAGTGCAAAAAAAAAAATATGTAGACCGTTCGAATTACAATTCAACCAATTCACTCTTTCTCAATCTTCTCTTTATCTCAACACCCTTTTGGACAATGGCCTAGAATTAGTCCCCTGTAGCAGTGAAAATATGAAATATGATAAAAGATAGTATACAAATAAGAAACAGAGCATGGAACAACAAATTATGCGTACAAACTACTTCTACAAAAAAACATAGAACAAAAATTTTCAAAATCATGTGGTTGCAGCAGCTCCATTGACCACATAATCAAGGGGATGAGCCTAAATTGTAGGGGATGTGATGTATGAAACCTTCCCATTTCAATTTTCTCATTGTAAGAAATAACAAAAAACTTCAAACAGTTAAAATGTTGGAAGTCACTCTTCTTTCACATATGTTCAAACAGCTAAGTGAAAGGACAAAAAGCTAGTTCTACACCAATTGACTCAGTGTCCAGGGCCAATTAAAACCTTTTTTCTGCAAATTACATATTTGCATTACATTCAGGTTAAGGGGAGGATCTGTAAAGTATTCAAGATTATACTCTTCATTTTACAAAATGACGACTTGTTCCTTCAAAATCGAACACGACAGGAATCAGCCATCAATTCCACAGTTACATCCTCAGAAACACAAGCAAAGACGCAGGGTGACCATTGAAAGGCAACCTCACAATCAAATCATAACTGTGCTTCTCTTGAGTCTTGACCACAAAAACCATGTGAAAATCTAAATTTAAGATGTTGTCGATTTGATCGAATTCCCTACTCTCATAAACATATTGTGCCAGATCAAAACAAACTCCAAAGAGCCTGTAACCAATTCCATTTCTCAACTCACCTTGTTCAGTGTTACTCAGAATGTTATTATTCCTCATCTGGTATTTTAATTCTCATTGTTTTTTTAGTAGTTTAAAACTGAAAAATAAAAGAGGTTCCATAAATGATCATGACCCACAATTGGTACATGTCAAAAATGAGATAGAAACCCAATTGAACAAAATATGAAAAATTGCATCTTAACATGGAAATCAAAAGAAGTTGATATAAATGAACCAAGACATGCAATTTGTTTAAAGATCAAAAAGCAGACCACATATCTCAGTTTCAGCTACAGGCATTATTTGAAACCAGCATATCAAACACAGGAATCAACAAAAACATCTGAAAGTAGCACATGATTTTTTTATAAATGCATATTTCTTTTATACAAACAGTGATATAATATATGACCACCCAAAGAAAAAAAAAGAATTTCAGTGCACCAAACCCAAAAGCTAAAGCAACAATTACGAAGATAGAGATAAAAGTCTAACAGTATAGAACAGTGAAGGAGAACTTGAGTGAGAGAGTTACCTGCAGAAATGCAGCCTTTCTTCAACTTGCACAGAGAGAGAGAGAGAGAGAGAGAGAGAGGAGAGAGAGAAACCTAACGCCCGATTCATTTGCATATGTCTGGAATGTATATAAGCCTAGTAAACTAGAAGCAGTTGGTCAAACTTTCCATCAAAGAATTTAATTTGTTAGGATTTAGCGATGTAAACATCGAACTAAAATTCAAAAGGCAAAACAAAAGAAACAGTTTTAACATTTGAATTCAGAACAGATTATTTCTTGTTACTTTAGGCACCAATAAAACAGTAACTTCTATTCAATCCTTTTCAGACAGTCTCAAAACAATATGCATCATTAGTCAACTAAAATATCTGAAATTTTCTACTATCATTATACATGAGAGATTTTAATAAAATGTCCCCATCATTTATACAGTTCTACCAAGCAAGAAGGCTTAGGATGGGAATTGAAGTGTCAACTAAAGTGTTTCTGCATCGGAAGAGGCAGAGAAGTAATCCCCCCAATGAATTACCCTTTCCCTAATTGCAACTTGAATGAAAGATATCAACAATGACCATCCAACCTGAAACTCTGCCATACTTAGTTCTGAAACCACAATAGCAAAGCACTATCAATTGCTTCACTACTGCATAAATATCATTAACATGAAAAAGAACATGTATCCTACATAAATTCATATTTGTTCCAGACAGGCATCCAAGCATACATGATTATCCATATAAAAAAAAAAATTCAAGTTGATGCGTATTTATGAAACAACTCTTCACTAGAGATACTCAAAGCTTAAAAACTTCAGGAAGGTGTATAAACTCACCGGTTATTGGATTGCACACAACAACAGGGTCATTGATGAATAATTTGGAACGGATAACTTCTTTTTTCTTTTCCTAAGTATAGTATGTGTATTCCGAGCCCTAATCAAGTCACACCAACAAATATTCCGTGGTGCAATTCTATCTCTCTGCAACAATTCTGGTTCTCATCATAAACTAATGAATATGGAGCCTAATACACTATCAGAAGCATCAACATATGTCTGTGTGCAAGTGTGTGTCTAGTAGAGAGATTCCTGCATCTGACTGATAACAGTGCAAACAAATTATGCAGAGGACCATTCACATTACCATTCAACCAATTCACTCTTTCCCAATTTTCTCAGTATCTCCACACCCTTTTGGACAATGCCCTAGAATTAGTCCTCTGTAGCAGTGACTCTATAATAAAAGAACTAGTATACAAATAAGAAACGGATCATGGAACAATAAATTATGCCTGCAAACTACTTCTACATAAACATAGCACAAAAATGTTTAAATCATGTGGTTGCAGCAGCTCCATTTGCAACATAATCAAGGCGATGAGCCCAAATTGTAGATGATGTGATGCATGAAACCTCGCCCTGCAACTGAGTGAAACTAAAACCTTCGTTCTAATAAGGGAAGAAGCGCAACCTAATTGTTAAGAGCAGGGGATTTGAGAAAAAAAAGTTATACATAGTTCTGGAATTTATCCATAACTACAATTTAAAATCCATTCCATTACAGAAATTTCCACCACAACAAATGAATGAACTCAGAGTTATATTTTATGTGGACACAATTTTTAATTTTTTAATTTTTTAATTTTTTTCTGAGTGGACACAATTGTTTAGATGTTTTTTGTTTCCCGTTTCAATTTTCTCATTGTTTGGACGAATGCCATGCCGTAGTCTTATGACAGCAACTTAAGCAATAATAGAAAACTTCAAACAGTTAAAATGTTGGAAGTCACTCTTTTTTCACATCTGTTCAAACAGCTATTCTCTGGATCTGTGAAAGGAACAGATATATTTCATTCATGCCCTAGTCTAAAGAAACAATGATATGCTATATTTCTTTCATATGAACAGATATAAGACCCAATAAAAAAATGAGAATTCCAGTGTACCAAATTCTCAAAACGGAGAACTAAACAATTGCGAAGAAGATACAGAGATTAAAGCCTAACAGCATAAAACAGTGTAAGAGGACTTGGAAGTGAGAGAATTACCTGCAGAAATGTAGCCCTACTTCAACTTTCAGAGTGAGAGAGAGAGAGAGAGAGACAGAGAGAGAGACAGAGAGAGAGACAGACCAAACTTGCCAGTTCATGAAAAAGCTTTCAAACTTGCCAATATAGTCAGAAAATGTACATCAATGAAACAGCAAGACCAAACTGAAAAGGAAATAGAGATCAAAGTGGCATGTTTGTATTATTTGCTCTATATTAGGTACAAAAAATCAATAGAATAATGTATTACAATTTACACCAGTTCATGAAAAAGGCTTTCATAAAATACAATTGAGTTTCATATGTAAACAATAAAGCTAAGCTAAGCTGCACCCATTATAGCAAAAGTTGATGGTTTTGGGCTTGGAACCACATGCCTTGACATGAGCTTCAGAGGAAGAATCTCGTGCTCAGAAAAACCAAAATTTCCTTGAGCCATCTCCTCTGCATCTTCAGACTTCCAACTTCCAAGGGGTATGAAGCTAGGACAATCCGGAACAGAGGAAGCCACTGCAGAAGACACTTGCTTAATTGGTTTAACCTCTCCAACCCCATTATCCAGTTTAGTCACAAATGGGTGGTTCAAGAGCATAGCAGCAGTAAACCTCTCTGAAGTGTTCCACATAAAGCAACATTGCAAGAAATCTTTAGCCTCTTTTGATAACCAACCAGGAATGGCAGGAATTCTTGAAGCAAGCAGGGCAGTTAACAGGTCCCGAACGTCAAATACGGCGCCAGGTGTGAAATCCCATGGATGCCTCCCAGTTAACATTTGCAGCACAACACAACCTAACGCCCAAATATCCGAAGGCTGCTGTTGGATTCCATAAACCACAGCTTCGGGAGACAAATACATTGGTGTGCCTCCAAAGGAAGGCTTCTCCCACTTCTGATTTTCCTTCTTTGTGAGCCCCAAGTCTCCGATTTTCGGCACAAAAGGAGCACCACCAGAGGAACCAGCGGTATCAGACACAAGCAGAATATTCTCAGGCTTGATATCACAATGCACAAAACCCCTTTCGTGGATGTACTTAATCCCTTTCAAAATCGACTCAGTATACTTTCTAACTTGGAATTCACGCAACCCAAAACCCCGTGATTTCTCAATCAAATCCGCCATTGTTCCTCCATCTGCGTACTCCAAGAACACATTGAATAAATGACGGCCATCAGCGCCAATCGTCTCATCCTCTCCATAGCAGTTGATAACAAAAGGGCAGTGACGAAAAGTGTAAAGAAGAATATCTTCCCCCATCAGATCATGCGCCTGAGAGGCCAATGTCGATTTCACGGCCACAATCCTCGGCACACCCTTCAAACACAACCTGGGTTTTTTCACGAAACCCAAATAAACCGAACCGAATCCTCCTTGGCCGAGCATCGGCCCTCGAACCCACTCGCAGCCAGTTAGTGAAACTGTCAAGTAATGATCTGCATCATCTGCAGAATCGTCTACAACTATTATGTCATCATGTGTTGCTCTTTTTCTCTTGAGACCCGCCATTGCTTTTGTACACTTCGTTCAAAAGTGAAGAACAAAGCTTTTTCCGAAGATAAAGAGATTCTGGGTTGTAGAAGAAGAGCAGAACTTGTGGGCTAACAAAAACAAAAGAGACGACGGAGAGCAAGAGCAGAACTTGTGGGTTGTAGAAGAAGCAGGGGAAGCAGATCGCAGATCGATTGATGAACGAACAAGTCTATGATGATGATGATATGAAGAAGAGAGTTGGAATTGAAAGAAACCCTTTAGGCTTTACGAAAGATCTGCGTATTCTTGACGCTGTTGGGGTTTTTCGAAATCCAAGTTTCCCTTTCCTAGTTGCGTTGGGAAATTGGGTATATATAGCTTTCCAACGGTCATTTGTTTCTTTTCGCCGCGGCCATTTATTACGGTCTAATTAATAATCGAATAAAATATATTATTTTTCTCTTTTTTTAAGTTAAATTTGAAATAGCTTCGTAAATCTGAAGCTACTCTCATCAGTATTACAGCTGTGAACTTTTCGTTTTGTTTCACGCCAATAGCACCAATACGATACATAGTAATTTATTTTGTAATTTAAATCTTTTTAGAAATGTTTTTTTTTGTCGCTATTGTATTTATGAACTTAAAACCCAAACATTATCCATTTTATCTAAAAATTGTTTTTAATTCGTTTTAAAAAAAAAACAAACAAACAAATTTAGTCAATTTCATTTTAGTATCATGATTCCCCTATTTAAGAAAAAAAAATTTAGTATTGTGAATTTTCCACTAAATGACATGGTAGTACATAGGTCTGGGCGCAGATCGGTTCGGAACGGTAGAGGGCTCTTTCATTAACCAAACCAAAGACTTCGGTAGACCATTTTCTCTTCCGTTAACCAAATTAAAGACTTCGGTAGACTTCGGATCGGTTAACCTAATATTCGGTTCGGAACGGGTCGATAGGTCGGTAGTACCATAATAAAAACATACTAATAAAAATACAATTTATAATAATTTCACATGACATAAGTTCTTGAACAAATACACCAAATTATCCTTGTAAAATACAAAATCAAATAACTTAGTTTTAAAGTTACAAACGAACATTAAAACTACATAATAAAATAGCAAATAACATTACAAAACAATAAGTAATTAGTTTAAACACTTCAAAGAACCAAAAATTGCAGCAAAGAGGCCTAGTAATCTTCAATCTAAATCTGATTTGTGTACTCTAGCCAAAGAAAAACAAAGTTAAGAATAAATATCAAGTACATGGGCATGTTATTTGAGATAAAGGAAGGTTATTATTCACTATACCATTCAATATGTACTAAAGATAGACTCACAACTACTTTCTCTTTAATTTAAAAAAACAAAACAGATTTACCATATAGTTTGCTAGTAAACTCAAACAGTAAAACATATGCTCTCACTGTATCTTCAATAAATAAGCATCTAAGGCTACCACGTAAAGCCAACATAATTATCCAAGTAAAAACAATATGTGCAAATATAGTGGAACCCAGAAATTGTTGTGCCTAGAAACAAACAGAACCCAATTTAATCTAACTTAATGCTAGAACCCCTCTTCCCCATTGGTTGCCGAGAAAGTGGGAGATAAGAAAACTAGAATTAAAAAATTGACAATGTCAAACAGAGGCCAATTGAAATCATTGTAGTAGAAGAATACAGAGTAAACATGAAAAGCTCGAATAAAACATACAGAGTATTTAAACTAAAATAATTATAAATATCGGATCGGTACGGATTTCCGTCGGGTTAGGGATATTGTTAACCGTTAACCAAACCAAAATTTTCGGTACGGATCGAATCGGAATAATTAAAATTAAAAAATAATTATTTAACCAAACCAAACCGTCGGTACGGTACGGTCGGTATGCGGATAATTCCGATGAGATGCCCACCCCTAGTAGTACATGCCTTTTCAATTTGAGCACTTAAAAAAATTAGGGCCCGTTTAGTATCTTACTTGAATCTAATTTTATAAACTCAAAAACAAATCTGCCCCAAAAACTTGTTTGATAAACCTATTTTTAAAAACCCAAACCTAAAAAAAATTCAAAAACATCCATATTATTAAAAACAAAAAATGTGAGGTTTTACCCTCTCTTTTTTTCTCTCTTCCCTCTCTATGGCGCTCTCTCAGTCCTTGTCTCTCTCCTCCCTCTCTGTCGCTCTGTCTCTCTCTCCTCCCTCTTTGTCGCAATATCCAAGATGATCCAATTATGCAGTACTTAACTACATAAGTAGAATTGTATATTATTTCAGCCCCATCAGGATATCTCTGAATGTAACCCTTGATATCCTTGGGCCCCGTTTGGTTCACGGAATGGATTTGAGGGGAAATCATTTCTCATGTCATTTCCCAAGGGATGGGAATGTAAGATTCCTTTCCCACATTTGGTAATGTCGGGAAAGTAATCCGAAGATTTCACTTTGTTTCATTTCCCATGTTTGTTTTGAGTAGGAATGGAAATCAAAGTTCCAATTACACCCATATTAAATCAAAATGAAAAAAGAAAACATTTAATGATACATTGTAATTCTAAATTGTTCATGGGGACAAAATGGTCATGAAAAATGTGCATTGAATGTTGGCTCATTTTCCCAAATTTTTCCATGAGGAGGGAAATCAAAACCCAAGTTGAGAGGAGTGCTTCACTTTCCCCCCTACTTTCCCATGTGCTAGGCAACCATTTCCCATGCCCGGATTTACCAAACATGGGAAAACAATTGATTTCACATCCCCAAGCCTCCTTTCCCATGAACCAAACGGGGCCTTGTAGCTCATGGATCCATCCTCTGTAATGGCTGGACCTGTTGCCGGTGCACCAATACCATTGTCCCTAGGATTCACAAGTTTCCAAGCATATTCTTTGTTAATTTCAATTTGGGGATTAGTATTTCTAAATTTTTTATTTTAATTTCAATTTTTGTAGATCTTAAAAATAGTTTGGAGTTCAATACCAAATAAGTTTTTAGATCTTAAAATCACTATTTGAAAACTCATGTTTTTAAAAAGAATCATAGTTTTTTAGTTTTCTTTTTTGAGTAGGATACCAAACAGGGCCTTAAGTACCCATACGTTTCAAAAATCCACCAGTGAACTCTAAGAAAAGGGCAAAATGGTCATCGTATATTTGCAATTAAATAATTAAATGCAAAAATTCGGAACGGTTCGTTACCTGTTTGTAATTTCCCACACCTTAAAAAAATTAAAATTCAGCCATATAATTATCAGTGCTAATATGCCATCTCCACTAACTTTTATTAAAAATTCTGTTTAAATTGTCCCATGACAAGGAGAAAAACTTTCTTGCACCAGGGATAGGACTAATCAAAGCTCGCCACGTGTGCTGTCTCTCTCTCTTTTTCAATAAAGTTGTCCACGTGGCAAGCTTTAATTGAAGGGAGATGGGACTACAGTCCTATCCCCGGTGCAAGAAAGTTTTTTTCCATGACAAGACTATGACTCTTCTCTTAAGGGTATTTTTGTCAATGACCGATTAAGAAATAATTATATATTTAAAAAATAAAACATTCTGTAGAAAAAAAAAATGGTACTGTTAAATGAATCCTGAAATTAACTGAGTACACCCTACTCAACATTTGAAACTCTAATCAAATTAAAATTTCAGAGTTTGATTCCAAACAAATTTGACAAGCTTGTTTTCTTATAGATAGATATTTTAACCTATGTTTATATTTCTCAGTCATGAGAGCAAACTACTAAATTGCTCTAATGAATGTACTTAATTATGCTTCTTATGTTAAGAAAACAAAACCAACCCAGCACAGTGTTCGTGGACTGAGGTGCCTGGGTTTGACACCACATTTGATAGCTTGTCGCAGCACAACGGTCTGTCTATCTCTGGATCTGTGAAAGGAACAGAAATATTTCATTCACGCCCTAGTCTAAAGAAACAATGATATGCTATATTTCTTTCATATGAACAGATATAAGACCCAACAAAAAATGAGAATTCCAGTGTACCAAATTATCAAAACGGAGAACTAAAACAACAATTGCGAAGAAGATACAGAGATTAAAGCCTAACAGCATAAAACAGTGAAAGAGGACTTGGAAGTGAGAGAATTACATGCAGAAATGTAGCCCTACTTCAACTCTCAGAGAGAGAGAGAGAGAGAGAGAGACCAAACTTGCCAGTTCATGAAAAAGCTTTCAAACTTGCAAATGTAGTCAGGAAATGTACATCAATGAAACAGCAAGACCAAACTGAAAAGGAAATAGAGATCAAAGTGGCATGTTTGTATTATTTGCTCTATATTAGGTACAAAAAATCAATAGAATAATGTATTACAATTTACACCAGTTCATGAAAAAGGCTTTCATAAAATACAATTGAGTTTCATATGTAAACAATAATGCTAAGCTAAGCTGCACCCATTATAGCAAAAGTTGATGGTTTTGGGCTTGGAACCACATGCCTTGACATGAGCTTCAGAGGAAGAATCTCCTGCTCACAAAAACCAACATTTCCTTGAGCCATCTCCTCTGCATCTTCAGACTTCCAACTTCCAAGGGGTATGAAGCTAGGACAATCCGGAACAGAGGAAGCCACTGCAGAAGACACTTGCTTAATTGGTTTAACCTCTTCAAACCCATTATCCAGTTTAGTCACAAATGGGTGGTTCAAGAGCATAGCAGCAGTAAACCTCTCTGAAGTGTTCCACATAAAGCAACATTGCAAGAAATCTTTAGCCTCTTTTGATAACCGACCAGGAATGGCAGGAATTCTTGAAGCAAGCAGGGCAGTTAACAGGTCCCGAACGTCAAATACGGCGCCCGGTGTGAAATCCCATGGATGCCTCCCAGTTAACATTTGCAGCACAACACAACCTAACGCCCAAATATCCGAAGGCTGCTGTTGGATTCCATAAACCACAGCTTCTGGAGACAAATACATTGGTGTGCCTCCAAAGGAAGGCTTCTCCCACTTCTGATTTGCCTTCTTTGTGAGCCCCAAGTCTCCGATTTTCGGCACAAAACGAGCACCACCAGAGGAACCAGCGGTATCAGACACAAGCAGAATATTCTCAGGCTTCAGATCACAATGCACAAAACCCCTTTCGTGGATGTACTTAATCCCTTTCAAAATCGACTCAGTATACTTTCTGACTTGGAATTCACGCAACCCAAAACCCCTTGATTTCTCAATCAAATCCGCCATTGTTCCTCCATCCGCGTACTCCAAGAACACATTGAATAAATGACGGCCATCAGCGCCAATCGTCTCATCCTCTCCATAGCAGTTGATAACAAAAGGGCAGTGACGAAAAGTGTAAAGAAGAATATCTTCCCCCATCAGATCATGCGCCTGAGAGGCCAATGTCGATTTCACGGCCACAATCCTCGGCACACCCTTCAAACACAACCTGGGTTTTTTCACGAAACCCAAATAAACCGATCCGAATCCGCCTTGGCCGAGCATCGGCCCTCGAACCCACTCGCAGCCAGTTAGTGAAACTGTCAAGTAATGATCTGCATCATCTGCAGAATCGTCTACAACTATTATTTCATCATGGGTTGCTCTTTTTCTCTTGGGACCCGCCATTGCTTTTGTACACTTTGTTCAAAAGTGAAGAACAAAGATTCTGGGTTGTAGAAGAAGAGCAGAACTTGTGGGCTAACAAAAACAAAAGAGACGACGGAGAACAAGAGCAGAACTTGTGGGTTGTAGAAGAAGCAGGGGAAGCAGATCGCAGATCGATTGATGAACGAACAAGTCTATGATGATGATGATATGAAGAAGAGAGTTGGAATTGAAAGAAACCCTTTAGGCTTTACGAAAGATCTGCGTATTCTTGACGCTGTTGGGGTTTTTCGAAATCCAAGTTTCCCTTTCCTAGTTGCGTTGGGAAATTGGGTATATATAACTTTCCAACGGTCATTTGTTTCTTTTCGCCGCGGCCATTTATTACGGTCTAATTAATAATCGAATAAAATATATTATTTTTCTCTTTTTTTAAGTTAAATTTGAAATAGCTTCGTAAATCTGAAGCTACTCTCATCAGTATTACAGCTGTGAACTTTTCGTTTTGTTTCACGCCAATAGCACCAATCCAATACAATACATAGTAATTTATTTTGTAATTTAAATCTTTTTAGAAATAAAGTTTTTTTTGTCGCTATTGTATTTATGATTAAAACCTAAACATTATCCATTTTATCTAAAAATTGTTTCTAATTCGTTTAACAACAAAAAAAAAATTTAGTCAATTTCAATTTAGTATCCTCAATTTCCCAAAAAATGTAGTATCGTGAATTTTTCACTAAATAGCGTGGTAGTACAGGTCTTTTCAATTTGAACACTTAAGAGCAACTCCAACCCAAAGGGCAAGGGCAGGCACTATTGACGTGAATAGTGGCAGCCTTTGCATTTGTAGCTCCACTCAAAAAGGCAAGGTAGGGCATGGAAAGGCAATTACTATTCACTTTAATTTATTTTCCTATTTTTTTTTACTTAAACAATTAATTTGGATACGATTTTCGGATAAGATTTTTTGTTGCCACGTGTCACTATTCATTTAAAAATTCTCATATAAAATTTCGGATAAGATTTTCGGTTGCCACGTGTCCAAATTTATTAAAAAATTCACATATCACTCATCCATACAATTGAAATACCTACTCACTCATCATACAATTTAAATTCTCCCGGTCCTCATAGTCTAACACAATCGAGTACGAAGACGGCTCAATCATTGGCAGAGGCGGTTCCACCGGATCTCCACGTTGCGGAGTATTTTCCTTCGGAGGATGTAATCGTGCCATTATTTCCTCCACGAAACACACCACGGAAACCGATTGCGGGCATTGTTCGCTTGAGGAGCCATGTGTAATGGTTTTCTTCACAGAACTGAACGAACCACGTGTATTGAATTTCGAACAATTCTTCACAACGTCCCAACACTAGTGATTTTTGAATTTTTTATTACCAAATGCACAAAACCACATTTGTGCTTGAAGAATCTATTAAAGAAATAAAATTGTAAATCCAAGAAAAAAAACATTAAAATGAATAAAACAGAAATTAGAAATTTGTTACCTCATCGCCAACATTTTCACCGCTTCGAATCAATTCACTTGCTTTTGCCAACTCATCTCTTCATTTCCCTAACTCTTTATTCAAAATTTTCCACCTACTAGCCAAGCCCATTTCCGTCCGAGTTGAACTCGATCTTTCACAAAATTCTCCATGAATTTTTCTCCATATATGAGAGAATTTCATCTCATTGCCTGTGATCGGGCAATGAACAAATTTGACCCAACACTCACACAACAAAATATCTTCAACGGTTGTCCACGTGTCTCGGCTTCACTGGAAGAGGCCATTTATTTTTTTGACACAAATGGAATTTTGTGAAGGAGAAAAATATTTTGTGGTAAGTGGAAAATATTTGAAGGAGAAGAATTTGTATGAAGATTTGTTGTGAAAAGTGAATAATATTGGTAGGTATTTATATTAAAAAAATTCAGAATTTTTTGGTATTTTTTAAAAATTCCTAAAGAGAAAAATATTTGGTGTGGAAAGTGAAAAATATTGAAATGAGATGAATTTGTATGAAGATTTGGTGAGGAAAGTGAATAAGTATGGTAGGTATTTATAGGAATAATTTCCATATTTTTTTTAGAATTTTAAAATATTTTTTGCAATTTTTTATACCAAAAAAACTCCCCAGCCGTTGGATTGAAAATCTGAAAGTCTGCATTGCACGCGCCAACGGTAAAACAATTTGAAAAACGAAGGCTGACGTCAGATAGCCCTCGGGCTGATGGGCTGGCAGGATTTGCCCGTGGGACCCGCGCCTTGCCTGGGCTCGGGCTGCTGCGCTGGAGCCACTTGCCTGCCTGGCCCCTAGCGCTGGACATGCCCTAAAAACATTAAGTACTCATAGGTTTATAAACTCCACCACTAAACTCTAAGAAAAGGGCCTACTAAAATTGAAAGATAACCCCAAAGGCAAAATGATCATCGCATATTTGAAATTAAATAATTAAATGCAAAAATTCGCCACGGGTCGTTACATGTTGGTAATTTTCCACACCTTAAAAAAATTAAAAATTCAGTCATATAATAATTATCAAAGAATTTTGCACATATACCACTTGGACTATTAGGAAACTCTCTTTTATCCTTAATTAAATTCTAGAATTAGGGGTGTAAGTCAAATTGGAAAATCCGATTCTGGTCCGAATATTTTCAGAAAAATCCGACTTCGATAAATACGATATCTGAAAATGCCAAATCTAACATTTCCGATAAATGCCAAAAATTCCGCAATTCCAATCCGATTAAATTCCGAAGTTCTCCGAACCTATTCTGATCCAATTTTTTCCTGAAATTTTCGAGTTTCTAATTATAATTGCATTATTTTTAGTATATAGGTCTTATATATGTTCATTTCTTATTTGTTATATTTTAGCACCCACATAAAAATATTCATATATACAAATTTTAGTACCCGCATACATTTATATTCATATATATTTTAGTACCCACATATAAATATTCTATGTATGTATTTTTAAATTTTTTAAACTATCTTCATTCAAACTTTTAATTATAAAATCCTTTTATAAATGAAACACCACATACATTAAAACACTTTTTAAAAAATGAAACATGTTATAAAACTAAGGGAATTGACTTGAGAGAAAATTTAGAGGAAGACAATGTAATATGGAAGAACAATTCTCAAGAGCTCAACCATAGCTTCTTCCCTTCTCTTGTATATTTGTCATTCATCTTTGATGTCTATTTATAGGCATAGAAAGTACGTAGCTTACTAGAGGTAGTTGGTTCCATTCAGTCACATTGGTAGTTTACAACAAAACACACACTTTTTTTTATTGATATATTTTGAAATTAGACAAATCCAATTCCAACTTTAATATAAATTCTAATCTTTATACACAAGCCCAACGCCTTTTAATATTTTCATTGAATTATTTCTATATAAAATTAAAAAATAAAAATGTTTTACCCAAAACGTTTTCAATGTATTGTTTATACCCAAAATATGTTTTAATTTTAATTTATATATATATATATATATATATATATTTTTTTAAAAACAATTTAAATAATTAGGGGATAGACTTCCACAGTAGCTCCTCTCCTCCTTTTGTGACAACTAGGGGTTGGCATTCGGACCGAAAAACCTAAACACTGAACTGGACCGGGAGAAAAAAGGGAAAAAAAATTGGTTCGCCAAAATAGTCAACAAATCGGACTGGAACCGGACCGAACTGGTTTCGCTTTCACACCACACCGCACCAGACCGGTTGTGTTTTTTTTTTACAAATTTTTAAATCCAATGCTATATTTTTTCAACTTCAACTTCAAAACTTTTTTTTTTGGTCGAACTTCAAAACTTTTTCTATTGTATGAATTGGATCATTTGTTAATTTTCAAATCCAAAAAATAACTTATTTACTAGCAATTGTATTTTAAAATTTTTTTCTTTTTGAATAAATAAATAAAAATTCAAAAATGGGTTTAAAACCGAACCGGTTAGAATCGGACCGGTCGGTTTTCAAACAAAAATTCGTTAAAATCGGACTGAACCGGATCGGTGGAATAGTGCCGATTTCGGTTTCGGTGTGAGGTGAGAACCGGACTTGTTAATTTTCAAACCCAAAAAATAACTTATTTATTATCAATTGTATTTTAAAAAAAATTAATTTTTTTCTTTTTGAAAAAATTAAAAAAATTAAAAAATGGGTTTAAAACCGGAACCGGTTAGAATCGGATTGGTCAGTTTTCAAACAAAAATTCGTTAAAATTGGACCGAATCGGATCAGTGGAATAGTGCCAATTTCAATTTCGGTGTGAGGTGAGAATCGGATCAGACCGAACCGTGCCCGCCCCTAGTGACAACGAGAAAGCTCCTCTCCTCCTTCTATGACCACATCTCCTCTCCTCTCAGGCAAGTCAGGCTCATTATTCTTCTTCTTCTATCTCATTACATCTCTCTCTGAACAAAGCCGCTCCACCTCCTCTTTTCTCAGTCTCTGTCTAATTTTGATTCCTTTTCAGTTTAAGGTAAGCATCCTCTTCCTTTGAATTTAGAGTTTTTATGTTAAATTAGGTTTGTCGAATTAGGGCTTCTGAATTGAATTAGGGATTGAGGTAGATGATTTTTCTGTTAAATTAAGGCTATCAAGGTGGTTGAGACTGTGATGGATTGATAGTTTTTTATTTTCTGGATATTTGGTGGGTCTAATTTATGAGATTTGTTAATCTTTGAATATTGGTCTTCAAAGTTTTTTTTTTCTCGTGCTACAACTGCCTTGACAAGTTATTTACAGTGTGAAATTTCATTTTCAAAATGCAATTGCAAATTTCAAAATGCAATTTGTTATAATTATTTCAATTATTGCACAACACTTGCAGATTTTTTCATGATTCATGAGTTAGGGGTTGCTTTATATAACTTCTAACCAAAAACAATAAAACTTGAGTAGCTTTATATAAATCCAATTAGCCAAAGTGAAATTATTTTTTACTTGTAACCAAAAACAATTTTTGAACATCTAAACTATTCTTTTTGTTTTGTGATTTCTTAAATGTGAATGAATTATTATAAGGAACTAAAATACGACTATATAGTATAACTTGTTCATGTCTTATAATATCAATCAATGATAAGATATTCAACTTTTAAGACATAATATCAATAGGGTAATGATTCTCCCACTCCCCTTTTATCCACTTACACTCCATTTTTTTAATAATTTGTATGTTTTCACTCCCATAATATCTTATAGTAAAATGTTAATAGGGAGTGTAAGTGGATAAAAGGGGAGTGGAAAAATCATTACCCTATTAATAAATATCCACTTATATTATAATAAATATTATATGACCATACTCTGAAGTCATGCTATCAAACTAGGCATTCGTATTCTCTTTCATGGATATAGTGCACTTATGTGTCATAATCCTTTTGGTAGCACACAAATGTGCCTAATCCATCTTCTCTATGTGAAACTTTTTCTAATAACGTTATTGATTACTTAATTTTTATTTGTTCTATTTTATAGCCTAGGTCTTCTGCTGAAATAGATTAAAACAGAAAACCGTCTGACTCGTTGTGGGTATCAAAACACTCTGTTATTTAACAGTTTTTTTATCGCTCTGAAGCTCTGATTTTTAGAGGGATGAAGATGTATGTCTTAAACTTTTATTTTTGCTATTCATTCCTATTGCTTTTACTTATTTCTGATGAGGTAATTTGATATAAATGTCTGTTTTCAGTCTTTCTGGACAATTCTTCTTTATTTATTTTTCTAATGTTGGGGATGTTATAAATTTCAATTTCTTTGCAGAGTAGAGGCTAATTCTGGTGTGCTTACCTATTTCGACGTGCTCAAGTTTCTTTGCATTGCTACTTGCGTTTAGGAGATACTGTTGAAGAGCTGGTAGAGATGGTAGTAGAGGTGTTTCCACCTCCTCCTCCAGCAAAGACTGTCGAAAATGATGCAAAAACCACAAATGTGGAAAAAATTGAAGACCAGAATGATAACGATGAAGGGAAACCAGAAAATGAGGAAGAAATGGAGACAATCGATGGGTCTTAGGACTGGCCGTTAATCTTTTCTTCAAAGTCTTGTGTTCAAAAGCGTTCCAATACCAATACCAATGTTGGAACACATGAATTTTTGAACTTGTAGTTTTGAGATCAAGTTTATCATGTTCTTTCCTTTCGTTTTTACATGTACAAGCGATACTGAAGGAGGGAGGTTTCGGTATTAAGCTTGTATTTTGTTGTGCATTCGGCTGACACCTTATTCTTAATGCATTTGGTGTGTTCAAATGAGACCCACACCATTCTCGAACAAGAAAGCTTGAGGCTTTGCAAGCACAGGTGAAAAGTCAAAACCAATTTCAAGTTTGAACCATTTTCAACTCACACAACCCTAAACCATGAACCCGCCAAATGAAGACGACATGACGTACGATATTGATTAAGCTCTGGCCCGTTCGGTAACGTTTTCGGAGAATGTTTTCTGAGAAAACGTTTTCAACAAGAATGAAAACAATTTTTTCTGTTTTCTACACAAGAATGAAAACATGCTACCGAACGTATTTTTGACTCATTTTTGTAATTTTTTATGAGAAAACGTTTTCCACGAGAATGAAAACAACTTTTTTCTGTTTTCTACAAGTATACATGAAGTTGTTTTCATTTTACGAAAAACGTTTTCCACGAGAATGAAAACATGCTACCGAACGTGTTTTTGACTCATTTTTATTTTCTGAAAATGAAAACAACCTCCGAAAACGTTACCGAACGCCACCTAAATCTTTTTAGAAATGAAGTTTTTTTTTTGTCGTTACTCCCTTTAAGTCGTTTTTTCTCTTTTGCCAGCTTTGCCTAATGGACTGAAAATCAGTGACATTGACCATCTTTATTAACTTAAAACCTTATCTTTATCCATTTTATCTAAAAATTGCTAAAAATGTTGAGGGAGTGAAATTGAGTTATTTCGAATTCCAGTGTTTGAAAATGTTGTTGAAAATAGTTGAGGTGATTGTGCACTGGTGTAAAGTTGTGTGCAAGTGTGTCTTCTTCTAATGGATTAAGATTCTCCTGCATCAGACTCATAACAAAGCAAACAATTCTGCAGAGGACAATTCACATTCCTATTCAAGTACCCGTTCACTCAACTATATCTCAATTTTTCTCATCAATCTCTACTCACTTTTGACCAATGCCCTGGAAGCACTAAACAATAAATTATACACGGGAACTAATTGCATATACGAAGAAGAAAAAAGAACATCGGTAACAGGCAAATGTTCAAAATCATATGCTTGCACGCTCAATTTACAGGAAACGAGAGACAGTAACAGCTAATTACACGGAATGATCTACTGGATTTGGAAAAGAGAGACGGTAATTTCACCGATTCTGGTTCCCCATCATAAACTAATGAATATGAAGCCTAATACACTATCAGAAACATTAACTTATGTCTGTGTGCAAGTCTGTGTCTAATAGAGAGATTCCTGCATCTGACTGATAACAGTGCAAACAAATTATGCAGACGACCAATCGCATTACCATTCAGCCAATTCACTCTTTCTCAATTTTCTCATTATCTCAACACCCTTTTCGCCAATGGCCTAGAATTACTCACCTGTAGCAGTGACTCTATGATAAAAGAACTAGTATCCAAATAAGAAACAGATCATGGAACAATAAAGTATGCTTACAAACTACTTCTACCAAAAACATAGCACAAAATGTTCAAAATCATGTGGTTGCAGCAGCTCCATTTGCCACATAATGAAGGGGATGAGCGTAGATGATGTCAAGTATAAAACCTTCCAACAAACACATCAACTTTGTATGAACTTAGAGGAATTTCTAAAGGCAAAAAAACATCAGTAATAACCAATAGTATGAATCACATGACACAACCTCCTTATTAAGGAAGTTTGAAGCGGTGAATTACTTTCTCTCCATTCCTGGTTTGATCTACTGTTTGGACTGCACATCAAGGTAACTCTGCCCTGTCCTTGAATGAAACTAAAACTTCCGTTCTAGTAAGGACAGAAGTACAACTTAATTGGTAAGAGCAGGCGATTTGAGGAAAAATGTTGCATAGTTCTGGCATTTCTCCATAAATACAATTTAAAATACATTACAGGAATTTCCATCACAACAATTGAAATAAACTCAAAGTTATATGTTTTGTGGACACAGTTGTTGAGATGTTTTTTGTTTCCCATTAATTTTCTCGTTCTTTTGACGATTGCCATGCCCTAGTCTTATAACAGCCACTTAAGCAATAACAGAAAACTTCAAACAGTTAAAATGTTGGAAGTGACTCTTCTTTCACATCAGTTCAAACAGCTAAGTGAAAGGACAAAAAACTAGTTCTACACCAATTAACTCAACGTCCAGGGCCAATTAAAACTTTTTCTGCAAATTACATATTTGCACTACATTCAGGTTTGGGGGCGCGGGGGGCCCACAAAGTATTCAAGATTACAGTCCCCATTTTAGAAAATGACAACTGTTTCGTTCAAAATCGAACATCACAGGAAGCAGCCATCAATTCCACTGTTACATCCTCAGAAACACAAGCAAAGATACAGGATGACCCTTGAAAGGCAACCTCACAATCAAATCATAAACTGTGCTTCCCTTTACCACACAAACCATGTGAAAATCTGAATTTAAGATGTTCAGTGTTATGAATCATAAACTGTGCTTCTCTTGACCGAATTCCCTACTCTCAGAAACATACTATTCCAGATCAAACAAACTTCAAACAGCCCAATTGCATTTCTCAGCTCACCTTGTTCAGTGTTACTCAGAGTGTTATACTACCTTTATCCCCTTAATTTGAGCTCTACAACCCATAAAAACAAAATAAAACGTTCACAAATGATCATGACCCACAATTGGTACATATCACATATGAAATAGAAACCCAATTGAACAAAACATGAAAAATTGCATCTTAACATGAAAATCAAAAGAAGTTTATATAAATGAACCAAGACTTGCAATTTGTTTTGAAGATCATGAAACAGGCCAAATATCTCAGTTTCAGCTACAAGCGTTATTTAGAACCAGCATATCAAACACAGAAATCAACAAAACACATCTGAAACACAGAATTACAATCAGAAACCGCTGGATGTACCTACGGTTCTCCACCGAGCTCCACTCGAAGATTGTCATACGGGTACACTTTTGGAGCAAATGGGATCTTAGACGCCTTGTCGTTCCACACGGCCAACAAACCCAAAGAAGCAAAGAAGCTCAAACCCCCACAGAGCCAAGCCAAAGCTTCGTACTTTCCTACGGTGTCGGCGATGCGATCAATACAGGGTTCGGGAAACGGCGTGCCGTTGTCCCAGACGAGCTCGTCGTTTACGTGAAGGGGTCTGTTGGGGACGATGTGTTTGCCGACGGGAAGGCCCATGCCGGCGCGGAGACGAAGAGAGGAAGCGACGGAACGGGAGACGACGCCGTTTCCGCCCATGATCTTGGAAGCCACACTGCTCAACCCTGCCATTTCTGGAAATGCTTCTTGGTTTTCTCTTTCGGAAACCTAAACCAACAAAATCAATCGCGCTTGGATTCTGGAATTGAAGGAAAGGAGATGTCAGCCACCAAACGATGTCGTTTCCGAATGTATCCTTGCAGTTGAATGGGCTGAACATTCTGTGTTTTATCGGCCCAAATTCTGAAAAAATGCACGGGCACATATTTCTTCCCACATGACCCACTTCCAAGTAAACAGGTCGACGGATCGATTAGCTTAATCCAGCTATAAATTCATGGGCCCGTTTGGATCTATGGATTTCAGCAGAGAGACTGTAAGAGCAACTCCATTGGTGCAGCCCAGGCAGGGGGGGAGCGGGACTCACGGGCCCAAGCCCAAAATCGAGCTTCCAGGGGTAGGGAGCAGCCCAGGCAAGGAGCGGGGCCCACGCTCACTGGGCAAGCCTGCAGGGGGAAGAAGCCTGAGGCCCAACCCGGGCAAGCTGACGTCAACGATGACGTCAGCAACAAAATTTTTTTTTTTTTTTAAAAAAAATCTGGAAATATTCAGAAATATTTATTATTATTAATCTTATACATACAAGTAAAATTAATCACATGTAAAAAATAAAATAAAAAGTAAAAATGAATAATAGTTGCCCTTTGCCATGGTAATGGGTGGAAACACACATTGTTTTTTGCAAGGGCAACTACTATTCATGTGAATAGTAGCTGCCCTAGCTCCCTCCCCCTCCCCCCTTGCCATGGCAAATGGCAAATGGGTGGAGTTGCTCTAAGAGTAGGCAGAAGGGGGGGGATTTGGTGGGTCCCACGACCGAGCTCAAAAATGGTGTTCCAGCGGGCCTTGTATGCCCGAGCAAGTGGCGGGCCCCACGCGAACTGGGCAAGCCCGTAGGGGGGGTGACGTCAGCAGGCGCATTCAAATTTTTTTTACCGTTGGCGCGTGCAACTCAGCCATGCGCGCTGCCCAACGGTAACACGCCATGTGGCGCGTTCTGGTGGCTCCAATTAGTTTTTTTTTTTTTAAATTCCAACGGGTGCTGTTTTTTTGGGCCAAAAAAATCTGAAAAAATTTCAAACAAAATTCAAAAAAATTATGCCATTTTTTTTTTCTAAAATACCAACCAATATCCTTCATTTTCAACACCAAATACTCATACATTTTCTTCTCCTTCTAATATTCTTCACTTCAAATTTTCATTTTTATTCACCATCTTATGGCATCCTCCATTGAAGCCGGAGTTCTGTGGTCAATTATGGAAGATGTTTTGTTGTGTGAGTCTTGGGTCCACGTTAGTCATTGTCCGATCACGAGCAATGAGATGAAGTTCTCTCATATGTGGAAAAAAAATTCATGCAGAATTTTTTGAAAGATCTGGGTTGGCTCGTACGGAAATGGCATTGGCTAGTAGGTGGAAACTTTTGAATAAAGAGTTGGGCTAATGGAGAGATGCGTTGGCAAAAGCGATGGACAACCATCGAAGCGGCCAAAATTGTAGCGATGAGGTATATTATTATTAATTTCCGTTTTATTAAATTTAATGTCCTCATTTTTTTAAATGTTTATTGCATTTCTAATACTTTTTTTTTATTGTATGTTGCAACCCTATTATAAAATTAATGTTTCTTGCAATTCTAATACTTTTTTTAAATGTATGTTGCAACCTTTTTTTTTTAATGTTTCTTTCATTTCCACAATATTTGTAATGTTTCTTGCATTTCCACTATTTTTTTTGTTAATGTATCTTGCATTTTCAAATTTTATTTTAACGTTTCTTGCATTTCCAATTTTTATTTTAATGTTTCTTGCATAACTTGCATTTCCATTTTTTTTTATAAATGTTTCTTGATTTCCAATATATATTTTTTTTTATAATAGATTGTGCAAGCACAAATGTGGTTTGGTGCTATTGGGCAAGACAAAAATCTTTCAACCATGACCAATGTTGGGAGATGGAATTTATCTGAAATTTGAAATTCATATGAAATTTATCTAAAATTTGAAATTTGAAATTTATCTGAAATTTGAAACCGAAAATGAAAATTTTATCCGATTATGAGATATGAATTTTATAATAAATATTGACACGTACAAACCCACAAATCTTATCCGAAAATATTATCCAAATTAATTGTTTAGGTTACCAAAAAAAAAAAGAATAGTAGTTGCCCTTTGCCATGGCAACAGGTGGAAACACACATTGCTTTTTGAAAGGGCAGCCACTATTCACGTGAATAGTAGCTGCCCTAGCGCCCCTTTACCATGGCAAAGGGCAAATTGGTGGAGTTGCTCTAACGAGAGGTTATTAGAGCACTTCCAGAAGTTTGCCCTTTGCCATTGCAAGGGGTGGGCTAGGGCAGCTACTATTCACGTGAATAGTGGCTGTCCTTGCAAAAGGTTCTGGTGTTTCCACCAGTTGCCATGGCAAAGGGCAAATACTATTCAAATTTTTATTTTTTTCACATGTTTTTTTACCTAAATAATTAATTTTGATAATATTTTCGGTATGAGAAGTGAAGAATATGACTAGGTATTTATTTTTAAAAAATTGCGAGAAATAGATACTAGCAAAATTGCCACATATTTTTTTTAGGAAACCAACTCTTTACCTCCGTCACTCCCCGTTTCAGAAGATTCTCCAACATTCATGCATTCAGCTTTTCCAGCAATAACCTTGTCACTTTCCAACCCCCCTCTTTTCTTCAGCCATTGCTTTTTTTCTTGGTCTCTGCTTTCCCCCATACAATAAGTGGTGGCATAGACCTATGCACGATTAAGCTCCCACGAGAAATAGCATCAAGATAAAACAATTGAAGGAAAAGTAAACACCCACCAATGTAAACTTGATTGTTCTCTTTAAATGACTTCACACTATCCAACAAGTATTTGAATGAATGACTCGCCCAGTTTTTCATTGATATTTTCTTACTATCCCTTAAAGCAAGTAGGTACTTTAAATTCACGTACACTGAAGTTGTTGGACATAACAAAGTACATAAAGCAAACAACGCAAAACCAATTCTGAAAAAGTTACATGCTTCTGTTGTCTCCAATACCATATGCCTTAACTCATTATTCTTTAAAAATTTCTTGCCTGCAACACAAGTTTTTCGCAGCTCTATAATTTCTTGGTCATCCATGGATCCGGTCAAATCAACTTCCTCACCTCCGTCTGTAATACCAATTATGCGCACAAAATCATCCACGAATATCCCAAGTGTTTTTCCATGTAGCAAGGATTGATGATTCGAAAGGATCAAGCTTATCTACCAGAAATCGACACATTGAATGACATAACTTGTCGCACTGCATTGCCAATAACGACCCAAAACCCATTTCCATAATGGCATTTTTTTTCTCATCACATAAAACACTTATAGTGTCCTTCAAATCCTTTGGACTACATCGCGTGCCTATCTTCAAAGAAATCTTCTTTGACATGCTAGCATAACCATTTTTAGGTTCATATTCCGCTTTTTGAGTAACATCCAGCTTTTTCCACATAGCCGCAATTTCTTTCTTGGTCCGAGGAGCAAAGATTTACACACAAAAAAAAATTCAATTCATTCTCAATAAAGGTGTTGGACCCATTTTATCACCTTCGTATCCACCTTCTCGACCAATTTTTGTTGGTTCATTTCATCCCCCTTGATTTTCCTACATAAAATATTTACAAGGAATCTCATTTAGTTAGTCATATGTAATATACTTAATGGACTAGATAAGTCATTTGACACTTACAAATAGTTATTAAAAAAAAAAGATTTTACAACTAATTGCCATTTCGGAGTCGTCGTTTGTTGTTTTTTCCTCTTTGTCATTCCCACTATTTTTCTTTCCCACCACATTATAATCTTAATTAATGAACAGTCTCTACTATGAACCTGCATTCACAAAACAATATTTAGTGAATAATGGATAATGGGTGATTATAAGTTTTTATCAATTTGCAATACTATTTATCGCTTTGGTAATTACTCAATATCATTTTGGCAATACTTTTCCCTCGATTAGGAGATTACTGTCTACCGACTTGGTAATAATTTATAATTATGGCAAAACTATAGACAATAATTTCCCAACCAATATGGCGTAATTTCCAAATTGTTATACGGGAATTGCCATATTGATAATCCAGAACTACCAAATCGATACACATCAATTGCCAAATCGATATACAGTAATTCACAAATCAATCGACAATAAAGTCTCCTCCTACAAACCTTGCTAAAAAAACGTCGCCTACAAGTTGGAAATTACAAACCCTTGCTATTGCCACAAAAACATTCTGGAAGACACACAAACCTTAGAAAACTCCAAACCCAGTGTCCAATGCTTTATACCTTAGGAAACATGTGACAACCAATGGAGGAGATGACAAACTTCACCACAAGCAGCGGCACCAAGTTCAGCAGTTTCACCACTTGTAGAGGATCAAGTTCAGTAGTAGAGATTTTTTGGGGTTTGAAGTTCAGCAGCGTTGATAGTTTAAAGAGCAAGGAGTCATGTTAACGTTAAAATTCCACGAATCCTTAACCTGCTATAATAGGTTTTTTTAAAAACAAAAAAACAAAATTAGCATGTGCAATACACCTGTGTATTGTAGACGTTGCCATGCAAATAAGACACACGACAGTTTTTTAAAAACCGTCGTCCTAACAAATGGGTCATTTTAAAAACTGGATATTTCAAAGGTTTTACACCCTAATAGACGACAGTTTTAGGACAAATTGTCGTCTAGCAAACTAAGACGACGGTGTTTAGGGAATTCGTCGTCCATTGAGTGTCGTCTATTACAATTATTGTTGTAGTGAGCAATCCACTCCCTTACATTTCTCTTCTCTCTACCGTGCTCTCTCTGTGGCTCTTTGGTATGACACAAGCACACACACACACTCTCTGCCAATCCTCCTTATTAAATAGGAGTTAAATGCCGAATTACTCCCCAAACTTGTACCATACTTTTGATTTACCCCCAATCTTTAAAAAAAAAAATTAAGGATATGAATTAAATTTTATTGCTAATTTGCCCCTACCATTTAAATCTCAACATTTCATCCAATTTGCCATTACTCATCCATTCACCCAATTTACCCCCAGACCATTCACCCATCCCCAGCCCAGCCCACCACACCTTCCTCCACCCAACGCCAATGCACAGCAAAGAATATTTAACAAATCAGGTACTTAGAATTAACCAAGAAACAAGTTTACCAACAAAAGATAAACAGCTATAATAATTTTCCAAGTTGCTAAATTCAGAAACCAAGTTGACCAACAATTTAGAAAGCAAAACGGAATCACCAACTCTGATGACTTGGGGAGATTTGATAGAATCTTGGGTGGATCCAAATCCCTTTAAAATCAACAGGGCTCTTGGTCTTCGATGAGGATTGTTTAGCAGACAATGCTCCCATTCTCATTGAAAACAACACAGTCTTCGCCATCTAACACCAGGATTTGTGTTCCACAAGTAGAAATTGAAACATCCTTCCCAACCCCCAGCTGCTTCTTCACGTTCTTTTTGTCCAAATAACCCATTTCATCTCTCAATGATACAATTTCATCTTCAGCTGGTGGTGCCGAAACAGGAAGATTGTATTCTCGGGAATATGGCTTAGTCCATGTATCTTCCATAAGCAGAGATGGCGAGTGAGGTGGGTTTGGGATCTGTTGGGTGGAGGAAGTTATGGTGGTGGGGTGGGCTGGGGATGGGTGAGTGGTCTGGGGGTGGAAAAACAGGAGGGAGGGGAGGGGGCTGCTGTGGGGATGGAGGAGAAGTGGGTGGGTCCCACTGTTTATTAAAATGATTTATTTATTTATTTTAGATTTTACATTATTTTATTTTATAATATTTAAGTATTTTAACATATAAAATGACCAATTTATCCTCATATTTAACAGCAAATTAGATGAAATATTGAGATTTAGATAATAAGGGGTAAATTGACAATAAAATTTAATTTATATCCTTAATTTTTTAAAAATAAAAAATTAAATAAAAAATCAAAAGTATTGTACAAATTTGAAAATAATTCGGCATTTAACTCTATTAAATAGGAGTAATTTTTGGGTGTTCGTCTGTGCGTGGTATCATCCATTAGGTGTGGGACATGTGGAATGTTTCGTCCAATGCCTTGTGCATAAAAATAATACTGATAAATTATAAAGTAATTCCAAATGTCGCAGGTACATTGGATGGTGACAGTAATGGCGTGGTGCAGTACATTTAAAAATTTCTCATTAAATAGCCAAAGCAAAAACAAATAAAGCAAACCATTATTAACACCAAACCCACCGACTTTGAAAACCAGCCGCAGTTTTTGACTCTTTCAAACGGGTGAGTCTATTCAATCACCAAAGCATTATTCATTATTATATCAACCCTAACGTTATCTATTTCCATGTGCCCACTCCTTCACTAGAAATCAAACACTACGTACCAAGAGTTTCTCCCAAAAGAGATAAGTCTCCTTTTGCTACAATTGTTGACTTTTGCATCTCCACTAAGGAGGGACAAGAACCGAAAAACACAACAATAAATAAATTCCTCCTCCTAAAGTTAGGGTCCCAGAACACGAACAGAAATGGCTAGGAACCTTGCTGGTCTAGGTGTTAGGTGTAGTCATGTAGATGTATTGCTTCCAAGTGCTGGTGGTGGTCTATACTTGGTTTGTATGATCCTGATATCCCTTTCAGTAATTTCAGCTATAATACTTTCTTGTGGTACATCGTCTCGCAAGAAGAGAGACAGAGATGGAGGAGGCAAAGATGGAGGAGGCGAAGGTGGCGGAGATGAAGGAGGCGGAGATGGAGGAAACGGAGATGGAGGAGGCGGAGATGGCGGTGGACACGGACACCATGGCCATGGGGGCGGGGGCGGAGGACATGGCCACCATGTCCATGGGGGCGGGGGACATGGCCACCATGGCCATGGGGGCGGAGGACATGGCCACCACGACCATGGGGGCGGAGGACATGGCCACCACGACCATGGGGGCGGAGGACATGTTCACCACGACCATGGGGGCGGAGGACATGTTGGTGGCGGCGGAGGAGATGTTGGTGGCGGCGGTGGAGGTTTTTAGGAAAGAAATCTTATATAGTTGTTTCGTAAAGGAAGTTCAAGTTTATGTATCTTTAGTAAGTTCAAATTTATGTGAAAAAATAAAAAGTTCTAGTTTAGGTAAACAAGGCATGTCCTTCCTGTGTAGAGTTCTTGTTAATGCTGGTATTGGATTCTAGGCTTTGTTATATTAAAGGAACTTCCTATATGCATATACGATGGTCAGACTGTGTATTTTTTATTAATTGTCATGGTATTGTCATTCTCGATTTAAAATTCAAAATTTTGTTTTTTTCAAAAGTTTTTTGTTAGTATCTGTTTCTTTTGGTAATTTTTAAAGATTTTTAAAAAAATTTTGTTGCTGACGTCAACAAACTTGGGCTTGAACTTTCGCCCATCTTGCCTGAGGGCTGGCCTGGTTTTGTGAGCCCCAGCAACTGCCCTGTCCAGCCCTTGTTGCTGGAAACACTTTTGGGCCTAAAGCCCCTCAGCCCCCAACTTGAGCTGCTGGAAGCGCTCTTGAGCAACTCGGCGTTAGGGGTTGCATGTGAGGGAGGGTGGGAGCTAGAAATTTCTTATTCGCGTGAATAGTGGCTGCTCGCATATAAATAATGTCTTGACTTACGTTCTTGTGTGAAAATTTCTACTACTATTCACTTTTATTTTTATTTTATTTTTTACGTAGGATTAATTTTAATTGTATGTATAAAATTATTAATAATAAAATTCTAGGTATGTATTAAAAACATTTCTGAATTTTTCAAATTTTTTCGATTTTTTTAAATTTTTTTGTTCTTGACGTCAGCTTGCAGGTTGGGCCTCAGGCAACTTCCCCGCGGGCTTGTCCGGTGTGCGTGGGGCCCGCATGCTGCCTGGGCTCCCCTACCCATTTGGAACGTGGTTTTGGGCTCGGGCCCCTGGGTCCCACACCCCGGGCTTGTATCGGTGGAGTTGCTCTTATATGTGTGGGGGGTGGTATTGGATGACGAGATCAAATCCGTCAACACACTTCCTCACCATGGCCCCCTCATTGCAAAAGCTTCCGGACTTCCATTTTTTTTCTTTCTGCAGTCACAAGATCATCGATGCGCCTATTTCAACGGCTACAAATCCCACATTGAAAAATTGATGGACGAGATGAGGGTGTGAATTTGAATAGCCCGTATGTAAATCATGTTGTTTGGGTCCACTTTAAGTAAGTGGATTTTTATTTGGGCTAAATTCATCTAGAATTTGACGAGTTAAAATTTAAGAATTTGAAATCCATATTAAAATACGAATTTTCCAAATCCATTCAAGCCTCCCGTATCTCTAACCTAGGGTTTCATAGTAAGTAAGCTCTCTCTCTTTCTCATGACGACATCCTCTTTCATGGTGGCAATTCGCTTCTTGTACGACTCTAATCTTGTTGCTAACTATAGCATTAGTGAGAATTCTCCAGCAAAATAATCTTATCTTTGGGAGAGTCTTCAATTTCCAAATGTATTTCCACAACAGGTCAGGAATCTGATGAGACATAACAGAAACGTCGCATTTCACTACGTACTTTTGTTTTTCTTGTCATCTTCATTATAATATTCATATGAGGGAAACTTAGAAAGACTCTAGCATCACTTGAATATTCATATTTTGGTTGATATGATTCATTAGAAGCCCATGAAGCTTTATTAATCTTTTTCATTTTCTTCTAAGAGCATCTCAAGGGAGATGTCAAATTCCAAACATCAAATTTAAATTTGATGGCTTATGCAATTTGACATATTGTAAAACTCTTTATCCAACCGATATGTCAAATATATATATTATTTTATTAGTTTTAAAGGCAAGTGGGCTCAATATTTAAGAATAAAATATTAAATAGGGTAAAAATTGTATATGGAGGAGGAGAGAAGGAGTGGGCCTAGCATTAAAATAATAATAAAATAAAAAAAGACATCTCAACTCATGTCGTTTTTGACAAAAGTGAATGATGTCAATCCAACTAGGATTTGGCATAACGGTTGGAGGCTTAAAACTGTCAAATTTTTGTCAAAACTTGCCACGTTGGATTTGGCATTTCGGTTGGAGATGCTCTAAAAGCGATAAGGTCTTTTTTTTTTTTCCTTTTTCCAAACGTTCTAAAACTAGACTAACTTTATTGTTTCCACAAAAGGTGTCATTGGATTACGCTAGAAAATAAAAATAAAATATAAAAAAGGGCCGAGGACATCAATAACATAGTAATTTTTTTTGGAGGATCTTTCCTATTGAAAGGGGCGATATCATACTAAACTTACATACACTACACGGATGCTACGACTCGAACTCAGGACCTTGCCTGAGGGAGTAATTTTTAACAAAGAATAAAATTGGAATAATTATTTATGTCTTCTTCAAAATGTTTGGGCCTGATTTTATTTTTCAGGGTAAACACAAAATGGAACCGAAAAATCGTAACCGGGACAAAAAATAATTTAGAACTATTAAATTTGAACAAATTTGAAAAAAAAATTTAGTATGGTATTTATATATCAGCTATACCAAAAAATAAGATGAAGATTCATGTGAAAAAATAAATTAAATTCCCAAATACTAAAAGCTCGAACAAAGATTCTTTCTAACAATTACCACAGTACAAAATTGAGGGGTTGCAAATCTTCTAAGAACTGACTAATATCTCGACTCAACCCAAAAAAAAAACTTAAGTAATACAAAATTAAAAAGAAATAAACAAAAACACCAGTAGAGCCAGTACTAGCTTCAGCTTCCCCATTGATAGCTTGGAACTCGATAGCTTGGAACTCGAGCCACCATTCACATCCAAGTGCAAGATTCGATGAGGTGGGTCTGAGTTGAAAGTTGGATGAGGGGGGATACTCTGCTCGTTCCTGAAGAAATTTGCTGGATCAACAGCAGTCTTTACCTTCACCAACCTATCAAAATTGTCATTGAAGTACTTCAAGCCATACACCTTCCCCTGTTCATAGCTTCTATTACCAAATTTATTGACACCAATGTCAAGGTCCCTGTAATTCAAGAAAGCGCTCCTTGGGTTCTTGGACACAAATGGGGTCATGAACCTGAAAAGCCTCCTGGTGTCTGTGGTATAATTCTTCTCTGCTTCAGCCCCTGCTTCCCCCCAGCTCACTGAGTACTGAACTTTGAACAAGTTCCCGGCACGATGTGGAAAAGGGGTGGCAGAGGCCGGAATCCGACTCATCATCCCACCATATGGATTGAAAACCAAACCTATTTTGCCTATTTCAATCATCTTCTTCCACACTAACTCCAACCTACTTTTGGAAATTGGGGTTTGAACATAATCAGACTTTCTTTTCAGGAAATTTGCATGATCAGGATTTCTATCGAGCAACACATCAGGGGAGGTCCCATTATCATAGTTAGCCCACCAAAGCACAGACTCAATCCAGCTCATCTCCTTACAGTCATCCTTCTTCAAACCTAACTCAGGAAACTGCTTCCCCAACAATGACACAAGTTGGTCAGCATTGCCTAGAAACTCAGCCATAATTGTGGCCTTAACAGTGTTGCTCCCTGGCTGCAACAGCAGCCTCATAAACAGACCATCATCTGTGGTTGGCGCCACCTCTTGCCACCTCGAAACAACGTCGGTTGCATTCTCTTCCAACGTTCTCGCAGCCTGGAAAACTGTGACAGTTTCTGGGACAGAAACCAGCTTCAATTTGTATGCAACAATGACACCAAAGCTTCCTCCACCCCCTCCTTTAATGGCCCAAAACAGGTCTTCTCCCATGGCTTTTCTATCAAGAAGTCTCCCCTTAGCATCGACAATCTGAGCATCGAGGACATTGTCAACAGCAAGGCCAAACTTCCTCAACATGTTTCCATAGCCACCACCACTTATGTGCCCACCAATACCAACTGTGGGACAAACACCAGCAGGAAAGCCATGAACTTTGCTCTTCTCTGAAATCCTATAGTACAATTCTCCAAGTGTGGCTCCAGCCTGAACCCAAACCGAGCTGTCCTCAATGTCTACAGTCACAGTCCTGAGGTTGAACATGTCAAGGACAATAAAGGTCTGATCAGACCAGTAAGAAAGGCCCTCATAATCGTGCCCACCGCTTCGGATTCTCAGCTGTATGCCAAGCTGTTTGGCACAGACAACAGAGGCTTGAACATGAGATGAAGCTGAGGGTGTGACGATGAGGACTGGTTTTGGGGTTGAAGTGGTGTTGAACCTTGAGTTTCTGATGTAGGCTCTTAGAACAGATGAGTATGAAGGGTTGTTTTCGGCATAGATTATGTTGGACAATTGGGTTGATGATGGGTTTGTGTTGGTGTTTAGGCATTGAAGAAAGTTGTCATAGACAGAAGCTGAGGCTGCCCATGAAGCAGAAACATGAAAAACCAGGAGAAGAACAAGTGAAAGCATCATCATCCTAGGCATTGCTTCTCTCGTTATCTTTGTCAATTTGTTGTATTTTGTATGTTGTAAGGTTTTGGTCCTCCTATATATATAAATAGATAGAGATCTGTTTGTTAAGGGAATTGTCAACTGTAGAAAAAATCATTCCTTGGCACAATGGGAAACTAAATTCCAGCAAAACAAAAAAGGAAAGTTTTGTTTCCTTTTTTTCCAACACCACTTTTTTCTAGGACCTTTCCTAATGAGAGAGGTGATAACAGGATCAATCCATCTTTATTATGTCTAGCGTTGATAGGAAAACCAAAAAATATTTTTTCGCTATCCTCAGAAAAAAAAGAAAAGAAAGGAAATTGGCCTTTAAATTTTTTTTTTTAATACATTTTGTTTTTAGAATATGGTGGGGAGGAAATTAAGAACAAAGGGGGGCGTTGGGCACCTTTAAAAATAACCAAAACGACACCGTGTATAAAAAAATCCCCACGCTCACCGTTTCAAAGCAAGCAGAGCCCTCTTTTCCGCCCAAGTTGAACCCTCGCGTACATTAGGTGCCAGAATTGATCTCTCTCTCTCTGCAAGTAGGGCTCTCTCTCTCTCCCATGTCGTAGTTCGTACCATTTCTTCAGGTAATCCTTTCAGTTCTTTCTGTTTTATTTCTTTAAAGCGTCTTTTAAGTTCCAAATTTTTGTTTTAGCTTTTCAATTTTTCCTTCACTCGTATATTATATCACTGATTTACGCTGAAACTTGTTAGTAATACGAAAAACATGTAAATGGTTATTTTTCCACTTCAATCCGTTTTTAATTAGGCGGGTCAGTTCTGAGTTCTGTGCCAATGTAGTGATTTTGGATTCTGACCCTTTATTTTATATTTCTATTCACGAAGAGGAAAAGAAAATCTGATGAGCTCATCTTTGTCAAACCCATTAGAGAGATGGAAGAGGAAATGATTTAATTCCTTCTTTAAATCCTGCAAATTTGGAGCAGCAGATGATTCCTGCGTTTCTAGCTTGTTTCCTAAATTTTCTATACTTTCTGGATTTCTTATTTGATTACCTTTTCTATTTGGATTAGGATTTCTTTCCTAGAATAAGTTTAATTTTCTTTTCATTCCAGGGTTAGATTGATAGAGATTGGAGATTTGAGTTATTGAGTAAAGTTTATTTTGCAGAGATTGGAGAATTTTTGGTGTGAAGCTATTGCATCTTTATCCATCTATTTTCTGTTTTTTCATTGTTTTCGGTACCACTAAACTACCTAAACCCTATCTTACATCAAAATCCACAGCTTCAGCCACCCAATTACGAAACACAGAAATGGGTCCTTTTATAACAGATGTTCCAAAGTCTGTCCTTCAAGATGTTATAATAAAGCTGCCAACAAAGAGCATTATCATGTGCAAAAGCGTCTGCAAGACTTGGTATTCTCTAATTTCGGACCCTGCATTTGCTAAGCTGCATTTCGCACAAGCAGAGGCCTATCCTATGGTCCGGCCCGTGGATCGAAGAAGCGTGTCAAGAAACCTTTACTTGGTTGAGCCTGAAGATAGCTCTGGTTTTGATTTGAAGGACCATGATTGTAACCGGTCTCGTGCCCACATGAATCTTTCCAAATATAAATTCCCATTGCGTGATGCTGAGGAGTTACTCAATAACCATCGGAATGGCAATGTGATGCCTAGTCTTGAAACTACAAGAAAGGTTTACATGAAGATAACGCAAATTGATGACAACAACAACGAGGTGGATTTCGGTGACGGTTTCGGTTTCATGCTGCCATATGATCACAACAACTACAACTTGGTGAATTCTTGTAACGGTTTGCTTTGCCTGTCTGATTTTTTCGGGAATTACCCTGCTGCTGTGTGCAATCCAATAACCGGCGAATTTATAAACCTTCCCCATGGTCCTAAACATCAGAAGGCAATGACTTTAATTGGTAGCGGATTAGGTTTCAGTCCGAGGACTAACGAATATAAGGTGATGAGAATTCTTAAGGAACCAACACCTGATCCCAATAAGGTGGCTGAGATACACACTCTTGGAACAGGTTCATGGAAATCTGTTGTCACTGCTCCCTGCTCAGACTCTGAGCTATCATTCCCCACTTGTGTGAAAGGAATGCTTTATTGGTTTTGCCATGAGTATCCATGTTGTAGTGTGATTTCATTTGACTTGGATACTGAAGAGTTCCAATCGGTTCCATCATTGCCTTTTCGACAGGATGCATGTTCTGATGTGAGCATGGGAGATTTGGGAGGTTGTCTTTGTCTGTGTGAAGCTCAGAGATCTAAAATCAATGTGTGGGTAATGAATGATTCTGGTGCACAAAATCTTTGGATGAAGAAGATTTCGATTTGTACTGGTTTTGCTGGAACGTGGCCATATGGCTTATACATACCTATGAAATACTTCCAGAATGGGGGTCTGTTGATGTTTAATTCTCGTCTCAATGCCTTCTTTTACCATCACCCAGGAAACCACAGTCCATTCATTTATCTTAAGCTTCGAGAGATCAATTCTTATTCTGAGGCATTTAGTCATGTTGCGAGCTTTATTTCACTCAAGGATATTCTGGTGGGGAAGGATGTAGAAGTACTGAATATAAATTCAAGGTAAGGATCTTTGCATTATTCTTTTACCTTCCGAGACTTAATGTGAATAGGTTTTTCTAGTCATGTTTTCTAGGATATCAAAATAGAAGATTCTTGGTATCATGCTTTGGGAGCTTGGTTTGCTTACCTCTTGTGTGGAGTTGCTTTATAAATATGCCTCAACCTCGAAAGGCTTAATATATGGACGGAAATTTATGCATGACTGTCATCTAAAAATCCACTAATCACTCAATGTGTTCATGAAGTGTTTACCAATCTATTTGAACTGTTGTCTATGTTTTGATTCAGTCTTTGATTGTACATGGTTGAGTTTTATCTTTTGAGTAGATGAACAGCATATTTGAATTTATTTTTCTCAGTTGGTTTCACTTGCTAGATATTTTATTTTTAATGTCACAACTGTTGTTGATGCAGGTGTGCAGTGTTGAAGCTGCCCGGAGAGACCGAAGCCCTATCTCTGGTGGAAGAAAATGCCCCTTCGGTACGCTTCTGACAGTTGGGAAGAATGAAACAAGCACACAATGGTGGATGGGATGCAGTCTAAGACTGAGCTAAAAGACCATTTCCTTACCCTAGTTAATATTTTTATAGTTGGACACCAGAACCTTAATTCGCTTCTAACTTAGTGGCTGTCAAGTTTTTTGTTGTTGTTACTTTAAATAGATTTGGATTAGAGGTTAAACTATTTGTCATGTTTATGGAAGTACAATGCTAATTACAGGCTTTACTTATCATCATTGCTTTGGTTAATTTGGTGAGTGAAAGATTTAACTACATGTCTGCCCTGAACACAGAAATAGACTGCAAAACTCAATTCGATTCTGTCACACAGCAGCAATTACAAATAAGCAAAAGTAAATATCGTAGTTTCTGTTGCCACACCAAAATCACCCAAACCAGCTGAATTCACCCTTTTATCCGTGTGTACATCAAATTTACGTTCCCAAATGTACACTCTCATGAAGCAGAGACCTTTCTTCATCCAAAGTTACTTTAATTATTTTTGGATTAGAAATCTGTGAAGCCCAAGTTTAAGAACATAAAAAGAACACTTGCAGTAGCAGGGGAATAATAGAGGAAGGGATTGAAAACAAGCAAATCACTGCTAGAGAAGAGGGGACTAGTTCTAGACCATTGGCCAAAAGGGTGTTGAGATAATGGGAAAATTGAGAAAGAGTGAATTGGTTGAATGGTAATGTGATGGGTTCTCTGCATAATTTGTTCGCACTGTTATCAGTCATATGCAGGAATCTCTCTATTAGACAGAGACATAAGTTGATGCCACGAGACATAAGTTGATGCTTCCGATAGTGTATCAGGCTTCATATTCATTAGTTGGTTGGACTTTTTCTTTTTTTGGGTCTGACTTGGTTGGACTTTTATGATGACAAAACTACATTATCACAATTTTGAAAAGTAAAGTGTTTGAATTGAAAAGACTGGTACTATCATGATATCACGTTATTTAGTGAAAACTTCAGGATACTAAATTGAAATTAACCAAATTTTTTTTACGGGTTAGAAACTCAGTTGTGATTAATTGTTTAGAACTAAAACTGAGTTGTATTTTATGAAAGCCTTTTTCATGAACTTTGTAATACTTCATTACTGTATATTTGTGATTGGCAAGGCTTAATAGAGAGCTAATAATGTGCATCATCTCACTATAACCTTTGATTTGATTAGAGGCATGTAGACAACAATTTTGGCTTTGTTTATGTATCCTTTTTGTTTTTTGTTTTTTGTTTTTTGTTTTAGTACAAGTTATATTCTAAATTACAAGGAAGGGAATTTCTTACACACAATCAAGATGCCACCTCTAGTCTGTAAGTCAATGCCTTTTTTCATTGGGCTAAACCCCGTTGACTTTATGTATTTTTAGTTAAAACAGTAAAAGACCAGAGGATTTATTTACCTATAGCGTCGTTAATTGAACAATTTGTACTGTAAAATTATATGTATTAGTAAAAACAAAATTGTAAAAAGTAACTATAATTGATCAAGCAGTGCATTGTTTTGCCATTACATTGCATCTACACTGAAATAGAATTTGGTTTGTTTTGGAATTTTGATGGTCTATGATGGGATGGTTGAAAGTGTTGGAAAATTTAAAAATATAGGAGCTTATGAATTTATTTATTCTAGCTTTGCTCTGCTATTGTTTTACCTTTTAAATCCTTAAGCCATTTGGAAATACCTTATAAAAGAACACGAACAAAGTAAACAATCATTTAACGATATTCAACAATGTGCCGACATTCTCAGTCATCACCCACATACAATTCTCAGTCATCACCCACATACAATTCACTAGTATGAGCAATAAGCAATTTCAATTACAAGAATACTCTCTCCATCAGGGACGGACCCAGGATTTCAAACTTGACTGGACTAAATTTATCTTACATATAAACATATTAAGTAGGTAGAAAACTCGATAATTGATCGATGCATAATTACATATCATTTTGTACCCTTCTAACTTATGATTTGGTTATGTTTTTGAGTTAAACTTGTGCTTTTAATCTATTTTGTGTTTGTTTCAGTGTAATAAGTTTGGGACTCATTTAATGCATTTTGGAGTCAAGTTAGCTCAAAACGGTGTCTGCAGATCAGTCAACTTCACGGATTGGACTCTACTTGCTCAAGAAGAACCAGATAATGAGCCATACGTCATTGAAAAGATACGGAAGTCTATTTTCTGGATCATTTTACGGTTCGTGATTCCGAGTCCTCTAGAAAAAGTTATACAAGTTTTGGCAGCTTAAGGTCAAAATCGGCAGGATCTGCGTTACTGGGCCAAAAATGACTTTTGAAGGCCTTCCTGAATTTTCCTTGAGTTGGGCTGCATATGCTTGGAAAGATAAGACAAAGAGCTTCAAGATCCATATTTTTGCAGATTTTTAGAGTGAAGGAACAAGCCCAAATCGAGCCCACAAGCTGACTGCAATGCATTGTCATGCATGAGCTAATCATTTTAGTGGTGAATTGAGTGGTGTAAGTTGGTGAAGTGAGTGTGATTAATAAATTCAATTGTATAATCAGATTTATACTTCCCTAGGCCTATAAATAGTGAGTTCTCCAAACATGTAAACACACCCCAATGGGGGGAGCTCTCAAACATCTCTCTAGAGCTCCTCTCCCTTCTCTCCCTCAAAATTCTCTTGGTTTTCCTTTTAGTTCTAAATTGTTGTAACAAAATCCTTTTGCTAAATTTTCCTTTAAGTTTCTCTTAGTTGTAATTTATTTTTCATTGTAATGTAAATTCTTTTCTTAAGTTTTCAAGTTTAATTAGTTTCCAAGTTTCAATTGTAGTTCTTGTTCTTATTCATTATGCTTATAAGTTAATATGCTTGTTTGAATGAGTGATCACCATTAAAACTTGTATGTTAGCTATCTTGGTTTGAATTAAGAGTAGACACCATGCATTAATTCAAATTGAACTATGAATAGGAAGAGTATGTATGGACATTCGACAATAGGGATTAGATACATGCTTGGTTGTTTAAAACATTCTTCTATGCTTAATGGATTTCTAATGCTTAATTTAGGTTCGAAAACAAGGATCTAATTAGGGAATTAGAAATACAAGGTTAGGACCAGACACCATGGCTTAATCATACTTTAGCTAGAATCAATCTAAGAATATGAATTGAACTTGGTAACTAATTTGCTTGAGTTAATTTCTTTTATTTCTTTCTTGTTTTATTTATTTTCTTTTGGATTTCTGTTTTGTGCAGGGAATTAAATTGAATCAATCTATCATCAATCCTCGTGGGATCGACTCGCACTTACACAAGCTATACTACCCAACGCCTCGTGCACTTGCGAGTTAACAATAATACGATATAATTTCATTAATAACAATAAATTAATAATACACCTACTCAAGGGGGGGACATAATGAGCCTTACCTCTCAAATAACATTATATAAGTTGCACCCTTCGAGTCTCCATAGAATTAAAATCATTAATTATCAATTCATTATCTATATTATCAGCAAAACACTTTATCTTTATGAACAGAATACTCAAGCCAAGGGTATTAGTTATACCAACTACCATTAAATCGGCACATTTGTTTCCCTTCTAAGTGAGATGGATATTCCTTTAGTTTTGGTTGACATGATCTTAAGAGAATATATGCTCTTAGAACATTATCACGTTGATTAGGTGGAAATGTGTCTATTTGAGGACGTAATCCTGGATCACGCTCAAGAGAATTGGTATCAACTTCTTGATCAAAATTGGCTCTTTGAGACTCAGCTCTTACACTTTCAAATTCAACTTTTTGTGATTCAGAATGAGGTTGCTCCTTACAAATTGGAGGAGGTAGAGAAGGGTTGGAACACATGCTAGTTGATTCTTCATTATTTCTTTTAAAAAAATCTCGAATAGTCTTTGATCTCTTAGGATTTGGATGATGGTCTGACATTATAAAGTTAAAGTATAACATATTGGATAAGCAAGAATTCCAAAATCAATTACAAATCCTATTTGATAATTCATAACTCATAAACTGAAACTGATAAGCTCCAATTATAAATCCCTAATCGATAAATAAATCATAAGTCTCAATTGCAAATATGTAATTGATACTAAATAAACTCCAAAAAAAATTCTCAAATTTCAACATCAACAAATTGAGAGAAGCTTACCGTACCTAACAAATATAGGAGCTTGGTTCGCTTCTTGAATTAAGCCTTAAAGGTGAGTGCAGCAACAATAAGAGTGTTCCTTTATGTGTGCAAGGGTGCAATATGAGTTTGGTGACAAAGTAGACAACTCTAAGAAACAGTTACACAATTTCTTCTACTTTTTTTTTTCCACCGACTGTGTGCATCCTCTCTCTTTTTCTTTTTTTTTCCTCCTATGTGCTGTAGGCTGCAGCTCACGTGCAATGCAGTGCAAGCAAAGGATTTCTTGGGAGAGGGATAAGTATGTCGTGGCAAATCTAAGAATATTTCTATGATTCAAAATTTTTAAGACAAAAAATATGAGTAAAAGTAAAAAGATACTATTATTATTATTCATGATTCGTGGAAGAAAATATCTTCCGATTCTACTCTACACTAACGAAACATCTAATTTTCAAACTTTCTAAAACTCTTCAACTTTTAGCATAATCATTTTGAACAATGTTTGCTTGGAGCATTAGCTTTGAGTATGTTTAAGTTGTAACACATTCACACCCCGAGCTAATAAGATTATCCTAAAGCACTTGGTATCATATGGGAATTTGTATAAATCTCATTTTTATTTGGCCTACATATGGTTAGTGTCAATGATCCATATAAAAATTGTAACACATTCACGGAATCTCATTTTTAAGTTGTAACACATTCACACCCCGAGCTATATAGACGCAACCTAGTTATATTCAAGAAACGAATCTTTGTTTTGACTGTCCATTTTGTTTGGCCTACATATGGTTAGTGTCCATGATCCATACCACAAGATGAAAAGTCGGGTGTTGATTGGTTTGCAATTGAAAGACTGCAATATTATATATACTTTATGAAAATAAAAAAATGCATTACGAAGTCGGGTCTTCAACGTGGGATAAATTATAGAATGATATGGTAGTACCACGTTGTGTGTATCTTCGACCTTGCCAATCCCAATATATTTCTAATTTGATTATTTTGTTAACAATTTTATTCACAAAAGCATATAGGATCCGAAAACGAACCAATTAGTCCAAAATAAACTGAATAAAATAGTAACAAATATAATTAGAGTAGATGTAATAAATGTGGCATATAGGTGATAGAAAAAAAATGAAAAAGCTGCGCACCAAACTGGCAAAAATTGAAGTTGGGTTGGAGGTTTCTCTGCTAATTAACATGGGTATTTGATCATGCTGTTCACTGAGTATAGCTTGGAAGGAGATGGCTGAGTCCACTTGTGCCGTCAACTTGATCAAATTACTATCTGCTGATGTGAAGTGAGAAATAAGAACCACATCTTCTCTAGAACCTTATCAATAACTGTCGTTTGTTAGTACTATACACTAGCACTCGTATGGGGCTTCTGCTTTTTCTTTTTCGCATTAGCTTTTCTATTCAGGAGGTCCACAACAATACTTTGGTTGTTTGTTGGTTTTTGATTGATTTTATTGTGTTTTATCCAGTTCCGTTTGTTAGAAAAACGGACTTGCAGTTGATCTTTTTCCACACCTAACACTATAAGTCATATAGAGGAACCACGTTCCCAACTAATACAATCTACCTGTCGACCTACCGACTGATCCACACTTAAAGCTATCATAGTCCTTTTGCAAAGCACCATGTATAAATGGCGGGTGTAATCAACTTTAGACATGTATCTTTTGGATTCTCTCTAAGAATTAATTCTTCTTAGATTTGGATTTAATACTCTCTTCCTTAGTTTCGATTTCGATTTCCATGTTCACGTTTGATCGATTTAGTTTTTGTTGTAGCCGTGGATTTGTGTTATAAGTTGTAATCACAAGAATGACGTCGTAATATTTTTCTTTTCTCATAAGAAAAAGAAATAGAAAAAGAAAAGATGGCCGAGAAGGTGACAGTGAGCATAAGTGAGTCAACGATGGTGAAACCAGAGGAATCGAGGCCTCGAGGCTCTCTGTGGCTTTCCAACACGGACCTATCGTACCCGCCCTATCACACGTCAAGTGTTTACTTTTACAAACCAAGCGGCGGTGAGCAAAACTTCTTTGACCCGGTAGTGCTCAAGCAGGCACTCAGCAAGGTTCTTGTGCCCTTCTACCCCATGGCCGGTCGCTTCAAGCTCAATGACCAGAATGGCCGTATGGAGATTGATTGCAATGCGGAGGGAGTGCTCTTTGTTGTAGCGGAGAGCAGCTCTGCTGTTAATGATTTTGGGGATTTTGCGCCCACTCCCGATTTCCTTAAGCTCATCCCCGCCGTTGATTACTCTGCTGGGGTATCCTCATATCCCATTTTGGTGTTGCAGGTATTTAATATATAATATTCCAGTAAATTTAGCATTTCTCCTTTAAACTAATTTTTTCTTACCGGCTAAAAACTAGTAAACAATTCCATCTATCCAGAGTGCGTTTTGCCACCACTTTAATTTTAGGTGTATCCACCATCCTCAACACTTAACACGCGTCCATATAACCATTGCTCAATAAATACAAAGAAAAGTTAACTATGGTTATCCATTTTGACACGTGTTAAGTGTTGAGGATGGTGGTGACACCTGTAGTTAAAGTGGTGAAAGAAAACGCCCCATCTATCCAACCCGACTTTCTATCTTCTTTTTTTGGTAAGACTGAAAAGGGGAACACTTGATCTAAGGTAAGAAAAAAAAATAGGGCTTCTTAGATTTAGGTCCAAAATGATTAGTTGTCATTGAGTTTAGTCCTCGCGTTTTTGGTTTTAGATATAGGTCATTTGACATTTATTACTTTTTTGTTGTTGTGTCGACCTTTGAGGTCACATTGAAAATCTAAATTTAATGCATTATTTCCTTGTAATTGAATTCCAGAATTTAAATTTTGAATGATTTCCTTGATAATATTCCAAATATATGGATAAAATACAATTTAATCAATAAAAAGTAAACACCCACATATTATACCAATCGATCAGACAAGCACCCACATTAAATTATGTACCTGACATACAGGTAAATAGTGTTATTATTAGCAACGAAAAATACTTAGTGATAAATCGTGTTACCTATAAGTTATGAACATAAATTAGAAGATCACCTATAAGTCATATACAAAAATAGACAAAATAAAATTGTATGTTACTTATACAAAAAAGGTACATAAAATACTATTACACATTGTCAAAAATATGAAAAAACATATATATACCTATGCAATAGGCAATAGTCAATATGACATAAATGACTAGTACCCGATTCAAGTCATAAGGGGCAACATTGGAACAAAAAATGATTTTAAAAATAAAATAATAAAAATATTACATCATAAAATATTAAAAAATGTAATTCTATGTGGCACAAAAGTCAAAGGACTTGGATCGAAGTCACCAAATCCGAGAATTAAAACCAACTTCTCAATAGGAATTTGGATCTATATCAACTTTTCTAACAAAAAAATTGTTCAAAGAGAAAAACCATCATGGCGATGGGTGTGCAATTTTAGTGTGGAAGTTATAACTTGATTAGGTGGTTTAGATTCTTGATCTTTTCAACTTAGAACTTGAAACTCGTGATGATTAGGGTTGATGCATATATACAAGAATGCACATGCACAATTTCTCAACTGGAGAGAGGATGGATGGGAGATGGAATTGTCATAAATACATGCAAATTTAATTAATTGGGTTTAAAAAGTATATACTTATACATGGTTTGAGTTTAAAAAGTATATACTTATACATGGTTCTGCGCATATATCCAAAAATGCAGGTCACGTACTTCAAATGTGGTGGAGTGTCACTTGGTGTTGGCATGGACCACCGCATGGCAGATGGAGTTTCTGGTGTTTACTTTATAAATACATGGTCTGATGTCGCTCGCGGTGATCTCACAAATATTGAAGCACCCTTCATGGACAGGACATTACTTCGTGCTCGAGACCCACCTCAACCTGCATTTCCCCACATTGAATACCAAGCTTTACCACAAATGAAATTAGCTTCTGATGAACATTTGCAAAGCACAAGTAATATTACTACGTCCCTTTTTAGATTGACGCCGGAGCAGCTCAACATGTTGAAATTGAAAGTCAATTCGAAGGAGGAAGATGGCGGCGGGAATATTAATAATAATACAATCAAGTATACCTCATTTGAGATTTTGGCGGGTCATATTTGGAGATGTGCTTGCAAGGCACGTAAACTTCCTGATCATCAAGACACCAACCTACGAATTACCATTGATGGACGGTCCAGACTGCAACCTCCACTCCCAGCTCTTTTCTTTGGCAATCCCCTTTTCAGAACCATACTGATAAGCTAATATTTTATATATATTTTTATGCCCCATTTACCTATTTAATTATTGTTATCCTTTATTTAAATTGTTTGTTTTAATATGTTTTGTGAGATTTGTGAAGGATTTGTGGAATAGGAGAAATTGAGCTAAAAAGGGTAAGAAGATGAAGATTGGAGATTAATTGGAAAGAAGCCAAGTTATTCCTTTCATCACAAGGAGTGTTATCAAATTTCCTAGTTCAAGATGATTCCAAGTCTTACCAAGTCAACAAGGAGAAATAAAGAAGACCCTAAATTAGTAGGAATCTTATTTTTATAATAATTGTAAAAATTACCTTAGATAAGTAGGATTTCTAGGAGTATTATAAATAGGGAGTTTAGGCCATTGATCAAAGTATCCACCAACACCCCTCTCTACACTTTCAAGCCATCAAATTCCTACATACTCATACTCATAGCCGAAAGCCCTAAGAAGAATAAGAAGAAAGCTTGCGCAACCTTGGCGTTCAACTTGGAGAATTCAGTGCCGCTCATGTCTTCATCAACCGTCATGATTCTCAATAAGTCATTCATGAACTAATTTCTTTTACTAGGGCTACGATGTAGCCTAGCTATGAATACTCAAATTCTTTGATATTGTTAATTTTATTTATCTATACATGTTGAGTGCTTGTTACCGTTCTTAATGCTTTCAATTAATTGGCCACTAATTGCATGATTGGAAGAATTGGGTTGAGACCGGAAGGAGATGCCTAATAAATAGCTTCTTGTAACAAGTACCATAAATTACATAGCCGACTCGGAAGATTAGGTTATGGTTTGTGTAATCTTTAAATGTTTTCCACAAATCTTAATGGGTTCTTAGCTATCTAAATCCATAACTAGGAATAGAGTGGGTTGACTGTGAGGAACACAACTAATATAACTCGGAAGAGAGTATTGGTGAGGTAAGGGAAAACGATTATCAACATGTTAGGTAATTAGGATTAACAAGCTAGAAGGATTTGGGTGGGATTAGCTAGGTGAAATCGATGCCCTAGTACTTTATCATCTTTGTTTTCATCTATTATATTATTTACTTACTTTTAATTTACTTGCTTAATTACAATTTTAATCACCATAATTCTCTCATCGTTTAATTCAATTATAATTAGGAATAAATCATTCTAGTATTTAATAGGTTAACTTGATCCCTGTTGGAACGACACTCTACTTATCACTATATTAATTTGAGCGATATTGTCCACTTGCAATTATCCACATCACATACCAACTGCTACAGCTGGGGATATCCAATCGAAACCAACATCGTATGCTGCAAGCTGTGTTCACAATGCTTTGGTGCGGATGGACGATGAGTATCTTAGATCAGCCCTTGACTATCTTGAGCTTCATCTTCCTAGTATTTCCATACCTGTTAACGGATCTCTGCCAATGTGGTGCCCGAATCTTCGGATGAACAGTTGGCTTAGGTTGCCGATTCATGACGCTGATTTTGGTTGGGGTCGACCCATTTTCATGGGCCCTGGCCGTCTTACTTTTGTGTTTGACGGCATGTCTTTATTTTTACCAAGTGCAACTAATGATGGGAGTTTATCAGTGATCATTTCTCTACAATCAGAGCACATGAAATCATTTTCCAAGTTGTTGTATGACATATAATCAAGCAAATGAGATGGTCAGAGAAATTCGGTCCTGTGCGGTTTGAATCATCATCGTCATCCCCTTCATTTTTAAGGCTGTTAAAAATTGAAGTTGTGTTAATGTATTGGTTTTTGCACATTGCTTGATTGGGTATTGTAAGCTTTGTTTCCTACGTCGTGAATGTATTGGTGCCTGTGGTGGACTTCTTGTCCACAATATATACTGGCTGTGTTTTATGTACTGTGATTCTTAATAAAATTTTCTTTCTCATGAAATATATAAAAAGAATGTTGAATTTGATATCAAGTTTGATTTTGTTAAAGTAAGTTGTTTTCGGCATATGCTTGTGCAGTGGCGGATCCATGGAATTTTTCAAGAGAGGCAACATTTAAAAAGCTAAAAGTTTATGTACCAAAAAAAAAAGTTCCAAAAGAAACAGACTGATTAAAAAACAGGAAAGCTACTTGACCGGTAGGTTGAGAAATCTACAAAGACCGGTACTTGACCGGTAGATTTCAAACTGATTTATTGCATAAGATTAGAACCACAAAACTTATTTGCTGCTAAAAACCATTTTCATAATTTGAAATCTACAAATTATACTGTTTAAAGTTCCATAATTCTCTAACTGTTTGCCTCCAATAGGGATTATACTTTTTCAATTCCAGCATTGTAGACTTCATCACCGAACTCGTCCTTCAAATTTTTCAGTTTTTTCATCTCCTTCATTAATAGTCCAGAAAGACAGATGGGAGATGAGAAGTTCTGGATGACATTAATAAAGTACAAGAAAGTTATGGCAAGAGAATGATGGACCAAAAGGATGGCAATCTTAATGTAAGGGATAACTATTTTAGAAAATAATCATAAAAGAAATTACTAACAAGAAACTAAGGGGGTGTATTCAATTAGGATTTTAAAAGACTATTTTGGGATAAATAAATCTTGTGGTATTCAATTAAGACTTTTAAATAATCTAAACAAGTCTTTTGGTATTCCATTAAGACTATTAGGATTTTTTAAAGAGGGTGTCCAAATCTAGTTGGTATTCAATCAAGACTTTAAACAAGTAACAAAAAGTCTTTTGGTATTCAAAAAATTGCTAATTTCGAAAGGATTTTTTTTACATGTGGAATTTGTGTGATTTTTTAGTGGGAGGTATAAATTCCAAACCCTATCTCAAATCTCACCATAACCCATTAGATTTTTCACGTGAGATTTTTTTATTTTTTTTTTGTCTGCTAGAGAAGATGAACAACTCTTCGTGAACAAGGTATTGCTTCCTATAGGAAAAGAATATTATATGGTAAAGGCTTGATGTTTTTCATTACTTCAGACTACTTAAATATACAAGCTTGTGTTGTGTAATACAATTGATGAGATAGCTATGATTACTTGTCGACCACTATACAATTAAAATAACATGTGCATATTGGAATATGCTGGAACACAATGAATGTGATGTTGCTTTCTTGCTGTTCTGTACTTGATTGGCCAACTATAGCTTTGACTACTTTAACAGCTTGGTCACGTGTGCTGCTTACTTTCACTGCTTACTTTCATGCCCCCGCAAGATGGTACTCCCATTGGAGATACCAATCTTGGATCGAAGAAGAGAGAACCGGGATTGAGAGAGAGGCTTAGTAAGCAAGTCAGCCAGCTGATTATGAGTGGAGACATGAGAGACAGTAAGATGGCCTTGGGAAACCTTGTCACGGACAAAATGATAATCAATGGCAATGTGCTTCATGCGAGAATGGAAAACTGGATTTGCACATAAGTACGTAGCACCAATATTATCACAGAAAATGGTGGGTGTGGAGGGAAGTTGAACACCAAGTTCATAAAGCAAGTTGATGATCCAAGTGAGTTCAGCAGTAGTGGAAGCAACAGCTCGATATTCAGCCTCTGTGGAGGAACGGGCAATAGTTTTCTGTTTGCGAGAACACCAAGAGAGCGCACTCCCACCAAGATATATAAGATAAGCGGTAGTGGATGTGCAGTCATGGCGATTGCCGCCCAATCAGCATCTGAAAAGGCATGCAAAGAGAGAGACGAGGAGCGTTGGAGATGCAGGCCATAATGCAGAGTGCTTTTGAGATAACGAAGAAGCCTTTTTGCTGCGGACCAATGGGTTTGAGAAGGACAGTGCATGAATTGAGCAAGCTTATTAACAGTGAAGGAAATGTCAGGCCGGGTGAGGGACAAGTATTGGAGAGCACCAATGACACTCCGGTAGAGGGTGGCGTCTGTATTAGGAGATCCATCATGTAGAGTGAGAGATGTGGATGTGGACATGGGAGTTAGTGCCTCCTTTGCACCATCCATATGGGTGCGGGTGAGGAGATCACGAATGTATTGATGTTGACTGAGGAATAGACCAGTAGAGGTTGAAAGCACTTCCACACCAAGAAAATGGTGCAAAGGGCCAAGGTCCTTGACAGAAAATTTGTGGGAGAGGGCCTGCATAAACTGATGAACAAAGTTCATATTGTTGCCAGTGATAAGCAGATCATCAACATAGACAAGAAAATACATGGTGATTCCAGCAGAGTTGTAAATGAATAAGGAGGCATCAGACTTGGAGTTAACAAAGCCAAAGGACACCACAAAGTTTTTCAGTTCGTTATACCAAGCTCGCGGTGCCTGCTTTAACCCATATAGTGCCTTATGCAATCGACAGACATAGGAGGGCTTAGAGCGATCAACAAAACCTGGAGGTTGAACCATATAAACCTGTTAAGATAAAGTGTCATGTAAAAATGCATTGTTGACATCCATTTGGCGAATGGACCATCCGCGACTTAAAGCAATGGTTAAAACGGCTCGGATGGTGGCTAGTTTGACAACGGGGCTAAATGTGTCATGATAGTCAATACCAGGGCGTTGATGGAAGCCTTTGGCAACGAGGCGAGCCTTGTAACGAGAAATAGTCCCATCAGCATTTCGTTTGATACGAAAAACCCACTTACAACCGACAACATTTTGGTGGGGAACAGGAGGAACTAGGTCCCACGTGCCATTGCGGAAGAGAGCTGTGATTTCGTCAGACATGGCAACACGCCATTTTGAATCACGAAGGGCTTGACTAACACAAGTAGGTTCAATGGGTTTAGGCATTGGGTGTTTGGTGGTAAGGTTGAATTGTTTGGGTTTGAAAATGTTATTTTGGGAACGAGTGACCATTTTGTGGGTGCGAAGTGGGTGGGGAGGTGGGGTTGGGGAAGGAAGGGGAAGGGCAGTCGGGGTTGTAGTTGAGGGATGAGACCGGGTGAGAGGGGGAACCGAGGAAGCACACAGCTCCAGGGAGGAGAGGGAAGATGGAGAAAATGCATCGACAAGGGGCACTGCAGCAAGCACAGCAGGAGTCGTGGTGTCAGGAGGGTGGGGCATTAAGATGGATGAGGGCACGGGAAAGATAGGAGGAAGAGTAGCAAGCGAAGATGAGCAAGAGGCCCAAGTATCAATGGTGACATTGGTGGGCATAGAGGAGGTGTGGACATGAGACGAGTGAGGAAAAACGGTTTCAACAAACTCCACATGACGAGAAAGAAACATTTTGTGAGAGGACAAGTCAAAACATTTATAGGCACTTTGCTGGGTGGAGTAACCTAGAAAGACACAAGGGCGAGAACGAGGCTCAAGTTTATGTTTAGAGTAGGGCCGAAGCCGGGGGTATGAGACACCCAAAAATACGAAGTTTTGTATAGTTGGGTGGGGTATGAAAGAGGGCTTCAAATGGAGATTTGAGGTGGAGGATAGGGGTCGGGAGACGATTAATTAGGTAACTAGCTGTTTGGAATGCAAATGACCAGAATGATAGGGGAAGAGAGGCTCGATGAAGAAGGGTAAGGCCAGTCTCAACAACATGACGATGTCGGCGTTCAGCGGAGCCATTATGTTCGGGTGTGTAAGGGGGAGTAGTGAGATGTTGAATACCATTAGAGTCAAGAAAGGAACGAAGTTTTTGATATTCACCACCACCATCAGAGAAAAGAGTCACGATAGGGGTGTGAAAGTGTTTTTCAACAACAGATTTGAACTTGGTGAAAACAGAGAGAACATCAGATTTACGACGCATAGGATAAAGCCATATATATTTGGTGAAATGATCAACAAAAATGACATAATATTTAAAACCATCAACAGACTCAATTGGAGCAGGACCCCAGACATCAGAAAAAACTAAGTCCAACGGACGACGACTTTTGAGACTTGAGACTCCAAAAGGTAATATGTGACTGTTATTGCAATGACAAGAGTTACAAGGAGGGAGACTAGACATAGAGGAGACAGGTAGGGAATTTGTCTTGACAATGTGTTGAAGAATTTGGGAGGAGGGGTGCCCTAATCGATTGTGCCAGTCACCAAAGGTAGTTTTGATTCCAACCATAGCACAAGGGGCAGATGATGCAGTGCCTGTGCAGGTGGGCCATTGATAGATGCCTTCCTTATTGAGTCCTTGGAGAAGTGGTGCCCCCGTGGTGAGATCCTTAACAAGAAAACAGGAGGGAAAAAATTCAATAGAGGTGTGATTTGTTTTGCATAATTTAGAAACAGAAATGAGATTCTTTTGCATAGAGGGAACACACAACACATTAGATAATGAGAAGGATGATGTGGGTGTAGACAGATGAGTATGACCAGTGTGAGTGATTTTTAAACCTGAACCATCACCAATGACTATGTTATCAGGCCCTTCATATTCATTTTGGAGAGACAGATTGCCAAGATGTGACGTGACATGATGAGAGGCACCGGAATCAAGAAGCCAATTTGTTGAAGGAGATGAAGAGGAGGCAGCAAGGTTGGCCATTGGTGCGGGGACCATGAGAGAGCAAGGGAGCAGCGCTTGGCGAAGTGACCGCGTTGATCGCATAGTTGACATTTGATTAGTTAGGGTCAAAGGTGTAAGACCAGTGGTGCAGTATCGTGGCGTGGGCGGTATTAGGTGGAAATCTCGGATGTGAACTGGTAGGCCTTTATTGAGAGTGAAAGTGATGGGGAGGCCGATGACCTGATGGTTGAGAGTGAAAGTGATTCTTCGCAAAGGATCGGGAGGTGGGAGGCCCATGGGTAAAATTTGCAGTGATTGGAGGGGAAACAGGTCGAGAGGATTCATGTTGGAGGGATAGCTCATGTTCAAGTAACTTATCATGAAGTTCCTCAAAGGTTATGGGAGTTTCTTGAGCACGAACAACCGCTGCAATCTCTTTGAATTCTGGGCCAAGACCGTTGAGAGTAAAAATAATGAGGTCATCATCAGCAACGGGAGAGCCGGCAAGAGCTAATTCATCTGAGATACTTTTTAATGTTTGCAAGTATTCAGAAACTGGTTTCGCACCTCGAGTAAGGAGGGTGAGTCGTTCCTTGAGGTGCATGACACGGGAACGAGACTGATTGGCAAAAAGTTTGGAAAGCTTCATCCATGCTTCATGGGCAGTGATGGAGGAGGAGACTAGAGAGATGACAGATTCTGAGAGTGAGGCAAGGATCGCATGGAGTAAGAGCTGATCTTGCCTCTGCCATAATATGTAGGCAGGATTTGGTGAGGTGGTGTCATTTTTGGTAACAGTGCGAGGTGGACAGGGATTGGAGTTATCCAGATAGCCAAGTAAGTCATATCCAAATAAAAGGGAGTGAAATTGAGCACGCCAAGATGGATAGTTGGATTGGGTAAGCTTGATGGGTAGCTGGGCAGTGGCATTAATGGAGATAAGGTTGAGGGGGTTTGTTGACGATGATGGATTGGTGATGATGGGAGAAGTGGTCTCTGAGTCTGAAGTTTGTTCAGCCATGATAGCAAATGGAAAAAGTAAATATGAATTGACAAAGAAAGGATCTGCTCGTTAGAGCTTGAAGGTCTGATACCATATAGGAAAAGATTATTATATGGTAAAGGCTTGATGTTTTTCATTACTTCAGACTACTTAAATATACAAGCTTGTGTTGTGTAATACAATTGATGAGATAGCTATGATTACTTGTCAACCACTATACAATTAAAATAACATGTGCATATTGGAATATGCTGGAACACAATGAATGTGATGTTGCTTTCTTGCTGTTCTGTACTTGATTGGCCAGCTATAGCTTTGACTACTTTAACAGCTTGGTCACGTGTGCTGCTTACTTTCACTGCTTACTTTCACCTTCTCATGATGCGTCTTCTTGCGTTTATGGTCTGTCTATTTGCTATATGCCATGTTTGTATATGATATGTCTTCTTGCGTATATGGTCCTTCTCATGTCGTGTCTTCTCTCAGTGGCCCTTCGCAATAGTGGTTTGTATATGGTCTATGTCTATGGCCCTTCACTTCATATCCCTCTCCTACTATTAGCAACTCTGCCAAATATTTATCAAAGACTTGGAACTTGACCAAAACCCAAAGAAAACAAAAAATGACGCCATATACACCAAAAGGAAAACCAGAAAACCATCTCCACCGAACAATTCACCCATCAATTCCCCATAAGCTACCCCTCCGTCTTATACTTATCTGGCTCTCATAGCTCCAAACAATTATTAACCCAACTACATTGTCATGTGTTTTTCTATTCTTTTCTACGTTTTTTGTTAGAAAAAAGAGTTCTGGTTGAAAAAATTTGAAAAAATTTATTATTTTATGCTCTATCTATTAAGTCACCCTAATGTTTATCTAACAAGGCATTTGATTATTCTTTTGTTTCTAGCTTTATTGTGAATAAGAAGTTTATGAGGAATGTGATCGAGAGGATATTTGGTATTTTAAAATCGTGGTTCACAATTTTTAAGTCAATGCCTCCATTTCCATTTAAGACACAAGCAAAGCTTGTGTTGGCATGTGTAGCATTACATAACTTTCTTCGCAAAGAGTGTCGTTCTGATGAATTTCCAATTGAACCAATAGATGAATCTTCATATTCAGTATTACCAGTTAATGAAGAGGATAATTTTGAACTTATTGTTCAAACCCCAGAGCAGCAAAGAGAAGATGCTAGGGAAATACACGTAGATGATCACTTTGCCCAACTTTCATTCCTAAATGATCATTTTACAAATCTTATTCTCATATAATCATTTAGGGATGTGAAATTACCTACTTGCCCTCCATATAAAAGCATATCTATCGACCATTTACCACCTCTTTTATGAAAGCCAACTTCTCCAAGTCATCTCCTCTTTGGTTTTGCAGTCTCCCAAACATTGCCTGAACTCCAGGTCGCGAGCCATGTCACCACTGTGCAATCCAGTTCTCTACCCATCCATGGTCATAACCAAATTGTCCTCAAATTTGGAACTCTAGTTTGACCGTAGCGAAGCTGGCGCAACGCACGACCTCCGTTGTGGACCTCCACATTGAAGCAACTGTCGCGACTCCACAGCGAAGCCATAGTGGCGACCTCCATCGTTGTTCTCAACAATTGTGAGTTTTGATATTGCTTTTGTACTGTATGTGGATATCATTTGCAAGGGCACTTTTTGTCCAACCAACACTTATGTTGCTTGATGTACCCATTAACCATCTCGACCTAAGAGCTGTTCTCTGCTTGGAGGACTATTTATGCCTCTAGAAAAAAAACTTTGGTTGTTGTTTCACATGACCGTGATTTCCTTAACATGGTTTTCAATGAGATTATTCATCTGCATGATCTGAAACTCCACATCTACCATGGAAATTTTGATGATTTTGAAATTGGGTATAAGCAACCTCGTAAGGAGGTGAACAAATTTATGACAAGCAGATGAAAGCTGCCCAAAGGAGGGGAAATCGGGTTCAACAGGAGAAGGTCAAGGATCGAGCAAGGTCTATTGTAGCTAAGGAAACATCAAAGAACAAGGCTAAGGGAAAGGTTGATGAAGATGAGACACCAGCTGAGGCTCCTAAGAAGTGGAGAGATTACAATGTGGAGTTCCACTTTCCAAAACCTACAGAACTTACGCCCCCACTTTTGCAACTTGTTGAAGTAAGCTTCATTTATCGACAACGGGAGGATTTCAAGCTATCCGGTGTTGATGTTGGTATTGATATGGGGACTCGTGTTGCGATTGTTGGACCTAACGAAGCGGGAAAGTCTACTCTGCTAAACCTTCTTGCAGATGATTTGGTTCCTTCGGAGGGTGAAGTACGGACATTAGTAAAAAAAACCCTTGCGCAACAAACAATTCGTCGCTCAAAGTCACTTTGCGCGACGAAAAACAAAACTTCGTCGCTTAAAGTCTTGCGCGACTAAATTTTGTGCAACGAAACACACATCGTCACACAAAGTCACTTTGCGCGACGACACAACATCATCGCTCAAAGTGACTTTGTGTGACAAAACACTATACTTCGTTGCACACATTCTTGCGCGTCGAATCGTGTTTCGTCGCGCAAAGTCTTTACAAAAATAAATAAAATAAAATAATATTTTTAAAAATCTTTGCATGACTTTGCGCAACGAAACACTAAACTTCGTTGCACAAAGTCTTGCGCGACGAAAATTTTTTCGTCGCGCAAAGTCTTTACAAAATTAAATTAAATTAAAATTTTATTTTTTAAAATCTTTCCATGATGTAATCCAATTATTTCGTCACCTAAACCAATTTATTTTTGTTTTTTATTTTGTATGCATAACACTTAAGAAATTGAACGGTATATATATTTATTAAGTAGCTTTAAATTTATTATTTTTGTTAGAAAAATATATTATTGTAGTTCGGATCGAGTTTTTGTTAGAAAATATATATTTTAAATTGACGATCGAATTAGTTCATTGTATTCATATAGGGTCAAGGAGTGTAGTTGTAAAAAATCATCAAAATCGAAGTTGAAATAACCGTTAAATCGTGATTTTTCGTTTATAATTAACCATCGAAAAGTTTTGTCCCATTACTTGATCTCTGAATGTGTATTTTTTCCGATTTTTGACGAATATGATCTCGAAGTATAAATAAACAAGTTTGACGGTTGGATCTTTGAAACTAGTTTCGTAGAATGCATATGCCATCAAAACAATATATTCACTAACAATTAAAAGTTTATTTATACTTTCGTTAAATATAACATAAGATTTTGTGGTATCCACTAGTGTAAATATTTTAAATTGAAGATCAAATTCAGTCATTATATTCATATAGGGTCAAGGAGTGTAGTGGTAAAAAATCATCAAAATCGGAGTTAAAATAACCGTTAAATCAAGATTTTTCATTTATAACCGTAGAAAAGTTTTGTCCCGTTGCTAGATCTCTGAATTTTTTTTTTGCGATTTTTGGCGTATACGATCTCGAAGTATATACAAACAAGTTTGACGGTTGGATCGTTGAAACTAGTTTCGTAGAATGCGTATGCCATCAAAACAATATATTCACTAACAATTAAGAGTTTATTTATACTTTCGTTAAATATAACATAAAATTTTGTGGTATCCACTAGTGTAAATATTTTAAATTGAAGATCAAATTCAGTCATTGTATTCATATAGGGTCAAGAAGTGTAGCTGTAAAAAAATCATGAAAATTGGAGTTAAAATAACCGTTAAATCTTGATTTTTCATTTATAACAGTCGAAAAGTTTTGTCCCATTACTAGATCTCTGAATGTTTGTTTTTTTGCGATTTTTGGGGTATACAATCTCGAAGTATATACAAACAAGTTTGACGGTTGGATCGTTGAATGGTGTGTGTATATATATATATATATATATTTATCTATTTATTAAGTAGCTTTAAATTTATTTATTTTGTACGTATAACACTTAAGAAATTGAATAGTATATATATTTATTAGTAGCTTTAAATTTATTATTGTAGATTGGATTTTGTTAGAAAAATATATTATTGTGGGTTTTATGTAAAATTTTTTTTTTTTGAATTTGAAGGGAGTAAAGTCACATTTTCAGTAAACTTTATAATAATAATAATTTTTAAAAAATATAACAGTAGGGTCATTGTACAAAAACCAATGGCACGACGTCATAATGTAAACATGCGTTGGGCAAACCAATTAATTTTTTTATTTAATTATACATTATAAATTTTAAGATATAGTTGTTTTCATAAGTTTTTATTATTTTTTGAAAACTTTGCTCAACGAATATCAATATTTCGTCACCTAACCCTTATTTATTTATTTTCATAAGTTTTAATTATTTTTTGTGCACGACGAAACCTTATTTATATTTTAAATCCTAAAATTAATTTTTTTTATTCATAACCATTATTTTTATAAATATTGCGCTACGAACCAATTTTTCGTCTCTCAAAACTTTGCACGACCAACAATTCGTCGAGCAAAATTCTAAAAGTTTGTGCTGGCACAAAAAATGGGAGGCGGGATTTTTTTTTTTTTTTTATGACTTTGCGCGACCAATATTTCATCGCGCAAAACTCTAAAAATTTGGGCTGGCACAAAAAATGGGACGCGGGAATTTTTTTAAAATTTTTTTAGACTTTGCACGACCAATATTTTGTCACACAAAGTACAGAAAATTCGTCGAGCAAAACTCTAAAAATTTGGGCTGGCACAAAAAATGGGATGCATGAATTTTTTTTAGACTTTGCTCGACCAATATTTCGTCACGCAAAGTACCAAAAATTCGTCGAGCAAAACTCTAAAAATTTGGGCGGGCGCCAAAAATGGGACATGGGAATTTTTTTATAATTTTTTTAAGACTTTGCGTGACCAATATTTCGTCGCGCAAAGTGATACGGTTTCTCAATATCTTTCTCTACTCTTACCTCTCCTCTCTCTTTCCCTCTCCCCAAATCCAACCCTTTCTCTCACTCACTCCTCTCACTTAATCTCTCACTCTCACTCACTCTCTCATCTCTCTCTCACTATCTTCTCTAATTCTCTCACACTCACTTCTCCCTCTCATTCTCACTCACTCTCAATCTTGCCAAAAGGTATAATCTTTCCAAATTTTAAATTTTTTTCATTAATGTGTTTTTGGAGTTAGTTTTGAGTTTGTGAGGGGTTTGGGGTTGAGTATAGGGTGAGGATTGGAGTTTGGGTTGGATTTGGGGTATAACAATTTTAGGGGAGATTATGCCAATTTTTTGTTATTATTTTATGTTATTTTTTTGTTATTTGACCATATTTGCTTTTTTGTAGGGAATTGTCGAGACTTGACGGCTAAAGTTGAGGATTACGACGCTATCGAAACATATCCTCTGCCACTACCACCACAATAGGCTTGTATTAGGATTTTATTATTGTACTTTGTTAATTTATGTGTACATTTTGAATATTATATATATATCAGATAATTTAATCACTATTTTTCATATGTAATTTTATTTTGAATATGTCAATTTCAATTAAAGTAATTAAATAAAATAATAAAATCATACAATTAAATTAATTTTAAAAAGTAAAAATTTGAAAAAATTAATATAAGAGAAATAATAAAACAAAAAGTCAAAAACCTTGTGCGACAAAATATTTCGTTGCACATACTATTAAATTAATTTATTTTAATGAAAAAAAATTTAAAACACAAAAATTAAAAAATTTGAAATATTTCCTCTCACAAATATTTGCTCGACGTTAAGGTTCGTTGCTCAAAGTAGCTTTGCGCGATGAAGATTATGTTTCGTCGCGCAGGTTTTGCGGGACCAAATTGTACTTTGTGCAACAAACTTATTTCGTGGCGCAAAGTGTTTTTTGTAGTAGTGGGAGGAGTCAGAAGCTAGGAAGCACGGACACGAATACGGATACGGATATGGCGATACGATACGACACGATAAGGAGATACGGCAAATCTCCAAAAACTAGGATACGATACGCTCATGGATACGGCAATTAAAATATATATTAATATATAATATATAATTTAAAACATATTTTAAATAATATAAAATTATAAATTATAAATATAGTGTATCATTCTTGGGCTTTCTTTTATGGTTTTTTATATTTTTTGAGCCTGTATAACTTGTTTCATATCTTTTTAGGCCCATTTTAATATTTTTGATTAAGACCCAAAACCTATAAACATATTTTTAATTATTTTTTGTCAACATATTTTTAAGCTATAGGAGGGTTTTTACAACCACTGCGTCGTTTGAGGGTTTTTATTTAAAAAATGAACAATTAGGTCTTCTTCTTCATCGAGCTTGCGCCGCTCCTTTTTCTTCTTCCACCATATCTCCTCTACTCTCACTCTCTCTGAATCTTCCCTTGAAGGCGCAGGTGGCCATGTAAGCTCCGAATCTTCTCTTGAATTTTATTCTTTCTGTTAGTCAAAGACCGTATCCGTTGACTCCAGTATGTATCGGAGCGTATCTGATGCGTATCGTATTCGATTGCGTATCTGATACGGGGTACGAACCTAAGTCCACGTATCCGTGCTTCTTAGGTCAGAAGTTGAGGATCGGTAGGTATTCACAGCACTTTGTGGACCTCCTGACAATGGATGAGACCCCAGTTCAGTACCTTCTCCGTCTTCATCCAGACCAAGAAGGACTTAGCAAGCAAGAAGCTGTCCGCGCAAAGCTTGGAAAATATGGACTCCCAAGCCACAACCATCTCACTCCCATTGCAAAATTATCAGAAGGGCAGAAAGCCAGTGTTGTCTTCACATCAATATCCATGTCAAGGCCCTACATTTTGTTGTTGGATGAACCCACGAATCATTTAGATATGCAGAATATCGATGCACTGGCTGATGCACTCGATGAGTTCACTGGTGGAGTTGTACTGGTGAGTCATGATTCGAGGCTGATATCACGTGTGTGTGAGGATGAAGAGAAGAGTGAAATTTGGGTTGTTGAAGAGGGTACCGTGAGGGCCTTCCCTGGGACTTTTGAGGAATGATCTACAAAGAGAAATTAAAGCTGAGGTCGATGACTAAGGTTGCAATTTTTTGCTGATTGCATATTAAGACTTTCCATTAGTATGCTTGGCGTGCTTATGGATTGTAGCCCTGGTGATGCGTTTTTACAGTTTTTAGTGATTTGAGTGTACAGATTACTTTGGTTACGGAGAGTGTAACATTAGATGATTCAACATTTGTATGCAGTTTGCGACATAAAGTATTGTATTTTCTATTTTCTTTTGGGGTTGTTATACTGGTAGACTTATTATAAGGCTGTTAAATGAAATGGGAAAGTCCATTGAGAAGACCTATAATCTTCTTGTTAAGGCCAGGGGCTGGCGTAGAACATGCTGAGTCTGGTTCATGAGCTCTCCACATGATTGGCCATTAGGATATCTACCAATCATCCTTAACAAAAGTTGGAGAAACTTGGGGGTTAAGAAATTTGAAATTTCTTGGGAAAGCTTAATCGATTTGTGTTGGTGGCAAGGGTGAAAGAATTACATATGATAAGCTTAATCGACATAATACCAACAGTTGAGACAAATATCCAAAGATGATAAGGAAGGTCCAAATATATCCATTTTATTCAATACAACTAAAGAGCAAATCTAATAAATAAATTATGTGATGTTCTGACGCAATGACAGGATTTGAAGAACATTAATCAAGAACATGCATAATTATGAAAGTGACGGTATCTGATAAGAACGAAATTGGTATATATGTCATGGTATCTTGTAGATGTGCACCGCAACATATCATGTAGTCTTGTTCCTAGCTTTTTGGCTTCTGATGATATTCTTCTCAAAGATTATGAAAAATAAAGAATAAAAATTATTATCAATGATTAAAATAAAAATGCATGTAATGAATATTATGCAAGTGCTACTGGAAAAATATTAATGGTTAAGTACTACTTTAAAAAATGATACCATCCTTAGAAGCATTTTAACACGCCATATATAAATAAGCCATAAATTTCAGTAATTTTCAAATAAATCCAATTTTTTATTTTTCATTAAATAATTCATGAGAATTTAGATTTAAGTATTTATTATGATTAGAGATTATTTTGTACTAATTATAGTAATAGTCCATGAGGGGCGTATAGTAAAGTTGACTATCATAGGAATGAGCCCAAAAGCTACGTTCTGATGACCTCCTAATTTCTAAGCATATAAATAAATTAGTGTAATTTGTAGTGAGTTACATTTGTCTTATTAGGGTACGTAGTATAATGTTTTAAGAACATAGAGCTTAGGAATTAGGGGTTTATGGCTTCTCTGTGCCAATTAGAGACAAAATTATGGTATAAAAATTATTCTCTAATGCTTAAACAATAGTAAATCCCGAAAATGAGTTTTTTTTATATTTTTTTTAAAAGTTTGTAAATGTGAAATTCGTCAAATAAAAAATGTGGAGATGGACCTATTGCTGTAATTGACTAATGACATAAGAAAGATAAAGCGAAGAAAAATAAAAAGCAACGCCAATTCATGAATTGAAAACATACTTTCTTTTCTCTCCACCTGGACGCTTCATAGCCTCATGTCGTCTGCTTTTACATATAGAGACTCAGGAGCAAACGCTTTTAATTTTGGACACTGTCGAACATAGACTGTCTCCAAGGCTGGCCACTTCAAAGTATAAGCTTGAGAGCAGAAAGATTCAAGTTCAGGTAAATTCCAAAGTTCGATAGAATTCACATGCGGAAATGTCAATTCATCCTCAATACTTTCTCCTCCTCCTTCTGCCTCTCCAACAATTTTCCCCATCGCCCTACATTGGATAACATTTATTTTCTCCAGGTAGGTAAGAAGTTTTGCTATGTGGGGTAAAAACAGGTATCTCAAATTGTTACAGTGCCATACATTTAGTATTCTAAGGTTTCCAAAGCCTGAGCTAACTTGTAAACCATTCTCCCATATGTGGCTCAGCATTGGTAAATACACCAACTTCAATTGCCTCAGCTTATCAAATGCTTGAGTAGAAGGGGTTTCCTGAACCAAAAATATCACTTCCAATAAATCGCAACTATTTACGTAGAGATGTTCTAGATTGTCGCTAGTAGTTGAAGTCTGGAGATTTGCGGGCGTAACCTGGCAAAATGGTAGAAAAATAATTGTATAATTTGTTTGTGTTTCAATCATAAACATATTAAAATAATAAGACTATTTGCGAAAATAATGGTGATCATTTCCCAAACAAAAATTAACAAGTGTTTACAATTGTCATGGGCCGTGCTTGGGCCAATCCCATTCAACTTTTCTTTTTTATTTTATTTCTTTTTTATCTTTAATGACATCTGTACGTAAGACCAATTTTCACAAAATAGACAGAGGGTGTATTCAATTGGGATTTTAAAAGATTATTTTACGATAAATAAGTCTTGTGCTATTCATTTAAGACTTTTAAATAATCTAAACAAGTCTTGTGGTATTCCATTAAGACTATTAACATAGTCATGTAATTAAATAATTCAAGTTGACACTAAACAACTGACATGGATTATTTATTCTTATCTAGAGTCTAATACAGTGTACCAAACATGCCCTAAAAGAGAGTGTCGAAATCTAATGGTATTCAATGAAGACTTTAAATAAATAACAACAAGTCTTATGGTATTCAAAAACTTGCTAATTTCAAAGGATTTTTTTAAATGTGGAATTGTGTGAGACTTTTTATTGGAAGGTACCAAACCCTATCTCAAATCCCACCCTAACCCATCAGATTTTTCACGTGGGATTTTTTTATCTGTTGGAGAAGATGAACAGACATCATAAGCACGATACACTCGATCCTTTACTTTGACTATTATGTCAACTACCATCTGATTACCCAAAACAGGCCTTGTTCCATCTCTATTCTATTCCTCCCTCCAATCCTTCAATTTCCTCATCTGAATTGTCTTCCTCCCTCCAATCATTACGCTTTGAACCTTTCCACTAGGGAGAGCTTTAAAGAAAAGCAAACTTGCTATTTTCAATTCAAGATGATTTCGTCTTCTTGCTGGGTATTTGTTCTGTTTTATTGTTTATTTAACTCCTTTTGTTTTGTGTTTGGTTGGTTGCCGAGAAAACTGAGGGTAAAACTTGAAAAGGACAAAAGTAATTCTTAATTTTAATCTTTGTTCAGTGTTTTGTTATTCAAATTTTGTGAGATTTTTGGAATTGAAAATAAAAGCAAGCCATATTGTTCATACCATAATCGACCAAGTATATTCGGTGCTAAGGCAATGACAAAATGCCAAGCTCATGACCTGCCAAAGGAAATGCGCTTCAAGAACAACCTTAAGCTGATAATAACGTCATCACGATCCCAGCCTACTGGAGACACCTTCCTCCGAAGGTGGTTACCAAGGCTCCAGACAGAACCCAAGTCTTGGACATGTGTCACTACCACAATGACTTGCACAAAGTCCCACATCGAAAAGCTCCCACTTCTACTCTTCTATAAAAGGGAACAATGCCCAAGGTAAAAAGGTAACTCCAATTTGACCATACAGTTACTCTGTCAAAATTACTATTTACTGCTTGCTGACTTAAGCATCGGAGAGCCTTCGGCTGGTACCACACTGGTGCCCGAGGCTTGACGATTCCTCTTTCTGTCCCATCTCCCGCATGCTTACCTCTTTACCAAAGGCCTAGCTCCTTACCGAAGGCCTATCCATCGTGAATCACCACTCAAGACACGACATTTCATTCATTTAAGTTGAATCTAGTTTTGGACATAACAGATTGGCGCCGTCTATGGGAAGCGACTTCTGAATCTCACACTTCTACCAGCCCAGCTGGCTCCCTCAACTCTTAAACCCCAACGCCTCTTCAGCCTCTCACATCCAACCATGCCGAGCGAAGCCAACCATGGCACTTAGCACAACACCCTTTACGTCGAAGCGGCGCATCGGAAGAAACATTTTTCTGACACCGATCTTCAAGCTGAAGTGGAGTGACTCCGTGCCGAAATGACGAAGATAACGGAGAAGTACAACAATCTCCACACCAAGAATACTGAGCTAGAGCATGATTGCAAGAGCATGAGGCGCAACTGGGAAACCACCCGTCATCAGCTAGCCCAGACCGACTTCACCCTGGGTCCGGAGCACACACTACCAAACCTACCAGCCAACTCTCGCCACATTGTTCGAACCCAGCCCTAGCCTGACAAGGGCAAGGGTCACATGCACCCTGAGACAACCAAGTCACGCCCTCTCTAGATCTCACCTCCAAGGGATCAGCCCCATGGCCCAACCAAGGTGTATAATGATTGTAGAGATTGCCTTTCCGACCTTCGACAGAAGCCCATCCGAATTCCTGTTGAACTCGAAGACCCGCGAGTCGCACGCCTGGGCCCTTCACGAATAACCTAGCGAGTCAAGAGGCTGGGAACTGTACAATCCGGAGCACTGGGAACCTTACGACCTAGAACACTGGGAACCCTACCCTTCTGAGGCCCTTGAAGAATGGGAGACTTCCTCACCATATCCCCAGCCTAAACCTGCAGCTTCAGGCGCCCTACCTCATGCCGACCTTGCTATGAGACTCCTGTTCGTAAAGGTCCGTCGTCTGGAAGACAAGCAGCAGCGCACCCACCAGCCCATGTGGATGAAGCCCAGGCCCAGACCCTTCATATCTCCTTCTACACGGGCACCGAAAACCCCCTTACCCACATTCATGCTTTCCAGTCTGCCTTAGGTTGCAAGGACCTCACTGATGAAGGCCGGTGCCTACTTTATCAACACATATAATAAAGTAATTGTTGGTGCAATAGAGTGACGGAGGAAGGAGAAATAGAGATGAAGGAAAAGAGAGGGAGGAACTGGAAGAAGAGGTTGGAAAAGATAGAAGAAAAAAAAAACTTGGCTTTATACGATGTAGACCCTTGAGTGAAGAAGAGGTTGGAACTGGAAATATGAAATTTCATTCATCTTCCTTATGGATTTGGACCTCCAAGTGATTGAGTTTTTGCTAAAATGGGAGACCTAGCATTTTCCCCTTTTTCGAGAAGAAGAGAATGAGTTATTCATGTTCTTCTTTGTTGTTGTTTTTCAATTTTTTTCTTTTTTATTAATAAACTTTTTAACCCCCAATAACAAGTTTCTCTATTATTCCTATCAATGGTATAGATTAACTTATCTCAATCTAAGGGTCTATATTCTTTGGTGTATGGTACACCAAAGGACTGTAGAATTTTTCTCATTTTTTATTTTATTATAAAAGGTAACATTGGAAGTCAATTTACATGTATACAAATAGCTTCAATTTTTCTTTTTGAAAAAGACACATGGCAAACTTTGAATGGAAGTATGATGGTGAAGATAATTGATAGTTAAATCCAGTTGGTCTTTCAAAATTTTATAAATCCTATGATTTGAATCTTTTAAAATTCATAAGTAAAAAATCTTAATTATATAAATCCATAAATAAAATCCTATAAGTTATTACATTCTACTTAAATCCACTAGACTTTTTTATCCCTAAATAGTCTTTTAAAATATCAATTGAATATTGAATCAAAAACCAAATGCTTTCAGTGAATAATATTGAGATGCATAGTTTAGAATAATGACGTACCTCTCTATTTACAGGGCAGGGCAATATTTGAGTAAAGTTGTGAGTAGATGGATGACTTTGTAAGCAGACTAGTGGCGCACATCCAAATCCAGATCCAGATCCAGTTGATGATTCTTCTTTACCTCTTACATGATCATCACTCAAATTCTCTACAACTGCAGGCAGCTTTTTGCTTAGTGGTGCAAAACCTAGTGTCTTTAATTCGGGACAAAGATACACGTCCATAGTTCTCGTGGAGGAGGGCCATGCAAAAGGATAGGCATCTGGGCAAAATCTCTCAAGTCTTGTCAAAAACGATAGTTGGAAGCTATTGAGTAGTTTGGGAAACAAAGTCATTGTGCCACTGCCACCTGTCTCTTTCCCTTCTTCATGGATATTGTCCTCTGTGGCAGCAGCTGCCAGTACTATAGTTTCCATATTCTCACAACTGTATATATGGACTTGTTGGAGATTCACAAGAAGCTTGTAAATTTCATAGGGGCATAGATATTTCAGCCTACGACAATCTCCAATCGTTAAAGATCTTACATTTTGAAAACCTTGGAATCCAGGTTGAACGTTCTTCCACAAATGCTCAACCTCATATAAACCCACGACATTCAATGTTTGCAATTGAGAAAATGCTGAGACATGCCCTTCTAAATCAAATACCACATTGAGAAAATGTTCATTTTTCTTTTGACCATTGCCCGGTTCTCAAATACTCCACTACTAGTTCCTCTAGATTTGGTAACCATGAAATGCAATTTGAAGGAAATAGTGCATTACAACTTGCTCCCACTTGTGCTACTTTTGATTTAGATGAGGATCCAGCAACTTGATCATGTTGTTGGTCATTCCTAGTCTCTTTCATCTTGTCCAAATGAGAGGCGTTCACAATTTCATCATTGGGCTTTATGACCTGTATATTAATTAACTCTACATAAGTAATGAACTTACACATGAGTAAAAAGAAAGAAATACAACCAATAAATTTAGGCTGGTGCTATTTCCACCATTTGTCTTATTTCCAAATTGCCTTAATTATATTCCCACATCCTCCGTCATAAATTTTGAGAAATAATAATAACCCCCTTTCCCCACCTATATTTAGCAATAAACAATTTTCCCACCACTCAAGATTATCATCCCACCTTTTTCTTCTTCTATATTATATTCTTATACACCCTAATCTTTTTTCTCACACGTCCTTTCTCATATTTAGATCAAGCAAGCTTCTACTTTGTTTCCCTTCCCATGTATTTTAACTCTAACGACATCAAAATATTCTTAATTTCCAAATGAAAATCATAGGTGAGAAGATTTAGAAATATATATATATATATATATATATATATATATATACTCAATCTCCTTCTATTAAGGGACACTCTAAACACACTAGAAATTGTTTTTCAACGATCCGAACAGTCTATTTCTCAACTATGTATTTATAGATCATACTTACAAAAAATTAGACAATTCGAAAACCGTTTCGATATGTAATTATGTTCTACAAAATTGATGAACACGATCTTCAAGAAAGTACTAAAATCACAATAATTTAATTGAGCAATCAAATGATATCTGATTTAAGTGATTTTTATAGAGATAATTTTTGATTGAATATCTATAAAATAGACTGTTTGGATTAGTGAAATACAATGTAAGGCTCACCACGCGTTGTATTTCAATAATCCGAGCCATCTAGGTTTTAGATCTTCCCTCAAAGATCATCTCTACAAAAAAAAAAATCACTTAAATTTGAAACCATTTGACCACTCAATTAAATGGTTGTTATTTTTGTCTTTTCTTGAAACATCTTGTTCGTTTATTTTGTTGGTCCCAATTAGATGCCTTAATGATTTTCAATTTGCATAATATTTTGCAAGGATTGATCTAGGAAAGATGGGACAAGGCTGCGAACATAAAAATTTCTACCATGAAACTATATGTATTGCATATTCAGACAAACTTAACTATTATTCTAACTTATGTACGTAGAAATAATAACGCAAAAACCAATATTCATCATAAATTAGTTGCAAAAATTCGAAACGCATCTAAAATCTCCAACAGACCAAAAATGATTAAGTTCAACCCAAATCAACTTCAAGAACTGGAACGACAGTATCAAGTATATAACATTCAAGCATCAAGTGTATACCTCATAGGTGAAGTCCCATTGGTTTCCTGTGTAGAAACCACAGAGCTTTTGTAGATAAGAAAGCTTCAAAAAAGTTAATCTTGGGAACATGCGAGATGTATTATCATCTTCCATTCTCTCCTTTGATAAGATCTCTTCCACTTTATAACACTCATAAACTGTTAAGCTTCGGAGTTGTACCAAGTTTTGTGCTACGGATAGTGAAAAGACATATTTTAACTCATCACAACTGTCAATTGCAATGGATCTTAGGTTCATAAAGGAGTGCTTGTCTGGCAATTTGCCACGACACACAAATTTTAATTTGTGAACATTCTCGAAGGTAATTGACTTTAAGATGGGGAAGGCAGGTTGACGACGATGAGTCCAATCTGTTCCATTCATAAGATACTCTATGTTGTTGTCATACATGATTGATAACACTTTCAAGTGTTGAAAGCCCTCTTGATCATCTAATTCCTCCATCACATACTTTAAATTGTATGTCTTGTGTAGGCTTAAGTCTTCAGATTGCTTCAAGAGATATCTAACTGCTCCAATCTCCATAAATTTCTTTACATCACCACGAAGCATCAAACTATTTTCAAACAGATAACCAGGCATTCGATTCTTGAAACGAATATTAATAGATACATGAAATCTTATAGGTTGGCTTTTTAAAAGAAACTCTTCATTCTGCAACATCTGAACATCAGGGATTTTTATGGCTAAGACTTTTAAATGATCAGATAGAGACATCACCTCATCAAGGCTTGCCATGCTCGTTTCATCCTTGATTCCTACTATTGGCCCCCAATTGAGAAAGCTTTCTGCCATGTACAACTCTTCTAATCTCCTTAAGTTGGATAAGACACCATGAGGAATTTCTTCAAGTCCTTTACACTCTGTTGCATCCAGCATCCTTAACCGATGAAGAAGTCCTACTTCTCTAGGCAACTTATCAATTTGAGAGCGAGCAAAGCTAAGGATCTCCAAATTCTCCAATCCTCCAATAACATGAGATATGTCTCCCAATTTGCAATCCTCTAGACACAAGGTATGAAGGTACTTGGATTCTCCAAGTGCTAAAGTTCTTTTCGAGGCCAAATAACTTGGCATATCCATCCCCAAGAAAGCTAAAACCTTGAGTTCTTTCAACCTTTTAAAGTGGTTGGAATATTCTGAATTGGAGGAATTTTTCAGTTGTAGAAGCTCAAGTTTTGGGTAATCCAAACCATCAATAATATCTTCATCTAATTTAGCATCAAATAACGAAATGGCACTGCAATGTTCTTGGTTTGTAGCTTTTTGTACTCTTGGCCATCTTCCACCTCCACTTTCCGCATCAAACGATCTTACCATAAATCTGTGAGGATCTTTTGAGGCAATTGATATGGCAACGTCACGAACTACGTCATGCATTTTGATACATTCTTCCTTTTCACTATCGAGCAACAAAAATCTTCTTTTTAAATTTTCAACTAAAGAATGCACTTTGTTTCTTACATCTTCAACTGTGTTGGTGTTTCTAAAAGTTGCTCGACCCAACCCATACCTCACCAAATACTCAATCGGAACATCATAATCTTCTGGAAACAAGCAACAAAGTAAAAAGCACGACTTGACTTCACCACTATTCAATTTATCATAACTTAGTTTTATGCAAGAATAAACACTGTGTTCCATCCCAAGGATGTTTTCTGGGAGAGAATTTTTCAATTCTTGCAAGGCAGTAATCCATTCATGCTTGCCATTACTTGGTAGAAGAGCTTTCCCAACAGTTATGATAGCAATGGGTAAACCTTTGCATTCATCTGCAATCAATTTTGCAGTATGAAGCAAATCAAGATTATTGTCCAATGATTCACCTACAGTCACCCTGAAAAGCTCCCATGCTTCTTTTTCATTTAAGGCTTGGACTCTAAAAATGTCGTCTTTACACCCCATTACTTTACAAACTCCTTCATCTCGAGATGTTAACAGAATTTTACACCCTTCATGAACTTGATTAGTATAATTAGGTCCAACACCAAAAGGAATTCCGATAGCTTCAAAATTAAGCTCTGACCATACATCATCTAATATAATCAAGATTCTTTCACTCTCCTTGATTCTCATATGCAGCTTTTCTGCTCTTCCATATTCAATTTCCTCGACAAATTTCATATCTAGTGATTCTGCAATTTCAGTTTGAATTGTCTTAATGTTTACAGTTGCGGATACAGTTGCCATCACAACATCATCAAACATCTGATTTGTTCCTTTTAATCTTTTGATGATTTCTCTCACCATTGTGGTTTTACCCACTCCTCCCATCCCGCATATCCCAATTATTCTTGACTTTGCATTCCTCAAAGCTATAAGCACATCATTCATGACTGCTTTTCTAGATTCAAAACCCTTAAAACCTTCACTAGAGATTATTGACCCTATTTGTTGCAGAGGTGAAGGATTGGCAACATCATTACTCAGTTCTTGGTCTAGTTTGAGATCAAGTACAGACTGAGCAATCTTCTTGGCTTTCCTACTCAGAGAATACCGCGATTTCAAACTTGTGCACAATCCATACAAACACCGCGTTTGCATATTGACTTTGTTTTCCAGTTCTTTTACTTCCTGAAATATTTTGCTTACATCCTCCAACCAGCTCTGAACTTGATCTTTGATGGTTGCACCATTCCTTTTTGCAGCATCCACAGATCTTTGCATATCATTTTTCTTGTCATCAAGCTTTTTAAGCGCATATGTTAGACTTTTTATGTTGGAATCGTAGTAAATTAGATAGCTAAGTTGTCTCCCAATTAGTGCCACCGGTTCTTCTACAATTTTAGATGCAATTGAAGTACCAATCTCTTCCATTTTTTGTTGCCTTTTTATATAAAGCCGCCAGAGACCAAGGAAATTCTCAAACCAAATGAAACTGTTGCAAGCAATCCACACCTACAATTTTTATTATGAAAAAGTAAGGTAAACCAACAAAAACCCCACCAATCAAGTCTCATAACATTTTCGATAAAAAAAAATCTCATAACATTAAAAAAAAAATGTATTGTCATAGTTACAAGAACAAACAGCTGTGCACACTTAAAATTTTGGGTCCAATTCCACTCATTATTTATAGATACTAGTCATTGATTTTTAATGTTACCATTTTAGCTCAATTTTAAAATGTACAACCACTATGGCTCTAAATTGAATTGATGTAGGTCGAGTTGGATTTATGTTCAGCTAGTTTTTTTCTCGTTCAAGCTTGGTTGGTAAAAGAAACGAGCTTAAGTTGAAATAAAATATAGGCAAAAAGTCATTTTTGGTCCTAGTGGTTTATCACTTTTACCATTAAGGTCCCTGTGGTTTCAATTTGAAGCAATTTAAGGATAATCCCCAATTTTTGTCAATTTTTTTTAACTTCTGTTACTTGCGGAGGGAAAATTCGGCCCACAAATTATGAAAAAATTTATTCCTTCTAAAAAATAAACAATACAAATATAAATTTTAAAAAAATGTTTTAAAATAAAAATAAAAATAAAATATCTCTCTCCCCTTCTCCTTCCAACCCCCAACGCCTACCAACAGTCCCAACCCAACTCAGTTAGCCACCACCTCCCTGTAACCTAACCATCACCCAAACCACTATTGTTGTGCTTTGCCTTGTTTCAACTCACACAATTGTGTTGTTATGCCAATTCTTTCCTTTTATCTGTTCATTTTTCCACCCCTAGACATCTCTGCTCTTCATGTCTAATTGTCTCTGTTTCTTTTGTTCCTTTTTCTGGTTGGCGAGCAATGAGGTGCTTAGAGATGAATTTGTCAATTAATAGGGTTGATCCTCCTTCTTTTGTTCCTCTTTCTGGTTGGCGAGCAATGGGGATTGAGTCATTCTCCGTCTTTGATATGGCGATCTATTTTGTGGGGATGGGAGGTTATTGAGGAAAGATTGGTTTGGCGAGTTGGGAACGGGAAATCAATCAGGATTTTTCATGACAAGTAGATTCCTAAACCGCGTACTTTTAAACTGTTATGGACTGCATGATTGGATTGGAATGCTAAGGTGGCTGATTTAATCACTGACTCAAGCCCTTGGAACTTGGCTTTGCTAACAAACCACTTCAGTGGGGAGGATAAAGAGGCAATAGCTAGCATAGCCCTAGGGTCAGTGGCACAATTGGGTGACAGCCAATACTGGTACTTTGAAAAAAATGGTAAGTATTTAGTTAAAACTAGCTATCGAGTGGCTTTATCCCAATGTGATGAGGGCTTTGATATTGGTGGTTCAAATTCCTCGACTTGGCAATCTTTTTGGAAGCTTGAGGTGCCAAATAAGATTAAGAATCCGGTGTGGAGGGCGTGTTCATACATTTTACCCACTGCCATTAATTTGTACAAGAGGAAAGTGGTTTAGTCCCAAGCTTGTTTCAGATGTGGCAAATTTTATGAGGATGCTTGTCATGCTTTGTGGAGTTGTAAATTTAGCAACCAGTTTTGGAGGTGTACGAATTTCGCTAGGCGGTTTAATATTAATGGAGGCTCTTTTGTAGATTTACTATATATTGTTATTAGAGTTTGCTCACAAGTCGATTTGGAGAGTTTTGTTTGTTGTGTAAGATATGGGAAACACGTAATGATATGTTGCTTGGGAACTTTGTTTCTTGCGTAGAAGATTTAGTGGAGAGAACTATGGAGTTATATGGAAGTTACAAAGCCTGTTTGGTGAGGCCCAAGCTGGCTGGGGTTTCTCAACAAATCAAAAGGGATAGACCGCCTCTTCATACCGTTATTCTTAACTGTGATGGTGCTTTGGACCGAGAAGGTGAAAGGAGAGGTTTGGGGGGCTGTTGTAGGGATAATGAAGGGAGATTCATTTGTGGTTTTGCTACTTTTGGTCCACCTGGGCTGAATGTGTTAGGTACTAAATTGGTGGCAATGAGGGAAGGGTTATTGATGATGGGTTTTAAAGGCTATACCCGTTTTGTGCTTGCAACAGATTCCAAAGAAACAGTGGTGATGCTCAAGGGAGCTTCGGATTGCTAGAGTAATTTGGGCAATGTGGTGGAGGATATTAGAAGATTAATGGTGGATCGAGAGGTGGTTGATGTGGTGTTTCAACCATGCGCCGGTAATGGAGCGGGTACTAGAGAGCAATAGGATGCAGTCTTAACAGTTTTTTGCTTTTCTTTTCTTTGACCGGATTTTCCTACTTTTGGGGTATTTTAAGGCAAGGTTTTAATAAGGTCACTCTTAGCCCTCTAGTCCATGAATTGATTCTATTGTAAGTGTTGATGCAAGTTCAATGAAATTCTTCTCTTTGATAAAATAAAATAAAAATATATAGGGTTAGAGTGTACAGCTATACACAACCATCTATACTATTTGTTCATTCTTAATTAAAGTAGTTTGTGCTTACATGTTATATGTGTAAAGAGTGTTAAACAATTGCATTCAATATGTTAGTCTTGCTCTAGACAATTGCAATACTATAATTGTCAAGCTCCAATGAATATACTTATCTTATATGTGGTGTTTCATGTATAAAATAATTTTATAATTGAAAGTTTAAATTTAAAAGGCTTAATATCACAAAACGTCCCTAAGGTTTACGAAACTATCATATTGCATCCTTAAAGTTTTTTTTGTGTCATTCGTGGTCCTCAAGGTTAATATGTGTGATCACAAATGGTCCATACCGTTAGGTTCCGTCAAAAACTCCGTGAGTTTGCTGACGTGGCATATATATATATATATATATCACAAAACATCCTTGAGGTTCACGCACCTATCACAAATGGTCCCTGCGAAATTTTTTAAATTTTTTCATTTAAATTTCATAAAATTTTGGTTTTCATTTTTAAATTTTAATAATGATAAATTATTTAAAAATATATATTGTATTTTAAATACACGTGACACTTTATTATTGGAGATGTGGGCTCCACATATATGCCACATCAACAAACTAATGGAGTTTTTAAAAAATAATTTAAAATTCATAAAATTTAAAAATGAAAAAACTAAGTGTTTAGGGTTCATAAATGGTCCTAAAAGTTAAAATCCTTCTATAAATGGTTTTTTCATTTTTTAAATTTTATGAATTTTAAAATATTTTTAAAAAACTTCAATAGTTTGTTGATGTGGCATATATGTGGAGCCCGCATCTTCAAAAATACAGTGTCACGTGTATTTAAAATACAAATTATATTTTAAAATAATTTTAAAAAGAAAACCAAAATTTTATGAATTTTAAATGAAAAAATAAAAACATTTCACAGGAACCATTTGTGATAGGTGCGTGAACCTTAAAGATGTTTTGTGATATATATATATATATGCCACGTTAGGAAACTAACGGAGTTTTTGACGGAACCTAACGGCAGGGACCATTTGTGATCACATATATTAACCTTGAGGACCACGAATGACACAAAAAACATTAAGGATGCAATTTGATAGTTTCGTAAACCTTAGGGACGTTTTGTGATATTAAGCCAATTTAAAATGAAGATAGTTTAAAATTTTTAAAAATACATACATACATAGAATACAAAATGGAATAGTATATGATACTCTCTACATTTACCACATATGTAGTACGTTTGCATATAACAAACACAGATGTGCATTTTTGTTATATTCAAATAAGCACATTTGCCTAAAAATATATAGTCTTAAAGTTATATACCATTATGTTTAGTATATTTTTTTTGGCCGAGTCTATTTTAGTATATATGAATATTTGTATGTGGGTACTAAAATATAACAAATAAAAAAATGAAACATATATAAGACCTACACACTAAAAATAATGCAATATATAATTAGAAACTCAGAATTTTTCGGAAAAAAATTGGAAAAATTCGATCGGAATGGGTTCAGAGAACTTCGGAATTTTTCGGTTCGGAATTTGAATTTTCAGCATTTATCGGATTCAGCACTTTCAAATATCGGAGTTGGATTTTTTTGGAAATATTAAGACCGAATCGGTCGGAATCGGATTTTCCAATCCAATTTACACCCCTAAAAACACCCTTCCTTTTTTATCATTATTTTTATAGTTATGTTGGAGGTAATTGAACCCTACACATATCCTAATCCTAACCCAATACCTCGCATTATCTTACCATTGGAGCTCACTTCAATAGTTTCCTCCCTTTAAAAGTTTAAGAAAGAAATCTAACAAAATGGGTGTATAATCGTAAAATGAAATCTATATATATAAAGGCAAAGACCACAAATGGTGAAACATTAAAATAAAAAATTAAATAAAACCCCCCTCAAATACCCTTGGTTAACTAGTTTGCTAAACAACAAAATTTAATATTTGAAGGGAAAATTAGTAAACACCTAATTTTTAAATAATAAAAAATTAAAACTAATTGAAGCTCATTAACTAGCGATTCTGACATCAGCAATGCGCTCCCTAAGTCACCTCATTAGACAAATTTCAGGGAGGACTCAGAAAAATACAACTACAATCATGTTCCATATCCACCTCCTAAAATAGGGAGACCTCTAGGAGCTCCTAAATTTGAGGTGAGAGAAAGAACTTCTAATGGCTTCCAATAATTTAATGCTGATTTTTTATAAATATTTTAACCTTTTAATTCATTCTATTTTTTTTTTATAGAAATGAACTATTTATATTGAATTAAAAAATATTTATAGTATTCATAGGCTCCCTAAAATAGGGAGCATGATTGTGGTTCAAATTTTTATAGAGCTCTTAAAATAGCTTTTGTGGGTATTTAGCTAAATTTTAACTAAAAAATAAGGAGTATGATTGTAGATACTCTTAAAACTATTTCCATTTTTCTTTCACATGTCTTCTTTTACTTTTATACATAAATGTATATTTACGCTAATGCTTTGTTGTTAAAGAAAGTGATTTTTTTTAAATCAAAATAATAAATGCCAAACAAGCACTGTTTGGTTTCTCCCTCATAGTAAAAAACAAAAATACAAAAATACAAAAGTCAATTGCCCAACGCGTAAGCGCGTGCCAAGAGGTAGATGGTAATTGAAATTTAAAATGTCTAAGAAAAACAAACCTGGAGTTAATAGCAAATTAGCACAATCTGCAATCCGAATGCTCAGTATTCCACTAACGCCATACAACAACCACCTACAAAGACTGGAGAAATAAAGCCATAAATAAAGATCGATGTATATATATTTGTGTTGTAAGATGAGAGAAATATAACAAGCAAAAGAAGAAAAGCAATGGTACCGGAGAAAGTAAACAAAGAATATTACAAAAGTTACGAATAAGAGTTTTCCTACTAAAGTGTAAAGGAACCACTTGTGTTTTGCTCACCCCAACAAAAAAAAAGTAAAGAAAATAAAGAAAAACTAAAGTGTTAATTAGGCAATCACAAACATTGCAGTTTTCGCACACAACAATATATATTATGTCATACATACTCAAAAATACAAGTCCGGGAGTGAGTCCTCCTACCTGAAATCCAAAGCTGATGCCTCACTTGCATTCTGCACTTTTGAACTCAAATTGTTCTTGCTTGGGCAACTGATTCCTAGTCCAACAGTTCAAAAATGTTACTAAAAATCCTTATTTGCAATTTAGTCGTTATAACTAGCTTTAATTGCACTTTAATCCTCACACTTGTCAATAATTTTACTTTTGCCCTTATACTTCACTTTATTTTCAATTTGGCCCCTATACTTTTTCCAATACATTTCAGACTTATCCATAATTTCACTTTGGTCCTTATATTTTCCTTTATTTGCATTGTCGAGAAAGCTACACTTGTTGGACTGCCACTATTTTTGGATATGTTGTAGAGAAAAGAATTCTAAACAACCTTCATGAAGGAAGTATTGTCATCTGAGCAAAGGAAAAGCGACATACAAGAGTGAATAAGGTACTGTACAGTCATAACAGCAGAATCCAAGGAAGTGACGAACATGCTTACCAGACATAGCTAGAGTTGTTGGATTGCTCTGATTTTTGGATATGTCATAGTTCTCAAACTGAGGAACAACCTTAGAGAAGGACATTTTGTCAAACGAGCACTGGAGATTAAAGAAAACTATTGAAACCCGAGCTGTAGAAACTCACCAGCCATGGATGAACACAGAAATGTCATAGCATGTTCGAGGTAGCTAAACTGATCTGATTATGCTCATTTTTGGGTATGTTATAGTATTCGAGCAAACGAACAACTTTGATGAAGAAAGTTTTCTGATTTCAGTTTTCGAAATCGGACTTCTAGAGTGATAAATGGCACCCACGAGTTTGGGTTTTCTAAAAAAGAGAAGATGATGATGAATGGGTATGGTGATAGGAAAATGATAGAGAAAAGGAGCAGAAGCAGAACAAAAAGAAAGTGTGTGGACACTACCCTGTCCCCTTCTTTTTTTTTCTTTTAAATTATCCATCTTCCGTTCTTATTTTTAAATTTTTTTTTTATAAAAAAAATACATTTTATTTATTGGCTTAATTACTACAGTACCTCCGAAATATTGATTAAATTCCACATTTGCCTCTGAAAGTTAAAGTGACACACTTTGCCCTTTGACCAAGATTTGGTGTGTCACTTTCTCCTTATCATCAACTCATCACAAACTCCGTTAAAAATAATGATATGGCAGGGTTATATTGGTAATTTCATCCTAACTGGTCAATTTCCCAAAAAAATAAATAAATAAGCAAATTAATAAAAACCCAGCAGTGGATTATCAAAGCAGAAAATCCAGAAATCAAACAAAAAATTTAAACAAACGAATTACCCAACATCTTTTCTTTCTACTTCAATTAATCAAACCCAGAAAAACCAAAAAACTATATTAAACCAAACAAACCCAACAACCTCTTACTATTCTTCTTCTCCAATCACATTTCTCGAAAAACTTAAATTAGCAGAGATGATAAGCAAAACCAGCCGTGAAACTGAGAGTGGGATCCGTAGAAACCAAAGAGACCCTCCGAGTCGAGGTCCCCAATCTCTGTTCTCTCCACTAGCCCAATCAATCATCCTTCAAAAAATCCCTAAATTAGAACTCAAAAAGCCGATCCCCAGCCACCCAATCCCCATCCATCTGTCTATGTCTCCCTCTGCCCCTAAATCTACTATCTGCACCCAAGATTCGAGCCCTCTCTTGCTGCTTCCACCGCCAACCTTAGCCCAACAAAAACCAATATTAGAGATCAAGGAGCAGCCGATGAATCATGAATGGTGAAATTAGGGATTAGGATTATATGAAGAGAGAAAGAGAAAGAGGAAGAGGGAGCTATGAAGGATGAAGGAATGAGTGAGTTAAATTTGCTGCAGTCGCTGGCCGAAGCTTAATTGCTGGAGTAGCTGGAGGCGAAGCCAACACCGGCGTCGTTGCAGGTGATGTGAACGTGACGGTGCTGCTGAGTTTGGAGAAATAGAGTTTGATTAACAACAGTTTTTTTTTTTTTTTTTTTTGAGTTTGAAGGAGAAGGAAAACATGTGATTCCTTGGGTATTGATTGAATTAATCGATGGGTGGATTGGTGTTGGTGAGCGCTGGAAAGAGATAGAGAATAGAGAGATTGAGCTCGAAGAGAGAGGGAGGGCAAAATTGACATTTTTCTTACTTTTGTTAAAAGGAAATAGGTGTTTAATAATTATTTTATTATTTTAAAATAAATTTTTCCATGTTGGAGGTGGACTCTAGTATGCCACATCACTAATAAGGGTTTAGTTTCTCTATCTCCAACGTATAGCTCGAATGGTTTATATAGGAGCTTTCCAAGTGGAGGTTTGGTTATTAAACAAGCAATTAAGCTGCATAAAATGCTCCCACTGTTAAAAAGCAATAAGTTGCCAACGTAACCGTTAACATGGTTTAAAACCAAATATGAATATATCAAATTAATACACATTCAAATCATAGCCAGTTACATTTGGCCTACACGTTTTCTCAAAATTTAAGACATTAAAATCCAAAAAAAAACTGCCAAAAGATATCAAAGCAATATTAATATCAATAGAACACGTCCAGATAGTAATAATAATTTTGTATTTTGAAATACTCACAAAAATTCCAACAATCACCATCCAATTTGACCTATGTAGCTAGTTTGGATATGGGTTTTTGTCATTCTTGGTTTTCTTGCAGAACGTAAAAGATGGTTTGTTCTTGAACACAACACAGTAATCAATATTTGTCCATGCAAGAATGGGTTTTTTCTATCTGTGGAAATTTATTCTCCAATGTATTAAAACTTGGGTTTAAGTAGGATTTTTACTTCTTTGGTGTTGGTAATTGTAGAGATATAATCTTGGATTCTAGATCTGGCTTCTGCAAAGAGAAAGAGGGAGAGGATGAGACACAGATAGAGAAATGAGGCGATCGATCCTTGGCTGACGATGAGGAGTAGGTTGGGTTGCTGCCCGCGCAGTGAGGTGGTGGGGTGGTTGTCCGGGTTGGGTGTATGGCACTTTGATTGTTGTGGCTATGGTGGTGGCTGTTGGTTTTTGATTAATTTTTAGTTTTAAAATTTTTTAATATTTTTCCAAGTTAACAGTATTAAATTGGATCTTACGTAAATGGACAGGTGTCAACTAAATAGACCAAATTTGGGAAGGTGAGGTTTTTTCTCTAAATCCTTAGAAGTCATTTTACAAAGAAGTAAATTTGTCTTTAAAATTTTGAAGATAAAGTGAGTGGGAAATAGGACAGGGGGATGGAAATAACAGCACTTTTTAATATATGTCATCTAATTATACACATGCACATAACCCAAAACTTTAGAGTTTGAAATTTGTAAGTGTAGCATTGTTTTCAGATTAATTGACGAAGTTTGAAGCAATTATTGATTTTGTCAAGATTATATTTACTTTATTGTTTTATGTTATATTTTTAAAATATGTTATCAATCAAGATTTGGTAAATTTCACTTTATTACCCAGAAGTTTCCCAAAATTTTGACTTTGCTACCTAAAGTATTTTTTGTATAAACTTTGAACATAAAGTTCAAATTCCTTCCATTTTCATACCCACCGTCAATCATCCGTTAAAAAATTTGTTAACTCATTACATGGTAAATGACGTGGCAACAAAGAGACCCACAAATTATTTAAAAATAATAAATGCATTTATAAAACATGATAAATATCTATAAAAAAAAATTAAAATTGAAAAAAATATAACTCTCTCCACCTCTTTCTCTCTTATCCCCTCTCTCTCAATTACCAAAACATCAATCAAAAAGCATTGAAAAAAACCTAACCAGGCCCCTCCTACCCCATCCTCGACCAGCTACCACCCCTTCTACCCCACCACCATACCAACCACGAAGACCCACCCCCTCTCTTTCAACTCATTTGGTAAAGTATTACTTCATCAACAAGATCAAAACTACAACAGCAAGAAAAAATTAAAACAGTAATGCTCATGGCAAAAACAAATACTATATTTGTTTTTTGGAGATAATTTCTGGGATTATGGGCAAAATATATGTTTAGAAACATCCATTAATTGATCACTACCACTAGCGAAAAGGTGAATAATTTGCAGAACCCAATCCACCCAGCAATTTGTCCAAAAAAAACCCACCCTAGCAACAAAACAAACACTTTCCCGTCCACAACCCATCCCCTCCTCTGTCTCTATTCCCTTTCTCTCTTCGAACAAACGTGGGTCGGATTTGTTCGTCGTCGCCATATTTGAACTCAGATCCCCTCCCGACCCTAGATCCCCACCCCACCTCCCTGAGGACCCCGACCCAGAACCACCCTCCCCTTCCCTCCCCAACCCTAGATCCTCGACCAAGATCCCCACCCCATACCTAAACCCACCCGACCATGTGTCGTTAGTTGCAGAGAGAGTTTTCAAATTTTTAATTTTTAATTGTTAATTTATATTTTTTATATTTTATTTTTATCAGTTGATGTGGCACAATATATTTGATTTTTTATGGGCCATTGGTTGCCACATCATCATTTAACAGCTTAACAGTTTGACTAATTGAGGTATGAAAGTGGTAGAAAAATTAAATGTTGGGTATGAAGTTGATACGAAAAAAACTTGACAACCACAGAAACCCCTAAACTATAAAGGCCATTTTCAAGTTCATACCCATCTTTAGACATTTACGAAGACATACTCAAACTCCCTAAAACCCTACAATTTACCCTCAGTTACCAAACCGTTAGTTAATCTATTAAATGCGATGTGCACAAAATGCCCCATTTTTTAATAACATGGACGTCCATGTGTATAAAAAACTAATAAAAACTTATTTTATTGTTTAAAGAATAATGACATGGCCTCTTTGTCTCTCTCTCTCTCTCTCCATCTCTCTCTCTGTGTCTCTCTTGAACTTCCACCATCGCCTAACGAGTGAAAGAAAACGCAAACAGCCCACCACCCATTCCATCCTCGCCGACGTGGTCCCATCCTCTCCTCACCGACCCCATCCCAATTCCCCACCCCAATCTCATCATCCCCACTTCAACCCTCTCTCTCTCTCTTACTATCGCTGTGCACACAAAACCCATATTCAAATCTGGGTTAGGTGGCGTTGGCTACCCAATCCATCAAACGAAACAAGAGCTAATTACAATCTGTTGAAAAAAATATATATAATGCTTATTTGTATTATACACAATTCTAGAAAAGACAAGACTTCAAAAGATGGAGATGGCAATGCAAGAATATTCTAGAACAAGCTAGAGGTGGCGGAACAAAAGCATTTTGAAGAATATTCTAGTACAAGGCACATATATGGCTATGAGTTTTGACAGCCACAAACATAAATGAAAATAGTAGAAAATTCTAGATGAGCCACAATATTCTATGGTTGGAATTACATTTTGAAGTCGGTTTGATACACAACTGACCTATCTAGTTAGTTCAATTATCTATTAATAGGCATTAAGCCTACTCATTGTATTGAAGCTAGAAAAGCTAGCAAACTACTCAAGCAAAGCTAGCTATCTAGCTAACCAACTAGAGTTTGGGAGCTAACCACTAAAACTCCCAAACTAAGGGAGAAAACTAGCTACCCAAATTAAACTATGTTGAAGGCCAAATAGCCCAAATTAAGTTAAGAGAGTGTGATGGCCAATAAGCCAGTATGCTAGAAAGAAGGCCAATTAGCCTATATCAAGTCATGTACTATTCTTCTCCAAATCTAATAAAATCCCTTTGTTTCAACTATTGTCCTTTTATCCACTCACCATCACCCCCTAAAAACCCAACACAATCAATGGCAGGAGGGCTGTTGATGATTTTGAGGATTTGCTGCCAGAGATGGCTGACAAGCTTGGCGGGGAAGGCCTGATCAGAGAGCTGTGCAATGGGTTCCAACTGATGATGGACAAGGACAAAGGGCTCATTACATTGGAGAGCTTGAGGAGCAACTCTGCTCTTCTTGGTCTGCAGAATTTGGGAGAAGATGAGCTTGTGAGCATGATGAGGGAAGGTGACATGGATGGTGATGGAGCTCTCAACCAGATGGAGTTTTGCGTTCTGATGTTCAGACTCAGCCCTGAGTTGATGGAGGAGTCTTAGATTTGGCTTGAACACGCGATGCAGGAGGAGCAAGATAATAAGAGACCTCAATCTTGATCGTTTGATTTGGAACTGAAATAGTCAGGTTGAAAAATACAGAGAAATAACAAACACCTTCTTTTGGTTGTAATATTACTTGTTGGTACATATTCTTATTCGTTTCTCCAAGAACTTTTCTCTCATAGGCCCTTTTTCCCACGACTAGACGGTAGGGTTTGAAGACCTGGTGTTGATGATTTGAGCATCAGCCTTAGGCTTCTTCTTCGTCGGGATGGTTCTGGGTTCAGAGAGAGAGAGAGTTTTTTTTAAATAATTTAAACATTAAAATAAATTTTTTATTAATTTTTGGTCCACGTCATAAAAAAATGGGTCCCACTTTTGACACGTCATCATTTAACATATTAACTAACGGTTTAGCTAACGGAATGGGTAAATTGTAGGGTTTCCGGGAGTTTGAGTATGTACTCGTAAATGTCTCTAAAAGTGGATATGAACTTGAAAATGACCCTATAGTTTGGGGAGTTTACTGTAGTTTGTCCAAAAAACTTTAGGTAGCAAGTGAGAATTTTGGGCAACTAGTAGTAAAGTGAAATTTACCCATCAAGATATTTATAGATTTATATAAAAACTATTTAGGCCTCTGCACAACCACAAAATTTTTATTTTTTAGAACCAACTACAGAATTTATTTGTGCCTAAGCGTTCTCATCCTTGGAATTATATGAATGTATGTACCGCGTTTTAAAAAAAAATCAATCAACTACTTAAACAGGTCGGGAAATAAAAATTTGAATTAAAGGGCTTGGGCCCTAAATTATTTGAAGCATTTCGGAATTTACAAATAAAGAAGAAAAAGTTGATTGTGCGTGATGTGGAGTTGAGCAAGCCACCAAGACCTTCCCACCCTCAGGGCATAGGGCCTTTAGCTCCTAGCATTATATTTCAAGCATTTGTTAATTGCTAACTACCCATGGTGGGTAGGGAGTGCCCTGTTGGTCTAGGGCTTACTTAAGATCCACATACAATCAATCACTTTAATGCCCTGTTTAGTTACAAACTCACACTACTAGGCTCGGCAATTATAAACCTCAGTATAAGGCCTTATAAGTCTTCCTATATTTCAATAAGTTTCCGATGTGGGACTCTAGTGTTGTTTTAATTTGTGTAAGAGCTAGAGATAACTTGTATTGTAAGTCTGTTATCAGTAAAGGAAGGGATCTGAGGTGAATTGCAGACATCTCTCTAGTAGTGTGTATGACGCTAGAAAGGTAAGAAGGTGCTTGGAAGTATTCTCAAAGATCTTTCAAGCCTGACATAAACACAGGCACGGCAGTCCCAAGACTTGTCCTGGCAGACGGGGATGTCCCCTAATTTAACCGGGACAATTTCATGTTTTTATTACTTTCTTGCGGTTTGTATTATTTACAATAATTTAATAATTTTACATTTTCTTGGTCAATTAGGCTTTCTATATGTTTTCTTTTTCAATTATGATTTCTTAATGCACGTGATTATCACGTGATTATCATAGGGCGAACCTTTTTGGCATTCTTACGGTAGTGATAATATCGTGATGCCTTGGTTGGTTTAGTTTAGACTTATTTCGGTCGGTGAGTCATGTGAATGTTTAGATTTTTATTAATGACTTTAATGTTAAAACAAATTTATAAATTGGTGTGAAAAATATCTCATTAGTGGATACGATATAATTACATTTTTCTATTTCAACATTCATTAAAGGTTTAATGTGGAGATTGATTTGACTACTCATTCATAATGTTTTAGATTTTTCTCTCTTTCGGGGTGAGTTTCCATATATTTTCTAGACATTAAAATTAGTGGCGAAGCCAGAAATTCATGTTAGAAGGGGCATGTTAGACTTTATAAAAAAAATTCAGAAAAAATACCATATAAAAAAATTGACTTTGGTATAAAATCGGAACAGTAGGAGATAAATTAATGATTTTGTTGTGTTAATTTGCAATGAAGTGTTTTTTCAATTTCTATTCTACAAGTCTGAACATTTAGGGTAGGACAAATAACTAAACAAAATATGTAGAAAGACCTCCAGCAACAATCTCACTCATGTATACAAGTAACCATTTGAAAAAAATAAAAATATGAGAGAGGGCATATGGGCCCACTTTAGTCCTTTGGTGGCTCTGCATCTGATTGTGGCCATGTATTTATAGGGCTTAAGCCATCTAGGGTTTTTCTAAGAATATCTTCCTATTTGGAAGGAAGATCCCCAAAATGTAGAGATAATCAAATCACTAATTGATGATAATATCCCCAAAATAAGATAATATCCTAAATTGGTGATATTATTTTTAATTGGTGATTATATTCCCAAATAAAGATAATATCCATATTTTTAGTATCAATTAATTGGCCAAATAGATTGGCTCAATTAATTGACCTAGGAGATATTCTTCTTGTCTACGTGGCACCTCATGATTGGAAGACGTATTATTTGCTCCCACATAACCTTTGACAATTTAAGGAAAATTTACTACTTCCTCTGTGATAAAAAAAGAATATCCGAATACTTTTATAAAAAAATTATAAATTAATGTGGAAAAATCTCAATGTAATTGGATACGATATTAATTGCAATTCCATAGAACCAAGACCGGCAAGTCTGGATTGGTCCAGTTTTCCGATTTTAGATGAGAACCGGGCCGAACTAGACCATGCCGACTCCTACTAACAAATAACACTCAGTATATCCTATCTTTTGATTCTTGGGTTGTAGTTTCAAAATCTCGACTCCTTGGATTTTATTATATTGATGTGGCAAATCTATATGAAAAGTTAAGCAGATCCTAGCAGACAAAATCAAAACAAAAGATCTCGTGCCATTTGTGACTATTCTCTCAAAGTAGGTGATTTTTATAATAAAATATTTTTATTTATTTTTATTTTTTTAATTAAGTAGGGGCAAAGCCCCAAGAAACAGACTACACATACTGGTCTTAACAGACTAGTCTAGAATGAACAATTCCAAGCAAATCATCAACAAGATAAGCACTTAACCAACTAGGGGCATGCTCAAACACGCACGACCCAAGATCCACTTGATAACTCCAATTAGCCAATTGGTCAACAACACCATTCTTCTCACGAAAAACATGTCAAGGGCACAACTGGGAAACGACATAAGATCACAACAACTCCTAACCAAAGCGGCTAAGGGATGCAAAGCAAGCATAGAAGAATTCGATGAGATTGACTGCAGAGTTGAGTCCATTTCAATAATGAGACTACTGATGCCTTTCTCAATTGCTAACTTCAAACCAAAGAAAAGACCCCATATCTCAGCCTTAAGAACTTGACCTTTTCCCATATTAACAAAGAAACCACCTACCACCGGAAGAGTCACGAATGACTCCCCAAGACCAATGCAACCAGTAACACTTCCCCTTGAACCATCCACATTTAGTTTGAACTGTCCGTGCCTAGGAGGCTCCCAAGCAATATGAATTTGAACTTTATTTACCCCTTTAGTGCGATTAGAAGTCGACTTAATCCACTCTTGGGCTGCCCCACAAATAACTTGTCTTGGACTAGAGAGGACTGTATCCTCATTCTCGAAAAACATGATTATTTCTCCTGCACCATAAATGCCAGCAAGTAAACACAAAAACAAGACTCCAAGGAACATCACCATTCCATTTCTCCCTAGAGAGCATGTTGACCTTCATCTAAGGCTGAGCATCTAAATGGAAAAATTGTGAGCATAGGCAGGGAGAATAGCATTCCACGTAGATCGAGCTCGCTCACAATCACGAAGAATGTGAAGAACCGTTTCAATAGGCCAAGGACAAAAGCCACATGAAGGGTCAGAGGCCAAACACCTTCGAACATGCTGATCATTAGATAAAATTTTGCCTTGAGAAGCCAGCCACATAAAGTATTGTAGCTTAGGAGGAACATTTAAACTCCACAAGGGTTTCCAACAAGAGTCGGGAGAAGAGCAGCCTTGAAAGAATAAACTATAAGCAGATTTAACAGAAAAGTTGCCATTAGCACTAACCTTCCAAATCTGAGTATCAGGTAGAGAGCCCATAAACCCCACTGGGACACTAATGACCTGCTGAACAAGGTCTTCACAAAGAACAACTCTCAACTTATCAATATCCCACCAACCATTCTTAGAAAAACTTGAAATAGAACATTTGCTATCATGAATGGTGAGAACTCCAGCCTGCTGCACTAAAGGGACATCAGTAACCCAATTATCCTCCTAAAATTTTACAACGTCTCCCCGACCTATTCTCCAACACATCCCTTGCAAAAGCAACTGAGAACCATGTATAATACTCCTCCACGTAGTGGAGCAAACCTGCCTTGTTCCAAGAGAATTATCTAAGATAGAGGTCCCTTTAAGATACTTAGCCTCATAAATTTTTGCCCATAAACCATTGTCCTTAGAGTGCAATCTCCACCCAATCTTAGCAAGAAGAGCCTGATTCATACTAGCAGTCTTTTTAAACCCCAAACCTCCTTTACCTTTAGGCCTACAAGCCAAATCCCATTAACAAAGATGGATCTTATATTTCTTCTCATTGCTGCCCCAAAAGAAATTACGATTAAGCCGATCTAGATCATTACAAACACTAATAGGAAGTTTAGTAGTTTGCATGGCATAAACAGGGATAGAAGTTGTAACCGCTTGGATTAAAGTAGCTCTTCCAGCTAAAGATAGAAGCTTACTCTTCCAAGATGCCAGTCGATTATGCACCTTATCAACTAAAGAACTATAAGTGTGCTTCCCTATTTTAGAATGCAGAAGAGGCATTCCTAGATACTTGCCTAGATTATCAGTAAGAGGAGAGCCACAAATCAAACTTATCTCCTTAGCAACCTCATTGCAAGTGTTAGAAGAGCAGAAGACAGTAGACTTATCAAAATTGACTACTTGTCCAGAAGCAGAGCAAAACAAATCCAGACAACTCTTCATAATTTTAGCTTGATTAGAACTAGCCTCCGCAAACAACACAAGATCATCAACAAAAAAAAGATGGGAGATTGCAGGGCCAAATTGAGAAGATTTCACAGGCCGCCACTTCTTCTTACTAACAGCATCACAGATAACATGAGAGAGTTTTTCAATACATAGAACAAAGAGTTATGGGGATAAAGGATCTCCCTGTCTAATACCATTCGTTGGACTAAAAGGAGCCGTCAATTCCCCATTCACATTTATCTGATATCTTACAGACTGAACACAATTCATTATCAACTTAACAAACGGGGCAGGTAGCCTCAATTCAAGAAGGACATTCTCAATAAAACGCCAATTCAACCTGTCATAGGCTTTAGAGAGGTCTATTTTTCAAGCGACAAAACCCTTTTTCCCTTTAGACAACTTAAATTTATGAATTAACTCCTGAGCAATAAGAATATTATCTGTAATATGTCGTCCAGGGACAAAACTAACTTGATTGGGACTTATAAGATCAGGAAGAATGGGCCTCAAACGAGCCACAAGGATTTTAGAAATAACCTTGTACAGAGTAGAGCATAAGCTTATAGGCCTAAACTGGACCATAGACTGGGGACTTGGCACTTTAGGCATCAAAGTTATTAAAGTGAAATTCAGCTTGTCAGGGATGTTGCACTTCTTAAAAGCTTGAGCCACCATTGCAAAAATATCATCAGCACATTTATTCCATTGAGCTTGATAGAAACAAGCTGGAAACCCATCTACACCAGGAGCTTTCAAACCTCCAATCCCAAACAAACTTTGCTTTATCTCAGCCATATCAATTTCCTTCTCAAGCAAATCCAAATTAGATGAATCAATAATAGGGAGCAACTTAGGCAAAGTCAGGTCTCTATGCTCCACAATCTCTTGGGAAAACAACTGCTCAAAATACGCCATAGCCAAACCTTTAATGCCTTTAGCGTCCTCAACCCAAACACCCTCATTATTCTTTAATCTTTCTATTTTATTCCTCCGCCGCCTAATAATAGTAGTGAGATGAAAGAATTTGGTGTTTCGATCCCCTTCTTGAAGCCACTGTAATCTGGATTTTTATTTCCAGAACATAGCCTCTTGCTCCAACACACAATTATACACCTCAATCAAAGAAATTTCCAAGTTACTCAAAAAAAATATTTGAACCCCTGCACAAAGCTTTTTGAATACCATTAAGACGAGCCAACAAACATGCCTTCCACTTCTTAAGATGTCCAAAAACATTAACATTCCAATCTTTTAGAGGCTGAACCAACTGATAAGTTTTATCCAAGGCTGAGCCAGCAACTTGTCCCCAAACATTAGAAATAAACTCATTGAATTGCTCATGTTGCATCCACATTGCTTCAAACCTAAAAGGCCTTAAGTGTGGAGAAACAACAAAACAAGAGTGCAACTTAATCTTGATTGGATTGTGATCAGAAGTAGTCCTAGGCAAATGCTGAACATTAGCCTCAGGAAATAACCTTCGCCATTGCATATTAAAAATATCATCTATATTTCATCTAACCGCAAGCAAAGGAAAATTGCACGCTGTTCGCTTGGTTTTATTGAAATATCTCATTGAGAAATTAAATGCTACGTGTTTGTTAGAAATTAAATACCCAGTACATATATAAATGCTATGTGGTTGTTCGTTGGACAGCCAAAGTATTTGGTAGTGGAAAGATATATAATTATATTGGAGGACTTTTGGTTGTGTTTTAAACACTGTTTCCCGTTGAGGGTAAGGGTTAATAGTCACAGAAAGGAAAAAGAGTTGGAGGGGGGCTGCGATCCTGTTAACCCCTTTTTCTCTCGGTAAATAAAAAAGAAAAAGTTGATTGTGCGTGATGTGGAGTTGAGCAAGCCACCAAGACCTTCCCACCCTCAGGGCATAGGGCCTTTAGCTCCTAGCATCCATTGCATTATATTTCAAGCATTTGTTAATTGCTAACTACCCATGGTGGGTAGGTTGTGCCCTGTTGGTCTAGGGCTTACCCAAGATCCACATAAAACCAATCACTTTAATGCCCTGTTTAGTTACAAACCCACACTACTAGGCTCGGCAATTATAAACCTCAGTGTAAGGCCTTATAAGTCTTCCTATATTTCAATAAGTTTCCGATGTGGGACTCTAGTGTTGTTTTAATTTGTGTAAGAGCTAGAGATAACTTGTATTGTAAATCCGTTATCAGTAAAGGAAGGGATTTGAGGTGAATTGCAGACATCTCTCTAGTAGCGTGTATGACGCTAGAAAGGTAAGAAGGTGCTTGGAAGTATTCTCAGAGATCTTTCAAGCTTGACTTAAACACAGGCATGGCAGTCCCACGTCTTGTCCTGGCAGACGCGCGATGTCCCCTAATTTAACCGGGACAATTTTCATGTTTTTATTACTTTCTTGCAGTTCGTATTACTTAGAATAATTTAATAATTTTACATTTTCTTGGTCAATTAGGCTTTCTATATGTTTTCTTTTTCAATTATGATTTCTTAATGCAGTTAAGTTTTTTTTATATCTTTTTATTTCAACAATCATTAAAGGTTTCATGCGGAGACTACTTTGACTACTGATTTGTAACATATTCTCTCTTTTTCGGGTGAGTTACATTTATTTTCTAGGGATTCAAATCTTTTTAATTGGTATCACGTGACTATCGTAGGGCAAACCTTTTTCGAATTCTTAAGGATGAAAAATTAATCAAGTGGTAACAGTTAGCTATTGGAAATGGAGAGAATTTTTGAGATCACCATCAGATTTCCTTAAGGTCTTGTGAAGTTCTTTTAAGCTCATCACATCACCCCATTGTAAGACAACCATTTATATAAAGCATATTTTCTTTTGTTTAACTTATTTGTTTCATACTCAAATCTTATTTTCCTCTTTATTTTTTCGAATTTTACGATCCCTTTGGGATGCAATAATTCTCAGTTTTATACTCGAGGATGAACTTCTTCTCATGTTGATCGAAAGGCCAATTCATGATTTGTATGTGAGTTAGCCAGATGAATGGTTCATAGGCATTATTTTTTTTTAATCAACAGACGAAGCGGAATTCAAATTTGAGACATCTTTTAACAAAAAGGAAGAGAAATATCTCTAAGCATTATCAGCACAGGAGGAGCCAAATAGTCCCAAGGAGCGTATGCCTCCTAGTTTACTAATGTTAAATGCTTTTTTATACATGTGAGTATGCCTCCTTGATGTCCCTTTCACAAGTTTGCTAGTTCTATCATTAGGAAATGCAGGATCTTTATGTCATACACGCTTGAGATTCTTTGTACTCCCTCTCTCCTTTTTAATCGGTGCAAGAATAGACACATTTACTTTTGTTTGATTGCAGTAATCTTACAAGACTTTTGTTGAAGGAGATCAAGAGCAAGCTTTATTTGGAAAAATGAATTTGCTTACCAAGATGGATCACATGAATATTCAATCGAATCGATGATTTACCAGATAGTTATGATATGAATAGTGTAAGGTTTGCATTCTAAAGCAAACAGTGAGATGGTCTTCTAATCGCTTTTGGTTAACTAGTTCTATTCCAATTAGGAGTACATATAAGATTAGTCTTTAAGACTAAGTATAAGTGATTATTTTAGTTCAATAAGTGCTAAAGGTTTCCTAATAACATGTGGATTGGAACGGCTAAATCATTATGGCTTAAGGAGAGCTTAAGAAGTCTTTGATGAGGAGGATTCTTAAGCTTAGCCTATAAATGGAAGTCCCTGTGCTATCGGCAAAAATCTCAATAAAAATACTCACCCCATCTAGAGAGAGTTAAGGTGCCGAGTAGCAAAGAAGATTTCCTCGTTGAGCAATTCTGTCGAACACCTGCCGAGCACCAGCTGAACGCCTGTCGAGAGCCTGTCAAACAAAAGCCAGACGCAGATCAGCTATTAGCAAAGTTCTTGTGCACGTCATGTCTGATCAAGGTGTGTGTGTGTTTGGTTCATATAATCCTAATAAGTCTTACATGCGGTATCATAGCCTAGGTTATATGTTCTTAACCTAATCACAAATAAAACAAGACACGACTTACATAAAAGATTAAAATCTGGTTTTTATGAAGCATGACACAGTTTAGAGAAAACACTAGTCATTATAGCATGTATGTTTTGATTGATACACATTGCATATCTTATTTGATAAGGTATGAGATAAGCATAAAATTTTCTGCTTAAATCATGCTTGAAAGACTGATGGTCAATGTTTGGGAAGGATCTTGGATCAATTGAGTGAGCCACAACAACTCAATTGGTACAGGAGAATTTTTGTAAGACCCGTGTCTTGGGGAAGCAAGAACGGTGAGCAATCCCACATCGCTCGGGGAGGGAAAGGTGAAGTGCCTTATATGTATGGGCACTTCTCTTCCTAGCACGAGGCCTTTTGAGAGTTCACTGGTTTCGGATTCCTTGGAACTCCGAAGTTAAGCGAGTTGGGGCTAGAGCAATTCCAGGATGGGTGACCCACTGGGAAATTGCTCGTGAGTTCCCAGAAACAAAACCGTGAAGGCGGTGCCCAAAGCAAGACAATATCGTGCTAGTAGAGTCGGGTCTTGACAATTTTCATTCAAAGTTTTGATCAAAATTGCATTACACTCAAACTCTCATGTACAATTCTCTATCCACAGATGTGAATCGTGCATAAGAGGATGGATGAAATGGAACAGTTTAGAAAAACAGATTGTGTGAGCAAACAAGGAACACTCTTCTGTCTCCAGATGTGGAGTTGTCTCTTGTTTCAAGAGTACTCATACAAAACCTGCTTTTCTAAGTACTTTGGAACATGTTTGACTTGTGACCTACAAGCAAGACAATAATGTTTAGTTAAAGATTCTGGGGATGTTTTTATTTAAGTTTTCTTTAAATTACAGTGAGTGCTTCAAGTTACAACTCCATCGAAATCTTGACTGGATCAAACTACCTAAAGTGGAAAGAAGAGTACTGGAAATTTCACTAGGATTGATGGACTATGACATAGCTCTAAAGTGGGATGCAATCAAGGAACCTGCTGCAGATGCAACTGCAGATGTCAAAAGGAAATATGAAAGGTGGGAAAAAGCCAACAGGATGGCTACACTGATTATGCTGAAAACCATGACACCTTCTTTAAGAGGTAGCATTCCAAGATCAGAAAGTGCCAAGGATTTTCTTGCTACCATTGGACAGAAATTTAAAGAATCTGAGAAAGGAGAGAAGGTGCTTTGCTGAACAAATTGATTGAGATGAAGTACGATGGGCGAGGTTGTGTAAGAGCTCACATAATGAATATGGCAGACATTGCACACAAGCTAAAGGGACTAAACATGACTATAGATGAGGATATGATGGTGCATTTTGCTTTGAATTCACTGCCAAAGGAATTCAAAACTCTCAAGAGTTCTTATGTGGCTCAAAAGGAAAGCTGGACACTAGATGATCTCATAACAATAAGTGTTCAAGAAGAGAACGATATCATCATGGAAAAGGGTCAGAAAGCTGTGAACATGGTGCAGGATTATCGTGGCAAACAGAACAAAGATAAAAAGGAAAGTTCTGGAGAAAATAAAGACAAGGAAGGTACCAATGCAAAAGAAGGAAAACCAACTGGACTAAAGTGCTTCTTTTGTAGAAAGTTTAGACATATGAAAAGGGACTGCAAAAGGTACAAGAGGTGGTTAGAGAAACAGAAAACCAAAGGCAAGAATAAAGGTAAGGATGAAAATATTTTGGTCTGTTTTGAATCAAATGTGATTGAAGTTTCAGCTGACACTTGGTGGTTAGATAGTGGTGCTTCAATACATGTTGCTAATTCTTTGCAGGGGTTCATAACCAAGAGGCCGCCAAACAAGGATGAGGTGAAGGTGTTCGTAGGCAATGGAGTCAAAGTTCAAGTGGAGTTCATTGGAGCAGTTAGGATTCAACTAGATTCTGGTTTTGTTTTAGATTTGGTAGATGTAGTCTATGTTCCTTCTATGACAAGGAACCTTATCTCGATTGCTAGGCTTGTTATCAATTTGGTTGTAAATTAAAAAAATTCCAAAATTTATTTTACAAATAGTCAATCGTGTTGAAGTGCGCGGGAATGGGTGGCTCTGAATTTTCGCTCGAAACGCCGAGTCGAAGGTGCTACGGTGGTGAGCAATAGGAGGAAGAAGAACACGTTCAAAGCTTTGGGGGTTAGAAACATGTTTTCTTGTGAGACTGTTTTTTTTTTGTTTAAGTTAAAAGGGTGTTGTTAAACGAACCCTAAAATTAATTGAGTACACCCTAAGATTTAAAACAAAATGCAAAATTAACTAAATACACCCTATTTAATTACCAAAAATATCCCTGATACACCAAAAATATACATGTTCTCTTCGAGAGCTTTCCCATTAGATTCTTCACTCAGAGGACACACACAGCTTTTGAAGATCCAAACCATCCATCAATACTACATACCCCTGCTTAACGCTCTCTCTCTCTCTCTCTCTCTTCAAAATTGGGGTTCTTTTTTCTAACATATTTCTATTGTCACACCCAAATTTTGCACCACTTTGATAGTGGAATTCTCCCACCTAGTTTCTGAAACCCAGAGCTTTGGGATTGGGTTTGGTGGGAAAGTCTCTGACTTGGGTTAGATCACAGATCATATTGTGGAAAATTTCCTGATTTTTTGTCACGACCCGACTCCCCTAGCACGATATTGTCCGTTTTGGGCCCCGCTCTAACGGTTTTGTTTCTGGGAACTCACGAGCAACTTCCCAGTGGGTCACCCATCCTGGAATTGCTCTAGCCCAAACTCGCTTAATTTCGGAGTTCCCATTGAATCTGGCCAGGTGAGCTCCCAAAAGGCATCGTGCTAAGAAGAGAAGTGCCCACACATATAAGGCACTTCACCTTTCCCTCCCTGAGCGATGTGGGATTGCTCACCGTTCTTGCTTCCCCAAGACACGGGTCTTACATTTCTTTGGTTTTTGAAGGTTTTAATTATGGGTTTTCTTCATGCCCATTTGATTTGTTGACTTTTAGATTGAGAATTTTAATCAGAAGGCGCTGAGATTGAAACATATCAAATTTTTATAGATAGATATGATTAGAGGATTCGAACACAGAGATTTCAATGGTGATGTTATAGGGTGTAGTTTTTAAAATTCATTTGTTTCACAATTCAATATATCTTTTTTGGTAATTTTATATTATGATAAATTAGCAACTCAATAAATACTTTGGTAATAGGGTGTACTCAATTAATTTTAGGATTCGTTTAACAGTATCCTAAATTAATATGTTATGGAGAAGTAAAAGAAAATTGATTTTTTAAATTTGTTTTGATCTTCGGGTTGGACCCAAACCCGGCCCGAACCCTACCCGTGTCCACAGTCAGTAACCCAAGACACCATTTCGCTCTCAATACAAAATCGAAACTATTCTCAACAGAAAAATAATAAAAAAGTAATTGTGCTTCTGTCTTCCTTGCTTAGAGAATATGAATGCTCTTGGCGGTGGAGGCCATGGCGGGCTTTGGGGTTGGAACCCTTCACCGAGAAAACCGAAACAACAAAGAAAAAGGCGATTTGATTCCAAATCCCAGTCCTCCAATTCTGTGGAGGCAACAGGAGGAGCCGGTCACTGGTTCCCCTTAAAGCAAGCCGCCACAGCTGGCTCACTGGCTCTAACAGGAGATACAATTGCTCAGCTCAGCCAGCGGTGGACAAAATCCAAGGCTCTTAATCAACAGGTTTGGTGAACTTTTTCTCATTTTTGTTTATTGGGTTTTGTTTGGTTGCTGAGAAAATGTAGGAAAAGGTTAAGGTAAGAATCTAAAGAGTGTTCGGTCAGTTTCTTTTGGGACATATTCCTTGTGAAGAAAAATGTTGGGATTATATGCCGTGGTTGGTTGCTGGGAAAATGTGGGAAAGAGGAACTTGAATGGTTTCACTGTTGGGATGGGGTGAGGAAAATTTCTCCTTTTTCCCTGTTTGGGTGCTCAGAAAATGTGGGAAATGCAAGTTTGACACTTCTAATAGTTTTTATAGCTGGACTGAAAGAAGGAGACATTTTTGTTTCTATGGTTTGGGTATTAGGAAAATGAAGTTTCAGTTTTCTGTTTGGTTGTTCATAGTTTTGTAAGTAACAGGTACTTGAGACTTGAGATTTTTTTCTGTAATTCTGAGGGGTGCACCGGCATATAAATTTGCAGGCGGATGCTGTTTTTCTTCAGTGCCCCAAAGTTAGTGCAAATGCTCATACGTGTGCTCTTTTTGGTTGTATATACTGTGTGAATTTTAGGAATCTCTTGGAGCCTGTTTTTATTAATATTACTAGAATAAGTGCCGAGTATGCCAGAATAAATGGAGTCTATATCATGTTGGATGGCCTCGTTAGACCTTCCAGCTATAGGTTGTTGTCTGCTAAGCCAATGCTTAGTCAAAAGATTGTGATTCTAAGGTTGTGGAGGGTGGAATGATGGATCAAGACTTTGTTCTTTGAAAAATTTGGCTCTCCTAGTTGTTTTGCTTGCAGAAAATTCAGTTCTAGGTTGGAGACATATTAGGGCTTTCATGGCGTGCTTCCTAGTTGATTTTGGTGGTCCATCCTCCAGGCCTGCTGACTCTTTTGTAGTTCAGTCAATTGGCCTTGTCATGTCCAGTCTTAACTTAAGGCACTTCAAATCACTTTGTTATAGTTATTTCTTGTGAGCATGCTTTGTTACATTGTGGTCCTTTGAGTTTAGTGTTTGACCAAAGCCTCTTTCTTAGGATGGAAAACATGCTCTCCTCACAGATCATGATTGGCTTCGTGCACTTCGGATGACTTCCTATGGGTTTCTTTTATACGGCCCAGGTTCCTATGCTTGGTACCAGTTTCTTGATCATTCCTTACCCGCGAAAACGGTAGGGAACCTACTACTGAAGGTATGACGTTTTTTTTATAAATATTGAGGTAGTAGAACTTGGAAACCCCAAAAAAAAAAATTGTAAAAGCAACGCAAGCCTTTAAAATGTACCTCATAGCTTTCATTTCTTACAGGTTTTATTAAACCAAATTGTGCTTGGTCCATCTGTGATTGCTGTTGTTTTTGCATGGAACAATTTATGGCAAAGGAAACTCTCACAGCTCCCAGACAAGTACCGGAGAGATGCTTTTCCCACTTTACTTTATGGTAAAAACCTCTTCTGATTGATATTTGTGTTCACTTGATACTCCAGTTCAGATTTCAATAACTGATAACTTTTCATTTTGATTATTATTATTTGTGCAGGATTTAGGTTCTGGATACCTGTCAGTTTATTGAATTTTTGGTACACCTTTTTCTCTTCTCCTCTTTTTTTCTCCTTTTTACCCCGCATTGGTATGGGTAATCCAGAGCTTCTGTTTTTACATTTTGTTCGACACAGCATCGAAAACTGTTTGTAAACGTTGGCTTCTGTATGACCCCTAAATGTGGCAAATCTTTTCCAAGAGCATCATACTTTAGCATAGATTTCAATTTTTAATGTCAAAATTAAGTAGTACTTTTGTGTGATAGTTTACCTCAATGCCTCTCTATACAGGGTGATACCTCTTCAAGCCCGTGTAGCTTTCATGTCTGTGGGCTCGATATTCTGGAACTTCTGTTTGTCTTCAACTATGAGCAAGTAAAATCTGCGCATTTCAGGTTATTTTATATCAGCAAGCAGACTTGTGAGCACAAGGTATCTTTTGCATATCCAATCTCTTACATGGTTTTGAGCTTCTTAATTCTTTCTGGTTTACGTTATTTCTCGCTTGTTCCAGGTTGATTTGCAGGTCCGGCATCTGGTACATTCGAGAAGAAAATGAGGACCATAAGCACCTTTTTTAATTGAAATTCATATGCTTCAAATTTAAAGACGAATGATTCTTCCGCTAACGTGGAAATTAGATATCATTAGACTAAATTAAATTTTAAATTGCTTTTTTACATGCATTGATGCATTGACAAAGTTAATGGGGCCAAAAGGTGACAACTGAAAGCTCAGAGGAATAAACTTTTTAAGAACAGGCAAATGCAGAGTTCGCTTATCATTAGAGAATTTCAGAACTACAATATCAACGGATAGAAAATTTTGTCATTTCTGAACAGAGACAACCGTCACCCTTTACCAGAGAGGATTAAAGTTTTCTAAAGAAATCAAGAACTTCACCAATCAAACACAATTGTCTATGTGCGCATGAGCGACTGTATACATCAACGATTGCTTAAGCTTGTGTGAAAACGCATGCATGTCGACGCTGGGAAATCTCTACCGTAGAATACATTGTCACCTCAATCACATAATCACAGAAACAGGAAAAAGATCCCATGTGAGATGGGGTAAGAATCGATTCCTACCTTGCTTTCCGTCGAATCTGTTGTAGCTTTTTCACATAAGCCACCAGAAAAAAGGCATCTATAGAATGAAGAAACCATCACATACTTCACCACTTGACATTACAATACACATAAGCCACCAGAAAAAAGGCATCTATGGAATGAAGAAACCATCTCATACTTCACCACTTGACATTACAATACGAAAGTGTGGAGCATAAAAGCAAAAGATGAAAACATTGAGAAGATATAAGTATTCCATAGTGCCTGAAAGACCTTCAAGCAGAGGAAGGAATAAAAGCTCATAAAATCCCAAAACCATCAACATTGCATCTAACCTACACCATGAGCAGAAGCACCAACAATAACACTCCAGCCTATTCTCCTCCTCTTCTTACCTATCATGATCCTTATGACTACTTCTTTGGAATCAATGACGGTATTGGTGAATGGCCTTTCGGACAATCTATTAGTCCCCTTTCTGATAATTTTCAAGCCACCCAAGTAAGTATACTCTCCTCCTCCGTTTCTTTATTGTGCTATTCAAAGATGATGAGATTGTGACATGAATTGTTTTGGTTGCATCAACAGGCTACCAGAACAGGTGCATCGGATTCAAGGCGACCATTTGAGGGAACGCTAGCACGAGCACGAGCACAACCTCTTGGCTTAGCAGGGTAATCACAATCAATTAAATGATTAGTATACACATGTATGAGGTTTAACATCAATAATTTTCAATTTTATGTGCATAGAAAAGCTGCAAAGTTTCTAGTTCCATATGGAAAATTTTAATCAACTACAGTAAGCTAAAGTTACTAATTTTTGGAATAACTTCATTCCCAAGTCTTCTGAGGGGAACTCCTTTTCTGCCAATGTTTGCACATTTGATGTTACAAGTATACACGAATTAGTAAAGCTCTAAGCCTTTAACCATACTATATACTTACTTTCTATTACTAATATGGACGTAACTTGACGAATTATATATCAGTCATTGGATTAAACACAGGCGAATGAGACGTATAATGGGCGAAAAGTGAAGTGCATCTCATCTCAACCGTAGCATCCATTACTTGTGCATTGTTATTTTTTTCTACTTATCTCTTATTAATTTGGGATCACCATTTATATATATGAAATTGCAGGTCAGCAGCACCGCCAGGTTCCCGAATTCATGTTCTGGTCCTTGGCAACGAAATGGCAGGACAAGCAAACCCCTGGGGACAGATCATCGGCAACCAATGGAACACAGCCGCCCCGTCGTCTAGGATGGAACTGGACTCAAGATTGAGCCACACTGAGCAAAAGCGGGCATTGCAGAAGCTCAAAAAAGAGACATACAAACCTTTTAGGAGACTATCACAGAAGGTCAACTTGTATTACAGAGACACGGTTGTGAATGCGAATGAAACGGAGAAGGATGAAAATGGCAAGAGGTGCGCCGTTTGCTTGGAAGACTTTGAGCCCAGACAAGAGGTTATGCTCACGCCTTGTAAACACATGTTTCATGAGGAATGCATTGTGCCATGGGTGAAGAGCAATGGCCACTGCCCTGTCTGTAGGTTTGCAATATGTGAGTAAAGCAAGGGAGGCTGCTCTGCATCCTTAACAACAAAAACAATCAAAATATCTTATGTTGAGGCCAATGCTATTGTTGAGACTATCACTCAAAGTTGTATATCAAATGAACCTTGTACTTAAAAAATGCCGAAATGTTTGTGCCTTCAATTAGAATGTCAAAATGCTTGCTAATACTCCACATATCAGGAACTATCTCCTACCAGCCGCTTCTTCAGAAAGCGCTTTTATTGCTCAAAATCATTTTTAAATTTTTCTGTCAAAAGTGTTTTCGCTTGCCACAAATCGCTTTTAGACCTTTCGGAAGCGCTCCCCAAACGGATTCATCAAATGAATAGCTTTTAAAAATCAATTCTAATCATGCGATGATGAACCAGAAAGAAGTTGAACAATCCCAGCAGCAGTACTTATTGAACTAATTTTATATTCAAGATTAAAGGAGAGAGTTCCTGATATGTGGGGCTCTGGCCTCTATATTTACATCAGATTAGCCTGTTGATGAATGCATACCTGTATTTTCAACGTTTCACTTTCATGTTGTGGTCAGCAAAAACGTACACGTAACCCTATTGAACCCCAAAAGAAACCAAATTGAGAAAAAATATCATAGAATTATTTCTCATTAGAGGTCGGTATTGATACATGTCTTTCAACTATCTTCATGTTCATAAGCAAAACTAAATATTAGACTTATAATTTCAGTAACAGTACACTTGCATTGACTCCTGTTTAATGTCACAATTATAGGATGAGAAAAATCAAATTATAACCTATACCTCTATTACAACAAATAATTTTGTAATTCAAACAAAATTTAAGGTTCTTTGCGTATACATCGTCTTAGTTAACTCGAACTTTAAAGTTGTAAAATAATTAGTGTTCACTTGAATATAGTATATTTTCTCATAAAATTTTATAATTATAAAATAATCGTTTATGAGATTTGAACTCAAAATTTTCTTCGACAGGATGAAACTGACGAAATGTTTACCGACTGTTTTAGCTGATTGAAAAGAGAAAAAAACAATGTTTTTTAAAAGTTTTGATTGCGTCCACATGGTGCAAAGTGTGTGACGTGTACTCTTTTTTTCCCAATTCCTGGCTTAAATATGTGACGTGCCCTTTTAAGATCCCCAGCATAAGAACAGAAAAATTAAAAATTAAAACCAAAAATTTTAAACGATTTCCAAGTCCTCTGACCGAAAATTAATTTTCTTCAAAAACGTCCGATAAAAATCCAAACAGGTGAAAAAGACAGGAACTAGCCACTAGCATCAAGCCACGTACGCTGTTCTGAAACCACATCCACTCGTTCTAAAATACCATTTTGCTTCTTCATCCTTCCTTCATCTCTCAGCTCTCTCTGCACCAAAGGGTCCAGAGCTATTTATCTCGCGCGCCCTTCTTAAATCAACATTCTTTCCCTCTCAAAAATCCTCCCTTTTGCAAGGTACAAACTTCTTCTACTGTTACTTAGCTTGAATTTGCTTGTATCTGTGATGGGTTTTTTTTTTTCAATTGTTCAGTTTCAGTGCATTTTAGTCCATAACTTGCCTTGTACCCATATGGGTTTGTGTATTTCTATGCCTATGTCTTGATATTGGTACTTTGGAAACAAAAAATCTGGAGAGGGGTTTGGTGGGCTTGGCCTGAATGTGAACTTTTTTAATTTTTGTTGCTGTCAATGGGATGGGATGATTGTTTCTTGAGGTGGCTAAATATTATTCATAATTAAGTTTTATTTTGCATGTTTTTGTGGGTTTATTGAATCAGAAAGTACCATCTTCGTTACCAGTCCTTCAATTTGTCTCTTGATGGCTTCTTTCATTTTCTCCTCATCCACATAAAATTTATGCTATTCTGTTTGCTTTTGATTAAATTCATTTTCTTCTTACGAAAAAAAAAGTAACTGAAAAAAATCATGTGTTGGGTAAAAACTACATTAAAGGGTTAGTTCGTTGAATGTGTTGCTATCGGGTTATCCGTTTTAAAAGTTTATCTTGTGGCAAAGGACTCACTAGTGTAGTGGTTTGGAGTATTTACTCCTTCATGCAAGATCCTGGTTCGAGTCCTAGCATTTGTGTAGTGTGTATGAGTTTAGTATGCTATCGCCCCTCTCAATAGGAAAGGTTCTCAAAAAGTTTATCTTGTGGCTATTCCCTCTTTCCATTTATGAGAAATTGCTTAAATACGGGTGAAGATCTTGGAATTCATTCATTTTGTTCTATAAAATTTTGAATTGCTCTAATTTCTACTCCAGTAATGCTTATTCATGTCACCTTTTGTCTGAAGGTCATTATTATAATGCTTTGTCTTGAAAGCTGATCTCATCTGCCCCTTACCGTGATATTTTTTGTCTTGCATGGCTGTTGAACTACTTGATTTAATTTCTATAATCTGACAGTTATTCTTGACATTGCAATACTTATGCATTTGTTTTTGGATTTTTCATTAATTCATTCACTTACAAGCACCTTTCTTATTGTACTCACAGATGGCAGCATCGTCAGCATGCCTTGTGGGGAATGGGTTATCTACCCACAGTACTAAACCAACTTTGAGCAAGGACTTTTCTGGGAGACATCTCTTGCACCCTTCAGCTCTGCCATCATTGGGGAAGGTGACAAGAACATCTATCACAAGGGCATCGCTGGACCAAAGGCAGCATGAGGGAAGAAGAGGCTTTCTGAAGTTGTTGATTGGAAATGTGGGAGTAGGAGCTCCTGCTTTACTTGGAGCAGGGAATGCTATGGCAGCCGATGATCAAGGGGTCTCTTCTTCAAGGATGTCTTATTCTAGATTCTTGGAGTATCTGGACAAGGGCAGGGTGACAAAAGTTGATTTATTTGAGAATGGAACCATAGCTATTGTTGAGGCGGTTTCTCCTGAGTTAGGGAACCGATTGCAGCGAGTTCGCGTTCAACTTCCTGGACTAAGCCAAGAGCTCCTCCAGAAGTTCAGGGAAAAGAACATTGACTTTGCAGCACATAATGCCCAAGAAGATTCAGGCTCTTTTTTATTTAACCTGATTGGAAATCTGGCTTTCCCACTAATCTTAATTGGGGGTTTGTTCCTGCTCTCAAGGCGTTCATCTGGAGGCATGGGTGGTCCTGGTGGGCCTGGATTTCCTCTACAATTTGGTCAATCTAAAGCTAAGTTCCAAATGGAACCGAACACTGGAGTGACATTTGATGATGTTGCTGGGGTAGATGAAGCCAAGCAGGATTTTGTGGAGGTCGTGGAATTCTTGAAGAAGCCCGAGAGGTTCACTGCTGTTGGGGCTCGAATTCCTAAAGGGGTTCTTCTTGTTGGTCCTCCAGGAACTGGGAAGACTCTGTTAGCAAAGGCAATTGCTGGTGAAGCTGGTGTTCCATTTTTCTCCATCTCAGGTTCTGAGTTTGTTGAAATGTTTGTTGGTGTTGGTGCTTCCCGAGTTCGTGATCTTTTTAAGAAGGCCAAAGAGAATGCACCTTGCATTGTATTTGTTGATGAAATTGATGCTGTTGGACGGCAAAGAGGAACTGGAATTGGTGGAGGAAATGATGAAAGAGAACAAACCCTTAATCAGCTTTTGACAGAAATGGATGGTTTTGAGGGCAACACTGGTATCATTGTGGTTGCAGCGACGAACAGGGCAGACATTCTTGACTCTGCCTTATTGAGGCCTGGCCGATTTGACAGGCAGGTGTCTGTTGATGTCCCCGACGTACGGGGCAGAACAGAGATCTTAAAGGTTCATGCTAGCAATAAGAAGTTCGATGGAAATGTTTCCCTAGATGTGGTAGCCATGAGGACACCTGGTTTTAGTGGAGCAGATCTTGCAAACCTTCTAAATGAAGCAGCTATATTGGCTGGTCGGCGTGGGAAGACGGCAATTTCACCGAAAGAGATTGATGATTCAATTGATAGAATAGTGGCTGGAATGGAAGGAACAGTAATGACAGATGGAAAGAGTAAAAGTCTGGTGGCATATCACGAAGTTGGTCACGCCATCTGTGGGTAAGTGATAATTTAGTCTCTGGTTCTTATTGTTCTACAATTTCTCTTTATGATAGTTTTCATCAGGCCAAGGTTCAATCTTTACACTGGTTTCCTCTTCGCATTACACCCATGAATATTTTGCTCTATGAATCTTACTTATTTGTTTTTAGTTATGTTATTTTATAGATTTAAAATTAGGTTTGAATGTTTGAATTTGTAGTATATTAATATCATCAGCGGCAAAGAAACCCATCCAATATCTTAAGACCATAGAAACTTGTTTAGGTTTTCTACAAGAGTGTTCATTAATTCAATCGTGATCCAAGTTCATCAACTAAATTTTATAAAAATGCCTTTTAACTTCTGATGGTTTAGCTTTGAATGTTATAGGTTCGCACTGATGCTCACCCTTATTGCTGTATGCTTTTCTCTCACACTCATTTCTACTCCCTTGCACCCATCCTATCATTTGATATATCCAAAGAAATCTTACTTAGCTTGTTATTACTTGTGCTTATGAAGCTCAAATAACTTGTAAGGAAAATTGTAGAAAAATGGAACTTTAATAACCCACACAATGTTTTCATTTTTTCTTCAATGCAGGACATTGACTCCAGGGCATGATGCTGTCCAAAAAGTGACCCTGGTCCCTCGAGGTCAGGCACGGGGTCTTACCTGGTTTATTCCTGCGGATGATCCTACCTTGATCTCCAAGCAGCAACTATTTGCAAGAATTGTTGGTGGGCTTGGTGGTCGAGCTGCAGAGGAAGTGATCTTTGGTGAGCCTGAGGTGACAACAGGTGCAGCTGGTGATTTGCAGCAGATCACTGGTTTGGCCAAACAGGTAAATGAACAAATTCATTATCTGGTTATAAATAACTGTCGAATTTCATTGATCCTTGGTCTTATGAAATGTGGCGTGAAACTCTTAGTTCTTTCGTACTTTAGAAGCGTAAGAGCTTTATTATATTGTTACTCATGTTAGCTTCCCCATAGACCGGTTAAGGCAGACATTTGAAATTGCCAGTTTAAATAGTGGTTTCCAGTCCTGTTTGTTGAATTCCTACTGTGGCTCCGTAGTTAACTGCTTTAAGAGCACCCTCTCGTTAGCTCATTTACCATATTAAATCAACTATACTGAGAAACTTAATGGGCGTTGTTGCAGATGGTCACAACCTTTGGAATGTCTGACATTGGACCATGGTCTTTGATGGACGCATCCCAGAGTGGTGACGTCATAATGAGAATGATGGCAAGGAACTCAATGTCAGAAAAACTTGCTGAAGACATTGATTCTGCTATCAAGAGATTATCCGATGAAGCATATGAGATAGCATTGACCCACATAAGAAACAACCGTGAAGCAATTGACAAGATCGTGGAGGTCCTCCTTGAGAAGGAAACAATAACTGGGGATGAATTCCGGGCACTTCTCGCCGAATTCGTTGAAATCCCAGTTGAAAACCGGGTCCCTGCTTCAGTTCCATCACCAGTCGCTGTTTAGGTAGTGAACTCATACTGTCATCGACACTTAGCTAAACGTCTGTAATTGATTAAATGTATAAAGCTGTAATTTTTTGATCATATGTAAAGTACTGTAATTTGGAATGACCAAATATACTTGGGCCTTTGGTCTCTTTGAAAATCCTTGTGACTCTGCATACTTAAACTGGTAGGTTTTTGTTCACTCTCTGCGCACGCGATGCTCAAGCTATAATGAGCTGATTAGTAGCCATGGCTTCACTGTACACTTTAGGTCAATTCAGTAAGTTCTAGTTTTGCACTACATCATAAGTTGCATTGAATGGTTTCTCTTGAGAATTATAGGTGGTAAATTGGTAATTTAGGATCTGGATGAAAGTACTAGCCCTCCAGCAATTTACCAAACTATCATTGGTTTCGATTCGATATTGAAGCTATGCTTAAACAAATAGCTCTGGGTATATTGGTACTTCTCTTTCCTTCTACCAATGTTAATCCTCCAGTAAAATTATGTTTTGCCTGTGGACTTTTACCCATTTGATGCGTGAATCCTTGACAAAAGAAAATTCCTCACTAGTATCTTATAGTAATTTTGATGCTCATATATAAGATTAGTATAGTATACAATGATGGAGAAATATTAGAAAAAAAGAAAAGTGAAAAATGTAAGTAATTACGAAATAGATTAGATTTTGTGTTATTGGATGATTTCAATCTTCAATTTTGTTGTTGTTGGAAAAGATCCTTTATTCAAAACGTATCATATACATAGTAAAATTTGGACACTTGATGGTATATTTCTTGACACCCAATACTAAAAATTTTGGCTCTGTCACTGCTTCTCAATGTTAGAAGAGGTCTCAAGTTTGAATCACCTCTCTCCGTTTTATAAAAGAAAATAAAAAGACATAGTAAGCCTGATATTTTTTGAGTGTTGTTAAACGAACCTTAAAAATAACCAAGTAAACTCTATGATCTAAGTAAATCCTAATATTTAAATCAAAATCTAAAATTAACTAAGTACACTATATTTAACTACCAAATATACCCCTGATACACCCTAATACACTATCAAAATTTTAAAAAATTACATTTACACCATTCCTCCATAAATGTCCAATGTTCTATTATTTTACAAAAGTAATTTATTCATAAAAAAGTAAGACCAAATGGTTTCCAGACTTGCAAATTCCACAACAGGAGGAACACATTAAACGGAATTTTTTCTCCATTAATATACTCAACATCGTTATAAAACCACTCCATGGCCATAAGCAAAATTTAATAATCATAGTAATCCAACCCTCTTCTACATGGATCAATGGAAGAAAACCGACAGTCATTCTGTTATATCTAACCTATATGTGATGCAAGAATGTAATTCACATAAAGAAATAATATAGTTCACTTTAGTCAAAATGGTCTCTTTCAGTAAATTATCAGAGATGCATAAATTTTCCAATTCTAAACTGACTCTTACTCTCTCACTCTTTAGCAAAATACTTCCTAAAAATAAAATTTTATAAACGAAAATATAAAGATTCAGTCTTTAAACCTTTGTTAACAATCAAGAAATACCCAATTCAATAAAAAGTGCAAAACACAAAAATCCAACAAAGATGAATTAAATTCGTTCCTTCTACTTCAAAATTTGGACCAACCATATTCAGATAAAGCAGCAACGAACTTAAATTTTTATAGCTTGAAGCTCTAACTATGATCATTACCCAAGAAACAAAAAAAAATCAAAACAAAAGGCCCGATCATAGAAGAACAATTTCGCAGTTCATAGTAAATTAGTATTGAAAATAAAGAGTGGTAGAAGCAAAAGAATTGGTACGTTTGATTAGGGTTTTTTTTAATCGAAAAGAAGTAAATTTCATTAACCGGAAGCATTGGTTACAATAAGGTCATCAATAATACAATTCATTAGGCACACAGGGCCTTCTTCTAACCAATAATAAGGACCTTGTTCGTGTAAAGCAAAATGGGCAATAGCATGAGCCACTTTGTTACACTCCCTAGGTTGAAATTGGACTTCCTTTAAAGAAAACTGCATGAGCAAGTCTCTCACATCATCCATAATGTTGTTGACAGTAACCCAAATAGTCTCCTCTGAATTACTTTTGAGATTACTTGTCACAACGAAAACAAATGTCTTTTGAGATTACTTTCCTGCTCACGGTTGAATATGGTGAGTATGATGTACTTATTAGAATTATATTTGTTTTGCAATTCAATATATCATTTTTTGTCACTTTATATTAGCGTAAATTAGTAATTCAATAAATAGTTTGGTAGTAAGATGTACTCAGTTAATTTTAGAGTTCGTTTAACAACACTCTATTTTTTTTGTTGAAAAAAGTTAGAGTATCTATATATTATACTTCATTGAAAAATAAAATCCAAAAGGATTGACATATTGCATAAATTCTTTAATACTTCTGTTTTTTTAATAAAATAAAAAAGGGAGCTCCATTCATAAATTTTATTTTACACAAAACCCTGTAAAATCTTAAGATCAAGTAAAAAAGAAAAAGGAACTTCCCGCCACAGCACCACCTTGATAAAGTTCCAGTCCTTGCATGTTTTGAATACAACTCGCCAGACAGATTTATGGGGACAAGTCTTGCAATTCCGTATTCAACACTATACGCATTCCCACGCCACGCTTTCTTTCATCAAACACCTCCAGAGTTGTATCTAAGCTTGGAGACTCCGCGGCAGAACAGTTGAGCAGCCTCTGCTCCAAAGGACATATCAAAGAAGCCTTTGAGAGCTTTAAATCTGAGATATGGTCAAACCCATCTCTCTTCTCGCACCTCCTCCAAGCATGCATACCCAGAAAGTCACTTTCATTAGGAAAGCAGCTCCATTCTTTGATTATCACATCTGGGTGTTCCGCGGACAAGTTCGTATCCAATCACCTCCTCAACTTTTACTCCAAAGTTGGAGACTTGGGAGCAGCGTTAACTCTGTTTGGTCATCTGCCAAGGAGAAATATTATGTCTTGCAACATTTTGATAAATGGGTATGTGCAAAAGTGTGATTTGGAAAGTGCCCAGAAGGTGTTTAATGAAATGCCTGCGAGAAATGTGGCTACGTGGAATGCCATGGTCACGGGTTTGACCCAGTTTCAATTTAATTAGGAGGGGTTGGGTTTTCGGAAATGCACGAGTTGGGGTTTTTACCTGATGAGTTCACTTTGGGTAGTGTTCTTAGGGGATGTGCAGGTTTGAGAGCATTACATGCCGGGTGACTTTGAGTTCAATTTGGTTGTTGGGAGCTCTTTGGCTCATATGTATATGAAGTCTGGTAGCTTGGAAGAAGGGGAAAGAGTAATTAAATCACTGCCAATTCGAAATGTGGTTGCTTGGAATACTCTTATTGCGGGAAAAGCTCAAAATGGGCATTCTGAGGCAGTGTTGGATCAGTATAATATGATGAAAATCGCAGGTTTTCGACCTGATAAGGTCACATTTGTGAGTGTTATTAGTTCGTGTTCGGAATTGGCAACACTCGGACAGGGTCAGCAGTTTCATGCTGAAGCAATTAAAGCTGGGGCTAGCACAGTTGATGCGGTCATTAGTTCCTTAGTTAGCATGTATTCAAGATGTGGGTGTCCTGAAGATTCTCTAAAAGCTTTCAAGGAAAGTGTAGGTGGAGATGTTGTACTATGGAGTTCTATGATATCTGCTTATGGGTTTCATGGACGAGGAGAGGAAGCCATTCAGCTGTTTGAGGAGATGGAGCAGGAAGAATTGGAGGCAAACGATGTTACTTTCTTAAGTTTGCTTTATGCCTGCAGTCATTGTGGATTGAAGGAGAAAGGGATTGAGTTCTTCAACTCAATGGTAGAAAAGTATGGGTTGAAGCCTAGACTAGAACACTATACATGTGTGGTTGACCTGCTTGGCCGGTCTGGCCGTTTGGAGGAAGCTGAGTCAATGATAAGATCAATGCCTGTTAAAGCAGATGCTATCATATGGAAAACTTTGTTATCTGCATGTTAAATCCACAAGAACGCAAATATAGCAAAAAGGATCGCTGAAGAAGTTATTAGGCAAGATCCACAGGACTCGGCTTCTTACATGCTACTTTCAAACATTCATGCTTCAGCTAGAAGGTGGCAGGATGTTTCTGAGTCTGAGGTGAGAAAAGCCATGAGAGATAGAAAGGTCAAGAAGGAGCCAGGCATAAGCTGGCAGGAAATTAAAAATCAAGTTCACCAGTTCTGTATTGGTGATAAATCACATCCACAATCTAAGGAGCTTGATATGTATCTTCAAGAACTAACATCCGAGTTGAAGTTGCATGCTTATGTGCCTGATACTGGCTCTGTTTTGCATGACATGGATAACGAGGAGAAAGAATACAACTTGGCTCACCGTAGTGAGAAGTTGGCAATTGCTTTTGCGTTAATGAACATACCTGTGGGTGTACCGGTAAGGGTGATGAAGAATTTGCGTGTTTGCATTCATTGTCATGTTGCTATTAAGTACATATCTCTAATAGAAAACCGAGAAATTATTGTACGTGATGCTATTAGATTTCATCACTTTAAAAATGGGAAGTGTTCTTGTGGAGATTACTGGTAAGGGAGGTCATACTGGTAGGTGTTCTTCATCTGATTTAGAAATGTTTTGAGATAACTTTCATTTTTTATGTCTGTAACCACACCATTCCCGAATTGGGGAGAACTCTATTTTATACAAATAAATTAGAAATTTCTGTCAACATTAACAGTAATGTGATACTCGTTTCATTTAAACTTGGTTTCCAAGTAGTATGCAGTGGGGTTTTCATTTTATGGATACTGTCACAATTCTTACCATAGCTGGTGCCATTCTTTTTTTCTTATCTTTTTATACAGCATAATGGTAAGGAAGACCAAATCGAAGGAAGGTGAAGACGACATTGACAAAGTTCTTGGAATTCCCATCATGAAGTTTTCATATGTTGACTTGCAAGTTGCAGCAGAGGATTTCAAGGAAGAACTTGGAAGTGGAGGCTTTGGTTCTGTGTGTAGTGAATTAGAACCAACTCACTCCCTTCAAGACCTTGTTGTTGATGGACTTTGGACAAGCTCAAGGATGAACTTGTTGCACACACACACACACTCAGAAAATAACCAAGAACAATGAACACAAGTATTTATAGAGGTTCAGCAATTTGCCTACGTCCTCTTTGGTGATCCCCTTGAGAAATATCAATAATGAAGATGGAGTTACAGATTTGGTTTCAATGGAAACCCCCTTAGAACCCAAGCTCACTATCTGTTTTTCTCTCTCACCCCTTAGCTCACTCACTTGATACATGATGCTCTCACTCTCTCTCTTGGCTTCCCAAATCTGAATGCAACACTTACTACTTGCTCCAGTTCCTTTGCATCTACTTAAAGATAGAGAAAAGAAGTCACTCACATGCACCAAACCAGCCTACCTCAAAACATGGATCCCTAATTTCAGGAAAACATAATGATGTAGGCTCAAAGCAACCCACTAGTCTCCTAATCAATGTTTAGGACTTTTCTGGTGGTTTGCCAACTGTCTTGGACTTATACCAACGTTGGGGTTGCATGTGAATTGGTAGGGACCAATTAGCATCCAAAGAAAGGAGTAGAACGTGCATGAAAAATCAGCACAAAGATGAAACTTGCGACCGTCGCCAGGAATTTGCGACCGGTCGCTTTTATACCGAGAGGGACCTTAAGAAACTGCGAAGCGACGGTCGCCGTAACCTGCGACCGGTCGTTTTTATACCGAGACTTCAACTTCAAAACCAGCTTGAATACGGCGGTCGCTTCAAAACTGCGACGGCCGCTCCTCCGATTCTTGTAACCTTAGGTGAGCCATTTTTCCAACACTGTGATCAAAGGAGTTATGGCAGATAGCACAATGATTGCAATAAAGCAATTGGATAACAGGGGCCAGAGGATGAGGACGTTCCTAGTTGAAGTTGATACAATTGGGAGACTTCACCATTTTAACCTCGTAAGGTTGATTAGATTTTGTGCATAAATTTCATCCACTATATGAATATATCACTTGAGGGGTCTTTAGAAAATTGGATTTTCAAGATATTAGAGCAGAAAAAGGTCTAGAATTAGATTTGGAAACTCGAAAGAAGATTATACTTGACATAGCCAAAGGGGCTTATCTTCATGAAGATTGTAGGCAGGAAATAATACACCCTGATATAAAACCGCATGACATTCTCTTGGATGAAACTTTCAATGCCAAAGTTCCAGATTTTGGGCTGTCAAAGCTAATTGTAAGAGATGGGAATCAACTGCTAGGAACTCCAGGGTGCCTTGCTCCTGCTTATAGTCACTGTTAAAGTTGTATTTTTATAGCTTTGGAATTGTTCTTCTTGAGATAGTCACAAGAGGGAGAAATGGGCATCGATCAAGGTCAAGCCTATTTACTTCAAATGTTACAGAAAATAGCTCAAGAGAACCTCCCAACAGATTTCCTTTTATGTCAACTCTGAACTAGATTTGGTGGGGTGCGCCAGGCCCATGCAGTAGTGCAACGCTTAGGCGACGCTCGAGAGCCCCGGTAGCAAGCTACCGTGGTGGGCCGTCCCCCTAAAGAAATTAATTTAATATCATGTGGGCCATTGGCCCACGTATCAAATATTAAACTGATAAGAACAGATACTACACTTGATCTTAGCCAAAAGGCCGAGAAAGGTATGCTTGTTCTCTTGTTTGGTTTCTGCTTTTATACACCACTTCACGAACGCACTTCTCTCCTGCAGCCGATGTGGGATATGAAACTTCATAATGTTTTTTATATTACTTTTGAAATTATATATTATATACTTTGTGATGTTGAGAAAGACCAAATTGGAGGAAGAGGAAGGCAATAATCATAGGGTTTTGATCACATGATGAAATTGCAAGTTGCCACAGAGGATTTCAAGGGAAAAACTTGGAACTCGAGGTTTTGGAAGAGTTGGGAGCCTACACTATATGAATTAATATATGACCAATGGATCTTAAGGCAATTGTATTTTCAAGAGATCAGAGCAGACCAATGATATAGAATTAGATTGGGAAACTCGAAAGAAGATTATACTCAGACATACATAGCCCAAGTGTTGGCTTTATCTCCATGAAGATTGCAGGCAGAAAATAATACATTTTGATATAAACTGCCAAAAAGTTTCTGATCTTGGGTTGTCCAAGCTATTTGCCAGAGATGAGAGCCAAGTTTTAACCTTGTTGGCAAACAAAATTAGAAAATCATAAAGGTGGTGATGTGAAATAACAAAATACGAAAGTAGGTTCTTTATTTCTTATCGTTGAGTTTCTATATTTCAGGGGATTTTCACCCGTGCTCTGCCCTCTTTTTCATGCTCACTGTTTCAATAAAACTTATCAAATGCAGACAACCTATCTGAGATGGCAAGTCCTTCCAATCTATGAAGATCTCTACATTGAAATTGCTTTCATTGCTCCCAAAGCACCAGGTAATCAATCTTTTAACCACGGTGTTACTTTGCAAAAATTGTCACTTCATACTGAATTGACTTAAGCATAAGAGATACTTTGGTCAGTACCACATTGGTGCCAAGGTCCTTAACAATCTTCTCGTCTTGCAGATCCGCTCTAAGTTGCCAAAGGAACACTGAAGCAGCACTTGAAGAATTCATTCCCCTTTTAAGATGACTTCATTTTTTAACATCAACAATTGTGTTCGCTTTGGTTTTTGCCTTTATGGACCATTATTTCTTTACGGGTCAAGCATAGCATCCACTTGTTTTACAACAAATGAAACTCTCTTTTTTTTTTGGGGCTATTGGCAATTTTTTAAACATTGTTTCAGTTATCAAAGTATGATTTCTTTCGACAAAAAAAAACAGTAAAATTTATCTCACAAGTTTGTCTATGCCCTTAGGGAAGTTCCACCCAGTTGTCACGGCAAGGATAAGTAAGGGCGGGTACTATTCATATGAATAGTGTCTATCCTAACAATTTTATATTTCCCACCAATTGCCACGGCAACCCAATGGCAATTGCTATTTACATAAGATTAATTTTATTTATACTTATGATATGAGGAGAGGTGTTTATAAATTTTTTTTTAAAAAAAAACAATTTGATAAGAACATTCCTAGGTAAACAATGTATTTTATTTCAGAATTCTTTCTAATTTTTATTACACAAAAATCGGTAATGATTGGATGGAGAAAAAAAATTGAATCGGATGTCCTAGGAGCAGCCACGTGGCGCATATGACTGTTAGAGATTTTTTCGATAGGTGAGACGCGTGTGCGCGCCAACGGTAAAAATAATAATTTATTTGCTAACGTCAACGCCTTCAAGAAGAATCCTGACCGGGTCTTGCTCGATTTTGATGGAGCCCACAATTTGCCAGGCTGGTTTTGTTGGTGTGGGGGGTTTTTTTTTTCAACCAGGTCCCCTTGCCATGGCAAAAGCAATGGGTGGAAGTGCTCTAGGGATCATCATTTGGCCCGCGGGCTGAAAAGGGTAACCTGAGGCCTGCTGGGCCAAAGTCCGGCCTGATGGATAGGCCCGCTCGATCCGGCCCGTTTTAAGATTGGCTAGGGCTTGGGTTTAGAATTTGAAACCTTCGCAGCCCACTGCTCGGCTAGAGTAGGCCCGCCCATGGCCCAACCAGCCCTAGTAGGCCCACCCATGGCCCTATCGGTTTGGCCCGAGTAGGGCAGTCCATTGCCTTATTTCCATCCCAAACATTTAAGTAAATGTCTTGTCTTTTTACTTTAATTTATTTATATATTACTCTATTTACTGAAGTTTACAATGTAAATAAGGAAGTACCCCTCATTTGGATTCAATTAAAAATACTAGAAAATCAAATTCCCAACAAATCAAAATATGAAAATTCAGTTTTAGTATAAGATATAGTTTATACCAATATTGATACCTCAATAAGTCAATGTATACTTTATACTAAAATATCATAAAATTGTGTTTAATTATTGAAGATGTAAGAAATATAAACCGCCAAAAATATCATTGAAAACATTAGTATTTCGAAAGTTCATTTTTCATACTTAGTCAAATTTTGAGAGAAAATTGATTTTCAAGTATGATTGTTCAAGAGTTATGTAAGGCTAACATAATACTAACATTATTTTTGTACATTGAGGTTGTAAAGTGCAAGAGTGATTGATAAGCGTGTAAGTGCCAACCTAGTTGGGATGTACATATATTTAGTTGTGGCAACCTAGAGTGCATCAAACACGATTTTGATTATATTAAACGATTTCTTTCAAAATTTGACTAAGTATGAAACTTAAGTAAACCCATTACTTGCTCTTAGGTGGCCCTTAGCCTCCCCTTATTCACTGTAAAACTTACACAAAAACTTATCTCATTTCTTTGTATGTTTTAAGCATTTGTTGTTAACTATGATTAGCATTACTTTTATGGCTAAATTGTCAAAATCGCCATGAACGTTTTTCCTTAATCCGAAAATTGAAACTTGAACTATTGAAAATGATAATAATTGGGTCCTGTCATCCTCCCCCGCTCCATCTCTTGATATACTACGTGTCGTTTTTGCTATAAGGGGTTGGCGTATACCGCCGTCTGGCTGCCGCTGTCCTGGGTAGTAGACAGAGACGATAGATTCGGAAAAACCCTGCTCCAACTGGTTGGTTCGGTTATTCACGCCATGGATTCCCTCCACAGTCTGCACAGCTCTGCTTCAAAGCAAAGCCCATCTAATTGTATGTAAAAGTTCCTACTTGAACCTTTTTTTCCCAACATTTGTTCAGTGATTTTGAGCATCATTTTCAACATCGACACAGAATATTCAATTCATAGCTAGAAAGAGCAAAAGGTTCATGGCCAGAGCACCATCTTCAATCTTAATCTTCCTCCGCCAAAACCCTCGTGCCCGCCAAAACCCAAATACCCAAATCAGATACCATACAACAGAAACCAAAGAATGTGACTTTACAGAAGTTGCCCAACATATTTGTAAGATTATTAGAACAAAACCCAGATGGGAGCAGACCCTGCCCTCTGAGTACCCTTCGTTCAATTTCTCTGATCCCCAGTTTTTCACCGAGCTTTTGAAGCTCCAAAAGAATGTGCTTTTATCGCTTCGATTTTTCTTCTGGTTGAGCTCTCATAATGGGTTTTCACCCGACCCCATTTCGTGTAAAGCGCTTTTCAGTGCCCTCGTGGAGGCTAAGGCCTGCAATGCTGCAAAATCTTTTCTTGAACATACCAGTTTTAGCCCTGAGCCTGCCTCATTAGAAAGTTATATTCAGTGTCTTTGTGAGGGTGGATATGTTCAGGATGCGATTGATGTGTTTTATAGGTTGAAAGAGGCTGGTGTGTGCCCGGCTATAATGACTTGGAATGCGGCTTTGTCGGGTTGCCTTAAGGTTGGGAGGACTGATATTATTTGGAAATTGTATCAAGAAATGATAGAATGTGGTGTTGTAGCAGATGTTGATGTTGAGACTGTTGGGTATCTCATTCAAGCTTTTTGTGCTGATAACAGGGTTTCAGAAGGTTATGAACTTCTTCGACAGGTTTTGGTAAACGGACAAGTCCCTGAAAATGCTGCTTTCAATAGATTGATATCTGGGTTTTGTAAGGAGAAGCAATATACTAGAGTATCTGAACTCCTCCATACCATGATTGCAAAGAACCGTGTCCCAGATAATTATACGTATCAGGAGGTAATCAATTGGCTGTGTAAGAAAGGAAAGGGGCTTGAGGGTTTACGTGTTTTTAATGATCTTAAGGATAGAGGCTATGCTCCAGATATTGTCATGTATACGACCATGATTCATGGTCTTTGTACAATGGGTTGGCTTGGGGAAGCTAGGAAGCTGTGGTTTGAGATGATTGAGAAGGGATATCATCCAAATGAGTACACATACAATACAATGATTCATGGGTTTTGTAAGATTGATAATTTTGAAGAGGCCAAGATCTTGTACAAGGAGATGTGTAATAAAGGTCATAAAGAAACCACAGTCAGTTACAACGCAATGATGACAGGGCTGTGTTTACATGGAAGAACCGACGAGGCATATAGATTGTTCCAAGAAATGCACCAGAAGGGTATTGTTCGTGATTTGATAACATACAACACTGTAATCCAAGGTTTCTGTAAGGAGGGCAAGATAATAGAAAGTATGAACTTATTCCGAGAGCTCCTGGCACAAGGTTTACAGCCATCAACTTATTCATACACCCCACTTATTGAAAAGCTTTGTCAGGTTGGAGCTGTACAAGAAGCAAAAGGTTTGTGGAATGATTTGAAGAATTTAGGTTTGGAACCAATTGTCGGTACTCATGATTATATCATCATTGGGTTGTGTGATCAAGGAGATGCTGCAGAGGGAATGGAATGGTTCATAGAAATGTTAAATAGTAAACTTAAACCAAAGCAGGAAACATTGGGAAGACTGGTTAAGTGTCTCACACAAAGAGATAGGTTGGATGATTCTTTACTTGTTTTAGAATTTATGTTTAGGACAGGTTATGCCCTGGAAAAAGACATATGTCATTCCCTGGTCAATAAGCTTTGCTGGGAGGATAACCATTTTGTTGAAACATGTCTAGGGGAGATCTTAGAAGGAAAGTGATGTTTCAACTGTTTTTGAGATGTTCCTTGTAACTTGTGTAAGTTACTTCTTTTTTACAGGAAACTTCTGTAAGTTACTATAATTAGAAATGCATAAATGATTTTTTCGCTTCCTTTCAATTATTTACAGCTAAGCTAGTAATCATTTTGCAGCTTGCTTTGTATGATTATTTATTGTGTTATGAGTAGAGGTCCAATCCTATGAAATTTGTTAATGAGTAAGAGGCTGTTTTTTTTTAAAGACTTGAACGAAAGTTACAAAAACCCTAAGTCTGAGTAAGATATCACAAATGGGTGCCACAAGTTTAAGATCAGTGGGTACTCACTCATCAAAGGTATGGGAATTGTCAAGTACATTGGGTCCTATTCATTTGTGGCCGGTGGCTATACGTGGGCTACATATTTCTACCCAGATGGCAAGAGTGTTGAGGACAATGCCCATCTGTGTCTTTCTTCATAGCTCTGGCGAGGGAGGGCACAGACGTTGGGGCTTTGTTTTCGGATCAGAGAGAGAAACAACGGCCCAGGGTGTAGCCATTTTCTGAAGAGGCTCAACAGTGGTCCCGATACGCTTAAATACTGTGGAAGCATGTGGTATGCACTGAATTTTTTTATTTAAATGCATAGATTTATTAATATATATGTATGTATGTATTGGATTCTGATTGCTAATATCTGTTTGAAAGTCAGGCTTTTGGTGTTGGATTATTTAGTACATGATGGTATGGTCTGTCTTTGATATGCAATGTTGCAGGTTTGTTGAGTTAATATTAACTATGCTTAGAAGGATTAAAGGCTTTTTTAATTCTTTTTTAACCAATTTAAGTTGAATAGATGGTAAGCCGAATGCAGTTTATTCCTGCTGCGGTTATCAAACTGGACTCCACTCCACTCCCCTCTCACCAGCCATTGTCAAACGCTTTCTTGCTCTCTCTAGATTCTTTAGCTGCCATCGTTGGTTTCTAAACTTTCTATGATCTTTGTTTATTAATCAAGTTGGTAAGCCTAATAGATGTTTCTTTGTTCAGATCTGTATAGTTTTCTTCTTTTCCTTGGGCACATAAAGCAGCTATGTATATTTGAATACCTCTGAAAAAAAAAGATACCATACAACAGAAACCAAAGAATGTGACCTTACTGAAGTTGCCCAACGCATTTGTAAGATCATTAGAACAAAACCAGATGGGAGCAGACTCTGCCCTCTGAGTACCCTTCTTCAATTTCTCTGATCCCCAGTTTTTGACCGAGCTTCTGAAGCTCTAAAAGAATGTGCTTTTATCGCTGAGATGTTTCTTCTGGTTGAGCTCTCATAATGGGTTTTCACCAGACCCCATTTCGTGTAAAGCGCCTTTCATTGCCCTCGTGGTGGCTAAGGTCTGCAATCCTGCAAAATATTTTCTTGAACATACCAGTTTTAGCCCTGAGCTTGCCTCATTAGAAAGTTATATTCAGTGTCTTTGTGAGGGTAGATATATTCAGGATGCAATTCATGTGTTTTATAGGTTGAAAGAGGCTGGAGTGTGCCCGGCTGTAATGACTAGGAATGCGGCTTTGTCGGGTTGCCTTAAGGTTGGGAGGACTGATATTATTTGGAAATTGTATCAAGAAATGATAGGATGTTGAGTTGAGACTGTTGGGTATCTCCTTCAAGCTTTTTGTGCTGATAACAGGGTTTTGGAAGGTTACGAACTTCTTTGACAGGTTTTGATAGATGGGTTGGTCCCTGAAAATGCTGCATTCAATAAATTGATTTTTTGGTTTTTTTAAAGAGAAGCAGTATACTAGAGTATCCAAACTCCTCCACACCATGATTGCAAAGAACCGTGTCCCAGATAATTATACGTATCATGAGGTATAATCAATTGGCTGTGTAAGAAAGGAAAGGGGTTTGAGGGTATACGGGTTTTTAATGATCTTAAGGATAGATGCTGTACAATGAGTTGGATTGGGGAAGCTACGAAGCTGTGGTTTGAGATGATTGAGAAGGAATATCATCCAAATGAGTACACATACAATACATAAAGGTCATAAAGAAACCAGTCAGTTACAACACAATGATGACTGACAGGGCTGTGTTTACATGGAAGAACCGATGAGGCATATAGATTGGTCCAAGAAATGCACCAGAAGGGTATTGTTCGTGATTTGATAACATACAACACTGTAATCCAAGGTTTCTGTAAGGCGGGCAAGATAGTAGAAAGTACGAACTTATTCGGAGAGCTTAAAGACTTGAATGAAAGTTACGAATACCCTAACTCTAAGTAAGATATCACAAATTGGTTCTTTAGCTGTCATCGTTGGTTTCTAAACTATCTATGATCTTCGTTTATTAATCAAGGTGATATGCCTGATAGTTGTTTCTTTGTTCAGATCTGTATAGTTTTCTTCTATTCCTTGAGCGCATAAAGCAGCTATGTATATTTGAATACCTAGCAAATGGGTTTGGAAATATGCTTTAGCTCTATTCTGTTCCCGTATTTTCAGTTTCAATATGTACTTCTTAATTGGCTTCTGTCTAAGTTATTTTTTGGTTACTTTTCTCTGGATGTTAAAGTAGAATTAACTCAGATTTGTATGCTACTTTTTTGTGTTTCAATTTGTTCCCCTTTGATGCAGTTTTTAGATATCTCTAAAGAAACTACATATCCTCTTGACTATGTTGCTTTGAAATTTGGGTGTTGTGGATTGTTCACTTCTATTGAAATGCAGCAGTCGTGTGCTTGTGCGTGTCCTGCATACGTAATTACTTTTGTACCAAGGTAAGCTTTCAAATTTTTGCAGAATTTTATTTACCATAGTTGCTAAGAAAATAACATTTATTTTGTAAAATTTTGTTTTACATTGACATCTACTCCTTGCTTCGTCTTCTTTTTTTTACATAATTAATTTCTTATTAGTTCCGCAAAATGATTGTGCTTAAATTTCAATTGTTTTCATTCTTCCACTGTTGTAAACCATCAGTGAGTTTCGTATCCTCCTATGTGTGGCTTTGTTTTGTTTTGATTCAGTAATCTAATTCATAGTCTTATAAAGACAAGTTCTAGCATTTAAGTTTTTGAGTGTGCTATAAACTTTGTGAAAACTAGAAACTTTGTGATAGACGGATGACCATACTACCTTCAACTCCTAAGAATGTACTATTACTAACATTGTGACTTATCTGAACTCAACTGGAGGATGAGTTGAGGAAGAAGATGAAGGGTGAACACTATTGTTCGTTATGTTTCTGCTTCTGTAATGGATCTGCTTCTGTAACGGATCCATACCAGACATCGCAGATGCAACTTTGTGCCACTGACTCGATGTCCTTAAGGCTTTTAGATAGCTTGCCTTGCAGCCTTAGTTATTTATTTGATTTTGAATCATTTATGTTGTTGGCCAGGAAAACAGACATGTGCTTTTCTTCTTTTCTTAACAGTTGTGAGTTTTAATTTTCTGTTTGTCATGTGATATATAGAGGAAGCAGTTGGAAAAGTATAGTTTCACGAATCAATGAAGCTTATTGCTGTTCTCTCTTGCAAAGGACGAGAGAGAATATATATATTATCAGTTGAACTTAACTAGGAAAAATATTGTGAACTCTTTTAAAGTTGGTTATAGTTTTTACTGTAAAGGGGTCACAAAATAATGTAATCAGTTGACAAGTGTTTTCATAATGTAGGCCGGTTAGGATGAATTGAGACTCTATTTTGTAAATACGTCATTATCTTTAATATATTAAATACTTTATTTTCCAAAGAAGTTCTTACCATAGTTGCACTCAAATTCGAATCCTCTTTCCGCTTAGACTTGGAGGTGCAATGTCGAATAAAAACTCTCTCCCTGCCAGACTGCTCATCAACCTCTTGTTCTTCCTCCAGACCCATCGCTCTCCATCAAGATCATCGAATACAGATGGTCTCTTTCATGCTCTTCATCCTTATATTCGTTCTCCTTGGTATGGAGAAAAACTCTCTTGGAACGGGGATAGGACTGTAGTCCTATACCCCTCCAATAGCCTTAAGCCATGTGAACAACTTTGTTGAAAAAGAGAGAGAAATCACACGTGGCGCGAGGCGATTGGAAGGGGATAGGATTACAGTCCTATCCTTGTTCCAAGAGAGTTTTTCTCCTTGGTATGGCTTCCAAATTTCTTAATTCAGTGTAGCACACAAATTTGAGTTTAAAAATAATAAAAGATTGGAACTAGATTTGATGGGGTGCGCCAGGCCCATGCAGTAGTGCAACACTTGGGCGACGCTGGAGAGCCCCAATAGCTAGCTATTGTAGTGGTTCCTCCCATGGAGTAAAAATCGAAAATATCGCCGATAGTTCGCTGAAAATGTGAGGCCGAAATTATCGGAGGGGTACAAGACATTTTCGTAATTCTTTCGGCGAAATTTCGGAAATTTCGGAAAAATTTCGGAAATTTCGGAAATTTCGGAAAAATTTCGGAAATATCGGAAAAATTTCGGAGATATCGGAAAAATTTCGGAGATATCGGAAAAATTTCGGAGATATCGGAAAAATTTCGGAGATATCGGAAAAATAAAAAAAAACCCTCAAAACACCACTCAACCCTAGGGTTCGAACCCCTGCTGCCAAGCATACTGCTCTCCCAGTTTTCCACCACGGTAAGGGCTCCTTTGTGTTTATTATGTTTCACAACTCATATTTATATACATATTACCTTATTTTCATTTTCAACATTTAAGTAAATGTCTTTGTCCTTTTACTTTAATTTATTTTTATATTACTCCATTTACTTAAGTTTACAATGTAAATAAGGAAGTACCCCCCATTTGGATTCAAATAAAAATACTAGAAAATCAAATTCCCACCAAATCAAAATATGAAAAATCGGTTTTAGTGCAAAATACGATTTAGGCTAAAAATGATGGCTCATTAACTCAATATATAATTCATACTAAAATTCCATAAAATCAAGGTTTCTTATTTGATATGTAAGGAATAAAAGCCGCCAAAAATTATCTTGAGAAAATAATTATTCCGAAAAACCATTTTTCATACATAGTCAAATACAATAACATGAAATGGTCTCATCTTGCCCATCCGTCTCTTTCTCAAGCTTTCCAACTCCAACCAAAACCAATTGTGAGGTAAGTTTAAATTAAACTTATATTTATATTATTGAAGTTTATTAAAGTAAAAATTACACTTGAATAATAATTGCATGTTAATTCTTTGAAGTAATTAAGTAATGTTGTATAATTATTATGGTGTGTTGGTTGGTATAGTAAATCATTATATATAAATGATTATGGTGTGTTAAATCTTCTTTCATTAATTACAACATATTTTCTACAGTCACATTGTTTGTCATTTCGCTATATAATCAACTTATATCAGCTTAAATCCATCATGCAATGTATTTCCTTCCAATTTTTTTGATAAACTAATAGATAATTGACTAAATAAACAATCTCTAAAGTTTCAATAAAAATTTCCAAGTTTTTTTGATAAACTAATAGATAATTGACTAAATAAACAATCTCTAAAGTTTCAATAAAAATTTCCAAGTTTTTCTTACACTTTCCGTGGTTTTTATCCAATTTTTATCGATATCAATATTTTTCCGATATTTCCATCGATATTTCCGTGTTTCCGAACCACCGATATTTCCAAACCTCCGATATTTTCTTCCTTGGTTCCTCCCCCTAAAGAAATTAATTTAATATCGTGTGAGTCATTGACCCACATATCAGATATTAAACTGATAAGAACAGATACTATACTTGATCTTAGCCAAAAGGCCGAGAAAGGAATGCCTTTTCTTTAGCTTGGTTTCCCATTTTATACACCACTTCCCCCAACGCACTTCTCCTCTGCAGCCGATATGGGATATGAAATTTTTATATATTTAAAAATATTACTTTTGAAATGATATATTATATACTTTGTGGGGTTGAGAAAAACCAATTGGAGGAAGAGGAAGGCAATAATCTTGACGAGCAAGAAGTTAAGGGGAAATTTTTTATTTTTCATTTCAGTTATTATATGGACCAAGCTTGAGTTGAATTTAGAAAGTTGATGAGCCTGCCCAGCAATTGGAATTTGACTGCAATCTGAAAATACACTTTGTGAAACAACAAGGTGTTGTTCTAAACATGGCAGCTATAGCTCATGAAATTCTTCTTGAAAATGACTAGAACCTCTGATCGAACCCTTAGCTAAGGCCAAAAGATCGAACCCTCAAACTTTTAACCAAATTAAGTAGACGTTTTGACACTAGGTTCTGGTGGATTTTGATGATTGTTTTTATTTGCATATCATCCACCGTCTTATACCTGTGTTGGCCTCTTGAGGATTTGTAGTTGTTGATGTTATAGTCCCACAATGAAAATTTGATGTTTTGCATAAGAGTTTAAAACATATGACATGTTTAGTTATGGCCAACAAATGTGGGTTGGATCCTTAAATTCTATCCTGGTATCATAGTTATGTTATTCACATGTTTCACCACGTATGTGTTGCTCATATGGATAACCTAGCTCTGATACCATAACAGAATTTTGTTACCCATAATAGAATTGAAGGGTCAATTTTTTTTCGATTAATACAAACTATTAAGAGAACCCTCTATAGCTCATGTATATTATTTTTGGTTTTAACTTATATAGTTTAACATAATTTGGTGTCTTTTTTTTTTTGGGTCAAAGATTTGGTGTCTTTATTCATATACTTGTTGGTAACTTCTAATTCTCTAGTATATGCAATGGCTTAAACTTACATAACCGGACTTTAATACAATCCAGACATTTGGATAAGAGAAAAACTGTATATGTATATTTTTATGCATGATTATAGCACGTAGTTTAATTGCAATGAAATTGGAACTCAAAGTTCTTTAAAAAAAAGATTCTATGTTGTCCAATGAAATTGATACATAAATTTAATTTATTCTTCATTCAATTTAGAACATGAAGTTCTATATCAAATTCTAATAAAACTTGTAGCTCTATATTAATTTTACATCAAAACCTGAAGTTTTTTTTCATGTGAACTTGCCAGCTAGCTCTTGAAATTCTTCTTGAAAATGATTAGAACCCGACCAAAACATTAGCTAAGGCCAAAACATCGAACCCTCAAACTTCTAACCAAATTAGGTTCTGATGGTTTTTTATTATTGTTTTAATTTGCATATCATCCACCGTTTTATACCTGTGTGGGCCTCTTGAGGATTTGTAGTTGTGATGTTTTTGTCCCACATTGGAAAAATTGATGTTTTGCATAAGAGTTTAAAAGATATGACTTCTTACCCTATGGTCAACTAATTGTGGCTTGGATCCTTCAATTCTATCGTGGTATTAGAGTCATGTTATTTGCATGTCGCCACCACATATGTGTTGCTCATATAAATAATCTGGCTCTGATACCATAACAGAATTCTGTTACCCATAATAATAGAATTAGAGGATCAAAAATTTTTGGATTTCGTGTTTTTATTCATATGTTTGTTCGTAACTTCTAATGACTTTAATACAATCCGGAGAAAAACTGCATATGATTTATAACATGAAGTTATACAGTAAAAACTGTTAATGGTCTCTCAAAAAAGTTTATTTGCCTCTTTATTCTATTGTTCGAGAACAGGGATATTATTTGTACACTTTTTTTTTTGTCCAAGGATATTATTTGTTTACTGAGCTGTGAGCATACTTTATATTTACTAAAACGTTTTAGTTTAGAATAACTAATTTTGGTCTGTTTGTTCTGTTATATCCTCCAAATATAAGTCATTTTGGGGATATTATGCTAGGAGTTTTGGGTGGCATTATCTTCAGGTGCAGATTATAGTTGCTACTGAAACTTACAAGTTAACCTCTGTAAAAAATTCCATTGTTAATGTTCAACCCGCCGCCGTCAAATGATTGGACGTGAAGCATCTGTAGGTGGTTTTCTAAGTACGCCTGCCGTCAATTCCGAGGGCTCAACCCTGGACCTGCGGTGGAAACTACCAAGCTGGAGCACTAGGCATCATTTCAACAATTTGATGCATGTCCTAAGTTCCTGCCAAGTGACTTTGTCGTATAACACTATCAAAATCTGAACTTTCCAGTTGCCAGAGTGCACAAATAAAAAAAGTAAAAGATTGGATTCTTCTTCAAGATTGCAAAGCTTAATGTTATAAGTTTATGAAGATGATTACCATGATGACACTCTGAATAGTAGAATCTCCCAAGATTGCTACCTCTTGCTTCCATTTTCTTTCCAACTTTATGATCAAAACAATCATTTTCTGTTATCTGTCTGCTGAGAAACTATATACAAACAAAAAGGGGGAAGCAATATAGGAAAAACTACCAACTTTATACACGATCCATACCCTAAATATGGTAAAGATGCCTCCTGCCTAATCTATACTTCTGTCTCAAAAATACTAACTCTGTTATTGAAAAAACAACAAAATTTGACTCAGTTTTTCATGGAGAGCTTTCATATCCTTCTTCAACGGGTGGCAAAGAATCAAGGGCTTCAGAAAGACATTCAAGCATGTTTATCACTTCCGTTGTATCGTCCAAATAATAAGTAGCCTTGCTAGGCTTTTGTCCAACCGTGGAAGCGAAAATTGAAGGATTGGGAGAGAGAATACTTCTAAGCATAGCATTATCAAATATCTCAAACATGTCCTCATCAGATCTGTCATCACCAATGCAGAGCACAAAGTCTGCATGTTTTCCATTCTCGGCCATTGATGAGAAAATCTTCTCTGCTACATGCCCTTTACTAACTTCCTAGAATCATAAACAAACAAATTGAAGTGAAAAAAAAAAAATCTTTCTCTGGATTCTTGATTGATATAACTGTTTAACTTTATACATGAAATCAAAACAAAGTCTATAAAGAAAATTTTCTGAGACACACTAATGATGGCCCGTGCCAGCAATGGAAACGACAGCAGGGTAGCAGATCAAAGCAAAGTTTTCTATCAATAATGAGACCCTTACCTGGCAGTTAAAAGTCAGAGTAACAACCAAATACATGTCTTAAATGTATATTTGAATTGAAACAAGAAATGAAAAATGAGGAAGTAACGAGGACCATATAGGGGAAAAATGTATCATGTCAAAAAGAATTGAGACATATCTGAATTACCACACAAGAAAAAAAAAATGAGGGAAAGCGTAGAAGAAGTTTTTGGAATTGCAGAAGTTGAGATTCATGGATATATACCTGAGGCTTTACTTCTACAATGAACTGACCCCTCTTGACAGCAACAGGTTCATTTGCTAAGACACTTTCTAGATGGTCTAACATCTCCTTTGCCTGGGAGGACCCAAAACTTGGGTCTGCATCACGATATTGCCAAACCAAAGCACTTTCCTTAGTTTCAATAGAAGAACCATCAGTAGACTCAGTATACAATTGCATCACTGGTTCAACGATTTTCATCCAGCCAAACTCAAAACCCTGACGACAGATTTCCCACTCCTGATTTTGCGACCATCTGAGAAGTTTCATAAATTGGTGTTAAAATTTCGTGAAAGTAAAAGTTCTTTTTTAAGCACTCTCCTAGCACAACTTATTCAACACATTGAAAATAAAATTAAGATCAATCAACTGTGAACAATAAGTTTACTATAGCTATAGCTCCCACATTGTTTCTTTCATATTTTCCCATCCTTGGCAAAAGCACAAGCTATACTTTCAAGAAAATTGTACCATAAATTCTGACATTTGAAATACAAGTGACCTGATTGAAAGAGAGAGAGAGAGTGAGAGAGAGAAGCACACCTCAAGAAGTACCCATGTTCTGCCGCAATTCCAAGCCTCAGACAGGGAGAAAACCACTCGCTTAAGCTCTCCCTCCCTCTGCCAGTGACAATGAAAACTGTATTTTTTGGGTCCATACAAAGTGTGTTCATAATTGAGATTACCTTCTGACTAGGGGACTTGTCAATTGAGTTCTGGGGCATTACAGTACCATCGTAGTCCAACAGAATGACCCTAGTTTGCGCCCCCCTATAAGCCAATACAATAGCATCATGTGACAGCTTTCTGAAATTAGGATCAAGGGCCACAACTCTGAATCCAAAGCCAAAACCAATTCCCCAGCATCTTCTCTTAAAATGGTCTGCACAAGCTCTCTGCATGTCGTGCAAGAAACTGCGGGACCAATAGGCCACATCATGTGTACTTACATACCGATAATGCTTGTCATGTCTTAATTCTTTCTCTGAATCAAGCATTGAAATAGCCACATTCATTGCCTCCCCAGTTGTTTCAACATTCCATGGGTTGATACGGATTGCCCCACTAAGTGATGGAGAACATCCAATAAATTCTGACACCACTAACATGCTCTTCTTTGGGCCATCGAAATTTGAACAAGATTTAGAACCAGATATTCCCTGTCTACAGACAACGTATTCATACGGAGTAAGGTTCATCCCATCTCTAACAGCTGTCACAACAACACACTCAGCAATGTTGTAATAGCAAATCTTCTCATTAATAGAAACTGCCCTGTCAATAAGGATTATTGGCTCATAGCCTGGTCTCCCAAATTGTTCATTGATCCTCCGGCAGCTTTCTTGTATTTCTGCAAGTATTTCCTCTAAATCTATCCCTTTACCTCTAGCAGGGTTTAGAATCTGGACCAGCACAGCCTTTCCCTGCCACTTGGGATGCTGCTTCAGCATTTGTTCCATTGCTAGAAGTTTCAAATTAATACCTTTAAAAATGTCAGTATCATCTACACCAAGCAACATTGTTTTCCCTTGAAATTTTTGTTTAAGCTCCCTCATTTTACTCTCCTCATCCGCCACTTTCATCACCGACTCTATCCAACCCATATGAACCCCAACTGGCATAATCTTGATCCTAATGGTCCTTCCATAAAATTCCAATCCTAAGTAACCTCTCTTTGACTGATATGCCAAGCCCAACATCCGACTGCAACAAGTGAGGAAATGACGAGCATAGTCAAAGGTATGGAACCCAATAATATCGGAGTTGAGTAAAGCCTTAAGTATTTCTTCTCTTACAGGAAGAGTTCTATAGATCTCAGATGAGGGAAATGGGCTGTGAAGGAAAAATCCCATCCTAACCCGATTAAAACGCCTCCTTAAAAAGGTTGGCAGCACCATCAAATGGTAATCATGAATCCAGACATAATCTTCATCCGGGTTTATAAGCTCAACTACCTTTTGAAAAAACAACTTATTAGCTGAAATATAAGCTTCCCACAAAGATCGATCAAATCGGCCTCCTTGATCAGCTGAAAATGGCAACATGTAATGAAAAAGTGGCCACAAATGCCTCTTGCAGAAACCATCATAGAATTTTGACAGAATATCAGGGGGTAGAAAAGTAGGAACACATCTAAATTTATCCAATAAGACCTGGGACACATCATCCTGCTCGCTAGGATCAACAGAGACCTTCAATGACCCTACATAAAGAACCTCCATGTCTTCTGGTAGCCCATCCTTAAGGTGCAATAGCAAAGCATCCTCATTCCAACTGAAACTCCAACCTTTATTATCCTCTCTCCTCTTTGCTTTCACAGGAAGTTGGTTTGCTACAATAATCATCCGATCTGAAGCAATTGATGATGGCAGATCAGATGACACACTACGTGCTTGATCATCATCAAGATCTGATAAACTGCCCGGAGCTGTATTCACCCTCGGAAACCGTCTCCTTTTCCCCTCCATTGTAGGGAAGTTCCCTGATGCCAAATCTAAAAGATTTACGTATGACTTCGACATTATTTCACAGCCTTTATAAATGGATAATCTCACAAGACTCTTTTCCACTCAAAATGGCAACATCACACAATCTGCATTTAGCCCATCAATTTCACATCAGTAACAAAAAAACAACAATCCTAATCCAATCCTACATATTATAAATTCCAAAAGTACTTAACACACAGAAAAACGAAAGGTAAAACGTTCCATATAAAACATAATATAAAAACAAGAATCAGCCAGAGCCATACATGGTTCAATGCAGTGAAAATCAAACACAGAACTAAAGAAACCGAAAGAACAAAGATTCTCATTTTGAAAACAGAAACTACTGACATATCCAACACATATTCTAATCTTACAGATGCAAAAAGCCCAAGATTCTTTTTCCCTCTAAGTGGGTTATACCACAGAATGTTCTCAAGAACCCAGCTTTTCCACAAAATGTAACAGAGCAACCAAAAACAGGTATACTTAGATACCACATTCAGATCTGTGGCAACCAGAGCCACATTGTACAAAATTCTCATGAACACAAAAACAGAGCACCACCCCCCCAAAATCAAAACCAAAATGCTATCTATTGACACTCAACCACGAAAAACATGAAACATAAACCATACCCAGATACTGCAAGGGCACAAAAACAATAACCCAATTATTCAAAAACCCTAATCTTGAGAAATGACGAAGAGATCATGATTATAGAAGAAGATTGAAACTGACCTGTGTGTTAAAAAGCAATAAGAAATGACGCTTTATTTTGGTGCAGTTTGATGTTGGAAGCCAAACTCATAAGTTTTCTCTAGGGTTTCAATGTATTTACATATATCATTGTTTGACATCTACAATTTTCTTTGCCAAATTGAATTGGGCAAATTAGGGCTATCATTATTCAGGGAATGGTGTGTTAGAGATTAATTAGGCAAAAACTTAATGAAAAGATTAACTTGCCTTCCATGTAAACGTGGAACAAATCCAAGAGAAATTATACGAGCACCTGGTAGCCCACGCCAAGAGCCAATGAGAGTGGAGACTGGCACGTGAAAGCGTTGAGCTGAGCCAATAAAACATGACCCGGTGACGGTATGGTGTACTCTGCTGGTGACTTTATCAGCGCTTTATAAGAAATTGGATAAGGTCAGCCAGCTGGCCTCACGCGGCGACTAGACACACGTTCAACACGTGAGCTGTGAGAACTGGACAAGTAAGGCGAGGAGAGTAGGAGACCGCAGAAGAGTCTAAGCGCGTGAAAACGCCTCGGGCTTTGGTGCGTACGGACTGACCAATCAGGGGCGCGAATTAGGTGCTGACTGGGATTGACAGATCGGACGCTTGGCACTTGGATGCGAAACGTGGCAAGTGGGCGACAGGTTTGCGTAGAAGGCGCTGCTTTAAGTGGCGACTTTTGGCAGGGACAGCTTGACGTCATTGGAAATGAGCTGTGAAAACTCAAAATGATTGTTGTAACCCAAAAATTAAAAATTAAAAATTAAAAAAAGAAAAAAAGAAAATATTGAAATGATTGTGTTTTTTGGGACAGATAAGATGATCTACAATCATCATGCTCTTTATTTTTAAATTAAAATTTAACTAAAAATATATAAAAATCTATTTTAGAAAGTCATAAATATTATAACTTTTTTAATTAGTCCACCTCTATAAATATATATATATATATATATAAAATAATTAGTATTAATTAAAAGTTTAAAATACTCGTAAAATAAAGCAGCATTAAATTATAGGGAACCACTGGGACTCTTTTCTCTTTCATCTGATTTATGAGTTCTTGGGGTTGTATTTTGTCCAAATCATCCCTAAATTTTGTCTAATAAAGTGATTTAGGGAGTCTATTATAGATGCTCTAATAGTAAAACCCTTTGACGTAGAAAGAGTAACTTGGACTTCACCGATGTGGGACACCAATGAATTTTTTATTTTTGGGACAAAGGCCAAAGGGGCAGCAGTGAATATTTTTACTTTAGTGAAAACACTAGTGCAAAACATGGTTCATTTTAAGTACTTGGAATTTTCAAGGTGAAAGTTTGACAAATTTTTGTTACTGGAGAATGTAATTTTAACTAGGTTCCTTTCAGAACTAGTAATGGTTAGTGGCACGTGTAATATTAACTATAGGATACTCATAAAATATAAAAACATAAATATTGATTTGGATACTTTAACAACCATTTATATAACTTAGAACCTTGCTACATGGTCCCCCTTAATCCTAAATTTGTAAGCCTTTCGGCTTTAATATGGTTAAAATTGATCCAGTGATATCATATTATCTAGATAGTTCTCGCAACGTGATAGAGTAACCAATCAGCTCTTAATTTACTAGTTTTTTTTCTTCTTATTATTGACAAAATTCGGAGTTCAAAACTCCTACCATATTGATGCAACGTGATAGAGTAACCAATTAGCTCTTAATTTACTGGTATTTTTTTTCTTATTATTGACAAAATTCGAAGTTCAAAACTCCTCCTATCCTATTGATAAGAAGAAAATGTGACAAGGGTATATTTGGATAATAATATACAATTACCATATTGCATTTGATTTCTAGGTTTAATATCACAATTGTTAAAAGTAATAAGAGGCACACAAGTGGAATTAGAGCGTAAATTGGGGCTACAAACACTTAAAACTAGAATTTGTAGGGCTTTACCCCGAAGGGAGCCCTTGCAGAAATTCTCGAAGGCACAAGGCTGAGCCAAGGCCTAAGAGGGGGTTTGGAAATAGTTTTCAACCAGCAATAGACGCGCCTCGGTTAGAACCTCATTAGCTGCGTCATTGCCCCAAGCGCAAAGATAGCTTTCCCATTCCGTTTTGGCTGCATTTTATACACACATGTGAGCCTTTTATTTCTATACTTTTTCGATGTGGGAGAATAAGTTATGATGGAAATTTGCTTTCAGAAGCAACCAAACACTAACAATTCATCTAGTCATGTTGGAATAGAAACCAACTATCTCTTTGTCTAATGGTACTTCTCTTTTTAATATTAGAAGACGTTCCCAAATTCGAATCCCCAACTCCCATTGATTAAAAAAAGAAAATAAAAATAAATATACAACAATAAGTATACTTATTCTGCTCCGAAAGCATGAGCATCTTTCCCTTAAAACAATCCAAGTGGTGGATGTGAGGGCATATAGACCATGGCAATCACCAATCTGCCCCCTAGCTAGTGAAATTGCTATAAGCAATAAAAATAAACAATTTGGAATAAACAATAAAAATTTGTCTTCGCTTATGTGGTCAATCTATAAGCATTGAATTATTTGGACGATCTAGATGTTGTGAAATTAAAAAAAAAAATTAAATTAAATGCATACTTTGTAAATGTAGATACTGATATCTACATATACTTATAAGTAAGTGAAACAAAATTGATAAACTTTTACTTGGGGCCACGACATAAACACAATCATGTAGCATTACGTAATATAAACATGATAAAAATCAAGCACACACGAAAAAGTCACAATAGTCACCCCTTTGTCATTAACTAAGAATTTGGTGATTGTTGGTAGAAATAGTCACCTTTTTTGAAAATTTTGTGTGACTAAAGGCTTTAGTCACCCCAGCAAAAGTAACCAAATGTCACCATCGTTAATTTGTTGGTGACTAAAGCCCTTAGTCACCTTTTTGGTGACTATTAGTAGCATTAGTCACCTTTTTTGAAATTTTTGTGTGACTAAAGGCTTTAGTTACCCCAGCAAATGTCACCAAATGTCACTAAATAATAGTGACTGTTGCCACTTTTTCTTGTAGTGACAGTTTAACAAAGGGTAATTGAGAAAACAAGAAATTCATGCAAATAAAATAAGAACAATGAATTCTAAGGCGGTAAAGTTTGAATTGATTGTTCATTATGGGTCCATCCAATTAAACTTTACAAAGTAAGTCAGCAAAAAAGATCAATTAAATCCATAAATCCCATAGTTATCACATACAAACTTAAACCAAAGCCAAGTTGATGGAATGTAAACGAAAACAAGGCACAAAGAGACCAGTTAAACTTATACAAAATAACCTATAAGTATTCATATAGGGCTTGTTTGGTACGTCAAATTATACTGATTAATTTCTGTTGGATAATATTAATCTGTTCCGGAGAGTACTGACTGTTTATCCATAAAATTATAAGGCGTTTGGTGCTGTTCTAGATAAATACTCCGACTAAGTTATAATGTATATGGTGCTCCGTCGGATTATTATTTTTTAATTCTTTGACAAGATTCACATAACCTTTGGTTTTTTTTGCTTTTGTTTTTGCCAGGATCTATAAGACAAGTTTACATGAACTAACCCATTATCATAATTGTAGAATTTGGAAATGGGGTGACATGAGCGGCTGTCATGGCGGCTCATGATGATGTATTATTTTTGTCTTACCCTGGGTGAGATTATCATAGGGAGTTTTGATAATTTTAGAAGCAGTTTTTCAAAGTAAACAATTACCATACTGTTTGGGTGTGGTCTAAAATCCAATCCGAGGTCAAGGCGGAACCCAAGTCCAAGTTGAGGAAGTTGATGGCCTTAGAATGACCATAAGGTTGGAAGAAAATAAAACCCAAGATGACTCGACAAGCAAGGCTTGTTGTGAGACTAGTTGTTAAATAAATAGTGAAAAGAATAAGGAAAAAGATTAATAATGAAAAATTAAGAAGGTTGGCCTCATGCCAACTTAAAGGCCAAGGTGGCCTGATGCCAAGTCGAAGGCTGAAATTGGCCTGATGCGAAGTCGAAGGCCGAAAGTGGCCTAATGCCAATTTAAAGGCCAAGTTGGCCTGATGTTAACTAGATGACCATTTGGCCAACTAAGCTTATTGATCCAAAGCATTAGGTTTCAAAGGCCATGTGCATACTATATTATATATATATATATATATATATATATTATGATCATAATTTTAAACCGAGGAATTTCCAACATCATGGGATTATTTTTCTCAAGGTTAGAAGCCCATCTCACCAAATGTCAAGCCAAATCCTCGGAGGTCCAAGCCCAGCCCACGGAAGTAGATTCAAAACTTCCGGATGTTTTCATGCACGTGATGAGATCCACTTCAGGAAAGTGATTAAAGAAATCGATGTAAATTCGAAATACTCATAAGAAGGAGAAAATCAAGGGATCAGATTTTCAATCCGATGATCTCATGCAAATCAATTCCGTGGATTTAGGAAGCCACACAAGGCAAGGTTTTGAAGGAAGTTGACCTTCGGGCCATTTAATGGCCAGCCCATGGGTGGAGGATCACCCTATATAAACCCCATCAGATGAAGAGAAAAAGGACCCCGACATCAGACAAACAAACCTATTTTTCGTCTCGCACTTTTCTTTTCCTAGACTTAGGATTTTACTTTTCAAGCAAGTAGACTAGATCAGTTCTTCGCTTTCGTTAGTGTAAGTTTAATTTCTTGCAATTTATATTACCTTGTCTTTTAAATTCAAGTTTATTTATATTCCTTTACTTTCATTGTTATTGAATTTTATTAAGTTTAATTTAGTTTATCGTTCTTATCGTTCTTATTTCGTTCTTAATTTATTTTATATTATTTATCGCTTTGATCCATTTTCTTGCACTTTAATTCTTGTCTTTAAGTTTAATCACATCTTTTAAATTAATTGCATCACTTTTATCTAAAAAACCTAAAAATCACAAGAAACATCCATACGAAACCTAACCATCCTCGACCTTGAAGAAGTGAAAGAACCTAAGCCAAGAGGAGGTTCCTTGCTTGGCCGATCAATCGACTGGTTAGAAGTCAGAAGCGCGAACACAACAATCCGACCTTTTCCATTCAAGCCAATTAGTGGCTTGGTGGTGGCATGCCTACGCAATCCAAGAGAAGAAGGACCAAAAGTTCCTTCCATCGGCCATCTCGGCTGAAAAGAGGAAAACACATACCAAGTACTCAAAAGGGCTAAACGAACCAATAACGAGAAGGAAAGTGTAAGCACAAAACAAAAATTGATTGTTTCTCAAACTAAAAAAAATTGAAATCCACACTCCCCCAACCTAACCTAAAAGTATTAATATATATCAAAGCCATATGTCTTATCACACACAATTGCCAATCTAACTCTTAAGTAATACTCCTTAAGAATAAAACTGAGTTTCACTCTTCCCCTATGCTAAGTCAAACTACCAGAATCCGAGGATGGATGCCACAATCAAAGAACACTTAAGTCATTCATGGATACTATCCTAAAGCCCATGAAAGAAGTTTATCATTCATCTCTTTTCATTGAGGTCAAACATAAACCTTTTGAAGAAATAATAGAAGATATCCATTATTTACTTATTGAAGCTTATGCAAATCATAAAGCTAGAATATACGCATGCTTCCCTATGCTGATACGACATAAGATTACCCAACTTTTCTCTAGCAATGTAGATTGTTTTGTGTTCGAAATGAATTAAGACGTTGCTTGGAAAACCAAAGTTTATTCTCAACAAATGAATTAAGACTCTTCTTGAAAGCCATTGCACTTGAATTAAAGTTTCAAATTCTTGGGATTACTGATTGCAATGTGTATGACTTGCGTATTTTAAGTACTTATAAATGAGCGTTTCTCAATTTAGCTAGGTGCTTCATCTCTTCTAGACATCCCATGTACACATGACTTATAAATTTAAGTCTTTTACTTGACTTTTTAAATTTATATATGCAAGAGCTCAACACTTTCTTTTCTAATCCGCCTCTATTAAACTTGTTGAGAGCCGATGAGCAAGTTTCTGAGTCAAACAAGTTTCTTAAAGTTTAAAGCCAAATCTAAACAAACATATAGTACTTAAAGCCAGAAAACAGAACAGATAATCAAAACTATAACGCAACATACTACTTAAAGCCAGATAATATTACAAGGAAAAGAATGGAAAATGACATCGCAATCATTACAAAAAGAACAAATTGACTAGAAAAAGAAAATCCTAAATAACGAGAGCCAAGAACAATGGAGGAGCACGCAACCAAGGTGCTTCCTCTACTACGCACTCGTGCTTCCATCTCCTCCTTCTAGCTTCACGTCTCCATTTGCACTTATATAGCAAATCTCCGTGTATCCATACTTTTTAGTAATCTAGCCGGGTTCTGCAATTGAACTCATATTTTCCTCAACTGGCTACAAAAACGAAAAATCACGTTACAAAATTATCCATAATAAATGATAAATTATCATCAAAACACTCACCTTCCACTACCGTGGCACATGAATCATTTTGAAGCCCTCAGCTTTGGCAATTTTCGAAGCATCCTCCATCTCGTTATCTTTTAGATAAGTCGGGATGAACACAACCTTGTTGCACTACTTCCACTCCCAGTTCTTAAAGTTCTTACTAACCTCATCGCGGATATCAGGGAAGTGATCGTGTGGGTTCCTCAATTTAGCTAGGTGTTTCATCTCTTCTGGACATCACACGTACACACAATCTATAAATTTAAGTCTTTTACTTGTCTCTTTAAACTTATATATGCAAGAGCTCACCACTTCCTTTTCTAATCCGCATATATTTAAATTGTTGCGCACTGATGAACAAGTTTCTACGAGCCAAAATTTTTTCTTAAAGTTGGAAGCCACATCCAAACAAGCATATAGTACTTAAAGATAGAGAACATAAAAGATAATAGAAACATAATGCAACATACTACTCAAAGCCATATAATATTACAAGGAAAAACAATGGAAAAGGACATCGCAATATTACAAAAAAGATAAATTGACTAGAAAAGGAAGATCGTAAATAATGAGAGCAAAGAACAGTGGAGGAAGATGCAGCCAAGGTGCTTCCTCTAATACGCATTTGTGCTTCCCTCTCCTCTTTCTAGCTTCGTGTCTCCATTTCCACTAATATAGCAAATTTTCGTGTATCCATTGACAGGACCCAACTCAAATTCCACTTTGGAATCCACGTCGAATCCTGTGCGTGTCCAACACCTATCAGGCGTCGGCACGAATGACCAAACTGCCCTTTTGCCCTTGTTTTAACCTAAAACCACTTAAGGGTTTGCAACTTATGCCGAAAAATCGGCAGTCTCCCCTGAAAAACAGACATTTCCCATTTTATTTTCACCTGTAAAAACACAGTTTATAGCTTCTCAAACGTTTAGCATCATCTCTTGCTATCTTAAAATATCCAAAAAGAATCCTAACCAAACATCTAGCTACAACCATTTCATTAATTACTATCATTACGTGCACAACATTATTACCAACAGCATTATATGAAGAAATCTTTAGGAATTGACATTGCATCAAATTTTCAAGCCTCTATCTTGAATCCAAGTCAGTTTCATTTATTTATTTTTCCTGTATTTTGAATTACAGTGTGTTATAAATATAATTTCGTCTGTTAATATATAAAACATTCTAATTAGTCACTGATTGTTGTTTTTCAAACAATCTAAAGGCAGTAAAATGATGGATTCACAATCATCAGTGACTGTGACTGGGGGTGACTAAGAATCCTTATGACGAGAAACTTGAGAAGTTCAAGGGAATTGACTTCAAGAGACGGCAACAGAAGATGTTGTTCTATCTCACAACCATGAATCTGACACATGTTGTCAGAGAGGAGGCTCCCAAATCAGGAGAAAATCCAATGTCTAAGGAGATAACGATGACCATTGAGGCTTGGAAACAATCTAATTTCCTGTGCAAAAATTACATCCTTAGCAGGCTTGATGATACTCTGTATGAAATTTATTCATCACACAATTCTGAAAAGGAAGTTTGGGAATTACTTGAGAAAAAAAATACAAAATTGAAGATGATGGTGCCAAAAAGTTCGTGATTGGCAAATTCCTCAAGTATGCCATGGTTGATTTGAAGATTGTTATTAAACAGGTTGAGGAACTTCAAATTCTGATGAATTGCTTGCAAAGGGGTGTTGTTGGAGCAATCATAGAGAAACTGCCTCCATCATGGAGAGACTTCAAAATTTACTTGAAGCACAAGCGCAGAGAGATGTCTATGGAGGATCTGATTTTGAGGCTTCAAGTTGAGGAGGATCACAGGAAAGGTGACAAGGGTGAAGTGCCTGTCATGGAAGCCAAAGCCAATGTCGTTGAGACATCAAAGCCAAAATTCCAGAAAAACAAGGGCAAGAAAGTTGCAAAGAATTATGCCAATCCTCATGCACCAAAAGGCAAGGATTTCATGGTATGATTCTTGCTGCCCAAATAACCAGTTGACAACTCCTGCATTTATCTTTTATTGCTTTGCCATCTTCATGGTATGATTCTTGTTTAAACAATTAGTCTAGTTTCCTTCTAAACAGCCGAAACTTGTATATATTGGATAAGAGAAATCTCCAAGCTCTTCAATATTGTAACTTGTTCTTTAAAAAACAGGCAAATGGAGAAATCTTTGGCTTTCGTTTTAACTTGTTATCATGCCGGAGTTGGATAGAGAAATCTCCTGCTTCTGGAACTTTATTCTCTATGCAATTTACCTTAATCGCACTTTACATTCCTGCCATTTATCTTTTTCGTACCTTACTTTCCAATAATTTACCTTCCCGCATTTTTATATTTGAATATTTCCTCTAAGAATATTATAACTGTTCATTACTAGACAGGCACAGAACAAGGGTTTTAGGTCCGAATAGGGCATTCTTAGCCCGAAAACAAAGGTTTATTTAGGCTCGAGTCATACCATTGTGCCCGAATTAACTAAGTCTTAACCAATTCGGGGTTATCTTAGGCTCGAATTAGGTTTATGAATCCAATCAAGGGAGCATTGACCACAACATCGATTTTTCTGTTTGGCTAGGTACTGTTTGTACTTTCCAAGCCATAGATGCATAATTGAAAGAATATTGAAGTCCTCTTAATTGAGGCATAGAAAAGAACTCATCTGAGCCAGTACCCCTCTTGGAGCACAATGGTTTGATTAGAGGTCTAGAACAACCGCAAGTCCATCAAACAAAACATTCTACATCACATATACCAAGTCTATTGGGTTGGTCTCATCCCCTATAGTGGCATGCCTACGCAGACTACGAATCGGGCCAGAAGAAGCAAGCTGCTAGGGGCCAGCCCGTGCTCGCTTGCCTTTTTCAACATGATCCAACTTCCAATTTTGTCCGAAATTGAACGAGTCCTCTCATGAGCCAGGAATCCAATCGGGGCATCGGTGTTGACCCAACCTTCTCCTTTCTCCCACTCCATTCCTGAAAAGGATAGACAGAAGAGGAGGAGAAAAAGGAGCCAACAACTGGAATTGCACGTCAGCACGTTCAACTAATGAGGATTAGTTGGAAATCGATACATATGACTGTATTGGCACATCTATAATGAGGTTGAGCCATGAGGCAGATTGAAAAGTGGACAGAACTACTAGTTTGCACATGTTCTGCTTGTCGTGAGGGTTATCTACATGAGAATAAGACAACATGATGTTTTTGTCGGGGCTGGACCTAGATTTCTCCAGACTGGATTAGATTAGGAGTGGCTGGATTGGCAGTGGCTAGCCTGGAATTGCACTTCAGTACCTATTCTACTTGGCTGGGTGCGACATATGAGCTATTTAAAGCATCAGTATATCAGACTGAACTAAGATTTCTCCAGATTGGATTGGGAGTGGCTAGATTGCAGTGGCTGACCTGGAATTGAACTTCAGTACCTATTCTGCTTGGCTGGGAGTGATTCGTAAGCTATTCTGACGAGCTTAGGACATCAAGGTGTCTCTGGGAATTTGTTGAGGTTTTCATATGATGAATAACATGGCTTCTGCTTGGTTCATCTGTGGTGAACCGAATTTGTAACGACAGAAATCTGAGTTCTGCTTGATTTTCTTGAGAGCTGGATTGCTCCTGTAAGCTTGATTGCTCTGCTTCTTCTGAACTTGAAGGATTTTGAGATCGTGAGATCTTTTATGTTTTGTCTGTTTTACTGATTGTTTTTTGAGAGTTTTTGGTTGATTTGGCTGTCCTCTCTCCAGTTCACATCCCCTTGTATTTATAAGAAAATGTATGATGATGATTCCTAAATATCTGAAGAACAATTGCTGGAAAGTGTTACTCCACTGACCCCTAACAAATAAGGAAGTAATAATTCTTTTGATAAAAGCAACAAATATCAATAGCTAGCTATGGTGATTAGTCTTGGCTCTTTGTCAACCAATTCCCCTAAATGCCTCATCCCTGTAAATTGTGATCAATTATCCTGCTAATGAAACCACACGAGTATTGAGGAAAGGAACACAGCCTATTTTCCTGGAGGCAAATGGCTATGGCTTTTGATTTAAAGTGGACTCTGCTTTTACCTTTCTAGCTTCAAGGTTGCCAAATTGGTTTTGAATTAGTCACCAACGATGGTGATCAATTCTCTTGAGATCAAGATATTGTAAACTGGGCACATATTAAACCAATTAGTCTTGGGTCTTGGATTAAATCACCATTGGTGGTAATTAAATTCCAATTTGTCAGAATTACCTTAGGTAATTGGTTTAGTTTTTACTACACCTATTTTGAATGGTATGGGCTATTCACCATTTTTGGCAAATAGATCCCATATCTTGTTTGTAAAGTGAGCCCAATAGCTGACTGGGCTGGTGTGCATAATTTGGGCCCAAACAACACAAATCACACAACAGTTCCCACACAATTGCTGCACATACCAATTAATCCAAGTAAACACACAAAGAAGGAAAAAAAAAAACAATTCTGTTAACAGATGAAGCTTCCATTTACAACCACAACAGTAACAAAGCTGAGAGAGACATGAACCAATCACCAAAGCCGAAAAAGTAGAGAGCTCTGAACCAGAACAAGGCTACGATATAGATCACACTTGTATCCCAGAGCGCTTATCCACAATCCAACACAAGCATAATATAACATCGCTTGGAATGGATCAATACCAACACAAATTCACGAATACACACCGGCACAATCTTCCATTCAAACAGGTGTGCCTACTAATACACACCGGCACAATCTTCCACTCAAACAAGTGTGCCTGGAGGCGGCAGCTTGCAACCTTGCATCAAACAATTAACATAAGATTGGCAGTGGCGGCAAGGCAGGAACAGAGAGAATTGTCAGAACAAGCAACAATACTCAAAGTAGAAAATCAAACAGAAAATTCTTATATCACAATAAAGTTTCACTCCTAGCCTCAAGGTTTCTCAAAAAGGAAGAAGAAATATTTATTGAATGGTACCCACTATATACTTACAGTGAAATTAATTAGGAATTAATGTCGAAACTATCAAATATGGAGTCTTGCAGCATAAATTTGTATCGGCAATCAGCTACAGGTCCTCCTGAAAATATTTCGTTGAGCATTACAACAAAACATACAACAAACATTTTATTAATATGAGAATTAACTATGAATTATGTGTTTGGCTAATCAGCAGCTAGTCAGTTAAGCTAGCATGTCAAGATTAATTAAGTTGTTTGTTAACGAATTGGTATACAGCTGTTATACAGTTGGTTTGTAAACGGTTAGAGAGGTTTTGCTTAGCCTCTAAGTTTGTTTTACAAGATATAAATTGTAAAGAACAGTAAAGCGGTGTACACAGTGTGTGAAATAATATCAGAAATATTTCATCTTCTTCGTGTAACATTCTCTGTAACTCTTTCTAGATTTCTCTCATTTCTTCTTCTGTTAATATGGTATCAAGAGCCAGAACGCTCCTGCGTTCTTTTGCTTCCTCTGTTCGTTTCTGATCCCGTTTCTTCTTCTCGATTCCTCAATCGATTTCTTCTCATTCTCAATTCCTTCTTCGAATTTCTTCTCAATTCTTCGTTTTTCGACTCAGGTCTTCGATTTTCGTCTCGATTTCTTCTCGGTTTCGTCTCAATTTCTTCTCTGTTGCTTTCTATCTTCATCAATGGCAATTTCTTCTCTGAAAGTTGACGGTCTTCTCGGAATGGTCACGCTGCGTCTCCAGGATGACAACTTCTTGAAGTGGCGATTTCAGATCGCGTCAGTTCTCGAAGGTCATGATCTTTTTGGCTATTTTGATGGATCGCTTGGCGCTCCACCGAAGTATGCGATTCTTGACGAAGAAGGGGTTACTTCCGCCATTACTGCGGCCTATAAGGAGTGGCTCAAAGTAGACAAGGCTCTTCTCAGTTTCTTAATCGCGACACTTTCCGATGATGCTATTGAGTATGTTATTGGCACTAAGACTTCTCGTGATGCTTGGCTCAGCCTTACGGATCGCTATGCCACTATCTCTAGAGCTCGTGTGAATCATCTCAAAACTGAGTTGCAAACAGCTCATAAAGGTAGCGATTCGATCGACAAGTTTCTCATTCGCCTCAAACACATCAAAGATCAACTAGCGATTGCTGGTGTTTTGGTGTCTGATGATGATCTCATGATTTTTGCCCTCAATGGCTTACCCTCGGATTATGACAAGATCAAGACTGTCCTTGTTGCTCGTGAGACATCTATATCCTTCAAGGACTTTCGCACACAATTGTTAGCTGCGGAGCAAGCTGTTGAGGGTCGTGTTGCTTCTATCACCACTAATATGGTTGCTATGATGAGTCATACCTCACCGATACCTAATTCTACTACTGCTGGTATTCTACCTACTCCTCATACTGTGCCCATGCCTTATCCTACTGGTTATCATATGACCTCTCGTTCTCCTACTTCGGGCTCACATTCTGGCAGAGGTTCTTTCTCTGGGATCGCTCTTTTCCACGAGGTGGCAGTTCTCACGCTCCTAGACCTTCTACTCATGGTTTCTTTCGCACTGGTGTTGTTCCTGAATGTCAGATTTGCCACAAGCGTGGTCACACTGCTGCTAATTGCTATCATAGGCATTCTTCACCTTAGAATTCCAGTTCTTCTTCTGTCATTGAATGTCAAATCTGTGGCAAACGTGGACATGGGGCATTGGATTGTTATCATAGATCCAATTATGTTTACCAAGGCTCTGCTCCGTCACCTTCTCTTACTGCTCTGACAACTCAAGCACAATTCTCTAATGACTCTGTTTGGATTGCTGATAGTGGCGCAAGTCATCATATGATGCAGAATGTGTCTCAATTGGACTATGTTACTCCTTGCTCTACACCAGACCAAGTCACGGTTGGCAATGGGGCAGGTTTGCCATGCTCACCTTCATAGTGCCACATCTGATTTACATTTAAAAAATGTGTTTCATGTCCCACATCTTACTGCTAATCTCTTATCTGTGCATCAACTGTGTCAAGATAATGCATGTTCTATCCTTTTTGATCAGTCTGTTTTCTGTATCCAGGACAAGGCCACCAAGAAGGTACTTCTTCAGGGCAGGAGTCATAATGGATTATATCCCATTTATGGTGGTACATCAAACAGCTTCAAGTCTTCCTCTCCAGCCGTAGCCTATGTTGGCCAAACAATAAAATCTTCAGTGTGGCATAGTAGGTTAGGCCATCCTACTAATGAAGTCATTCATCATATGCTTAGGACTGCTGAAGTTCCTCTAGTTGTAGATTCCTCACAGCATATTTGCCCGTATTGTTTGAGTGGCAAAATGCATACCATGTCTTTTCCTTCCACTCATGTTAAGGCAACAATTCCTTTTCATCGGATCCATAGTGATGTATGGGGTCCTTCTCCTTGTAAATCTATGGATGGTTATCGATTTGTAGTGATCTTTATTGATGAATGCACTGGCTTTACTTGGATGTTTCCTATGTTTAATAAGTCAGAGGTTTTCACTATGTTTCTGAGGTTTTCTGCTTTTGTACAAACACAATTCTCTGCCACTGTTCAGTGTTTGCAAAGTGATGGAGGTGGAGAGTATATGAGCAATCAATTTCGAACTTATTTGCAATCTAAGGGTATTCTACACCAGCTCTCTTGTCCCTATACCCCTCAGCAGAATGGGGTAGCTGAGAGGAAAAACAGGCATTTGGTTGAGACAGCAATCACCTTATTAACTGCAACATCTCTTCCTGAACATTTTTGGTTTCATGCTATGGCACATGCAATTTATTTGATTAATCGCATGCCTAGTCGCGTGCTCGCAGACCAATCACCATATTATAGGTTGTTTCATCATCATCCAGAGATTAAGCATTTGAGGATTTTTGGAACAGCTGTGTATCCTAGTTTGCGGTCTACAACTGTGCATAAACTACAACCTCGATCAACCCTGTGTGTGTTCCTTGGATATATGATGGGGTATAAGGGTGTTCTCTGTTACAATCTTCAAAGTGGTAAAGTTCTTATTTCTCGAAATGTGGTACATGATGAGACTATATATCCCTTTAAACTTCGTAAGGAATTACACTCTGATTCCTCTATATCTCGACTTTTCACTTCGGTTCCTATCTTTGTTCCTCATGATATTGCTCGACAGACACACTCAGTCACACAGCCTATTTGTGCTCCTCCTCAGTCTAATGCATCTCCCATGCACAACTCTGTTTCTCCATGTGTGCCTCATTTCTCTCTTGAGCATTTGCAGTCCACATCTTTCCCTATGTTGACTGAGGATCAATTGCAAGTTCTTTTACCTCCCAGTCTCACTTCTGCTACACCTTCCAGATCTACATCTACCTCATCCCAGTCAGGTCATATTCATCCTATGACCACAAGGTCCAAATCGGGTATACACAAGAAAAGAGATTTTTCAGATTATCATTGTTACAGTACTACTCTGCTGCCTATTTATGAGGTAGATGAGCCTTCTAGCTATAAAGTGGCCTCTTCTTCTCCAGCATGGATACAAGCTATGAAAGATGAGATTGAGGCTCTTCTCATGCAAGGCACATGGACTTTGGTTCCTCCACCAGCTGATACCAATATTGTGGGGAGCAAATGGATATTTAAGATTAAACGAAATTCTGATGGGTCAGTTTCTAGATACAAGGCGCGATTGGTTGCTCAAGGCTTCAGTCAGGAGCTTGGTTTTGACTATTCAAAGACTTTTAGTCCTGTGGTCCGACATACCACTGTCCGTCTCATTCTTAGTCTTGCTGCAATGCATGGTTGGTCTCTTCGACAATTAGACATTAAAAATGCCTTTTTGCATGGTGATCTAGATGAAGAAGTATACATGAAACAACCTCGGGGTTTTGAAGATCCAGAGCATCCTCAGTTTGTGTGTAAGCTTTGAAAATCTCTCTATGGTTTGAAACAAGCTCCAAGGGCTTGGAATGCCAAGTTCAATGGATATCTTCCTGCTATTGGCTTCAAGGCTTCTCAGTCCGATCCTAGCTTATTTGTTAAGTATACTAGGAAAGATATTGTTGTGCTCTTACTATATGTGGACGATATTATCCTCACAGGTTCTAATAACGTTTTAATTCAGGAGGTTATTGATGATCTCGCTTCTGTGTTTGAGTTAAAGGATATGGGATTGTTGACATATTTCTTAGGTCTCCAAATATCATATGGTGAAGATGGTGCTATCTTTGTCAATCAACAGAAGTATGCTAAGGAGTTGTTAGCTAAGGTTGGTATGAGCAGTTGCAAGGCTTGTTCAACCCCTTCAAAACCCCACACTCAAGTTCTTCCAACAGACGGTGAGTTATTGAAAGATCCATTCTTGTATAGGAGCATTGTTGGCGCATTGCAATATCTCACGTTTACTCGACCTGATCTTGCCTTTGCTGTTAATACTGTCTGTCAGTACATGACCAATCCAACTGATTCTCACTTCCATTTAGTGAAACGCATTTTGCGATATATTCAAGGCACTGTGCATTATGGTATTACATTCTCCCCTGGTCCTATGCAGTTACAAGCCTATAGTGATGCTGATTGGGCTGGCGATCCATCCACTCGCCGCTCTACTACTGGTTATGTTGTGTTCCTCGGCCATAATCCTGTTTCATGGCAATCTAAGAAGCAAGGGTCTGTCTCTCGTAGCTCCACCGAGGCCGAGTATCGGGCTTTGGCCAATACAGCAGCTGATGTTGTTTGGCTTCGTCAAGTTTTGGCTGACTTGCATGAGTTTCTTCCTGATCCGCCGATCATTCATTGTGACAACTTATCTGCTATTGCCCTGAGCTCTAATCCTATTTTCCACTCACGTATCAAACACCTTGATAATGATTTCCACTTCATTCGTGAAAGGGTTCAACGTCGTGATATCCTTGTGCTTTATATTCCCACAGAGGATCAAGTTGCTGATGTTTTTACCAAAGGACTTCATGGTCCTAAATTCTCCAAGCATTGTGTCAATCTCAGACTGGGTTCCCCAGCTGCGCTTGCGGGGGGATGTTTGGCTAATCAGCAGCTAGTCAGTTAAGCTAGCATGTCAAGATTAATTAAGTTGTTGTTAACGAATTGGTATACGGCTGTTATACAGCTGGATTCACGTGTTGGTTTGTAAACGGTTAGAGAGGTTTTGCTTAGCCTCTAAGTTTGTTTTACAAGATATAAATTGTAAAGAACAGTAAAGCGGTGTACACAGTGTGTGAAATAATATCAGAAATATTTCATCTTCTTCGTGTAACATTCTCTGTAACTCTTTCTAGATTTCTCTCATTTCTTCTTCTGTTAATATTATGGAAGTGACTATGTAGTTGATATTCAGCATATATAGATGATTGATAACCAACAACTTACCGTTTCACTTCCATCATCTTCTTCTTTTTCTTCTTTTTCTTCCACTTCCTCTGTTATCTGTCGTCTTTCTGGTCTTGGGTCATTTAGGATCAGTAACCCATCAGGGGAAGTTGTCAACTCGATCATGCATTTCTTGACCATTAAAGAGTTTAAGGATGGGACTCTGACGGTGCAATTTCGTGATGAGCAAAAGCCTTGTAGACTTGGTAGAGAATTAAGTGTCAAATGTTGCAAGCAGCTGAAAGCAATCTCATAATTTCCTGCATCTTCTTCTCCGTTGCCTCCCACTATTTCTATCATGCTGTTACAATTCTCGACTACCAGCTTTTTGAGTTGGTGTAAACATTTAGCTACCGAATGAGACGTTAAGTTTTTCAGTCCATCACAACACCATACGTCCAAAGTGGTTAGATTCCGAAAGGATATTGCAGATGAAGTTAGATTCTTTAATCTGCCACATTCGTACACCTTCAGAATTTCCAAGTTTGGAAAAACTGGGTGATTTGCTGCTTGGATGTTATCCTTCCCTAGATGCATTAGCTCCCCCATTTTGTTGAGACACAAATTCTTTACTTGTGGGAGGGTTGTCCCCACTGCAAGTGTTTCCCCGCTACTATTTCCTTCATACACAGATATTTCTTTCCAAGGGCCACAATGAACAACGACCTCTTCAAGATTATGTAAGTTCTCAAGGAAACCAAATGACTTGGGGTGTGCACAAGAAAAAGCAATAGATGTTAAATTGCTAAACAACTTTGCTGGCAGCGGACTACACGGTTCGGACCAAATCTCCGTGTTCACGTCCAAGGCCAATATTTCCAAGCTGGGGAATGAATTACCCTGAAATATTGTCAACGTAATACTGTCCGTTAAAACATAAAATAAAGGAAAATGTCAGAAAAAGAGTATAACATTAAAGATTATATTGATGGACATTAATTGGCCTTCCCCTTCTTGTCTTCCCCATTCTCTTTTTGTGCCAAGTGTGTTCTACTCACACAAAATACTAAGTTTACTTATAAAATGAAAAAAAAAAAAATTTAAACACATTAGGGGTAATCTTAAGGACCATGTCTTATCATTTAAAACTAATTAACAAAACATAACAGTGTTAACTTTTAAAATAACTCTGCTATCTCCAAATAAAAATAATAATAAAAAACTTAAATATTATCAAACATTTCTTTTTTCCCACCACTGCTTCATCTTCACCAACGTTATCCAACGTTTCTTCTTCTCGCACCACTACAGTTCATAATTCATATATGTAGAACAACTGCAACAACCAATCCAGCCTTAATTGGCTCCTTCCTTTCTTTCTTCCTTGGTACCACAAGTGGAGGAGTGTTGTACAATTGAATGCACTTCCCCTTATAAGATCTTGTTATTGATGGACTTTGAACAAGCACAAGTATGAACTTGTCACACACACACACACACACACAGAGAAAATAACCAAGAACAAATGACACAAGTGTTTATAGAGGTTCAGCAATTGCCTACGTCCTCTTTGGTGTTCCCCTTGAGAAATATTACTAATGAAGAAAGAGTTACAACTTTGGTTTCAATGGAAACCCCCTTAGAACTCAGCCTCACAATCTGTTTCTCTCCCACCTTTTTGCTCAACACACTTGATACAAATGCACTCTCTTTCTCCCCCTTGGCTTCCCACTTCTGACTACTCAACTTCCCTAGCTCTCAGCTACTTTGCCTTCTTAAAAGGACAGAGAAAGCTTCCCACATGCAGCAGACCAGCCTCCCTAAATGGATCCATGTTTTAGGGAGAGTTATGGAGTGGTTTGCCACCAATCTATTTTAAAAAGTGTTAAAGACTTTCCCACCAGCTGCCACACTTCCTAGGGTTCACAAAAAACCTTTGGAGTTAATTGGAGTTAGGTAGGGACCAATTAACTTTAGAAAAGAATGCAGAAAACGCGTTGAAAATTCAACACAGCTCGAGGCGTGCGACCGGTCGAAAACGACTCTGCCTGAAAACGACTGGTCGCCCAAAACCTGCGACCAGTCGCTCCCTTCGATCCTTGTATCCTTAGGTGAGCCATTTTTCCAACAAGGAGTACATGCGTTTCTGTGATTGTCAATTTTGACTTGACTTCATCAGCTTTTAGGCCCCGTTTGATTCATGAGAAATGAGGCTTGGGAATGAGAAATCAATTATTTTCCAATGTTTCATAAATCCAGGTATGAGAAATGGTTGCCTTGCACATGAGAAAGTAGGGGGGAAAGTGAAGCCCTCTTACCCCCTTGGGTTTTGTTTTCTTTCTCATGGGAAGGTTTTGGAAAATGAACCAACATTAAATGCACATTTTTCATGGTCATTTTGTCCCCATTAACAATTTAGAATTACAATATAGCATTAAATGCATTTTTTTAAATTTGATTTTATATGGGTATAATTGAAAAATTAAACAAACTTTGTTTTATATTCCTACACAAACCAAACATGTGAAAGGAAATAAAGTGGTATTTCTTGGTTACTTTGCCAAGATTACCAAACATCTTTCATTTCCCATCACTTGGAAAGACATAGGAAATTATTTCCCATCAAATCTTATAGATACCAACCAAGAAGGAATAGGAATCTTCCCCAATCTGAAATCTAGTTCCACCAAGACAAACACAAAAGAGAAAAGAAAGGGAGATTGCTAGCTGACGAACAAGGCCCTCTTTAGGAAAGAAAGCTTCCAATGGTTTTCCCAAGCAGTAAAAGTGAATCAAATTTTTTTGGCTATTTATCACAATTTTTTTTTGAATTTTAAGTTTTATAAATATTAAAAATATATTATATTATATTTAAAACCACGTGGCTCTATACCATTGGATGTGTGGGCTCAACACATGTGCCACATCATCAATTTAACATAAAATTTGACGGAAGTTAACGGCAGGGACCATTTTGATGTGTGGAGGGTAATCTTAAGGACCATTAGTGTCACAAAAAAAAAAAGTTAGGGACGAAAGATGATAATTTCTCAAACCTCAGGGACCATTTGTGACAAAAAGCCTTTTTTTTTCCCCGAAAATTGCTTCACTAGCAGAATATTATACACAAAAAGGAAAGGATAAGCAAAACCCACAATTTCAATCAATTCCAACCCAAAATCCCAAATTTCTCACCAGAAAATCCCAAATTGCTTCATTAGAAAATCTCAACCGCTGCCACGCACAGTTGACGATGTTTGGCTCGTCTCCTTGCAACATAGTCACCACCCATGTGTTAAATTTTAGAGAGACGGGCCAACGGCCCACTACTAGCAACACCGATATTGTCCTCAACTTAAACACCTACAAAGCCTAGTAGGTGTGGGGTTTTATCACAAAAGGCCTCAGTGTTATTAATAGTAGAACCATTCATTATATTTTGTATTTTATTTAGTCAAGTTTCCGATGTGGGACTTATATTCTTCAACACGTCCCCTCACGTGGGACCACCACATAGTGGGCCACACGTGGAGCCAAGTCCACATCGGAGTCAAACATTCAAGTCCAACACGTGAACACTATGTATTGGGTAAAGGATAAGGGTAAACATTCAAGCCTAACATGTGAACACCACATATTAGGTAAGGGGTCAGGGTAAAGCCTAATATTTTAGGTCCAGTCAATCAACCCGCTCTGATACCATGTTAAATTTCAGAGAGACGGGCCAGCGGCCCACTACTAGCAACACCGATATTGTCCCCAACTTAACCACCTACAAAGCCCAGTAGGTGTGGGGTTTTATCACAAAAGGCCTAGGTGTTATTAATAGTAGAACCATTCATTATATTTTGTATTTTATTTAGTCAAGTTTCCGATGTGGGACTTATATTCTTCAACACCATGAAACTGGCGGAATTGGATCTGTTAGATCCTCGCCATGGTCGGAGTCTGGCGGTTGGGTTGTGGGTGGCTGTCGACTCTACTTTGCTATTTAATTTTCTCTCCGTCTTTCTGTCACTTTCCCAATAAAATCTCAATCATCCATCAAGAAGGCCCTCACGGCCACCGCCACTCACATTCTAAAGACCCCGACTTTCATCAAAATTATGGCCATTACCCTCCTCTCCCTCTTCCTACTCGCCAACCACTACTCTACTATCTATCCTTCCCTCACCTTCTTCTCCTCCTCCTCCACCACAACAACCTCTGTGCCATCTCCATCTCTCGCCTTGTCTTCACCGGAGTTGCTTCCGCCGACACCATCGGAACAGTGGCGAAGACAGGATTTCACATTAGGGGGGCCCATCATAAAACTCGTCCTCTCTTCATAATTATCATGAATTTCATATTTCAAATTGATTAAATACTAATTTCATCATCTGCACTATTAAAGAGTTAAAAATTAATCATTTATATTCCAACCGAGAAAATAAATGGGGAAAAAAGAGAGTTCATAAAGCGCAATATTAAGGTACCCAACTCAGACATGAAAAAAAATGAAGAAAATAAAAAATTCACAAAACTTTAAACAAAAGCGGAAGACAAAGAAATGTTAAAACTTTAGGAGTTTTTAGTGCAAATATCATAAACTAACCTAGAAGATTTAAGGGAGATCAAAGAAATTTTATGATTTATTTGTAAACAAAAAGAACCTAATATATTATTTTATTTTAGGGTAAATATCCTAAAACTAATTTAATATATTATAATATTATATATCATATATAATATTCAAATAAAAGAGGTAAAAATGGAGTGGGGGCTTGGGACCACATCGGTCCCACGCTGGCTCTGCCCCTGCTCCGGAAGCTCCATCTCCTCCACTGCCATCGGCGGTCGAGAGGATGGGGATAGTGGACGAGAACGGCGAGATGTCGGAGGAGTTCGAGGTCGGTCATTTTGACCCGAGCCTGGTGACTAGGTTCTTTGTTATTTGTTTTCATTTATTTATTAATTTAATTCAGGCTTAACAAAGTTAAGTGGGAGTTAAGTTGTGTTAATTGGATGGACAGGTGTCAAGATTTGAGATAGGAGACAGAGGGGGATAGAGAAATTGGGGCCAGCGAGATATATGTCACCAAATGAATTATTATCTTTTTATTTTATAGAAAATGAGATAAAAGTAGATTATTTCTTAAATAACTTATAATTCATAAAAAGAAAATAACAGAAACATTGTTTTAATTAAATCCACCAAATAGGCTTTAAGTCTGAAATTTAATGTTGAAAAAAAAACATTTCAAATTAATTCCTACATCAATTACAACACATTTCATGGAGAGAAATGTACATTATCTTTCCAAATTCATTATATTGTTTTTTTAAATAATTCGGGGGGTTTCGATTTTGAGGTTTGTTTTATTTAAAAAAAACACAATATATGTTGAATTTGGAACGTTAATATACATTTTATGTTTCCATATTGATTCCAACATTAATATACAAAATACAATAATGGCTTAGTTAGGGTTATTTTAGGGACGCAAAAAATATAAAATCTCACACACAAGCTTAATTAGATAACTTGCTTAGTTAGGAACTAATCATCATACTTTAGCCAAGAAAAAAAATACCATGAGTAGTTACAAGTAGAGTTTTTCTATCTAAACCCCTCACTTTCCTTTGTTCACCCCAATACTTAAATCATTAAGCTCTTAAGTTTCACTAGTAAAAAAATACCCTTGCGCGACCAAATTTTGCGCGACGAAAACCAATTCGTCACACAAAGTCACTTTGCGCGACGAAACTAAAAAATTCGTCCCACAAAATCTTGCGCGACTAAATTTTGCGCGACGAAAAACACATCGTCAAGACAAATTCACTTTGCTTGTGACGAAATTATTTCGTCGCACAAAGTGACTTTGCGCGACGAAGATCTAAATTCGTCCCGCAAAGTCTTTACAAAAATAAAAATTAATTAATTTTTTAATTTTTGCCTTTTGCGCGACTAAATTAGATCGTCGCACAAAGTGACTTTCTTACGAAGATCTAATTTCGTCACAAGAAAGTCTTTACAAAAATAAAAATAAATTTTTTAATTTTTGACTTTCTTGTGACGAAGATCTAGTTTCGTCCTGCAAAGTCTTTACAAAAATAAAAAAATAATTTTTTTAAGGGACGTGGGAATTTTTTTTTAAATTTTTTTTAAGACTTTGCGCGACAAACCAACAATTCGTCACAAGAAAGTTTTTGGCGACAAACATTTCGTCGCGCAAGACTTTGCGCTGACGAATTGTTGGTTTGTCGCGCAAAACTCTAAAAATTTGGCGGGCCCAAAAATTTTGCGTGGGAAATTTTTTAAAATTTTTTATAGACTTTGCGAGACAAACCAAAAATTCGTCGCACAAAGTATTTGGCGACAAACATTTCGTCGCGCAAGACTTTGCGCGACGAATTGTTGGTTTGTCGCGCAAAGTGATACGGTTTTAAAAACCGAAATAACTCCTCCATTTTCTCAATTTCTTTCTCTACTCTTACCTCTCCTCTCCCCAAATCCTACCCTTTCTCTTACACTCATTCCTTTCACTTAATCTCTCTTCTTTCTCTCTCTTCACTATGTTTCACTCTCTCATTTCTCTTTTCACTATATCTCACTCTCACTATCTTCTCTAATTCTCTCACACTCACTTCTCCCTCTCATTCTCACTCACTCTCAATCTTGCCAAAATATATATTCTCTCCAAATTTTAAATTTTTTTTCATTAATATGTGTTTTTGGAGTTAGTTTTGAGTTTGTGAGGGGTTTGATGTTGAATATATTGGGTGAGGATTGGAGTTTGGGTTGGATTTGGGGTATAACAATTTTAGGGTTGCATTATTGCACTTTGTTAATTTATGTGTACATTGTGAATATGTCAATGCATATATTGGACAATTTGATCAATTTATTTTGAATATGTCAATTTAAATTAAAGTAATGTAAAAAAATAAAATCATACAATTAAATTAAATTTAAAAAGAAAAAATTAATATAATTAGAGAAATCATACAAAATATTTCGTCGCACAAACTACTAAATTAATTTATTTTAATTAAAAAAATTTAAAACACAAAATTTAAATTTTTAAAATTTTTTTTTAAGACTTTGCACGACGAATTGTTTGTTTGTCGCGCAAAACTCTAAAAATTTGGCGGGCACCAAATTTTTTGCGTGGGAAATTTTTTTAAATTTTTTTAAAGACTTTGTGAGACAAAATTTAAAATATTTAAAATATTTCGTCGCACAAAACTTTGCGCGACCAACAACACTTCGTCGCTCAAAGTTTTGCGTGACCAATAACACTTCGTCGCGCAAAGTTTTGCGCGACCAATAACACTTCGTCGCGCAAAGGTTTGTGCGACCAATATTACTTCGTCGCGCAAAGGTTTGCGCGACCAACATAACTTTGTCGCGCAAAATAGTTTTGCGCGACAAAAATTATTTTTCGTCGCGCAAACCCTTTCTCCACGAGCTTTGCGCGACCAAAATTTTGTCGCGCAAAGTTTTGCGTGACGAAATTGTACTTTGCGCGACCAATAATACTTCGTTGCGCAAATTTGCGCGACGAAATTGTACTTTGCGCGACCAATAATACTTCGTTGCGCAAAGTGTTTTTTGTAGTAGTGTTTTATTATTGTGTAAAAAGACAAAAAAGGTCATCCAACTTAATACTTAACCCTAGTACATCTATACACACACCCCACACACCCGACCACTTGGAAGAATTCAAATTCAATTTGAGTTTCCTGGGTGGCTAGTATGGCAGTTATCCTCACACCCACAGACTAAATCTAACTCTTGTCTTTCCCTTCCTTGAAAAAAATAAAAAATTCAATTTGAGTTTCTTCATCTTTGATGAATTGGCTTAGATATCTTGAAGAGTATGTGAAATAATGAAGACGGGATGACCACATGCAAAAGTTTGATTGCTGATACAAAATTAAAAGCTCTGGTGACTATGAAGTGTGATGGCTAAAAATAAAACCAAAACCTCCTTGGAATTTTAATAATAAATAAAATAAAACCATAACATCTAGTACAACTCAATAATAATAATAAAATAATACTGCTACACATTTGACAACAGTGTTTTTATCGCTTTAAGTAATGTGAGGTTGAGATGAACTTAGAGTGGTAAGGGGCAAGAGAGCTGGGTGTGGGGTGTGAGGTTTGAGGTTGATGAGTTTTTAAATTTTTTTTGTGTATTTAGGGGTAGTTTGGGAAGATAGTAAGGTTTTCTTAGAAATTGTGAAAAATTGAATTAGAAGTTGGGGTGAACTTAGAATATGGGGTTAACAAAGAGAAGTGCATAGTTTAAATAGAAAAACTCTACAAGTTAAGAACAAATTAGTTTGAATGGGAAAAGTCCATTGAATAAGGGTAGAGAAAAAAAAACCTAGCCGCGTTCTCTCCCTCTATGTGAGTCCCAAAGAAAAAACTCCATAGAGGGGGAGGAGGAAGAAGCGTCACTGCTCCTCCCCCTCCTCTCTTTTCGTCTTTTCCTTTAGGGTTAGTGAATAAGTCCACTGGGGCGTTTCGAATATAAGAAACCGCTTTTGGTGATTTCTTTTGAGCTATGCTCAGATTGAAATTCTCCATCACCCCTTTTCAGCTATGCTCTAAATCAAATACTTCTCCCAAAACTTGCTCTCTAACACTGCTCATGTTCTCTTTTAGTTCTACATCGTCTTTGGCGGAGGTTGCTACAACTCACTCAATTGTTCTTTGGCAGGGTTGTTTTCGTTTATTTGTTCGCTATTATGCGCAGGTAGATCTCTGAAAATCAATTTTTTTTCCAGATATGTTACAGACGCGATGGTGAGTGTGGCCTCAACGACGCCTCTTCAGGTGGTGGTGGTAGGGTTCATTTAGGCTCAAGGGTTGCTTTAGAGTTTCGGTCATGTTGTGTTTGTGGGCCTTGTTTGGGCTTATGTGTAAGACCCGTGTCTTGGGAAAGCAAGAACGGTGAGCAATCCCACATCGACCAACGGAGAGGGGGTGATGTGCCTTATATGTACATGCCCACCTCCAAATAGCACGAGGCCTTTTGGGAGCTCATCGCCGGAGTTGTGGGAACTCCGGGTTAAGCGAGTTGGGGGCTAGAGCAATCCCAGGGATGGGTGACCCACTGTGAAGTTGCTCGTGAGCTCCCGTAAACAAAACCGTGAGGGCAGAGAGGGGGCCCAAAGCGGACAATATCGTGCTATGGCGGAGTTGAGCCCGGAAGTGGTCGAGCCCGGGCCGGATGTGACAATTTGGTATCGAGCCACTCCCTGGCCGGAAGTGTGCCGACGAGGACGTCGGGCCCCTAAGGGGGGTGGATTGTAAGACCCGTGTCTTGGGAAAGCAAGAACGGTGAGCAATCCCACATCGACCAACGGAGAGGGGGTGATGTGCCTTATATGTACATGCCCACCTCCAAATAGCACGAGGCCTTTTGGGAGCTCAGGCCGGAGTTGTGGGAACTCAGAAGTTAAGCGAGTTGTGGCTTAGAGCAATCCCAGGATGGGTGACCTACTGGGAAGTTGCTCGTGAGTTCCTAGAAACAAAACCGTGAGGGCCCCGACCCAAAGCGGACAATATCGTGCTACGGCGGAGCGATCTTGGGATGTGACATTATGGTTAATTGTAGTGATGTGGGCTAGTAGTTTTAGTGCGGCTTTTGTTTGTTCTAGTTTTGTTTTTAACATGTTAGTTTGTTGCCCTCTTGGGTTTGATACTTTAGATATTATGTTGATGTCTTTTAATGTACTGTTGAAGTTTATCTTTGATATAAATAAAAAATGCGAAGCATCAAATTTTGTATTAAAAAAATTGAAAAAGTGGAGGCCAAATAATCATTTGATTTATTTTAATAGAAAATCATTGACTTTATTTTATTTGCAAAGAAAGTTGTGTACAAGTATTCGTACCTTGTCAAGTAAGAAGAAAGGTTGTTTGCTTGGAGCATGGAGACCCAACTCAAGCTTTTCTTGGAATCTTGAAAACTCGGAAGCAACAATCTCCACATTACCACATTCCAAGAATACCAATTTTTTGAGTAATGGCCACTTGGAAACATGCAGCTCAAACTAGAAACTCCTCAGTTGGGGCAGCTTTTGAAATATTGCATATGTTAATTTTGGGAACACAAACGTAGGTGTTGCTTCTAGTCCGTCCTCCGCAACAATTTCCTTCAATATTCCACAATTCTCCACGCGCAGCTCGCTTAGATGCTGAAGACCTGTGGCCACTGAGGCTGGAAATATATTTTTCAAACTCTGACACAAATCTATACGAATTAAATCAAGACTGGGGCACTCAAATATTTTCAATTCAGTGGTTGATGTGTAATATGCTTGTTCAAATACCACTTGTAGTGACTGGCAATGCCTTATCTCTAATGTGTCTAGAGCATTCAATCTTCCAATCATACTTGGCGGAAAGATATTTGTTAGGCTGTGGCATCTGAAAACGTTAACTTTCCGAAGTCTGCAAAACGAGTTTGGAGCAAGTTGGCTGTGCCATATACCCCGCAACTTAGGCTGGTCATGGATGATCAATATCTCCAAGCTAGGAAATCCTACCTGAAGATGGGCAAATTGATCTTGTGAACGTCTCACCTTTTTCAACTGAAATGATACACATTAATTGGAAATAAATGCTGAAAGGAAATGAAATAAGGTCTAATTTACCTTTTGATCCAACATAAAGTATTGTACATCAGTCTCAACATTCTCCTTCAAGTCCCTCTCTTCTGTTTGTTTTCCGATTGTAACACTTTCACTCTTCGAATCAAATATGAAAGTCCGCATTTTAGTACAATCTTGTAGATGTAACAGCTCTAACAATGGAAATTCAATATAACTTCCCGAGCAGAATCTAACGAGGCTTGGAAGATACTGCAGCTGTAGATGTCTTAGCTTGCAAAACATGTTATCTGTATTTTCCTCGCTGCAATCAATTTTTGTTACTATCTCTTCCACGGTTTGACAGTGGGATATCTTAAGATGCTTGAGTTGGACAAGACTTCTAGCCATAGAAAATGAAAACAAGAATCTTAAACCATCACATTGGTGCAAGATCAAGGTTGTTAAGTGGCCCATCAGAACCTGTATATAGTACACAGTTAATGTTTAAATTATGAAACAACAAATTTTTTTAATACAAGCGATAAAAAAGGGAGGGGGCGGGGAGGACTCGGGTGCAAAGGGACGGTTACACTGCGTTTGCCAAGTTTGCCATTAGGGAAAAACAATTTACATGGTTATAAGTTGTATACATTCCAAATGGTTCAATATGACACAACTAGTAACCAACCAGCAACTTCGATTTTGAAACATTTGGCTCAAAATTATTTCCCTGAAATCTAGAGTAATTTAGTTAAATTGATACAAATAACACATTATTAGTCAAGAGTAAATTAGTGAGGCTTGGAAAACCATTATAAGATTTTCCCTTTTTGTTTTTGTCAAAACAAATTCAATGTATTTGATACATTCATTCTTAGTATAAATAGACTTTCCACACCAATCATGTAGACTTTCCACACCAATCATGCATGCTTTCATCATAATACACTACAAAAAAAAAGTGGCAACAGTGACCATTATTTGGTGACATTTGCTGGGGTGACTAAAGCCTTTAGTCACCCCAGCAAATGTCACCAAATAATGGTGACTGTTGCCACTTTTTTTTGTAGTGATATTTCAGGATAGACCATATTATGAATCATTGAAAAACATATACATCTTTCTTGTATAAAAAAAAAACATATGCACGCAAACATGGGCGTAGTTAAGTTTGTTAGAGCGGATGTGCTCCCTCCTCTGCAGCCAAATCCCACTCCCCGTAGTTTAGATTAGATTAAAGTAAATTATCGTTTGTATATAAGAAATAACATATGCATATTTTTCCTTATTGAAACCTATTAACTAAATAATTAAAAATTAACCAAAATTAACGCTACTAATTATTGTTTCTAACGTGTAAAAGCGTACCTCCCCATTCAAGAAAAGTTTCGTGGGTCCACGAATTTCATTCTCCAAAATGATTTCTTCGGCCTCTGTATCAATCGTTAACTGTTTGTGCGTTCTTGTAGTTACAATTGACCTGCTTTTGTCTTTGGAGGAGAAACCAATAAGCTTTGGTAGATTCTGCAGTGTCAAGGACCCTAATTTTGGAAAAGGTTCAGCTATGGGGAAGGCATTACGAGAATAACTCCAACTGATGGAGTTAATGATTGATATAACTTCATCATTGTTTTGGACATGGAGACGCTTCAGTTGTTTAGCGCTGCCGCTGTCTAATAGATAGGAAATAATATTTACAGCCTCCATTCCATCCAAGGACAAATCCTCACATCTCTTCAACAGTGATTTTATACCTCGGTCGAATTGATTGCTTGTAGCCAGCTTGAGTTTGAGCACGTAAGAGGAGGTATCATTGGTATGAGGACTTGGCCAATCACCAACAAGGATGGTGTACCTTTCTAACTTATCGGAGAATAAGTTTGCTGGAAGTATGTTAGCATCCGGAATATGTATCTCTAATGCGGTTAGCTGAGACAAGTGCTTCAGCTCTATAATGCTAGCATTTCTTCTTCCATCGATGAAATCTTCACCTTCCCATTGCTTAAAGTTGTTTATTCCCATTCTCAAGTCTTCTAGTCTTGTCAAGCTTGATATAACCCCAGGTGAGATTAGTACAAGTTCAGAGCAACCTGTCAAATCCAACAATTGTAGACAAGTCAACTGCCCTATTTGTTTAGGCAACTCTTTAACCTGAGAGTGTATAAGGCTAAGGATTTTCAAGTTTGTTAGCTGTCCAACAAGAGCTATGTCCCCCAACACGCACTGGTCTAAGCACAACGTTTGAAGAATTGTTAGGGATTGAAGAGATGCAGGTAGTGACGGAATATGCAGTCCAGTTACATCGACCACTTTGAGTTCATTCATCCCTTCAAAATAGTTGCCTGTTATTTCCAGGGAGTCATCAATATTATGATTTACCAACTTAAAAAATCTTAATTCTGGGCATACCCAAGGTACTTCAGGAAGCTTGGGGATCTTGCAATACTTTAAGGAGATAGCAGAGCATTTTTTAAGGAAATCCCTATGTGGCCATTCTGTCAACTCATCTCCATATGCTCTTGATAAGGCATGTTGATCTCTAAACGCAATCCAAATAGCAACATCTCGTACAAGCTCATGCATTCTAACTCTTCCATCATCATAACTCTCTAGCAGCAGGCAAGAATCTTTAAGCTTTTTAACCAGTGAAAGCAATGTATCCCGTGCCTCTTCCACTCGATCAACATTTTTAACCAAATCCAAACCCATAATATATTTCAACAAGTCACTGAGGGAAATTCTACAACTCCCCCCTGCAATAATTCCACAGAGCAAGAACAATGGCTTAAGCTCCTCACCATCTAATCGATTGTAACTCCATTCTAGAGCCAAGTACGCTGGTTTTGCCAATCGACTTTTGAAGCGCCTCAAGGCATCTTTCCATACCTCTAAAGTACTCTCTGATCTTAAAGCGCTTGCAACTGCAACTACTAAAACCGGCAAGCCTCCACATTCTTTGGCTACTTTTGTTGCTACTTTTCTTATAAGGTCATCTTTAACAACATCGCCTGCGATCTTCTCAAATAAACTCCAATTTTCTTCCATGCCTAAAACTTCAAGCCGAAACTCTTTTTGTGTACGCATCTCAGAGACTCGATCTCTAGACGTCAACAATATTTTACAAGTTGCCATTGGGCGAAGTCCCAAAGCCTCCAAATTAATTGCTTCCCATACATCATCTAAAATTACAAAAATGTTCTTGTCTTTTATCCTATTCCATAGAGTTTTTGCTCTTCCTTCTATATCCAGACTTTCCTGAACATCCATATCTAACTTTTCCGCAATTTTCTTTTGAATTCTTTCCTTTTTTTCAGCTTCTGGATACTGCTTGGCATCCAATACTACAACCACATCATCAAACAAATTCTCTTTTTTAGCTTGTCTGTAAACTTCTTGGACGAGTGTGGACTTCCCCACCCCACCAGTTCCGTATACACCAAGCAAGTTGGTACTAGGATTTCTCAATTCCTCCAAGATTTTCTTCACCATTGAATTCCTTGATTCAAAGGCCATGTAGTCTTCGGATGGTGTGGCAAATATCTCTTCTGCAGGAGCATTGTAAGAAACACTAGGAAACTCTATTTTTTCATGGAGTTCAATCTTTTTCACCAATTTTGTGGACTTTCTGCTGAGCTGATGATAGGATACCAGATTCGGACATATTCCATGGACACACTTTGTCCTTACTTGGCCTACATCATCCAAGAATGTTTCTGCCTCTTGAGTGATCTCATCTGCTTCTCTACTCCAGTTCTGGACATCATCATGAATTCCCTTACCTTTTCTTTCAACTTCATAAACCGTATGCTTCAGCCTTTCTTTGGCAGCATCTAAGTTCTTCAATTGGCGCCTTAGATTATGACGGTTGCTTTTGTAGTGAATTAGATAACCCATTTGACGTCCAACTGGAACAATAGTGTACTCGATTACTTTTCCAACCACCTCAGGAATAATTACGGTGAGAATCTCCATGCTACTAATTTGCTTGCTGCTTTATTTTGTCTTTGAAATTCGGTACTCTTACATCTGTTGAATATCACAGGCCCAAATTTTGAAATAAGAAAATTAAGAAAAGAAACAATGAAAAAAAGAAGGCTTTTTATCACAAAAGGTAATTGAGGCTTGTGAAATTGTTACGAATGGTTCTTGAGGTTTTTTTTTTTTTACATTAATATAGTCCTTAACATTAGGAATTTTGATCACAAATGGTCTATGTCGTTAGAAATTCTGTTAAATGTGACATGGAAGATAAGTAAAGCCCACATGTCCAATCACATTGTGACATGTGGATTCAATAAATAAATATTTTTAAATGAAATCCTTTTTTTTTTGGCAACTTCCCATCCCCTCCCTCTACTTCGTCTCTCTCCCCCTCTGCCCTCTCTCCACCCTATGCCCCCCTCTCTCCCCCTCTGATGCAACCAATAAACTACTCGATATCTTTTAAAGCTGTGACCTATAAACATTATTTAGTTGAACAGGCGTTGAAGAAGTAATCAAGGAGAATGAGATTTTGATAGCAAATTTGCTGTATGCAAAGGATTTTTCTTAGTAAAAAACTGTTTATTCTCTGTTAATCATTTGGCCAGTGAAAAAAGGGATTTTTTGACGAATTTTTTGCACTGAATGGCTGAGTCATTTGGACCAAACAAACTTTTGATATAATTTTTTTTAAAAAGAGAAAAAGCTAATTAACTTTTGGACTGTATGTTCGAGGGAGAGGGAGCACAAGGAGGAGAGAGGGAGAGCATCGGGGTAGAAATAACACTGAGAGAGAGAGGGCAGCGAGAAAGAGAGAAAGGCTAGAGGGAGGAGAGAGAGGATAGCGGGGGAGATGTAGGCTCTACTTATTTTCCAAGTCAAATTTAATAGAATTTCTAACGACATGGACCATTTGTGATAAAAAAGCTCTAACATTAAGGACTATTAGTATCATAAAAAAACTTCAAGGAATATTCGTGACAATTTTATAAACCTCAGAGACCATTTATGATAAAAAGTCAAAAAAGAATAAAGCAATTGAAATTAAAGAATGAAACTAAAGGGCATACCTTAGATCGTGAGACTAAGCTTTAAAAGACGAACACAGAGAGTCAGTCTCCAACACTTTTGTTTTTCTTAATAAGATGCTTCTGGTAACAGGTGAAAGAAAATGCAATCAGATGATCACATAAATATAGGACAGATGTGCCAATCACATAATTATTTGGATTTAACAGTGTTAAGTTAGAGTGAAAAGTTTTAAGTGTTGACCAAAAAAAAAAAAAAAAAAAAGTTTTAAGTGAGTTTTAGGTGTCAATATAAATTAGGTAGGAGAGATAGAGGGTATAGAGAAATTGGAGCCAAAGAATCTAAAGTCATCTCGGACCTAGGCCTTAATTGGGGCCCCTATCATGTGTATCTGGATTCTCAGGTCCCTAGTTTGTTTATGGGTCTTAATCTATACAAGTAGCTAGAAATAAATGATTTTTAAAATTGTCAACCTAAGAAGTTTTCAAGTACTTCAAAATTCTAAAACAGCTTTTGAATCAATGCTAAACAAATGTTTAGATTTAAAAATAGGATACAACTTAAATTTTGAAGATAGGTCATAATTTTTATGAGGTGGTAGTTTTCCCACTCCTAATTTTGTCCACCTACACTTTATTTTATTTTTTAAATGTTTTTTATTATCACATACGAGAGAGTGTAAGCGGACAAAAACATAGAATTTCCAACAAAATGAGTATAAGGACAAAAGATGAGTGGAAAATCATCTCCCTTTTTTTTCTTTTTTTATGAAAAAAAGTTTAGGGGAAGGGAGGCTACCCCACCCCAAGGCCACTTTGAGGACTTCTAGAAGGGGTCTTAGTTTCTATTTTTAATTTTTACAGATTACCCAGCAAAAGGAATTGTCGGCAGTTGGAGTCGATCCTAGGCTGAAATAGCAAAGAGAACGATTTTACCAACTCAACCAACCCTCGTTGGCCTTTTTATATACTACTTTGAATTGCTAATCAAAACAAGGAAATTTATGATGGAAATACAGCAACAAAAGTGAAGCATAAGAGAAGGGACGCAATGGCTCTTCAAATCATCCACCAAGCAAGAAAATCTATCCGCGAATTATGCATTCAATTAAATTCTAGATTCTTGGCAAATTCTGAAGGAAAAAATATCAAGGGATCCTCATCTCCTTACTCTATTCTGCCGACATCACAACCACACATCATGCCTTCCACCAATCAAACTCCAGTTGATGTGGCTGGGAACCGGAAGGCGGTTGTTATCCACATACCATATAGACTTTGGAAGGCTTATCGAAAGATCCATGTTCGAATTCGGCTTGTGAGGGAGCTAGAGAAGAAATTCAAAGGAAAGGTGATTCTTTAAGTTCTTTGGTTCTCTGCCATTTATGAAATCTAGATTTAACCCAGACTGGGTTTTCTTCGTGATGTTTTTCTGTACTTGTTTCTAGGCACTACATTTTGCGCCTTAGAGTGAAGGATATTTTATTTTTATCTTTTAGTTCCTAGTTCTGATCTTCCTAGCTGACTTTTCTTACAGTCAACACATTTTTTTCTCTTATTTGTTCATTTTTGCTATAATTAAAGTGAGTAGAATCTCAGTTCAGACATGTATTTTATTTGCAAATAGTGGTTGTCTTTGGTGGTGTTAATTTTAGTTTGTCACGTGGTAGGATGTGATTCTGATTGCCACATGGAGGATAATAATTAAGGCCTCCGAAGAAAGTTTGTTTTTTCACTTTGGGGGGTGTTTTTTTTTCCTCTTCTTGAGATTTTATTTTTTCAATACCAATGATTTGATGTTCATATTATTTCGCCCATTCAGCTTTCAAATCCTAAATTTTCCATTAGTTGCTTAGGTTTAATTTGCAAGGGTGGTGGTTGGGGTGGCTTTTACTAGTCGGGCGGGGTGGTTGTCTGGGTTGTCAACTCTTCATGGAGGCCTGCAAGCTGTTGTCGGTGGCGTGCGTTTCGTTCAATTGAGGAGAAGAGACAAAGGTGACTGTCGTCAGGGGCGGAGGGACTCTAGGGCCTGAGGTGGCCTTGGCCCCTCCACAATTTGTTCTTAACACAATAAAACTTGGGTTTTAGTTCATATATTTAACAATGCAAACTATATAATCATCCTAATGGGCCCCCAATTGCAATTCATTTATAATTATATGTAAAATGTTTGTGGGCCTATTACACAACTGACATAAAAAATGAAGTATTAATCATCTAATAATCAAACCAATGAGCCAAGGGAATAGAAAATAATTTGACAAAAAAAAAGGAATAGAAAATAAATAGTTTAAAGGGAAATGAGATTTTATCAGTATACTATTCTGTTTTGATACATGAAATTGAGTACAAAGTTCTAAAAAATGTCCATTTTTTCTTATATATATTATTGATGTAAGATTGAATTTTTTTTTTCTATACTTGTATTACGATTCGGCCCCCTCACACATAAAATCCTAGCTCCGCCACTGACTGTCGTAGAGACAAAAAAAAAGGAGATTTTTTTGCTGAACGAAAAAGAACAAAAACAAAAAAACAAAAAAACATGACTAAATTGAAGAGAGAGAATCTGGGATGGGGCTGTGCATGAGTTCATCCGAAGAGAGAGCCAGAGAGGGAGAGAGAGACAGCACGAGAGAGGATGACATGGGTTTTTATTTTTTATTTTTTAAGTTTATTTGTTCATTTACTTATATCTTATATTTAATTGTTGGTCTACGTGGTGCAAATCCAATGGGTGAAAGTCATGCCACGTCATCAATTCGAAGGTCATTGACCTTCACATCATGGGTTAATGGAGAACATGACGGAAATAGTAATGGAGATATAAAATTGATAGTAAAAGTAAATGTTGGGAATGAAAGTGAAAAGAAAAAAACTTCGTGTAGGAAAGTCTTAATCTCAGGAAACTTGCAGGTAATAAAGAATTTACCATATTTTTTAATTTCTCTTAAATAACAACCTTTAAATAATATACTAAACTCACACACAATAAGTGGTTGCTATGACTTGAACCCAGGACCTTGCCTACACTAGTGGATCATTTGCAAAATTAGTTGGATTTTAGTTATGAACGAATTGAGAGTTCATATAAAGCTCCCATAACAAAAATAAGAAAAGAAAAGAGCTGAGGAAATGAAAACAAAGAAGGAAACAAAAAGACGCATAATACCTTTTTACGCTTTTGGTAATGAATGAGGCCAGTTGCTCCTCAAATTCCTTTGCTTATAGAACTGGGAGTACATAGTACTAAGAACTCTGATTCTTTTTTTTTTTTTTTCCCCTTGTAATGAATAAGGCTCATTCAGGAACAATCGCAAAGTAAAAGGAAAACGAATTCGTGAAAGTGACACAATAAATCAAGGGACAAATGAAAACCAGGAAATTTAAATGCTATCCCCTCCAAAGGCAATACTTTTCTTCTTCTTCTTTTGATTGGCTTTTATAATTTGAGAAGTAAAAGAAAGTAAACTAAGGCAAAAGAAGGTTTTTTTTTGGGTCAGGAAAGGAAAAGAAGGTTGCTGCAATGAAGAAACTGAAAGTGCGCAGGAGAATTTTGATCAAAGAGGGTGGATAGCAATAATGAAGACAATGAAACGAAGCGTCAAACTCTCTTTCAATATTATATCAAAAGCACTCAATTATTGTTTTTCAAGCAAACCCAAACTTTTTATAATTAAATATCAAAGGCACCTATTTTCCGGCCATTTGATACTGATGTGGCTGTATTAGCCCCTTTTATTCCGGGTTAAGTAAATGGCTGTATTAGTTGACGTTAATTGTAAAATGGAATTTAATTAGTTGATGGCAAGTTGGCAACATGGCGCAGGCATTATCTAAACCAGATCCCATCTGAACTTAATACTAATATAACATTAGCATAGTCCTTGATGACGACCAAGAACTAGAATTAGTTTTCTACTAAAATTTAACTAGAATTTGTTAACATGGTAGTTGAAATTGGTACATCATAAAACAGGACAAGATGTATACAGATAATTGAAATTGGTCATCAGTGGTGCAGTTTTCTTGTAGACAAGTTGGTATGGATGTCTGGGAAGCTTTTCAGAAATTTTGAGATAGATGGTGCTCAGAGGATGTCTCTTTCCCTTCACTTAGCTGGTAGTTTCCAAAACACCTCAAATAAAGAATTGTTTTGGGGGTGCTTCGGTGGCTATGACTAAATTTTTGGATAGTTTGAAGCAAGTACCATAACATGCAAAACTTTTGGTTACAATCTCTCAAGAAAATTGTTTAGGCTTGAAATCTGCGCACCAAAGCCCAACAAGCTACAAGGTTGTGAACAAAATGAAATGAGCTCTATTTGCCAAAAAATGGAGAATAGCCCATACTATTAACCAAAGTGAGAAAATCTAAAATTACCACAAATGGTGATTAAAGATAACTAACTATGATTAAAATTAAGATCACCCAGTTCATTAAAAAAGATCGAGAAATACACTTGGGCTTGAATTTTTGCTCAACAACCTGATACTGGCTACTTGGGCCATGCTCACCATAAATTGGAGAAGAAGCCCAAAACCGTTCCAAAGCATAAAATAAGCAAAAGAAAAGCTTCACAAGTTTCCAAAAGCTCAGATCATTGAAACTTGAAGTCTAATCTTTAGGACTGCAAAGAGAAGAGAAGAGGCTATCTCATAGATATTTTGTACAAACCAAAGCTTCTTCTACAAACAAATAGTCTCATCAACCGAAATATTTTCAGAACACAAGTTTGCAAAAACCAACTGAGCTACTCTGCAAAAATACCCACGCGTCTAAACCAAGGAAGATATTCATAACACAAGTTACAAGGAGAAGAGAAAAGATATTTATCACAGCCAAAAATATGATATTTTCTACTCCTGATCAAACGGCCAATTATCTCATTTTTGCTGAAACAAAAGCACGTCCCAAGATAGATATTTTTAGGAACTAAAAATTCCTATCAATACAAAAGGACGTGAATTGAGAGAAGGACACCCAACCAACCAACCAAAAAGACAAACTCTCAGTCAAATTGACAAGAATCAAAGATCACTCGATCTCAAAAAGCTTTTAAAGCTCACAAAGCTCTCAGGAACAATCCAGTCTCAGGAAAATAGCTAGAACTCAACTCTGCATTACTTTGAAAACTGTCTAGAAAAGTTCAAACATGCAGAACTCAGGTTATTCATTATATGAAAACCTCAACAAATTTTTCAAAAATCTTACGATCTTCAAAGTACGTCAGAAACCTCTGCTTGAGGTGATCCAACTCAAAACAGAAGTTCTTCCAGAAGAAAATCAAGCAGAACTCCGGTTTCTGCATTTACAAATTCAGTTCAGTAGCCAGAGCAAGCCATTTCAAAGTAGGTTCAGTCTAGGTATCGCCAATTCCAAAGAGTGCCAACTCAGCTACTCTTAATCCAGGCTAGTCCAAACGGTGACAGTCCTTCCAGAATAGACAAAACAGATGCACGGCTCAAATTGATGAAAGCTTTGCCAATCACAGCATTGGTATCGATTTCCAACTAATATCTATTAGTTGAAGTGTTGATACACGAACTCCGTCGCAAGAAGATTCAACCCAGGCAGTTCTGCGTGGATTTTGTTACTTTTGTATGAAGTTTCTTTTGCTAGAATTTACTAAGGGTCCGTTTGGGAGTTCTTCTAGAACAGTTAAAAGCACTTTCTGACAACCAAAAACGCTTATGATAGCGTTTGACAGAAAAGTTTAGAAGCGCTTATGGGTCATAAAATCGCTTTCTGGAGAAGCACCTGCCATGTGATTCTTCAAGAAATACTCCCAAATGCTTTTCCAAGAAGCACTTCGATTTCTTATGAAAATTTCAACGTCTTTATAACAAAAGCGCTTTTGCTAGAAGCACTTATAAGCAAAAGTGCTTCCTAGAGAAGCAGTCCCAAACGAGCCCTAAGTTGTACTGTGGAAAAATTGTGAAGTCATCACTTGTCTAAGGCATAGAAAAGACCATATTTAGGAGATATTCCTCACCCAAATTCACAATCGTTTGTTTTTAATCAATAACTTGGGGCGCAAGTTATTTCATTTCTAAGTCTGTTAGGATTTTAAATTGCTAATAGTGGCATGCTCGACACTTAAAGAAAGTTGACTTGTTGACCACTAATGGTTCTCAAGTTGATGGGGAACTTGACCCTGCCACCATAGGTACTAAAGTAAAAGGGGTGAACAATTTGGCACTCCCAGTGGGACTTCTTAGTTACACACATATCTAGAGACATCTTTTCTAGTATATGAATATTGGAAGTTCTAGCAGGAATCCACAACTCTGAGCAATATGACTGCCATGACGCAGTGGCAGGTCAACAGGCAGTTCAGAAAGGATCGTGAAGAAGTTGTAACTAGAGAGCCAAGTCCAGATGCTGTGGTACAACAACTAGATCTCCCTTTTGGGCCTCCACCAGGATTAGCATGGCCATAACAAGAGTATCTTCTTATTGCACAGATGTTTGGAGGACCTGAACCAGTAGCAGACCAGGTTGGACAAAGAAGGGCCACTCTTGTCCTCCAAGAACAAGAAGTTCCTGTTCCCCAAGCAGGCTTGGCAGTGGCTTAGATCCCTCAGAATCAACCTGAGGCCCCACCTTTCTGGCAATTGGAGGTTTCACCAGAACCACCAGTTGTGCATCCCCCTGAGAAGCTAGTCATAGCACCATACAGACCACGAAGAATGGAGCCCAATCCATTTCCTCCACTACCAAGAGGCTGAAGAGGCCGAGGAGGAGCTAACCACTTTGCCAATAGACCAGGAGGGAACTGGAGAAATCATCCAGACTTCGAAGAAGAAGAGAACAGGGAAGAAGTCGTGCTCAGACCACCCAGAATTGAGCACAAGGCTGGACAAAACCAGCCAGAACAGGCTCGAAACCCACTCCCAGTCAATGCTCTAAATGACTTGGGGGCGTTACAAAGATTGGTCAGGGAAATGATGGATCCTGAAGCCAGAAGAGGAGAGAGGCCAACCTACAGGAAGCCATATCCGGCTTATATTGATCAGATGCCTTTACCACCCGGGTTTAAGGTACCAAATTTTACTTTGTTCAATGAAGATGACACCCAAGCGTCATGAGTTGAGCACATAGGCAGGTTTTCAGTCCAATGCATCTCCATATAAATAATCCCTTGTTAAAGCTTAGGCTTTTTGGGAATTCTCTATCTGGACAAGCATTTACTTGGTATACTAGTCCGCCAGCCAACTCCATTCGAACATGAGAAGAAATGGAGAATGCTTTTCATGACTACTATTTCAGAATCCAGCCAGAAGTCACCATCAGTGATCTTGCTGCTCTCAAACAAAGCGAAGATGAACCTGCTCAAGATTTTATTACTAGGTTCAGGAAGCTCAAAATGAAGTGTAGAATCCCATGGAGGAGAGGCATTTCATCCATATGGCTCAAACATCTCTCAAGATATCTTTGAGAAAAAGATTTGATGGAATGGTCTTTGGAGATCTGGAGGAATTGGCTGACAAGGCCTCCAAGTATGAAGAATTGCTGAAAGAAGAACAACGCATAAGGATCACAAGCCACCACATTTCATAGGGGGATTCATCCCAAATAAGCCAACACAAAACAAAGTCTATTATTTTGATTTAACAAAAGTAGATGCTTTGTTTGATGAGATGATCTCACATAAGGCAATTGAGACACCTCACAAATTGCCTAAACCAGAAGAGCTCAAAGGCAGGTAGTATTGCAAGTGACACAACTCTTGGAATCACTCCACCAACAGTTGTGTTGTCATCATAGATGTTATATAGGAAGGAATAGCAGCAGGAAAGCTCAAGTTAGCTGAGAAGCCTCCCATAGTTACTACAGACCCTTTCCCTCAACCTCAAGTCAATATGGTCAATCTGAATTGGCCAAAGAAGGGAAAAGGGAAACTTATAGTAGACGCTCGTCCCAGTACATGCTGAAGAGATACCAGGGAGGAGCACCAGAAACCAAAGGCTACTATCTCAGCTGGGGTCGTTTTATGCAGCAAATGTAAGTGTGAATGTGAGATAACCCTGAACTTACAGAGTCGACCTACACGAAGTGTTTTTGACAGAATCAGGGCACCACCACCACAAGCTGAAATCCCAGTTCTGTCTAGAAACATAGCTAGGTAGAAAACCTATCACAAACCTGCCCAACACATAAGAAAGGTGATAGAGCAGCCAATTAAGGAAATACCAATTAAAATCTAAGGGGATGACAAGCCATTAGCAACTATAATAGATAGCAGATGGTATTCTGTTGGAAAAAGTGGCAGACCAACTCTTGAGCTAACCAGAACTCAAAAAAGGAGAATCCAGAGGCAGTATCGCACATTTCTCAGAACCAAAGATGATACAAACGTGATCAGTTCTGCCTAGAATAAAAATAGCACAAAAGCAATTATCCAGGCAGAATAGCCGATGGATCAAGTAGTACAACCACCAATAGAGCCAAACCTCCCAGAGGAATGCTCTTCACAGCAAGTTACTTCTTCAGATGCTCAGTTAGAACTCCCTCAACCACAAGACCAGTCTGCAATCCCTGACCCAGAAGGCCAAGAGAACTAGATTAAAGGCTATGAAGAAGACTGGACTGAAGATTACGAAGAAGAATAGGTGGACTATGAAGGAGAACCTGATGAAGAGACCCGGAATTTTGGCGCAGAATTGGAGGATTTATTACAAGATGATCTTGATGTCAACATAGTCTTCATCTTGCCTGAGCAGTTTAGAGCCATAGAAGGACAGGAAGGAACTATGCAAGGGGATGTAATATCCCAAGAGAGCTTTGAATGCAGACTGACTGAGGAAGAAGTAATCCCAGAACAACAAGACAGGGCTATAAGTACAGGCAGAATTGCCGGAAAAATAGCAATAGATCAGCTATGCTTCTCCAAGCCTACCAAGGAGATGGCCAATCACCTCAGGCCTTTGTTCATCACTGCAAACTTGGGAGGAGTCCTCATTCCCAAAGTAATGTTAGATGGAGGTGCAGCAATTAATCTGCTTCCTCACAGGCTGCTGACTAAGCTGAACAGAACAGAGAAGGATCTAATTCCAACACGACTTACAGTCACCAACTTTGCTAGGGGCATCACCAAGACTCATGGCATACTTGACGTGGATGTCATAGTAGGAACCAAGCAACTCAAGATTGCTTTCTTTGCTATAGAAACTACTTCTACCACTTATAATGCACTGCTTAGGAGGGGCTGGATTCACCAAAGTTTGTGTGCTCCTTATACTCTACATCAACAGTTAGCCCTATGGCATGAGGAAGGATTCATGGATATAGTAGAGGCCGATCCACGGCCATTTCTGCCATCTGCCTTATGTTTTGAAGCCAGGTATTACCATGATGACCTTGGCCCCTTCACTTTCTTCGGAGTCAACTAGAACGGCCGACCATAAGGTGTCACGGTCCAAAGGCTCATAGAAGAAGGCCTATCTAATGCTCTAGAGGACTGGAATAGGCCTTTTGTCCTGAACCTCCAAACTCCTGATGTCTAGCTCAAATCAACAAGAGAAGGATAAAGCCGCAACAATCCGATCCATTACAAATAGATTGTTGGTATATTGGGCAAAGAAGAAACTTTCTATGCAGGATCCAGCCATCAACATGGCAGAATTCATGCATGAAGATTCAGCAAACACAAGAAGACAATTTGCATGAGGAGGAATTGGAGTTTGCACAAGCAGTCCTGGATGATTCCTTGCCAGAAGTATAGGATCCTTTAGAAGAAATCAATCTGGGAACAGAAGATGATCCTAGACCTACTTTTATCAGCACCTTGTTAGAAGAACCAATGAAAAGTGAAGTCATTGCACTTTTGCATGACTTCAGAGACTGTTTTGCATGGCATTATCATGAAATGTTAGGACTGGATATGGGATTGGTAGAACTAGACCTGGCAATATTGTACACGACCCGTTAACACGACACGAATTGTCACGAAATTATCAGTATTTGGGTTGAGCTTAATGGGTCGGGTTGAAAACGAGTGAACCCGTTAACCACCCGTTAAACTAATAGGTCGTGTCAGGTCGAAAATGGGTGAACTCATTATCACCCGTTAAGGAGGGTAATTTTGTAATTTTACAAAAAAAAAAATTTTCCTTTTCTTCTTCACCTTTTTCTCTTTTCTTTTCTTCTTCCCTTTTTGTCTTTTTCTTCTTTCATTCTTTCCTTTTCTTCTTCCTCTTCCCATCATTCTTCTTCCTCTCCTTTTTTTTTCTTCTCTTCTTCTCTCCACTCAATGAACTCAGACAGCCCAGCCACCATATCCCAGCCATTGATCAAGGAGGAGGTATATGGGTTGGGTTCATACCATGTGAGTACGTCTCACCTTCTCTTTTCCCATAGATTCTTTGGCTGATGCATTGGATGGGTTGGGTTCATATCCCTCTTCATTTCTCACCAAGTGAGTAAATCGGGGCCTAACACAGATTCTTTGGCTGATGCTTTAGCAATTGCTCAACATCATGAATCATGATGCAGTTAGTGGCACAGAGAAATGAAGATGGAAAGAGGGAAGAAAAGTTGGGGTTTGGGGGAAAGAGGACAGACAAGGCGTGTTGGCTTGGTTGGGTAGAGTTTGTTTGTTTGTTTGTTTTATTTTTTTTGGGGTTTATTCTTAACGGGTCGTGTCGGATATTCGCGAATTGTAACGGGTCGTGTTTGGGTCTAGTATTTGTCATCCGTTAACTTAACGGGTCATGTCGTGTTAACCCGTTAACTTAACGGGTCGACACGAACACGACCCAAAACCCGTTAATACGACCCGTTTGCCAGGTCTAGGTAGAACACAAACTGCCAATAAAAGAAGGATATTTGCTAGTCAAGTAGGCTAGAAGAAAGATGTCCATGGAGACAGAATTAAAGGTCAAAGAGGAGATTGAGGGACTGGCTAAAGCAGGATTTATTAGACCAGCCATTTATGTTGATTGGCTGTCTAATATTGTACAAGTTCTCAAAAGAAACACAGGGGCGGTCAGAATATGTGTAGATTATAGGAACTTAAATGAAGCAACCCCTAAAGATGAGTATCCTATGCCAATGGCAGACATGTTGGTAGATGAAACAGCTCATAAACAAATTATGTCATTTATGGATGGCAATGCAGGTTACAACCAAATAATGAAGGCAGAAGAAGACATCCACAAAACTGCTTTTATATGTCCAGGACACATAGGTGCTTTTGAATATGTTGTAATGCCCTTTTGGCCTGAAAAATGCATGGGCAACCTATCAAAAGGGCAATGAATTCTGTTTTCCATGACATGATAGGCCATTCCCTGGAAGTCTATATAGATGATGTTGTAATTAAATAGGCAGAAAAGATAAATCATGTATCTTATATGAAGAAATCTTTCGAAAGAATGAGACAACATCAATTAAAGATGAATCCTAAGAAGTGTGTCTTTGGGGTTCAAGCAGGAAATTTCCTAGGCTTCTTGGTTGATCAAAGAGGTGTAGAAGTGGACAAGAACAAAGCTAAATCTATCATAGAAGCTTCACCACCTCGAAATAAGAAGGAATTGCAAAGTCTTTTAGGGAAGATCAACTTCCTCAGAAGATTCATTTCCAATTCTGCTGGGAAGATCCAGCCTTTCTCATCCTTGCTAAAGTTGATACAGGAACAGACCTTTAAATGGCAAGAGTCTCATCAAAAGGCTTTTGAAGAGATCAAACACAATCTTTCAAATCCACCAGTTCTGTCCCCACAAAAGAGAGGAAGGCTACTCAAACTGTACATTTCTGCCTCAGAAGTGTCTATTGGAAGCCTTCTAGTTCAAGACAACAAGGAGGGAAAGGAGTAGGCAATCTATTACCTGAGTAGAACTCTGACAGAAGTGGAAATGAGATATTCTGCAATTGAGAGGTTGTGTCTGGCTTTGTACTTTTTTGCTATAAAACTCAGGCATTATATGTTGCCTTTCACAATCTACATCATTGCCAAGACAGACTTAATCAAATACACGTTAACAAGACCAATGTTGAGAGGCAGAATTGGCAAATGGACTCTGGCTTTGTCATAATTCGCTTTCCATTATGTTCCTTAGAAAGCTATCAAGGGTCAAGCTGTAGTAGATTTCTTAGCAGATCACCTAGGAGAAGAAATTGAAAACCTGGATTCTATGGATATAGACAATGCAGATTTACTGACTAAAGTCCATAGCTATTTCAACAATGCCATATATTCAATTCATCTCAGTCCATGGAAGCAGTATTTTGATGGGTCTAAGACTGACCTCACTTCTTGAGCAAGAATTATTCTGGAAGATCGAATGGGAATAAAGCATAGTTATTCATTTCAGTTAGATTTCCAATGCACCAACAATAGAGTAGAATACGAGGCCTTAATCATTGGCTTAGAGATGTTGGTGGAACTAGGAGTTCAGTCTATGGAAATCCTGGGAGATTCTATGCTTGTTCTGAAACAAATTGCAGGAGAATACAAATGCCTAAGCCCTTCACTAGCCGTTTATCTAGTAGCAACAAGAAATCTCTTGGTAGAATTCAGGGAAGTTACTTGGGAACACATCCCAAGAGAATAGAATCTTGCAGCCAATGAAATGGCTCAGATAGCTACAGGGGTACAAATATCTGAGGATAGCATCCAAAGAATCCTCATGGTAGAGAAAAGAAGTTTACCATCAATTCTGACCAGAAGAAGTTTACCATCAATTATCTACAATATCTAGCCTTACCATCAGAGAAAAGAACCAGGGTTATGGCTTTGAATTGTCTAATATGGAATGATGATCTAGTCAGGAAAAGTAAGGATGACTTACTCCTAAGATGTCTAGGAAAGGAAGAATACATGAAGGTCATGGGAGAAGTCCATGAAGGAATGTGTGGAGCACATCAGAGTGGAAGGAAAATGTGTTGGCTCATAAGAAAGTATGGCTATTTTTGGCCTACCATGATGAAAGATTGCATAGAATACTCTAAAGGATGTGAGGCTTGCCAAAGACATGGGCCAATCCAGCATGCTCCTCCAGTTGTTAAGCCTTGGCCTTTCAGGGGATGGGCAATGGACCTCATTGGTAAAATTTATCCAGCTAGCAACAAACAACATTGTTTCATCATTGTTGCTACTGACTATTTTACTAAATGGGTTGAAGCCAAACCAGTCAAATCTACAACTTCTCAAGAGATCATTACTTTCATTGAAGAACATATTATACATAGATTTGGCATACCAAAATCAATCACAACTAACATAGGAATTTCTTTCATATCCAAAGAAATACAGGATATGGCAAAGAATTTAAAAATCAAGCTGCTCTAGTCTACTCCCTACTATGCTCAAGCCAATGGGCAAGCAGAATCAAGCAATAAAGTCAACATTATCAAAAAAATGCTTGAAGAAAATCCAAGGCATTGGCATGAAAAGTTGTCAGAGACTTTATGGGCCTACAGAACTTCCAAAAGAGATGCAACATGCATGACTCCATATGCTCTTACATATGGCCATGATGCCATTCTACGCATGGAAATTACAGTCCAGTCCATCAAAATTGCCTAGCAACACATTCTAGTTGGAGAAGAGTATTCACACGCAATGTTGCTAGAATTGGAAGGATTGGATTCAAGCAGAATTGACATTCTCAACAAACTCTTGGCAGGAAAAGAAGCTGTAGCAAGGGCCTACAACAAAAGAGTTAAAAATAAAAGTTTTCAAGAAGGAGAGATTGTCTGGAGAGCAGTTTTGCCACTTGGTTCACACATTGCAGGTTTTGGAAAATGGTCTCCCACTTGGGAAGGTCCTTTCATAATCAAGAAAGTCCTTGGAATGGGGGCATACAGATTGCAAGATCAAGATGGAGATGTCCATGCTGCACCAATTAATGAGAAGTGGTTGAAAAAGTTTTATCCAACCACGTGGGATTCACAAGCAGTACAGATAGATCCAGGAATTGAAGAAGAAACAGACAGAATTGCGAATGAATTTGATTGAACAAATCTTTGGTTGATCATTGTTCCTTCGTTCTGCCTATGTATATATATATATATATATATATATATATATATATATATATATATGAGAAGAGAATTAGCAAAATAAATAAAACTTTTATTTTATTTAGTCATCAAAAGATGAGCTGTTTTATTACAAGAAGAGAACATGTCCTATTTTTCTAGAGACCATATTCTAAAGACCTAAACTCCTGAGGATCTCCTGCAATCCAGCCTCCTTTGTAGAAATCCCTTTTTGAAGTACTACCCCTTGGAGAATTGAAGACTCAGTAATCTCCAGTGCAGGTCTTGAAGTTGGAAGCATGCTCTGGACAAGAAAAGCAGTCTTCGTCTTTGCAGCTAAACTAGCACCAAGATCGCTTTCTTTCTTCTTCAAAACAGCTAGTTGCTTCTGAAGATCTTCGATGTGCTTCTCTAGCTTGGCTGCAGTGGACTTGGTCTCTTTGAAATAAGCTACCATCAGATCCAGCTCTTTCTTCTGCTTTTGATAATCCACCAAATTGGCTTCATGAGTGGCCTTGCAAAATTCAGAAGTCTTAAGAGAAGGCTTGAGATCTTCATACTTCTCAAGGGCAATGGCTACATCTCTAGCCAGACCTAGGATTATCTTAAGGATCGGATGAGGAGCTATATTCTCTCGATGCAGCAAATCCAGGTCTTTCATCAATTGATCAACCATGTCTTTTCCATCATCCAGCTCCAGCTCAGTTGTTTGCCAAAATTTGATTCTGTCCAGTGCCTCATTCACTGCTTTGGACTTGGCTTTGCTTGGAGTATCAACCAGCTTCTCAAGTTTCAGCAGCTGAGCATCCAAATCCATAGCCTCAAATTCTGCTAGATCTGGATCAGCATGAGAGGCGGTTTCTGATGAACCTGGAATAGACTGGATTGGCATCTGCACAAAAGAAGACTAGTAAGTTCTTATTCAAGCTAAGGAATAAGACAAAAAGGGATGACAAATACTCACAGCAACAATCATGGGTCTCAAGGGGCTAGTGACAACAGCTATCTCTCCAGCTGGGATGTTCTGTTCAGCTTGAAAAATGAAGACAATGGTTAAAATGCTTAGAGAATGAAACGGGCAGAATCAAGACAGTTACAACAAGAGAGTTACCTCAGGTTCTGGGACAGCTACAGAATATTCTGCCTCCGCATCATCAAGAAGGGCCAGTTCTGATGGAGTCAGATCTCCTCCTTGAGCTTTTTTTTTTGTTTCTTGGCCAACTCGATGCTTTCTGCTATCACTTCAGTAGGGGTCTCCTCCTACAAAAGACATAATTCAGTACAAAAAACTACAAAAAAATATTAAAAGGAATTCTGTTTCAGTCTAAAAGAGAACCTTACCTCTTCCTCCACATCTTTAGTGGTTTCTTTATCCTTTTCTAAAGAAGCAAAAGCCTCGCTCAGTCCATCATCTGATTTTGAGATTGCCACAAGGGCAGCCATAGTTTCTTTCACTTCAATAGTTCCTTTTCTAGGCTTCTTCGTCTTGACAATAGGTGGTGAAGGACTTTCAAGTTCAGCAACTGAAATAGTGAGGGCAAAGTTACAACTCCATACCCAATTCTGATCACAAAGGATAAACAGAAAAACGAAAGCCACAAAGTTACCTGAAGGATGGATCTGGGTAGAACTGTCCTAAATTCTGGCAGTTTCTTTCCTCTTGCTTCTTCTAGCAAAATGAGTCTCTTCTACTTTTTCAGTTTCCTAGCCAGTTATGCCGAAACTTCTTTATCCACATCAGGTCCAAGATTCACTTCCAGATCGGAGGGATCTAAAATAATCACACAGAATCAAATAAAAAATCACATATTAAGAAACATAATTCAACCAACTACAGGCAGAATTGATTAAACTACCTTCAATCACTTGAGCATTTATGCTTAGGATCAATTAAGTTAGGTTCCTCTTAGCCTCTTCCTCGACCTGGATAGCACCTTCTTTCCATTGAGCAAAAATTGTCCTTGCAGAACTGCCTGCATCTGGCACACCAGCAAATCTTGCTTTCCACCAGGCATTGAATTAGGCAGAACTACAAGAATTTGGCTCCCAAGATGGATAAAGGCCATCCACATTGTTGTTAATTTTATTTAATGAACATCTGCAATTCAGGTGCACATCTATACCATCAGCATCCCTCCAGGAAGTACCTTTATTGCAGCCCTTGTAATACTTCACTGGAATCATCTGAGGGCAGCCAAGTTGCCTGGTGCAAAAGTTAGGTTGATAAACCTCTCTACCCAAGTGAGAATTCGGAGGTTTTCCCCCACCAAAAGGAAGGTCCCTCAAAAGCATCACGTTGAGAAACTTCTTCCTGAAGTCAATTCTGGCCTCTGCATCCTCGGGTTCCTTCTCAAACAATCTATATCCAGGCTGAAACCAGGGGTAGCTCCTCCTCAGCACCACTTGCCATTGTGCAGCTGATATCTTCTTGCAGTGCCTAATAAACATCAAATACTTTTCAATGGATCTTTTGGGCACTTCTGCTAACATAAGAGGAAGCGCCATGACTTGATCTTCAAGCAGAGCTACATCAGAAGGCCTCAGTTCTGGAAAGTAGATCTGGAGCCAGATTTGGATAATCCAGAATGCACCTGCAACTCCAAGGTTCAGCAGGCTGTCTAAAGTAGCAGTGTGAAGATTCTTGTACAGGTGGGCCAGAACCGTTGGGCCAAGTCCAACATCCATATGGTTATGCAGAGCTTTAGCCAGGTGCCTGTATTCAAGCAGAACTGCTGAGGAACGATTTGGGAACACGAATCTGTTGAACCAGTACAGAAGAAACAACATGTGTTGCTGATCCTTGTCCCTCTCAGTGCTGAATTTTTTTAAGAAATTTGAGAAGGAGCAGTTTTGGTTGATAAGAGCAGAAGAAATAGTAAACTTCTTGGCCGGCCCTTCACCATTCTTCCTTCTTGGGTCCAACGCAGAAGTCGAAGGTGTTGGTGGCAGAATTCCAGAAGCACATCACAGCAGCCAGTAGGTTATTGTCCTTATTTACTGAGTACTTAGATAGAAGGAGAGCATCATAAATCCCAACCTTCTTCCAGTGAGCTGCATACTTAGGAGTGAGACGGTCAATCCAGTCTGACCACTTTACAGAGCTATTTCTCACTTCGCTTGAGGGGTATGATCGGCTCAAATTCTTGCTAACTCAAGAATGGAAGGTCAGGGAAGGGTTCTGGTAGCACAAAGGGGCCTCATCATCTTCCTTAAAAAGCTTTGCCATCTCTTCAAGAACCTTTCCGAACCAGTGAGGGCCTAGAACAAGCGTGTTGCCAATCAAATGAAGGATGTTTTCAAAAAGATTCTTCTGAGCATAAGGATGAAGTTTGAATGTAATATGAGAACGGTTTATGAAAGTTGATGTATGGTCCTATTCAAGTAAAAGAATTTTGGAATTGGTTTTGGAAAGTGGTTTTATAGAAAAAGGATTTTGTATAAGTATTCAGGAAATGATTTTCATGGAATAGTCAGAAATGATTTTTATGGGATATTCATGGAAGGTTTTCAAACTCACCACAGGAGTATCCCCTAGTTGACTTTAGAATAGTTTGCTCATTTATGACAACGCCCCACGAGTCTCGGGGACGCCTAAATCATGTGGTGCGAGGGGAATTGACGGATTGCACATCTCGGGCTGACTTCGTGTCCCCCGAGTTCTGCGAGGATACACATCTCGGATTGACTTCATCTCCCCCGATTCTGCGAGGCTACGCGTCTCGGGCTGACTTCGTGTCCCCCTAATTCTGCGAGGATACAAGTTTCGGGCTAATCACCCGATTCTATGAGGATACGCGTCTCGGGCTGACCTCGTGTCTCCCTAGTTCTGTGAGGATGTAATATGTATGGTACTTGGAATTGACGGTTTATTGATTTCTCAAGTTGAGTATATCTCTCTGAGTTCTGCTAGGTGGAATTTACGTAATGATACTTGGAATTTACGGATTATGATTGGGGGTATGCCTAGGTGGAGAGTATTTTGAGATTTGAGATGTTTTAAACAGAAATTAATGATTTTATCTTGGATAATTTTTGCTGAAAGCTTTAATACCTATTTCCAGATTTACGAGGAAAATGATTTAGAGTTCTTAAAGTTAAGGATGTTATACTGTTCATAACTGTTTACTTAAATCATGAGTTTGGTTATAACTGAGGAAGTTTGAAGCATGTCTCATTTAACCTATTATTATTGACATAAAGGTGATGGATGATAGATTGTTTAGCAATCAATTTGTGTTGCTCAGGTTCCAACTGATTGATTATAGTTGAAGAGATTGTCATAAGAAAGTGTGTAAGAATATGAATTCATGTACTGTATGGTTTGAACTTAATTTTCTTGAAAAAGAACTACGTGTGGCTTGATCCCTTAGTAAGGGTACGTAGGCAACCTAGAGTTCCTAGGTGCAGCCGCAAGGTTAAATTATGGATAGTTGCTTAGTCAGGTCATATTGGAATTGATTACTTATTTATGTTGTGTAAAAGAGGCATGAAGTTATTGTAATTTGGGTAAATTGTTATGTGGATATTAGATGTGCATGCTGAACGATTGGGAGTTATAATTGCATTTTTACAGGTGAAAATTTATTGGGAAATGTCCATTTTTCAAGGGAGACTCTGTCGAAATTAAGGTAGGAGTCTAAACCCTTTTCCTTTATGAATGCAGTAAAGAGGGAAAAATAGTAAGTGGGCCCGGCGTCGGTTGGATTGTTTGACTGTTCATTTTACGGATTAGGGCAAAAAAGGTACTTTGGTCATTCGTGCCCGGCATCTGCTAGTTGTGGCACAAGGTTCGACACGGATTCCAAAGTTGAATTTGGGTCGGGTCTTGTCATGTTAGGTAATTAGGATTAACAAGCTAGAAGGATTTGGGTGGGATTAGCTTGGTGAAATCGGTACCCTGGTACTTTATCATCGTTGTTTTCATCTATTATATTATTTACTTATTTTTAATTTACTTGCTTAATTACATTTTAATCATCATAATTCTCTTATTGTTTAATTCAATTATAATTAGGAATAAATCATTCTAGTATTTAATAGGTTAACTTGATCTCTGTTGGAACGACACTCTATTTACCACTATATTAATTTGAGCGATATTGTCCACTTGCAATTAATCACATAAAATTTTAGCGCCGCAGCCAGGGATTGACTTAGTTTGTTAATATTAGTATGATTTACTTTCTAACTGTACTTTGCATATTTAAGTAGTTAATTTTTATTTCAGTTATTTTCTTTAGTTGACTTTGATTTCACTTTTCTGGAATTTTGTTTTTAATATTATTTTGTCTTAGGTTCGTTGAAAAAAAAGCACAACAAAGGACAAAAGAACGTGAGGAGCTTCAGACCATCACAACCAACAAAAGCAAAAGAAAGAAAGCCAGCTCGTGGAAAAGCAAGGAGAAAAAGAAGAAAAGAAAGGGGGAAAGCTCAGCACTTAGAAATGAAAGAAGAAAGAAGGATTCACGCTAGCATCTCCAAATCCACTTCACATCAGGATTTCTACTTCTTTTTTCCATTCAATATTCTTCCCCTTTTACAATTAAAGTTTCTTTCCTAATTGTGTTTGGGTTTTTGTTTCCTTATTCAATTCTATTATTTTCTCCTTATTTAAACAATCATTTACCCTTGTTTGCAGGTACATCAACTTGAGCATACAGTGAATGACTGGTACCGGTTCTTCAATTAGCCAACTAGTTGAATTGGAACTTGAGATTGAACAAAAGCTTTGAGAAATTTGTAGGAGACAACGACAAGACAGAGAAAAGAAGAATCAACAAGGGGAAGAAAAGATGGCCCTTGTACCCAATGAAATAATGGGAGACCTTAATATCCCAACAATTCCGGCATCGCCTTCAAGCATCGTTCTCCCTGAAGCAGCCAGGAATTATGAATTGAAAAATATCCACTTTAATATGATGCCTTCTTTCCATGGATTAAGTTCTGAAGATCATTTAGCTCATATATATTAGAGATATTTTTAACATGATTTCTAACATGGCTTTGACAGGGGGAGTCACTGAAAAACATCTGAGGATGAAAGTTTTTCCTTACAGGATGACAGATAAAGCAAAGACGTGGCTGAACTCCTTGAGGCCTGAATTTTTGACTAGTTGGACGGAGATTCGAAATAAGTTTTTGGAGAAATTCTTTTTGACTCAGAAAACTGATGCACTAAGGGATAAAATCATGCAATTCAATCAACAGGGAGATGATTCATTTTCTAAAGCTTGGGAACGGTTCAATAATTTTTTTAATACAATGTCCTCACCATGGTTTGCCTACTCTAGTTCTCATGCGTATTTTTCGAGTAAAGCTATAGTGAATAACTATGCAGGTGCATCTATTAAGAACAAGACGCCAACTGAATGTCAAACTTTATTTGATACTCTAGCTATCGAAACACATCATTCTAATACAAGAGGTAAGCGTACCGGAGTTTACGAAATTGGTAGCTCTAATGCTTTTGCTTCTAAAGAGCATGTTGATGCTATAACCAGTAAATTGGACACCTTACTTGCTATGAATGGGAGAGTACCGACACAAGAGATTTGCTCCATTTGTGCTATTCCCACTCATGCCACCATATCGTGTCCTCATGGAGTTGATTTTCCAGAATTTTTGCAAGAATAAGCCAACATGGTGAATACCTATAGACGTCCCAGCAATAATCCTTTTTCCAACACCCGAATTTTTCATGGAGCAATACTCAGAACGTACAACAACCACCACCTGGCTTTTCGCCTCAAGAGAAGAAAATAAATTTGGAAGATGCTCTTACTCAATTAACTATTTCTACCACCCAATTTATGACTGCAACCAAAACCCAACTTCAGAATCAGAGCGCTTCTATTCGGAACTTGGAGGTGCAAGTAGGCCAACTAGCTAATATATTGAGTGGAAGAAACCAAGGAGTATTGCCAAGCCAACCCGAGGTTAATCCAAAAATTCAAGAACATGTGAAGGCAATCACACTTCGAAATGGGAGACCCATCAAAACCGTTGTAGATTTGGACATAGAAAAGCACCACCGGCAGTTGAGAGATACGGAAAAAGCTTATGAAAATAACCTTTCTGCCATCGGACCACCGCAACCCGTAGCCGTGTGCTCCACCGAAAATTCAGCAAAAACTGAGCACTCACCATCCAAAAATCTCACTCCAAAATCCTACGTTTAGCCAATTCCTTTTTTGCAACGCCTAAAGAAAAATAAGAAAGATGTACAGTTCTCCAAATTTCTTGAAATTTTCAAGAACTTGCAAATTACCGTTCCATTTAGCGAATCACTAGGGCAAATGCCGAACTATGGAAAGTTCCTCAAGGAAATCTTAAGCAAAAGATACGTTTGGAAGATACTGAGATGGTGAAATTGACGGAGGAGTGTAGCATAGCAATACAAAGGCAACTACCACCTAAGCGAAGGGATCCATAGAGATTTTCTATTCCTTGCACCAGTGGCAATATTTCTTTTCAAAAAGCATTGTGTGATCTAGGGTCTAGTATTAATTAAATACCTTTTTCTATAGCTAAAAGAATTGGATTGGGGGAAATTAAGAAAACTGTTATTTCTTTGCAGATGGCGGATAGATCTCTTACATATCCTCACGGCATTTTTGAAGATGTACTAGTGAAGGTGGATAAATTCATATTCCCAGCTGATTTCTTAGTCTTTGATATGGAAGAGGATTGTAGACAATCCAATTATTTTAGGCTGCCCATTCCTAATTACGGGAAGAATGATAATTGACGTAGAAAAAGGCTCTTTGATCCCATGAGATGGTGATCAACATGTGGAATTCAAGGTTTTTGATGCAACCAAGTACCCCATTGATTCGAAATATTGTTTCCGCTTAGAGGCTGCAGACCATGTTTTTCAACGACAATTCATAGTGGACCACACACAAGATCCACTAGAAGCAAGTTTGGTTCATGAGATAAAGATTTTAGGAGAGGAGCCACACATGCTCGAAATGGTGAACTCATTGGAAACCAAGGCCGTCCCAAGAACCATTGCCGCACCAACCCTCACTTTGAAGCCATACTTGGAAGAAAATTTCAATCAACAAAAGGAGACATATGGTCCCCATGATCCGAGGTGATCATTTTCAAAAAAAGTCAGGCTAGGGACTATAAACCAAGCGCTTGTTGGGAGGCAGCCCAACTAGGTACCTTCGTTCCTTTCTTTTCATTTTTATTTTTATTATTTTTTTCAGTCCCTTTATTCCTTTACTACTCGTTACATGCATCTACTTTAAACATTGAGGACCATGTTTAGTTTAGGTTTTGGGGTGGAAAACTTTCGTTTTTGTTTTTGTTTTTGGCGCCTGTTGTCTTCTTCCGTTTTTCGTGCTGAATCCAACAATATAAAGAACATTTAAATTGGATGTTTCGTTTGAAAGATAGAGCTGTTTTAATGCACAGAGGTCACCAGCCTACGGGCTCTGCATAAGGTCTATATTGCTGGCCATTTTTCTAATTTTTCTGAGCTGATTTTCAAATTCTGATCTGAATGGAAGTTCTGGGTTTTTCTGTCTAGTTTCTAAGCGTATAAGGCTTGTTAAAATCCATTAAGTAATTTTCAAGTTATGAACAAATAACCGAACATCTGTCAAAACTGTTGATCATATTGCTTTTACTAAAGTGTTGCCATGAAGGTTTATGCATCATAATTTAAGCACTTCACATGGCCATGCTTCAAGCATTTTGATGGACAAGGTAGCTATATTTGGATGATTGTGGAGAAATAGTGGAGACTACCCCTGTGAGAGGCTTGAACCGAACTTCCATTCCTAGAGAGAGTATTTGAGTTCTTATTCACTATTTCTTTCTTTCTTATTTAGATTGATCTCAATTAGGCTTTTGAATTGAATACTGAGAACTAATCTATCTTTTGTAGGAATCATTTTATGATTTTACTTTTGAGTTTGATGGACCTTGAGAGATGATGTTAGACTATGTATGTTTTAACCACTAAATAAGCCTCATATCCTACCCTTGTTTTGCCATCAACCCTTTGAAGCCAAACACTTAGCCATTTCTTTCATCACCCACATTATTCCTTACCCCTTTTACCCTCTTTTTAGCCATACCCTATAACTTGGGAGATGCCATGACAAGTGAAGACAAGGATGAAGGTTGAGCTCTACATCAACTAAAGAGGTGGCGTGTACCGACGAAATATGTGCTTAAAATTCAAAGAAAAAAAAAGGAAGGAAAAATATATAATAATTTTTTTTTAAAAGAGAGAGATATAAAGAAAAAGAGAAAAAAAAAAGAAGTCAAAAAGAGAAAAATACATTCAAAAGTTGAAGTCAAGAAAATGAAGCATATCAAAAATCTTGGACGCCTTTGTGAAGTAAATTTGAAGAGCCAAGCCATATAACAAGATAAATGCCTTGCTATGTCTCAAGTTCTAGTATTTCCTATCGTTTCTTTCATAGCCCATAACCTAGTCTTACATTACAACCATAGTAAAGACCTAACGAATCTTTGGGGATTTCTTGCTTGAAAGTGGAGGCATGTACTTTATCTATGGTTCTCAGTGTTTGATTTCTTTTCCATGAGATCTATTTTCAGAAATTGCCATTTATTCATTTTGGATGCATATGTGTCTTATATTTTGATTTCTTTACCTAACTTCATTCACATATGCAAGGTAACAGTGCAACCTTAGGTTCTGTGAGAAAATTGAGTGTTATCCAGTGAGGCCTAAAGTCAAGGCGAATTTGTACACACGCCAAGTGTGGTTATCTTTTTGTCAGAATGCTTGGAGTATTGGCCTTACACTTTACACTATGGTGCATTTTATTTGTAGTGGCATAACTTTAGTTTTGAAATTATGATTAGCATTCATTGGTTATTATTAGTTTGATTGGAAGTACTACGTTAATGGATTTGTTTTGCAAGGAGCGTTTGTGGGCATCGTGACTGGTAAACCCTCAGGAGACACAACTCCTCCTACTAGGGACACCTAGAGGTTTAAAGGCTTGTGGCACATGCTAAGTGTCATCGAGATTGCCTGCGAAAGTGGTTTAGTTTAGTTAGTTTGTTTTAATTCTTTTTTATTTTCAGTTTTGCTCGAGGACTAGCAAAAGATAGGTTTGGGGGTATTTGATAAGCGTATATTATATCTCTATATATATATATATATTTTGGTATCCCTTTTACCTATTTATTTATTGTTATTATTTATTTAAATTGGTTGTTTTAATATGTTTTGTGAGATTTGTGAAAGATTTGTGGAATATGAGAAATTGAGCTAAAAATGGAAAGAAGATGAAGATTGGAGATTAATTGGAAAGAAGCCAAGTCATTCCTTTTGTCGCAAGGAATGTTGTCAAATTTCCTAGTTCAAGATGGTTCAAGTCTTACCAAGTCAAACAAGGAGAAATAAAGAAGACCCTAAATTAGTAGGAATCCTATTTTTATAATAATTGTAATTATATCTTAGAGATGTAGGATTTCTAGGAGTATTATAAATAGGGAGTTTTGATCATTTTGAAAGGACGAGCCCCTTCTACTCCACCTACGCCATCAAACTCCTACATACTCATACTCATAGCCGAAAACCCTAAGGAGAACAAGAAGAGAGCTTGCGCAACCTTGGCGTCAACTCGGAGAATTCGGTGCCACTCATGTCTTCATCAACCATCATGATTCTCCATAAGTCCCTCATGAACTAATTTCTTTTTACTAGGGCTACGATGTAGCCTACCTATGAATACTCAAATTCTTTGATATTGTTAATTTTATTTATCTATACATGTTGAGTGCTTGTTACCGTTCTTAATGTTTTCAATTAATTGGCCACTAATTGTATGATTGGAAGAATTAGGTTGAGACCGGAAGGAGATTCCTAATAAAAAGCTTCTTGTAACAAGTACCATAAATTACATAGCCGACTAGGAAGATTAGGTTATGGTTTGTGTAATCTTTAATGTTTTCCACAAATCTTAATGGGTTCTTAGCTATCTAAATCTATAACTAGGAAAATAGTGGGTTGACTGTGAGGAACACAACTATATAACTCGGAAGAGAGTATTGGTAAGGTAAGGGAAAACGATGATCAGCATGTTAGGTAATTAGGATTAACAAGCTAGAAGGATTTGGGTGGGATTAGATAGGTGAAATCGGTGCCTTAGTACTTTATCATCTTTGTTTTCATCTATTATATTATTTACTTATTTTTAATTTACTTTCTTAATTACATTTTAATCATCATAATTCTCTACATAAATAAATCCTCTTTGAGAAATGTAGGCGGGGGAAAATATTTATCTTTGTAAAAAGTAAAGCCTATTTTAGCGGTGATTGGATTACTGTTATTAATAAAACTAAAGTTTAGCCCACTTCGCTTCCGTACCTTTTACCCTTGATCAGTCCTTTGTCTTCCTTCTCCTAGTGTTGCATAGTGCCCTGCCACTGTGCCTGCTAGCTTCACAGGTCGCCTAGACGCTTCTCAACCTACCGGCAATATGGACTCAACACGCCATCACGGCTTCAATGGTCCCAACACCGAGGTGGTCAATAGCGAGTAGCAGCTAAGATTGGGTTGACGAAGGATTTTGATTATTTTGGTAAAGAGTTGGACTTTGAGTGGAATAAACAGAACTTTTATTAATAATAATAATACACTCAAGCCTATTTGGGCTTTATTTTTTTACAAAGACAAATGAGGGTTTTTAGTTCCTCTTTTTTTTTCTCTCTTTTACAATCTTTTCTATTCCCTTTTTTCGATCTTTCTCCGATGCCCTCTCTTTCGCCTTCTCTTCTTCTTATAGATGCGGGCGGACACCAAATCTTTCTCCAAATTGCTTTGGGAATCTCCTGACATAATTGCTTATGTTATTCTGCCATGATTGAGTCTTCGTCTGTAGCCTTTGCTTTTGAGTAGAAGCGACAGACTTGTCGTTTATAATGATTGTGCTGGCAGTATTTCTTTTGTGAATCTTCCGCGCTTGGTAATAGATTTTCGTCAATATACTTTATATTGACGGTGAGGAATCGCTCGGCAGCTAGCGGAGTGGTCTTTGTCAATTGTGTAATCAGCAGGCTGGAATATTGCTTTCCAGAAGAATACATCTGAAAGGGTCGCTTCAAAGCATTTTCCATTCGTATCTTTATTGCCGACAAATCTTTTGCTCTTTTCTCGTGCACTTCTTTATCTGTGAAAGCTAGATAAGATCGCCTTTTTCCAGGAATGGTTATCTGTTCTTTTACACATTTGGATAAAATCATAAAATTATAGGCAGGATATTTATGATTACAGTCAAAATCAGGCCCTGCACTAAAACAACTTAATCGAAGAGTATCATCTCTTTTAATCGTTGGATTATGCTCATAATTATCTTGTACTCCAATCTTTATCCACTTAGGCAAAGCAGATAACTCATTGAATGCTGGTGTTTCAAGATATATTTCTCCCAACATTCCAAACTCATAGGCATCTCGAATCTCTGCAGGATTAGCTCCTCCAGTAAATCTAAGTTTTGGATAAAATCCAGAAAAATCGATGAAACGGTTTTCACCATTTTGAATCTGATAAAATTTCATCATCTGCTCCTGATATAATTCCAAGCAAGGTGGATTTTTGCTTATTATAGAGACAGTACTTACAAAGACCTGCGAAGGTGTTGTAGATACGGCCTTTTCTTTATCTTTAGAGGAAACTGGTTCCTGAGAATCTTTTGACTGAGGAATTGTGCATTCTGTGAACAGATTCCGTAATTCCTTTTCAAGATAATCATAGCGTGCCATAGCTCACTGTGTATATCGAATATGGCTTTCAGCTATATCAACAATCTCTTTGGAAGATCCTGTCTTTAAGGACTCTTTTAAATCTATAACACTGCTGCTTATTCCAGATAAGCAATCTGACATGTCTGAAATCTTGTTTGAGCAGAGCTCTTTAAAATCTCTAAACTCCATCTCGCGTGAGGAAATCTGCAAGGATATTCTTTGAGGATTTAATTACCTCAATGTCAAATATATATTCAGCACAATAAGATTGCCATCTAATCAGTCTTTTATACTCAGGTGTACTTGGAAAATTCTTTTGCAGAAAGGTTTTAACCTGGGTATTATCAGTTCTTAAAATAAATCTTTTTGGTAATAGAAAGTATGAAAACTTTTTAAATCCTTTTACTACTGCTAGCAACTCTTTTTCATTGATATGATACCTTTCTTCAGTATCAGTGAACGTCCCTGAAGTAAACCTGCAAGGAGTTTCATTTATTGTCACATCCCGGCCCGGGCTTGACCACTTCCCGGGCTCAACTCCGCCATAGCACGATATTGTCCGCTTTGGGCCCCCCTCTCTGCCCTCACGGTTTTGTTTTTGGGAGCTCACGAGCAACTTCCTAGTGGGTCACCCATCCTGGGATTGCTCTAGCCCTCAACTCGCTTAACTTCGGAGTTCCAAGGAATCCGAAGCCAGTGAGCTCCCAAAAGGCCTCGTGCTAATTGGAGGTGGGCATGTACATATAAGGCTTATAGGATCCCCACCCCTGGGTGATGTGGGATCTTACATTTATATTCTCAATTTTCTTTAAAACAACGCTCCAGCATTTTTCCGAAGCATCCGTTTCAATTATTAAATTATCAGTATCTAAAGGCATTGATAACTTAGGCAATTTTGAACACTTATTTTTTAAAATATTTACTGCAGATATTAAATCAGTAGTAAACTCAAAAGGTGTATTTTTCCTTAAAAGCTTTTCAAAGGCTTTCGATGCTCTGCTAAGTTTTCAATAAAACTCTCAGCATAGTTAAGTACACCCAAAAATCTTTGCAATTGCTTTACATCTTTTATTTTATCAGGGAAATCATTAATTTTTTTAGTAATATGCTCCTGCATTTCAATCCCTGTTTTGTCAATAATTAAACCAAGAAATTCGATCTTGTCTTTAGCAAATACAGATTTTTTATCAGAAAGTACCAATCCATGTTCAAAACATTTATTAGCAAAAACATTTAAATGCTTTATATGCTCAATTAGATTTCTTGAACTTATCAATATATCATCTACATAAACATGTATGAAGTCAAATTGCTTAAAAATATTATCCATTTTTCTCTGAAATATCTGAGGTGCATTTTTTAGTCCTAAGGGCAGAACTATCCATTCATAATGACCTTGAGGCGTAGAAAAGGCTGTCAGAGGTCTCGACTCATCTGTTAATCGTATTTGATAAAATCCTAACTTATAGTCAAACTTGCTGTGAATCTTTTGTCCTCTTGTCATATTTATTAAAGTATCTTTATGAGGCAAAAAGTACCCATCAAAGATAGTAACAACATTTAAAGCTTTATAATTAATTACCATCCTGGCTTTTCCTCTTTTTATCTCAGCATGATTCCTTACCATAAAGGCAGGGCTGCTATGCGGACTTACGCTATCTTGGATTAGCTTGAGATTTAGTAATTCATTTATCTGAATATTAAACTCTTTAACGTCTAACTCATTATGTCTCATGGGTTTTACCCTGATTATCTTGTCTTTGTCCTGTAACTCTATATGGGCTAATATCTTATTTTTCTCCCAAAACTTTTGAGGGTTTATGGAGTAACATCGACTTATCCTTTGTTTTATTAACTCTAGTCCTTCTTGTAATTCTATCTCCAGACTTTTAAACAAGATTTTATCTAACTTTAGCATAGGTATGGGTTCAAAATCACTCTTCTTTTGCACTAAGCTATCACCACGCTGGTTGCGCGGTTGAAAACACAAAGGGATTTTTCCTTAAAGGCTTGCTTCAATCTGTATACATGAATCCAATGATTACATGGTGTTAACAATCTTAATGAAAATCTGTCATGATTAAAGATAACTTGTCGAAATGACTGCAAAAAGTTATTTCCAAACAAGATATCAACTCCTGTATCGTAGAAATAAATTGGAGGAGTTTTAATAAAAAAATTTCCAATAATAATTTTTGCTTCTGGAACTCCTTCGGTTAATCTTATGTATTTATTTGAAATATCTCTTCCTCCTATTTGAGGTAATTGCTGCTTATAAGGGTCAGGGAAACAACTTGGTTTACACAAACAAGTCCCTGCTCCTGTGTCTATATATGCTGCAAAATATTTGGCTTTAAACTCTTTATAGGTTAGACCTATAGGTATATAAATCGAGTATCTACTAGTCATTTTGAGATTCTAATGACATGCTGATCTATATAAAAGGTTAAATCATTTAAAGAAGTTTTCCACGGTTATACCTTTTCAAAGAAAGTTGATCCTAACACAATTTCTTTGTTAAGTGAATTATCCAAAAAAGAATCGATTTCTATCTCATGTATTCCTAATCTTATTTTAACAGTTACAGCTTTTCCACCGTTAGTCTTATCAAATAAGGTGACTATCTTTGGGTCTATATAACTTTTAATCATGTTTGTATTAAATACTATCGTGATAGGAATCCATTCATAAATATTCCAGTACTCGGCTTTAGCTCGAAGTCTATTATCTATATGTGAATCGCTACTAATCGTAGAACAGCTTCCTAAATCTATACTTCTTCTAGAAGTGCATTTTACTAGGGAATCTGTCCATTCTAACAAGACGGGTTCTTCTGATCCTAAGATCATGGGTTTATCACAGGTGTCTAAGTATAAATCTCTATTAATGTTAATTGGAAATTGTTCTGGTTTATAAATTTGGCCTAAATCTTGGAATAGAGTTGGTAATGAAATATATTCATTATCTTTAAAGCACTCTGCTGAATGGTGCGTATTGCTTAAAGCATAAGATATCTGATAAGTAATCGAATAAGGCCTATTACCTTCTCTCATAAAATCTTTCCTTTCAAAATCTTGCAGTAGAGTTAATACTCTATTAAATTGTTTATCATTAAAATGATAACTGAATTTAGGATGTATCGAGAAAATTAATTTTCGATATTTTAAATTTCCATGTAAAATCCCTAAAGTGGCCTCCTGCTTGTTTATTATTCTATTGTCTAATACAGCAAGCGTTATAGGAGTATCTAATCCTTCTCTAAAGGTTGCTCGTATAATAATCTGTATGGCTCCTATATGAACCCAACCAATTGTATCTCGAATATCTTTGGGGAGTTTCTGAATATGCTCAGAAATCTCTCTTTTTTCTAGTAAAGGTATTTCTACTTTATTAGTCGTATATCTATTGTCTAGAGCCTTTTCTCGTAGACTTACACCATAATACATATGATGCTTTCTTTTAAAAAGTCCAAAAACTCTATCAGTATCTATAAATCCTGTTTTTTCTTTTATATTATGAACAGTCGTTTGAATCTTTTGATACAATTTTCTATCTATTAAGGCTGACTGAGAAAATTCTCCTCCTAGATCGTTCATACTTTGGTTGATCACACCCCCTGAAGAGGTATCTAAAGAATTAGATAACTCTTTAGTAGTCATCGGAATCTGTGTCAGAAATTAACTCGAATAAACTCTCATCAGAGGATAAATTATCAAATTGATTTATTTGAATAAAATCGTGATTAGTAATCATTTCTTCTATGACTGGATCGACTAGAATCAATTTTCCTGAAAATTTATTGGGGCACTCATTTGCATAGTGTCCTATTTGGTTACAGGCATAACAACGACAGTCTTTAAGGTCTTTAGACTTTTTACTCGTTTTCTTAGGATTTCTTTTATATACGGGTCTTTTATAAAATCGTCTTTTCGAACTTGAGGGTTTCTTATAAAACCACGGTTTTCATTTTCGAAAATATCTTTTTGGCTTATATGGCCTCTTTTTTCGGGTAAACTTTGGTAAACTGCCAAAAGTTGTCGGTAGACTATCACTCTTACAACATAAAGGCGTTTCTTTCTGTTTTATTAATCTTTTTGACTTTTTTATCACTACAGCTTGATTACACCATTTACTTAATTGTTCCTTAAGGTAAGAGACTCTTCTTCCTAAAGTATCCATAGTGGTGATAGGGTAATCTTTCAAGAGGTTTGATCCCCATGGATGTGGTATCTTGCTAAAAAATAAATCCAAATACATAATATTTCCAATAGCTTCTGGGCAATGATAATAATAGGTAGTAAATGCACAAATGTATTGATCTAATGCACATATATCGTTTAACTCTAATCGTAATAGAGCATCTCTATATTTGATCTTTGTTAGATCATCTTGAAGGTTTATATAACCTTCTCCTAAGAATTCATGCTTGAATCCTAGCACAAATCGGCTTATGATCGTACCTATATCTTCACCTGAAATAATCATATTTTTATCTTCTTCGGTCTGCGCTTTCCAATGTCTGGCCGCACTTCCTAATAATGTCATTTCTATGAATCTTATTGCATCCTGCAATGCCCATTTATTAATACTTATGGCTACTCTTACAGAAGTTTCCCATTGATCTATTGTTGATTCTATATCGTTTTGGCAATCGAGATTTAGGTAAGTTACAAAAAGATTGATTCCTTCGGCTTTCGTCTTATTAGCAGGGGTTTCTTCTGCATTTTTTAAATTGCTATAGATTAATCCTGCTCCCTGTGTAGGGTTAGTCCTTCTCTGATGTTGATAGTTGACATCATAATCATAATCACTAGTGCTTGCTTCAGGCTTAGGATTACGAAGCGGATCTTCTTCTAAAGCATTAAGCCTTAGCTGACTTAATAGATTAGAAAAATCATTAATCTCTTCTTCAGATAAATCTTCTAGCTTATACTGGTCCATCTTTCTTTTTATTTAAAAAGGAGGTATCACTGAGGTTAGCACTATAAAAGCTCGGGTTTAAGCCTTTTCTTCCTACAGTAGAAAAGGTATTTTCGGTTAAGCTTAATAGCTGTTTAATCTCTTCAATAATCTTGTCGTAATATTGAATGGTTTTTTGTATCTCCCTAAGGTCTCTCTCTACCTTGTTTCCACTAGGTTCTATTTCAGAATACTTATCCATTATGACAAGTCGTATGGTGACGGTCCATAATATCTTCTAATCTTTCAAGATGTCTATTTAATCTTTGTATTTCTTGCCTATGATTATTAACATGGGTTCTGACTATCTCTATGGCTTCTATAGGTATATTCTCATCGGCTCGAAGCTTATTTAATCGATTTCTGTAGTAGTCTCTCAGATCTTCTTGATCTTGATCCCTGTTGGAACGACACTCTATTTACCACTATATTTGTAACATCCCGAACCAAAATTTAATAAATAAATTCAAATAAAATAAAATAAATAAAATAAATAAAATTAATTAACTTATATTGGAATTAAAATTTTATTTTTTTAATTAAGGGCAAAAAGGTCATTTTAAGTTTGGAAAAGAATTTGGAAAAACGAGTTGCGCCGTAACCTCCGGCTCGTCGATACGAGTTCGTAAACACGCGGCACACTCAATTCCGACTTGTAACGAGCCCGAAAACATCTAAAAACGTAAAGGACGTATAGATAATTTTAAAAATTGTTTTAAAACCCTAAATACCCACCTGGCCCAATCAGATTGGGCAGCCTCTCTCTCTCTCTCTCTCTCTCTCCTCCCTCTCGGTTTCTCTCTCCTCTCACCCCGATCTCTCTCTCTCTCTCTCTCCATGCGGTTTCAAAATTTTGGATGGCGAGAACTTCGCTGTCCAGCCACCAATTCCGAAGCCACCACCACCAAAATTCCTCTCTCTCTTCCCTCTATCTAGCCCAACCTCTTTCCTGTTCAATTCAAGCCGGTTTGTCGACTGTGTCGACTTGAAATTTTGGCCACTTCGGCGACTTTGGTCGTCGACCAAGGTATGATCCCTCATCCTTTTTAAGTGCTCTAACTGATTTGAGGGTTAGTTTCAATCGATTTTGGTGTTTGATTGTGATTCCAGATGTTGCATGAGGTGCAGCAGCTCAGAGTCTAGTACTTGGACAATGTTTTCAGGGAAGGCTGATTGCACCCATCTAATAACGTTTTGCTCTCCTGTGAAATTTTCATGGGTTGGGCTTTTTCCAGTAAACAACTCGTACAACACCACTAAGAAACTGTCTGTATCTCTAGCTATCGATGGTTTTTGTCCAAAACCATACTATGCATAATATTTCACGAAACCTTACTATAAGGTAAACCAAATACTTCAAATGAGAAGAGGGTTGCTTAATACTGACCTGGGGGCATGTATCCTATGGAACCCTTTAGGACATTTGTGGAGCTGAGATCGTTATTGCCAGTTATTTCTATCAGCAACTTGGCCAGCCCAAAATCTCCAATTTTTGCAGTCATATCTCTGTCCAGAAGAATGTTTATGGGCTTTAAATCACAGTGTGTCACTGCAACTTCGCAATCATGATGCAGATAATCCAACCCACAAACAACATCAATGGCCACATTGAGTCTGTCCACAATGTTCAATCCATCTCCATTTGCGTTCTTTCTATTACCCTTAATCCAATCTTCTAAGCTCCCATTACTCAGATACTCATATACCAAAGCAAGAAACTCCATGTTCTTAAAGTCCATGCTAGAGCATGATGTGATCAGCTTAACAAGATTCTGGTGCCTTGTGCTCCTCAGTGCCTTACACTCAGCCAAAAAACTCTTCCAGGATGCTGTCTTTCTTATATCAAGCACCATCACTGCAACTTCAATTCCTTCTCTTAGACACCCTTTGTACAAAGACCCAAAGCTCCCACTTCCAATCAAATTCTCCTGGTTGAAATTTCCGGTTGCCCCACGGAGCTCTTCATATGTGACCATTCGATGCTGCCCTGTTACCACTAAATCAGAAGTTGCTGCAACTCTTGCTTTGCTTTTCCTAACATAGAGCAAACAACCACCCATAATGCGTATTGTTGTAACTGGGACCAGTACTTTTCTCCTATGATTACTTGCAGCACTCTCCACACAAGAAAAATGTAGGCAGAGCTTTGGGTTGCCTTCAAGATGGACACTAGAGATATTTTTAACAAATATTCCACCATTAGGAATTACTCCTAAGGGATTAAAGGAGAGGTTCAAGTAGTTGTTGGAAATTTAATATTAACTAATATTAATTTTATTTGAATGAAAATTAATAGAGTTCATTGGACCATGGTGTCCTTTTGCCAATTTTTAGGAAGAGGTATTAAAACACCTGTTTATTCAATGGATGCATTAGTTGGTTTTTTATATTGGGACATACCCTTTTGGAAAGGGTTCTTTAGTATCTATAAATAGAGTAGTCTTCCTGCAATTAAAAAATTGAATTGATTCAGTTAATGTTTATCCATTTGAATACAGAGAGTCTTAGTATAGTCAATGATTATGGTCTGTGATGACAGGACCCGACCCGAATTCCCCTTGGAATCCGTGCCGAACCCTGTGGTTTTCCGACATTCGACAGATGCCGGGCCCACTTACTAAAGCAACACTCTTCCTACTCCAAGTCAAAGGGAAAAGGCGAGACTTACGCGAAATTTCGGTGAGTCTCCCTGAAAAACTGACTTACCCAAAAACTTCAACTCGCCAAAGCGACACGCTTTACAACCCAAGCGCCCGGCAAACAAATTACGAATACACAATAGGCCTCCGGCCTTCAAATCCAACCCTAATGGGCGGTAACATAGCATATCTAAGGGCAATTGAATTTAAACAATAAATTCAACCTTAAGAGAAATGGACATAGAAGTCCTACTCTTCGGTCGAAACTCACGAGAAGGAAAGCTCGGCTTGAAAGTTCGATTCGCGGTACTACAGCCTGGGGGCGCAAAACAGAAAAGTGTGAGTGGACGAAAAACAAGTTTCAATACTTAAAACAACATACTAACCCCACCTTTTAATTTAAAAACAATGCAAAACAATGCAGTTCAACCCTTTGTATACGTAGTTGGTTTTCTAACCCAATATTTCAAAATAATGAAAGAATAATTAAATTTCAAACCTTTTTCGTTTCCTTTCCCCGAGGCATAACCTCCCAAAACTGGTCCGCATAAATATAATTATAAATAGAAACCACTTGAAATCCGTGAGCACGAAAATCAATAAAATTCTCGTAACAAAACAACATTAAAGTCCCAATAAACAAGACGACTCCACGGAACCCAAAACAACAACAACATAGTAACAAAGTACGCACACCTTAAGTAGACTTCACCCCTTTGCTTTCCCATACTCAACCAACCGCATGCCCATAGGCACTGCAGGCGAGGAAGTATCCTCACCGAAAGAAAAGAAGAAAGAACTATAATAATAATAATAATAATAATAATAATAATAATAATAATAATAATAATAATAATAATAATAATAATAATAATAATAATAATAATAATAATAATAAGACTCTCACACCAATATTTGTACCGGGAAACAATCCCAGGGGACCATTTGGTGAACCACATAGAGGAGTCCTCAACAACCATGTGGCCAGGAACGAGCCGTCCAATCGGGACTAAGCTTATCAGCACGTGCAGCAGAATCCTCAATACTAGTACGCTGTGACCAGTCCTACGCACGCAGACTACCCCACTAAGGGTCTACGGTCACACCCAATCAAGGGTGCACCGGTATCCGACATATCCAAGTATCCATTCCATCACGTATCCACTTTCCAAAGTTCCATAACCGGGGGAGGTACATAGGGTAGTGCTTACAGCACTTCAACTGACAAAACCACAACCCACTCACTTTCCAACATAATCACACCCACGTACCCCACACATAACCAGACATACATATAAGTATACAATCTCCAAAATATCATAACTCAAGATACTTGCAACATGCCAAAGACCCGAATATGTATACACCAAAACTCAATACCCAAAGTATATACTCAAATTAATCACAAAACCCAAATACTAACATGAATTCCGATAATATGAACAAATATTATAATTCCTTAACAAAACGATAATATGACCCCAATATGTATAATTAAAATATAAGGAACCAATTCTTAAACATATTATTTTAACTCATCGCATAATTCAAGATATGTGATTGAGATGTAAATACGACTCTTCAAAGTATAGCCCAAATATTCCATTCAAAAGATAGATAAAAGCTTCCCAAAAATACAATATACATATATATATAGATTCCCAAATGTATAGAACATAAATTCCCGAAGATAAGGACTCACAACATTCATAACTTCCAAATATTAAAGATTTCCCGTTGAGTCCATAAATAAAATAAAATAATAATTCTAAAGTCAAATCCTCCAACTATATAATCCATTCCCGACATTTATAGGAATAGGGTTGCCCGAATGTTCAATTAATAATATAAATATAAGTTTCTTAGTAATATACGTATAATTTCCCAAATGTATAATTTATAGGTTCCCAAAAGTATAGAATGTAACTTCTTAAAAATATAACATATAACTTCTCAAAGTATAGAATATAATCTCCCAAAGATATAGGATATAGATTCTCCGAATGTATAACTTATAGGTTCCCAAAAGATAGAATATAAATTCTTGAGGATATAAAATATAGATTTTACAAATAGAGAATATAATATATATATATATATATATATATATATATATATATACTTTCCCAAAGGTATAGAAATAACCCAAGATATCCTTCACTTCAAATATTAAGGTAAATAGAAAAGTTCCCTAATTAAATTCATATAGGAATCCCAAGATTCAAATAACCAAATCATATAAGCTTCAAACCCGGCAAAGCCATACACCTCAACTTATCAAAAATAATCAAAGTATAAATAACCATTCTTAAAATATAGTAACCAAACCCAAAGCATTTGTAAATCTCTCATATTTCCCATAATCTCCAAATTTATAATTTAATGACCATATAAAACTCCAATGTCACAAAACCAAAGAAATTCACAATTCAAACCCAAACCGAAACTATAACCCCACATATCATCCAATACTCACACTAACCACAAATCTCATTATTTGAAGATAATCCAATATATTCAATAAATGCCAAAGATCCGATATTTAATCAAATTTAAAATATAACCAAATAAAGCCCAAGAACCAAAACATGCATAAGCTCAAATATAAATTATATTCAAATAATTCCATCAAACCAATTTCACAATTTAAAACGATATTTAAATTCCAAAAGTCGAGATAAATCATTTTATATGCAATCCAATTTATTCTTTAAAATAATGCACGTTTAAAAACAAAGTCTACTCACTGATGGTCCCATGCTGCTTAACCCTGAAAAGAATCTTGCTTGCTGAGTACGAGAAGCCCGAGTACCTAATCGAAAAAACGAGGATTCGATTAATCACAGTGAACCGAACGAGAACTTAAATTCAAAACCCTAACTTTTCTTGAGCTCAAGTGTGCGTGCACACTTAGACGAAAGATTCTAAGGTTAACAACGCTAAAAGAATCACGATGCGACCTCGGGAGACGCTCAGTCAACTCCTGGGTCAAACTTAGTCAAACTTGGTCAATCCGGGGCCCCCGGGGGCCCACGACCACCAAATGGATCCAAACGTCCTTAAAGATCCAACAAAGTCACCTAATCACGTCCCGAAGGTTTGGTCTCGACCAAACGGTTGGATTTCTCACGATCGTACGATCGGACGGTTTCCGGGACACCCAACCTTAAAGTCGATGATTCGGAACATCCGGGGCTCCAAATCTCGATCCGCGAGTTCCTACACGATTCTAGAGGTTCAAGGAACAACATATTTGAAATTGGAATCGATCCAACGGTCCAAACACGTTGAACCCCGATATCGCCTATTAGGCTTAATATCCGATCAACGGTCATACGATCTCCAATTCCAAATCCAAGCGTACCGTCGCACTCGGGACGACGTAGGGATAATTTAGAAATAGTTTTGGGCCTTCACAAGTGGGCCCACGCGCCGCCACACGCGCTGGCAGCGCGTTGGGTGTCCAAAGCGATTACGGCGACGACCCAACTCAAAATTTTCCTGCACCCTTCCTACCACAGATCAAGCACAAGGAGAGGAGCAACTTACCCTTCTTGGTGGACGGCCAATTTGGCCGGGAAACGGGTCAAAACCTCAAAAATCTGATCGAAAAACCTAGAAAATTCTAGGTTTCGATCTGAGCTCACGCCTTGGAATTGGGCCGGATCCTTCAAGGGGTATGGAGTATGGAGGGTGGGGAAGAGTTTGGGTGAGGTGGTGAGGCCGGCCGTGGCCGGTGGTGGCCGGAAAAACCCTCGAAACCACCGGCAAAACTGGGCAGTTTTTCTGGGTTCATTTTCTCTCAAACTTCCGGGTTAAACACAGGGTTTCGGGGTTTGATCTACCCATAGAAATGTAGGGGGAGATGAGAGGGAGAGATCAGGGGTGGTGGCCAGCCCTGCCGTGGCCGGAGACGAGCGCACACGCCGGCCAAAGTGGCCGGTTACTGTGCTGCGAAAACAGAGGGGAGGGGGGGTTTCGGGTCTGAGAGGGGAAGAGAGAGTGCACTGTGCACTCGCACAGTGATTGGGCCAGATTTTAACACCAATTGAAAATTCCAATTTTACCCCTTTCAGTTTCTAGAGGTTTCCGAGTTCGCTACATGTCGCGATCGAGCGTGCCACGCGTCTATGAACTCGTTTCGACGAGCCGGACGCAATGGCGCAACCCGTTTCGCCAAATTCTTTCCCGAAATTAAAGTTGACCAAATTGCCCCTTTTATTTATTAAATTCCAATTAATTCCAATTTTATTATTTTAATGATTTTAATTCCCTTTTTAATTACCAAATTCAATAACTCCGTTAATTAATTTTTAATTTTTAATTTTTCTTATAAAATGGGTCAGGGGTGTTACATGTGAAAGGCAAGCTCCAGTAACCATAAGCACCTGTGTGGGGCGTAATTCGTCTTAAGGTCAGAGTGTCCAACACTTGCCTCAACTCAATTTTTCTGGTTCTTCTAATCCATATTATGTGGTTTCTTCATTGTGTATGTTTGTAAGCATGTGTTAATTTTTAAGCTTGAATTGAATGATTATTTCTGAATGTCTGTGTGGTTAAAATATAGCAATTAGACCCAATTTTTCCAACAATCTTAAGACGAATTATTTATGGTTTAGTTGCTATATTTGAAGTGTTACATAAACTTGAGATTAAATTAGTTGCTTTTATCGAATGCCTAGTTTAATTTCAACTACATCTTTTGAATGAAGAAGTTGTCACTAGTTATTGCACTCTATTTTTAAGTTGTTTCAGATTGTGACTCTTGGATATGTCATAATCAATTAAGAGTTGTCATGGCCTGTGTATATATTTGTGGCAGTTCCATGCGTTGGAACAAAATCTTGTATGTAACTTTTCAAACGGAAAGTTGCTATGATATTCGCTATGACGAATTGCATACCAAACTAAGTGGTTTCGAGTTCCACTATCATTATGCAGATTTGGATGGCTTCAAGGTACTGTTAAGAAACCATTTGATGTTTTCTATCATAAACGGGTCTTAAGGCTATGAAGATGTCCATCGGTTACACAAAACCAGATTTTGGGTTGAGTCCTATGAAGCACGGATATGGATAAGGATACGGCGATACAATACGACACAACACGGGGATACGACAAATCTCTAAAAACTAGGATACGATACGTCGTGGATAAGGCAATTAAAAAATATATATTTTAAAACAAATTTTAAATATAAAAAATAGTGTAGCATTTTGGATTTTCTTTTCTGATTATTTATATTTTTTTAGTCCGGTATAGCTGTTTTCACCCAAACATATCATTACCCAAAACCCATTAATACTATTTTAATGGAAGGCAGAGCATTTCCTAATTCCTACCCTCAGTCAACGGCCAAGATTGGATATGTGATGAATCTAACAGTCAGCTCATCTCTCTACCTGTCCTCTTGAGTAGACGAGAAGCTCAAAGCCCAGCTCTCCTATCCGATAAAATCAAATAGCCTCAAACGGTCCATGAGCTCTCACAAAGTCTCTCTCTCTCTCTCTCTCTCTCTCTCTCTCTCTCTCTCTCTCTCTCTCTCTCTCTCTCTCTCTCTCTCTCTCTCTCTCAGCCATAGCCAGAACCACATAGCAAAAGCCATGACTTCGTCTACATCTGCGACTCAAGCCCTCTTGGCTCGGGCCATTTCTCACCATGGCTCGAGCTCAACCTCAGATCAGGTCTCTCTCTCTGCAACCTTCACTCTACCCACTTTCTCCGGCCTCAAATCCACTTCATCGTCACCATCATCGTCGAATATAACCCGGAGGAACGTATCCGAAAAGTCAGATACTCGTGTCCGAAATGTCGGATGCACGTATCCGTTAGTCAATTAACGTATCCATTGACTGCGATACGTATCTTATGTGTATCAAACCGTATTCGAAGCGTATCATATCCAAACAAGTATCCGATACAGGATACACCACTAAATTGGCATATCCGTGCTTCTTAGGTTGAGTCTATGTTTGTTAGAAAATTTGATACTAACAAATTTTGTAAAGGCAACCCATTTTATGTCAAAACATATATATTCTATGATTTTGTATAGAATATTAGGTTCATGCAATGTGCTGGGGTTATTGGAGATATACAGACCCATTTGGTTGGATTCTTTTAAGTTAGAAGGTGCGATTGTAGCCAAAAAAAAATTTGGTTGAAGTTCCAATTCATTGCAATTCCCCAAAAGGCAAAGAACATTACAAACAAAGCCAGGCAAAAATACCGGCTAAAAAACCAACAGGAAACAAACATGAATAAATCTAGCTAAAACTAGTAAAGTATAGCATGAAGATCATGTTCGAGAGCAAAAAAACTAAAACAGCAAAAGCCAACAAAAAGGCATTTAGTCCACATAAAGGCATATGGCCCACAAAGAGGCATTACGCCCACATTCAGCATAAAGCCCACATTAAACATAAAATACATAAAATAAAACATAGGAAATCTAGCCGCCACAACTAAAAGAGAAACTCCAAGCCGCCACCAGCAAAGAGAAACTCCACGACTATAGATGGACAAACCACCAATCTCCACCATAAAGAACCAAACACCCGTATGTCAGCAATATCTTCCAAGAGGCATTTCCATGCTGCAGTCCAATAGAATTGATATGGCGGAAAGTGCACAGACCCATATGCTCTCTATTACAAGACATATCAATTGGTTTACAGTTCAGAAAATTGGAAAAAAATTTGTTTTGTAAATTGTGTGGGACTTTGATTACTCACTATGTTAACAATCATAGAGTCATGCCAGCAACCATGTTGGTCATGGTTAGAAACCAGTCAAAGTATTTCGAGTAAGGCACTTGGTATGAAAACTTTGAGGCTTCAAAGGGGGAAAGCTAATTACAAAGAGCCTAAGAAGTGAAGATATTTTAAGAATAAATATCTCCATTGCACTACCTATAGAATGAGATGGATATGAACAAAGGGTATACCAAAGCCTTACCCTATATGTATAAAGTGATGTGCACTTTATAAAGGAAAATTAGTTTTATAATGATTTGCTTTAATCAATTAATGAGGGTATGGTACCTAGAACGTGTTAATTATGTTATAAACATGGTTCTATTACTAATGCAACATTAAATTGATTTAAAGGAAATTATAGACTAATACTATAGAACTATATTATCTCCTTCTTTAAGGAAAAAGTAAAAGTTTTCTACTTCTTATGCATATGAAAAATGATTAACAGATTTCTTAATACCTTCCACAATTATGTGAAAATTGTGGGGGTGACCGACATGAAGGAAAATTTGGAATTCTTTTTCCTGACAGAGAAAATGAAAGTTTTCTACATTGGTTCATAAGCACCACGTTTTTGTGGAGAGAGGCTTTGATGTTCACATGAGTTTAAATTTCTCTTATACAAGGTATGAGAAGGTTAGAGATCTTTCCTATAAGTACCTCAAGTGTGGGGTTGTCTAACTGCATATGAGAAGGTTACTCAGTTGGCACAATTAATAAGTCTTAACAAAATAAGTTAAACGCTCAACGTAGTACAACTACTCTTTAATGGAATTTATTTCCATATATGAAATTATGATGGTAATATATCACAGATTTAGTCAACCTAGTGGATCCAATATTTAAAGGTTTGACTAGAGAGTTAGTTGATCATCAAGGGGAATGGGAGTATAAGAGCATCTCCAACAGCCTCTTCAACCACTTTGGGATGCTCAAATAGGTGAGCCACATCAGAAAAATTTCCTCCAACAGCCTCTTCAACATCAGTCATCAAATCTGCAACTCATTTCTCTCTCTTCAAAACTGGTAAGTTGACCTTGCCTCTTCAAAACATTTATTTTGTTTTGGGAGAACCAAAATCATATCAAAAGGCTAAAAACATTTATTTTTCTTGATGGGTTTGATGTAAATATCATAAATATTATTTATTTTCCAGAATATTATCTTTTAAAAAAAAGAATGTTATTAATTATTTCAAATATTATTAATTATTATTGTTTTAAGTCAAATATTGTATTAATTGAATTGAAGAGACTGATGAGGCACAAAATATTAAAGTAGCAACTAAGGCTCTTCAAATTGCCACGTAGGTCAACAAACTTCAATTTGAAGAGTTTTTTTTGCTACCACTGTTGGAGATGCTCTAAGCCTAAATATTTAAAGTCTCCCTAGTGGATACTCAACCTAGCTTACTGGAGATCCCAAGATCTAGGTTCAAAAGGGGCAACCAAATTGTGGATGACTAAGTAGTAGCACTGCGGAGATTACATCTCCTACCCATGTCCTATGATGAAACAGTGCTGCCTGCAGCATGTTTTAGGATAATCTTTGACTTTAATGATTCCTATAGCTTGGAAATCCGAGTGGGGTAGTGCAGGATACTCTTAATAGGAAGTCACCTATGTGAGTGTGAAATGAGGTTGTTTCTATGAGAATTTTTTAAGGCTTGAATTCTCTAAAGCTCTCATGAATACCAAGAATCGCTCAGGGCCAAAACGAGCACAACCGATCGAACCAGATATGTTTAGAAGGGTATTGTGTGAATGCTATTATCTGGGTTTACACAAATGGCTGAACAGTTCAAGACATCACATTCACTGATTGGCCAAGTAAATCTGATAGTATTCCACTATGGAAGGTTTAAGGCCAAAAGCTACCTATCCAAATGCAGTATTCTTCTAATAGGGACTCTCTCTAGTGTCTTCATTTTTTGTTTGCATGTTGTTGAGCCAATTTCCATTCATGTGGGGAATGTTGGAAATTTAATATTAACTAATATTAATTTTCCTATTTGAATGGAAATTAATAGAGTTTATTGGACCATGGTGTCCTTTTGTCAATTTTTAGGAAGAGGTATCAAAGCACATGTTTATCCAATGGATGCATTAGTTGGTTTTTTTATATTGGGACATACCCTTTTGGAAAGGGTTCGTTAGTATCTATAAATAGAGCAATCTTCCTACAATTAAAAAATTGAATTGATTCCGTCAATGTTTATCCATTTGAATACAGAGAGTCTTAGTATAGTCAATAAATATGGTATGTGAAAGGGTTTCCTACATAATCTAGTTCAAAAAGTCCTTGTGAATAATTGTAGTGCTTCTTTCATAAGGACAGGAGTCGTTTTATCTTGGGAGGCGAGCGCCAGTAATCATAAGCACCTGTATGGGGCGTAATTTGTCTTAAGGTCAGAGTGTCCAACACTTGCCTCATCTCAATTATTCAGGTTCTTCTAATCCATATTATGTGGTTTTGTCATTATTTATGTTTGTAAGCATGCATTAATTTTTCAGCTTGAATTGAATGATTATTTCTGAATTTCTATGTGATTAAAATATAGCAATTAGACCCAATTTTTCCAACAGTGCAGGACCTGTAGGTCTTTAAGTTTATCAGGAATGGACCTAGAAAGCCGGTTTGAGGAGAGGTCTAGAATCTCAAGACCTTTCATTTCTCCAACAACATTATGAAGAGGACCAGAAAGTGTATTTCTGACCATGACCAATCCCTCCAAGCTTGAACACTTTCCGATTGAGCTGGGAATGGATCCAGACAAGCGGTTGTCAGAGAGGCCTATAGTGACCACACTTCCTAGGAGCCCAATTTCTTCAGGCAAAGGTCCACTCAGAAGGTTGTTAGACAAATTCAGAATGTTGCTCAAACTTGGAAGGTTTAGAAATAATTCTCTAGAAATGCTTACATTGAGAAAATTGTTGGATAAGTCCATTAAGGAGTTTGGAATATGGCCAGACATTTTGTTTGCTGCTAAACCAAGCATTTGCAATTCTTTCAGCTGGCCTATTTCAGGTGGGATTTCGCCAAAGATCAAATTGTAGCTTACAATTAGCAAAGTCAAGCTACTGAGGTGACCAATTGAGGAGGGTATGTGACCGTAAATACGGTTCCCTCCCATGTACAACTTTTTGATAACTCTGGTGAGATTGCCAATGGACTCTGGAATTACACCCTCCAAATGATTATCATCAATGGCAAGAAATTGGAGACGGGTGTTGTTTGTCAAGAAAGTGAGGAAACTGAGACCATCGTCACCGTAGCTAACGTTCCAATTGAAACCAATGTTGTACATTTCAAGGAATGGCTTGGTCAAATATACATGTTCGTTCTTATTGGGATGCTATATTTTCATGTTCGTTCTCCTCCATTGATGACTTACGGTCATTCTCCATTGTTTCTTTTCATGCCTTTTAAAATAATTTTAACCTTTTATTTTGTTCTGAATCAGTTAAAACCTGCAAGTATGAAAACATAAGTCAGAAGCTTTTACTCTTTATGATCTATGGATAAATTATCAAATTTGTGTCATAAGATTGATTCATGATCCATAGAAGAAAATTTCAAATCCTGATTTGTTTATATTGTTAGGATAATCAATGAGGGTGCCAATTGAAAGGAGATATCCATATTTCCTCTATATACCTACCCAAAACAATCCTCTGTATTTTATTTGTATATTTTGTGTATGTCATATTTTTAGGGACTTGATTTCTGTACATGATGAAAACATGATCTTGTATGCATGAAATCTTAAGTTTCTTCTTTGCATCAAATGTTTGTTGGGAATTTTACATTATATATTGATATTCTGCTACCATGACTTGTCAAATTGGGGAATGTTGTGTTTGTCTTCCTTGATTTTTCCGCTTTGTCATAGTTTCTCTCATGGGTTTGCTTTACTTCATATTTGTATGCAGGGACAAAGATTCGAAGGTTGGTGATCCACCTGGGAAGCTTTCAAGCTTGAGGTCATTGTTGAAATTTGAAATTGAAGGTTGAAATTCCAATAGACCAATGTATCCACATTTTGATACCAAGGAATACTGTTAAAAGAAAGAGAAATGAAATAGGAACCAATTGCATACTTTGTGGATGTGTCGTTTCCCCTGATTACATATTTGGTTCCTATGAAAAGTATTGTACAAAATTGAATTCATAAGACAAAGTTCATGTTGTTGCACTCAAGTTTTTGTGTGCAAGTATGTCAATAATTTATATGTCAAATTTTGAAGAATTATAACTTTTATTCAACCTTATTCCAGCTTTGTCATTCACTTCAAGTTTTTTTTTTTTTTTAATATCTGAGCTAATTTCTTGAAAACACTTCCAATGTCCTGTTTTTGTTGGACTCAATCCATGATTATGATCAAGCTTTACATAGTTCACTTTCCACTTTCCCTTCAATAAACCTGCCCTAAGCTGAGCCTTGCAATCATTCTTTATACTTGGACGAGGTTTAAGAAGATTACTTGACTTACGTACTTTTTGATTTGCCTTCTCCGGCACAAGAAATAGTAACATATTTATCACTGGAAACCCTGATTGCCTCCCATATTGTTTGTAATATGTGATCACCTCATCAATACTGTCAAAAATCATTCCAACTCTAGGGTCTTGTACTTTTTCTTCGACACTCATTACAGTGTCATTATTTTCAGTTTCATCCCCATTATTTTCCTTTTCAATCCCATTAAAATTCATTTCAACTGCATCATCATGTTGATTATTCTCTAGTCTTGCATAAGATTCTTCCATTCCTAAAATTTTAGTACATAGATTTAATATACAAGTATACATAATTTACCTAATTTACCACAGCGCATACTAAAAATAAAAGAAGCTATACTAACATAATTTTCAAGAATGCAAGATCATAAACAAAGTTCTAATTGTTGTACTAATGAAAAGAATTACCTTGATCAATTGGGCTATTGTTGTTGATGTGGCTAGTGTCCTCTAATTCACTGGCTGATATTCTAGTGCCCATTATCGTGCTTCTCAACAATTGAACTAAATAAAAGAGTAAGTTAGTAATTCTAAATAGAAAATCCCAATAAATAAATAAAAAGAATTGATAGAAAAAAAAAGAATCATATATACTCACCAATAACCAAAGGAGGGACAGTAGAGTGCCAATTGATGGTGCAGGTGGATAGCCGATGAAGGAGAGAGGAGACGGTGACTATAGAAGAGGAGTAGGGGAGAACCAGTTTTAACATTGGCAGGGTTTCACGTTCGCTAGTGTTTTTTCTATTTCCTTTTTTATTTTTTTTTGTCAATTGATAAATGCTAAAAGAAATAAAATTTTGAAATAATTTTAATTGATGTGGCTGTCCACCTCAGCTGCCACATAAGGTGGTATGGGATGTGGTATACAAAATGTGGTAAGAGTAGCATTACTCTTTTTTAAAACTATAGAGTTTTGGAATAATAAATTTCTGGTATACGTGCTTGGTCAAATATACATCAGAATGAAGAGGGTTGAGGCTGATAAATTAGGCAATAGAAGTCCCATGCATATCACTTCATTTATTTGTAAGTATAATATGTAATAAACATTTCAGATTTATAACAATTAACATGTTTTCTAAACATGTTCTGAACTTATTGCATTAATATTGCTGCATGGTCATAACCGACTGAGAGCTATATAATCTAGTTAAGGATCAACAATGGGGTAAAGTTCATATCGAAAGTTACAACTCCCACCCACAACACGCCCACCTTGTTTCGCATCACAACAATTTGGCAATTCGCTTATTGCATCATCAAGACACTTCTTACAATCGGAACTAGAAAGGTCCCTCGTGCATTGAGTCAAACCATATAGCGTTTCCGATGAGCTGAGCTCTAGCTCACCAGTAGCATAAAACTTTGGATTAGAATAAGCTTTAGTAGATAACCCGCTTAACAATTCCAAAACTTTCGCATTGAATGGCGTGGGATCATCTACTTCTTGGACATTCCACATATAAAACCTGTTGTTGTTATCAACTTTCCCAGCAAAATTCACATTTGAGTACTTGAACAGGCAGTTGTCGTACCATATTATGGCTCCTTTTCTACTAGGGCAGCGCTCACCAAGCTTTTTGCTTGCTTCAACGACACAAGTCTTGCAATCTTGGCTTGAGACATCCCCACGACATAGGGCTAGCCCATTCGCTTGGTTTTGGCCTTCACCAGTTGATCCAAGGCCAAATCCAGTAGGAGGAACTTTTGTATACAGAAGATTGAACAACTGAATCAAGTTAGCACCATATGGGCTATTGGCAGTGTAGTTTTCTTTGCTGAAACAAAAATGGAAAAGTGGTGAAGCACCAAGCGCTACATGGTGTAAAAGACAGAAGAGTAAGAAACAGAGAGGGATTGATTTGGAGAAGAACATATTTGCAGAAACTCAAAGTGGTAAATATGTTCCGGCTTCTGTCCAGAACACACACTCTATAAATACACATTTAGGAAGTTTCTAAAAGTACTGGTTATGTATGGCCTAGTTGAAATTGCTGACTTTTTAAAGTGGGAACCTCAAAAACATTAGCAGCCGAATTTATCTTTGAAATTAAATAATGCTCTTGTACAATTGGATGGGGATACAAATGATGCTCATAGAGAAATTAAAGTCAACCGCGAATGAAAAGTCAAATGTGGAAAACAATCAAATTTTCAAAGCATTCTATTATAATGACAGTTACTCTCAACACGCACCCTCACCTGTGGTATCACTCAAGTGTAATACACGGACAACATATATTGGGTGAAGTGGGAGCAAGGGCGGAACTACTCCAAGGGCTACAGTGTGTTGTAGTCCAGGGAGGTTTTGGGGATAAAAACAAAAATCAAACATATATATCTAACATGTGTTTACACCATAATCGACCGAGCACATTCAGCATCAAGTAAACAGGCACATGCGCCAATTTCCAAAGGAAAGACACTTGGGTGATCCCTAAAATACTGATGACATCATCATCTTCTTGACCTGCCGAAGGGATACCTCCCTCCGGAGCGATAGCCACCTACTTAAGACGGCTGCTGACGCTCTCAAACTACAGAACCTAGAACCATGGACACGTGTCGCCACCACAACAATTTGCACAAAGTCCCACATCGAAACTTTGTGCAAACTCTCACTTTCACTTCCCTATAAAAGAGGAATAGTGCCCAGGTAAAAAGGGTAACTACTTTTCACCTTTACTATTACTCTGTCAAAATTACCATGCATCCCACACTTGCTGACTTAAGCATCGGAGAGCCTTCGGCAAGTACCACACCAATATCCGAAGCTTGACGATTGCTTCTTCCCTATTTCTTCTACAGGATTTCTCATTTCTGAAGGTCCACAACCCTCTTGTCCTGCTAAAGAAGCAACACTTCTTCCACCTAAGTTGATCTACGACTTTGGGCATCAACAACATGTTTTATAAATAACCCAGTATGTACTAACCTATTAAAGTCCAAAAAAGTCTTAAGTCTTTATGAATTTAGTTGTAGGGCATCAATAAACATATACATTAAAAATTAAAAAAGGTACACTTAGTATGTTGTTGAACATATTTTCATTTTGATAACATGTGTTTTTGATTGCATATAATATGTATTTGTTTATGTTAAAGCTTATTGGAAATTAACATTTACCATGCACTCGAAGTCTCCAAGTTCGATTTCCCCTTCACCCAATATCACTTATAAAAGAAAAAAGAAAAAAACTTATTGGAAATTAGTCAATGAAATTATGAACTAGCGTGTTTTTAAATTTTTTTAAAAAAAAACAAACAATGGTCTAAACTACAAGAGGGTTGAAACCTGAGACCACCGATCTGTAAGTCAAGACCCTTGTCCACTTGGCTAGACCTCGTTGGCGAACTAGCGTGGTTTATATGATTTAAATTTTAAGCTAATCACTTTAGATAGCCCACCCATTAAAAAAATTTTGGTTCCGCCCTTGCGTGGGAGAATGTATGGTTGTTTGATCCGACATGTGAATAGTCAACTCTGCTACCATAAAAGAAGTTGCCATTTCACCCGAAACCAAGCAGGTGCTGCGCATTAACATTAAAACTAGGCTTATTTATTGATATACCCCCTGAAAGTGTATTTGAGTCTCACTTTGGCCCCTGAAACTCATTTTGTCTCACTCTACCCCATTTTTCCTACATTCTTGTCTCACTTTACCCCATTTTTCATAAAATATTAATTAAAAATTAAAAATTCAATTTTGAAACTTAAAATCCATAAAAAATATTGTAAATAATTAATTTTTAGAAAAAAAAGATTAAAACAAAAGCAAAAACAAAAACTGCAATCCCTACCGCCTTCCCGTAACCCCCACCCCACCGATTTCTTCTCCCCCAATTTCCCAACCACCACTCACGGACCCCTTCCCCTCCTTCCACCCCCAACCTCGTAGAAAACAGAACCCCCCCCTCCCCTCCCCTCCCCCTTTTCTTCTCCCCCAATTTCCCAACCACCACCCACGGACCCCTCCCCACCCTCCTTCTCGCATAAAACAGAACCCACATCCCCTCCCCGATTTCTTCTCCCCCATTCCCCCACAGACCCCTCCCTCTCTTCCCATCCCCCACCCCGCGTAACCCGTAATCAGCCCCCTCCCGACTCACCCTCCTCTTCCTCCTTCTCCCCTTCTCTATCTCTTTCTTTCTCTCTCTCTGTTATCTCTTCCCTCTGCAAATGGTTCTCCCTTTCTTTTAATCTTTTTTTTTTTCTAAAAATTAATTATTCACTATATTTTTATGGATTTTAAGTTTTAAAATTGAATTTTTAATTTGTAATTAATATTTTATGAGTCGTTCAATGAGTCCCCCAATTTCCCAACCACCAAGTTAACAATACAAAGTAATCAAGTTAACAAGTTCAATTCAGGTAAATGGATTGATTCTCTCTAAAGCATAATTTAGCCATGGTGTTTGGTCTAAACCCTGTATTCCTAATTCCCTGATCATATCCTATGTGTTCGAACCTAACCAAGCATTAGGAATCCATTAAGCTTAGGAGAACATTTTAAACAACCAAGCATGCATCTAAGCCTTGTTGACGACTATCCATACATACTCTTCCTATTCATAGTTTAATTCGAATTAAAGCATGGTATCTACTCTTAATTCAAACCAAGATAGCTAACATGCAAGTTTTAATGGTGATAATCATTCAAACAAGCATATTAACTTATAAGCATAATGAATAAGAACAAGAACTATAATTGAAACTTGGAAACTAATCAAACTTGAATACTTAAAATAAGAAATTGCATTACAATGAAAAAAACAAGGTACAACTCAAAAAAACTTAAAGGAAAATTTAGCAAAAGGGTTTTGTTACAAAAATTGAGAACTAAAAAGGAAAACTAAGAGAATTTGAGGGAGATAAGGGAGGGGAGCTCTAGAGAGGTGTTTGAGAGCTCCCCCCCTTGGGGTGTGTTTGAAGGTTTGCCATAGCCTCCTATTTATAGGAGAAGGAAAGTATCAAATTCAGCTGCCATTATTCTTCTTGGTTTCTTTAATGCCTTCTTTTGACAACAAGCCTTTAAGAATGCTCATAGCCACCTCAAGTTCACATGGGCATCCATTTCCTTTCATCATTTGGCTAGTTCCCACTTGATGCTTTTGCTTTCTTTATTTCTTTACAAAATCCACTTCAATTATAACAAATAAATCTGCTTCTTCCCCACTATCAACAATAGCACATGCATAGCTAAGCATGACCAAGCAATTGCAGTATGCTTGTAGGCCGAATTTGGGCTCGTTCCTCTTATCAATAAATTCTGGAAAAATATGGGCCTTTAAGATCTTTGTCTTATCTTTCCAACCATATGTTGCCCATCACAAGTAAAAATCGGAAAGGCCTTCAAATGTCATTTTTGGCACAGTAACGCAAATGCTGCCAAATTTCACCTTAAGCTGCCAAAAATTGCATAACTTCCTCCAGAAGACTCGGAACCGTAAAATGCTCCCGAAACTAGACTTCCACATCTTTCCAATGGCGTATGGCTCATTATCTTGTTCTTCCTAAGCACGTACAGTCCAATTCGTGAAGTTGACTGATCTGCAGACACAGTTTTGAGCTAATTTGACTCCAAATTGCATTCAATGAGTCCTTAAGCTTAATACACTGAAACAAACACAAAATAGATTAAAAGCACAAGTTTAACTCAAAAATATAACGAAATCATAAGCTAGAAAGGTTCAAAATGATATGTAATTATGCACTGATCAACCCCCCTTCCCGACTCACCCTCCTCTTCCTCCTTCTCCCCTTCTCTATCTCTTTCTTTCTCTCTCTCTGTTATCTCTTCCCTCTGCAAATGGTTCTCTCTTTCTTTTAATCTTTTTTTTTCTAAAAATTAATTATTTACTATATTTTTATGGATTTTAAGTTTTAAAATTGAATTTTTAATTTGTAATTAATATTTTATGAAAAATAAAGTAAAGTGAAACAAAATGAGTTTCAAAGGGCAAAGTGAGACTCAAATACACTTTCAGGTATATCAAAAAATAAGCCTAAAACTAATTGCGCTGAAGTTGATCTCAGCCTGTCCTATGTTTGCTTCTTCGCTCATTGCTATAAGCCAAAGTGGAAGCTTGAATCACATTGCCGACATAGAAAAGTAAAAATGGCTAATGCAATGCCAAAATATTCATAGAATGAAGCTCATCAGCAGCCTGACAAAAGACAAAAACTAAGGGCTCACCTCCACTAAATATCTTCGTTTGGAATGAAAATAATATTCTAGGACATTGGATTGTTGGGGTTTTTTGTGCGGTGTTGACCTCAAATTATATAGGCAATCTTCTAGATGGAAGTTGAAAAAAGTTGCTCTGGAGGCAGTGGCGGAGCCACTAGGGACCAGAGGGTCCCAAGCCTTTACTAAACTCTCTCTCTCTCTTCTCTATCTCTCTCAATCCATTTCACTCTCCTTTTCTTTCTCTTTCTGTAAATAATTTAATGTTGTGTATATAAATTGAATTGAATATTGAAAGAAGATGCAAAGGTTTTATATATACAACAATCAGAACTTGATGTGTGAAAGCTGTAATTTAAAGCTTATGCTTGATTTTCACTTTAGGCTATATTGGTTCAGGGGTCTGAAAATAATTTTCAAGAAGCTCTATGAGAACCTGTAGTATTTATGCTCTCAGTCCCTTTACTTTTATATTTTGCAAGAAGGCCCTCTTTAACCTCAATTCCTGATTCCGTCACTGTTTGGAGGTTGTCTTTTTGTAATTATGAATAGTGACTTCTAGGGATGAATAGTAACTATGAATAGTAATTCCGAAAATATCGGAATAGTGGTTTTGATGGTGGAGGAGGAGAGAAAGTGAGGGAGGATGATTTTTAGAGAGTTTTAGTGTGAAGAAAATGAGAGAAGTGGGGGGGTATTTATAGAATCCCCCGACGACTTGGATCGATTCGAATATTTAATTCAGAGGCCCAGATTAAAATATGAGTTTTGGATCATGTGTAGGAAGATACATGATAGTATCAAGATGGATGGTCCAGATGCATTCCCAACAACCAAACTAAAGGTCTAGATCAAGTCAAAAGTCTTTGATTTGATCTACGGTCCAGATCTGATCAAGAATCATATCAATGGCTTATATTAACATGCGTACGGTATAGCGCTATACACCCTAGTTTTCCAAGTCTTCCAAGTCTTCCAACCAATCAAATGTTGACATGTGGCATGGTGACATGTTCCAACCAATCACAAAATGCCATGTGGAATTTTCAATTTAATTTTCTAATTTTCCAACTTTCAAAATTTATAAAAAAATAGTTCCGAGTTCCGAAAAATACCACAAGCTCATAATGACGTCTACTATTTTTCTATGAAACCACCAAAATTCTAACTTCACAATTTCATAAATATGTTAATCTTAAACACAATGGCAATATTTACTTGGAAAAAAAAAATGACACTTACCTCAAAATGGACCGTGCAATTTTTACTGTGTGCGAAAAATATTCTGGAATTTTTCAGGATGTCACAGGGTTGGCCAAGATCCCTATCCACCTGCCCGATTTATCTACACAGGTGGTTGGCCAGGATTAATGATATACCCTTTGGTGGGTGATACAGGATCTATACAATATGCGGACAGGTGCAGGTATGGCTTTTTGGTAAAAAGTGTGGTTATCTAAGTGTTTGGATGGACAATAACAAAATAATTTGATAGTTAAGTACATAATTTCCTGACATGATATTCAACTATATAGCTTGTTGAAATCAAAGTAAAGACTGATTCTAGATTGTATGGTCGGTTTCTTAAAGAGTATTTTATTATCTGAATGGTGATTGCTTTAGTAGAAAGAATTACGTGTGGCTTGATCCTTCAATAAGGGTACGTAGGCAACCTAGACTAACCTAGGTGCAGCCGCAAAGATAACTGTTGAGAAGTTACGGTTTTTTATTTGTTTATGTTGGTAAGGCCAGAGGCCTTTCAGGTTAAATGCTTTTGGGTGTGTGTGAATTTAACTTGTGCATGTTGAACGTTTGGAATTATAAAATTATGTTATTTACAGGTAAAATAAATTGGGAAATGTCCATTTTTCAAGGGAGACTCTGCCGGTTTTTTTGGTCATTCGTGCCGGCATCTGACAGGTGTTGGACATGCACAGGGTTCGACGCGGATTCCAAAGTGGAATTTGGGTCGGGTCCTGTCAACTTTGTATCAAAGCATTAGGTTAAATTCTTGTACACTCGATGGTCTGCCCTTGCAAGTGCACAAGAATGATGTAGTATAGCGTTTGACAAGTCCAAGTATCGTTCCCACGAGGATTCCAAATTAATCTAATATTCGAATACCTAAATTAAATCTAACTGATACGCAAGTGAATTTGTAGAGATTGTTGTTGTGAAAATTTATGAAACAAACAAGAATTAAAGTAATTGAGAATAAAAAGGTTTAATTTTATGATTGAAAAACAATGATGAAGGTCTAGGGTTTTAGAATCAACCACAAGCAATCCAAGTTAGATTTCAATGCATTCAACAGATTCTTTCGATTCTTCAGATGATAATTCTCGTATCTAAGTCCTTTTCAGGCACTTAGACCATAGTTTTCCTTAAGTGTAAGATTCCTTTCTAGTTCAGACAAAGATCATATATCCAATCCTGCAATCTATCCTTGTTAAGGCATAAATTTAACAAGTTGAATTCATTACATTCTAGAAAACGAGAGAACCAAGCAAACAATTATTCTTCGTCAAGCAATAATGTAATTCACCACACTTAATCACAAGAAGCTAATTGAATTATATTGCTGTTTCTGCCTCAAATTCATCTTCTAATTTATTAGATGCAAAGCCCTAAGGTGATCAGTCAAAGAACTTAAACAAATAGTAACAATTAAAATAGTGATTAAGCATTCATCTGAAAGAAACTTAGAATCCATTAAATAACATTATAAATCATAACTATCCATGCTCGGGCGTCATCCTCGCCCTAGAGAATAATTTAGTTACTCATGTTCAAAAAAAACATAATTGAAGAACTAGAAAGCATAAAATAAAACTTATGAATTGTGACATTGCTCGAGAACTTGACGATGGCATCAGCTCTTTGACTCTCCTTCCAACTCCAGCATAAAATAACTCTATTTTTCTGATCTTCTTTAAATAAGGAACAAATCCTCTTTTGACTCGGTAACTCTGCTTTCCTAGTTTTGCTCCAATTGACTTTGAGGAGTTGTTATCCAAAATCCTACTAAATATAGGATCAGACTTCAGAAAATTACCCCACACCCTTGTAAATACTTCCCAAATGCAATTGACATAAATTGGACTCCAAGGATTAAACTTAAAAGGATTATTTTTGCAAAACCTGCAGAACACATTCTGCTCGAACTGTCTGTACTAAAACGGCCACAAGTCTCTCCACACTCGTCCGAATCACGAACCGTAAAATTATACAGAAAGCTAACATCCGTATCTTTCCAACGATATAAGGCTCAACATCTGGTTCATTCTGAGGAAGTACAGTATATTCTGTCAAATTGACTGATCTGCACAGGACCTTCTTGCAAAACATCTTTTAATCCCAAAAATGCTCCTTTTGCTTGCTTTTCCATCTTTACTCTTCAAACCTTGTAAAATACAAAACTAAGTAAAAATGAACTAAACTCACTCAAGAACATAGCAAGAATCTAAGCGAAAGATAATAAAAATGTACGAAATAATGGTTATATCACTCGGCACCTCGTGTGCATCCTTATCACGGTTGGGTGTTTGACGTTTTATTATGTAGTCTTGCCTTCGTGGCGTGGCGGAACTTTAGGCAACAAAAAGTCTTTGAAAAATTTGTTGAGGTTTTCATATGAAAATGTAAGAAGAGTATGTGTACTCCTTGAAAATAAACGGTTCAGGGGGAGTTAAAAAACAATAATAATAATAATAATTTGTTGTGTGAACAAGGACTAAATTGTGCATAAATTTAAGCGTGTTGAGCAGTCGTTGTTGTGAATTTAGACAACCTGCAAAATGGAGATTCTTAAGATTAGTCTAAACACAAATTATACTCGCAAGTGCACAAGGTCAATTGTAATTTAGTATGGCAAATACGAGGTCATTCCCACGAGGACTGAGTTCAACTTCCAATTAATCTAACCTAATTTACTTCATGAAATACTTTAACTACTCTAATTATATAAACAAGAAATTAAACACGTAGCATACTCACGTAAACACAAAGGGGGTTTTTGAATGAGTGATTAAATTAACAACGAAATTAAAAGACAAAAGAAGGAGAAAGTCACGAAACACAAAGATGAGAAATTCAAATTGATAAAAGCACTAGGACAATGAATTCACCACTAGTAATCCAATCTAGCATCTTATTCACCTACCTATTAATTATCCAATTGATGTTGCCGCTTAGTTTCCCTTTTTCATGAATTACCTATGGTATTTAGGCTAACTCGTATATTCCTATATGCAATTCGCCTATGGTATTTAGGTCAAATATCAACACATAGAAACTCATTAAGATCAGTGAAAACCTCCAACAAGCATGTAAACCCTAGGAGTATGGTATTTACCCTAGACGAATAACAAATCTTAATCACAAGAAGCAAGCCTCAAATTAAGTATGGTATTTACTATAATTTGCATCCGATTAACTCAATTAAAAGTCTAGATGGTGATCAAACATCAAGATAATCAACCAAGTTATTAAGCACAGTGATTAAGAATCCAACATCAAACGGCAATCAATAAATAGGTAAAATAAGAAAACTAGATTATCATACTAGGGCTTCATCATGCCCTAGCAAGGGAAAATTAGTTACACATAGTCATAGAATTCGGCATAAGCAAAAACATAAGGAAGAAATAATAAAACTTAGCCAATTGCGGTACTCTTCCGGTGTCTCCAATTTCTCCAAATCTTGCGTAACCCTAATGAGTTGTTTTCTAACGCTTAAATAAAGCACCACAATCCTATTCCTACCCTAGCTGGGCTTTTACAGCAGCCCAAAAATAAAGAAAAACCTAATTAAAACATAAATCCAAAATGGGTAAATAATTGACTCCTTTTCCAACTTTGACTGGGATAACACGTCAGTTTCTTTGCAGGCACGTTTGGAGTCGTTCCTCCTTCAAGAAAATTCGGGAAAAATATGAGAATTTTAGATCTTTGTCTTATCTTTCCAACCATATATCGCAGGACCTGAGCAAAAATCGGGAAGTCCTTCAAATTGCCTTTTTCGCACAGTAACTCAAATCTGACGGGATTGCACTTTAAGTTGACTTAACTTCAAAGACTGCTCTCATTGGCTGCTCCAAAAATTCTAGAAAAATTCCACAATTATCTTCAGGGTCTTAGCTTCAATCTCCAACTGGCCTTGTACAAAAACTCCACCAAAAAGTCGTATTTTCGTAGAAAATCAATTAACTGCTCAAGAAATCTGAAAATGGAGAAAATAAAGTAATAAGTCCTTTTTAAATCCAATTCTCCTACAAAAACTAAGTATAAAGAGTACATAAATGTAGAAATCTATGGACTTATCAGTCGTGTAATTTTACGAAGGTTGAGGGGTGAAAGGGCAGTTTAGAACTTTCTGAGACAGTCATGAAATTTCGAGGACGAAATTTTTGTAAGGAGGATAGATTGAAAATCCTGCTCTAAAATTTAAATTAATTTTTTAACATTTTAAAGTGAAAGGACAATTTTACCCTTAGGATTTCCTAGTGGTTTAGGGTTGACCTTTGTTCGGGGATGGTTTTGGAAAATTTCTTGGTTCCATTACATAGAGCGCAAGCTCACGAGTTCATAGAGACGTTGTGGGCCCAAATCGGACTTAAAACGAGAGAGACGTTGTGGGCCCAGTAGCCTGCACAAGTGAATACCCCCTGGTTCTAACGATCGTCTTGGATTTAGGCTTTTAGTCATGTGCTGGAAGTTGGCTGAGATATTTTTGAGGTGCTGGGACATTTTTCCACGAGCTGGGCTTTCTCTAAAGTGTTGGGCTATTTTCTAAAGGTGAAGGGTTGTTTCTCTCTCATGCTTACCCATATGATTGGGCTCAAGAAATGGGTCTGGGTTTTGGTGCTCCCAAGCAGCCCAAAACCTCCATTCCTTAGACCATCAATAGGCCTCACGAACGCTCGTAACCATCCATACCACAACCCGCTCAACAAGCCCCGGGCATTCGCGTGGCTTGGGCCCACTTAAGCTTGTAGCGTGGCTTGATGCAAAAATAAGGATTTTTCGCTTGGTGTTGCGTGTTTGCTTGGCGTGGCATGCGGACTATAACTTATGGAGTACACACGACAAACTCTAGTGTACTCCAATCGAGCTTCCTTCTTGGTTAAGTGTCGTATTGGGCTAGAAATATATTTGGGCCCAGCCTTGGATTTTTCAGGCCTCAACAAAAGTCAAAAATCAATTTTAAAGAAAAGGGATCATACCCCTCTCTCTCTCTCTCTCTCTCACCAATCAGACCCCCCTTCTATTTTCACGACTACACAACCGGCCACTTTGGCCGGCCTGTCCTTTCATTTCCGGCCACGACCGGCAAAGCCCATGGTACCTAAATGCTCACCTCTCCTTCCTCTTTCCATCCATATACTTTTGCACCCGTGAATTTGAGAGATTGGGGCTGAAAAATCGAGAAACACAACCCTTGTTTCGGAGCCAACTGTGTCACCGTTTCCTTTGAAATTCCTGCCAACTCCAGCCACCTCAAGCCGTGATATCACACCCAAAATCTTCCTCAGCCTCTCCTCTATCTTTCCCCTCAGAGACCCGACTCCAAACCTCGCCGAATTGTGTAAATCGACGTTGGGAAGATTCTAGGTTTTCCGGCGAGAAAAGACCACTTCCTGATCAAATTGATCGTCGACCCAGGTATTAAACTTACTCCCTTGGTGTGCTTGATCTTTTGGTGTAGGACTTGACCGGCGGTTTGGAGATTTTCGAATCACCAAAAATTACTGAAGCCACCCATGCGCCGCAGGAGCTTGTGGTGGCACGTGGGCCACTATGTGGCAGTCCTTGTATCCTAGAATGACCCCCTAGTCGTCCCGAGTGCAATGGTATGCTCGGATTCGAATTTGGTTATCGTATGACAGTCGAACGGATATTACGCCTATTAGGCGATATTCGGGTTCGATAGGTTTTCGGACCATCAGATCAGTTCCAACTTCCAGTATGTCATTCCCTGTATTTCTAGGATCGTGTAGGAATTAGTGGATCGGGAATCAGAGTCCCGAATACTTCGATTCAAGGAGTTTAGGGTTGGTTAATCGATAACCGTCTGATCGTGTGATCGAGGGTAGTCTGACCCCTCGATCGAGACCAAACTTCAGGGACATGTTAATAGGATGGTGTTGAACCTATAGGAATGTTTGGGTCAGAAATCGGGGGTGGTGGGCCTCGCAGGCCCAATTGGTCAAATTTCGCAATCGGGGTCAAATCGATCGTTGAATCGTGACGAGACTTTTAGGATGGGGTTAACTTAAGGTTGTGGACCAACATGAATTGTCATATAACAAAAGTGAGGTCGTGGGCCCTATGAGCCAGTTGACCTGGATAGTGGGCAGTGTCGGTTTAGTCGAGGCTGGGAAGTCAATGGTAGTGGTGAAGGGACTTTTATTCGAAAATAGTTTTCTTGCCTTGCTAAACTGTTTAATTCTCCATAGAGGGGTCTTTAATTAAATGTCTGATAATATGTTTATATTTAAATATATGTTTGATGCTTGGAATGAATTTGAACGTTTTGGTTATTGCTGTATTTCCGAGTAGGAAGTATTTATATTTTATTATTATTTGGTTACGACTTGGATAACCGGGTTTTGGCATGATTAAGAAATTATTGAAATGTTGATTATATGATTATTTATATATATGTTATATGATTTGAAAATGAATAGGATGCCTTCGGGGAATATTGATGTCTACAGACATTTTGTTGCCTTCGGTTGAGTTTGCACGCATATGACAATTGCCCCACGAGTCCTAGGGATACCCGGACCATGCGGAGCTAGGAATTCATCTCAGGTTGACAAAGTGTCCCCTGAGTACTGCGAGGAATGCGGCTCGGGTTGACTATGTGTTTCCCAAGTACTGCGAGGATGTATCACGTATGTGGTACTTGGAATTGATGGATATACATTCTCAGGCTGACTGTGTGTCCCCCGAGTTCTGCTAGGATGTAACATGTGGTACAGTTAACAGGGTATTGTTCGCGACCCCTGCGCATATATTCTGCACAAGGTTTGCCAGGATCCTTAGCTACCTGCCCGATTTATCTACACATGTGGTTAGCCAGTTTCCCCCCTCCCCGGTTGCCTTTGGATTAATAATATACCCCTTGGTGGGTGATACAGGATCTATACAATATGCAGACGGGTGCAGGTATGGCTTTTTGGTAAAAAGTGTTGTTAAAAGTGTTGTTATCTAAGTGTTTGGATGGACAATAACAAAATAATTTGATAGTTAAGTACATAATTTCTTGACATGATATTCAACTATATAGCTTGTTGAAATCAAAGTAAAGACTAATTCTAGATTGTATGGTTGGTTTCTTAAAGAGTATTTTATTATCTGAATGGTGATTTCTTTAGTAGAAAGAATTACGTGTGGCTTGATCCCTCAGTAAGGGTACGAAGGCAACCTAGACTAACCTAGGTGCAGCCGCAAAGATAACTGTTGAGAAGTTATTCATTTTGATTTGTTTATGTTGGTAAGGTCGGAGGCCTTTCAGATTAAATGCTTTTTGGTGTGTGTGAATTTAACTTGTGCATAGTGAACGTTTGGAACTATAAAATTATGTTATTTACAGGTAAAATAAATTGGGAAATGTCCATTTTTCAAGGGAGACTACCGATTTTCCGGTAGAAGTCATAAAACCCTTAAGTGGTTTTAAGTGGGAATTAGGGCAAGGGGCTTTTTGGTCATTCGTGCCGGCACCTGACAAGTGACAGGACCCGACCCGAATTCACCTCGGAACCCGTGCCAAGTCCTGTGGTAAAACCGACATTAACCCAATGTCGGGCCCACATACAATCAAGTTCCCTCTTCCCGAACAATTAGAGAAAGGGGTTAAGACTTCTGCCGAAAATCGGGCAGAGTCTCCCCTGAAATATGGACATACCCAAATTAATTCAACCTGGTAAAACACAACATATATACATTACCCAAGTTTCAGCATGCATACAGTATACATCAAAGGCCTCTGGCCATCAAATTCAACCCTAACGGGGCTATACAGAGCATGTCTAAGAGTATTCAGAAGTAAAGTGACAGAATATAAAGTTTACATGATAGGGGCAAGTGCCCTACAATCAAGTTGAGCCCGAGAGGAGGTGTGCTCGGCCGAACAGCTCAGATGCTACGACTACGGCCTGGTGGGGCGCAAAACAGAAAGAGTGTGAGTGGACAAAAACAAGGTTTTCACAATTCAAATCAAAGTACTAACCCCACCGTTTCAAAGACGATGCAGAAATCATGCAGTTTGGATCTTTTATATATATATAAAAGTTTCAAGATCCAAAGTCCAATAACATTATAAAAAAATGCACAATGATAATCATATCATAGAAATGTGTATCCTGACCTTTCCCACTTTCACATAACCATGTGCTCATAAGCACGACAAATGAGAAAGTATCCTCACTAAAAGAAATACGAATACGGAAGTAATAACGCACGCATATATGTAATATAACAACTCCACACCAATCATGAGTGCCAGGGAAAACAATCCAACAAGGGATGGTTTAACTGGATACAAGGACAACATCGTAATGGCCCCGTACCCAAGGTCAAGCCGTCCAAAAAGGGGACTAAGCTAACCGGTCAGCATGGCAGAATCCTCAATACCCATACTACCGTGACAAGTCCTACGCTGACTAACTACCCACTCAAGGGTCTACAGTTACACCTTGTTAAGGTATGTACCGGATCGAACCGTAATCAAGTAATCGTAACATGAGAACAGGAGGAGGTACATAATAAGGTGTCAACAACACACACATCAATCGCATCACGATATTCGATATTCGATATACACATATTCATATACTCTCCAATTTCCAATCCATACATATGTACCCAACCCAAAATACAGACATTCGTACGCAAGCGTCCACAACTCAATGACCCACATATATATTCAAGGTAGTCATAAGCATTGAAATCATAAAATCATATGCATGTTCGTTTGTTCATTTAAAGATATGTGCATTTGAAAACAAAGGCCACTCACAGGTAGTCCTAAGCAGCTTGACCCTGAGAAGGTCCTGCCTGCAGATCACAAGGTGCCTGCGTACCTAATTCAAGAATACGAGTACAGGTTAACAACCGAACCTTAGAACGATAACTTGAAATTAAACCCTTAACTAATCCTGACTCAAAGTGTACATACGGTCGCACAATGAATTCTAAGGTCAATGACGTTCGTTGGAAAACGAGACGACCTCGGGAGACTCTTGGTCAACCCTGGTCAAACCTTGGTCAAACTTCCAGAATAGGTCAAACCGGGCCCGTGGGGCCTACGACCTCCAAACTTAGATCCGGAAGTTACTATTGGTTCATTACGTCTTATAGATCATGTCCCGAAAGTTTGGTCTCAATCCGACCGTCGGATTTCTCACGATCGTACGATCGTACGGTTTCAATTAAACCTAATGCTAGAGTTAGTGATTTCGGAGTATCCGGGACTCCGAATCACGATCCATCAATTCATATACAATCCTGGAAATACGAGGAATGATATACGTGAGATCGGATTCTATCCAACGGTCCGAACCCATCGAACCCAAACAACGCATAATAGGCGTAGGTTCGATCGAGGTTCAAATGACGTCCGATTCGCAAACCGAGCACAAGTACGTGTTCGTAACGACTCAAGGATGGCAACGGCACCATGAACCGCCGCCACACCCCAGCTCACGCACCGCCACCCTCGCCGCCGTGAGTAGTGTGTGTGGAGAGCAATTCAGGCCAAACTCAAAACATCGAATCTTTCGACACAGCCTGTACCAAAACACTCCCCTCAACCTCAAGAGTCCAGAACCGGCCACACCCACCCCAAAACCGGCCTTGAATTGGCGGAAATCATGAACGAAAATCGGCCAAATTTTGGGTTTCAGATCGAATGGTTTCAAGGCCAAATCGATCGAAACCAACCACAGAACTAGCATCAGCGTATCAAGAGGAGGAGGTTACACACCTTACAGGACGACGAAAGCTACCGGTGACGTCGGAACGAGAACCCAGAAATGGCCGGAAGTTGCAGACGATCGTGTCTGTCAATGCCGACGAGATGGCCTTAGATCTTGGGCGGGTTAGAACCGTGAGGGAGAGACGAGTCAAACGCAGGTGGTCTCGTGCGCAGCCGTTGCTAGAATCGCTGACACCGAAGGGAGAGAAAGAGCAGTTCGGATTTGAGGAGAGAGAAGACGCGATTGGAGGAGAGAGAAGGTGGTTCTGAAATCTGATTGGCCAACGTGGACTATATCAGATTATCGCCAAAATTTCAATGACGCTTGTGTCCCTATTTTGATCCGAAACTCGTATCGAGAAGTGTCGCCCGCCCACGAACTCGTTTCGTCGAGTCGGACGCAATGGCATAACTCGTTTCGCCAAATTCCGTCCTGAAAATAAAGTGGACCAAAATGCCCCTTAATACTATAATTCATATTTAAAATTCAATTTCTTTAATTTAATTCTTTTAAATTTTCCAAATTTAATTACTCCATTTATTTTAATTAGTTTAATTTATTTAAAGGTCAGGGACGTCTAATAGGTGTTGGACACGCACATGGTTCGACGCGGATTCCAAAGTGGAATTTGGGTCGAGTCCTGTCAATGATGACGTGACAAAGGTGTTTTGGTACATTACCAATTAATGGCCTGCCTAAACTCAGACTTATTGTGCCACATAAGCTAATAAAAATAAAATAGAAAAGATTAAAAAAAAATTTAATTATCAATGAACAATTAACAATTAAAAAAATTGGAAAAACTGAAAAAATTAAATACTTTTTTAAATAAAAGAATTCTCTCCTCTCAGCCAACCTGTGTCCATGTTTGGGGTTTTGATGCTGGTGGCTGTGGGGGTGAGGTGATTAACGTTGGAAAAGTCCATGGCTTTGAGGTATATAAGGGGTATTGGGAATTAAATTAGGGTTTTGTTTAGATGAAGGAGAAAACCCTTTTGGTTTTTCTCTGTAAAAGAATGAAAGAAGGCTCAAAGGTGAAAGCTTTTTAAGGGAATGGGGTTAAGGGGAGATGGGTGATGAAGGTTGTAATGAGAAGAGATGACAAATATATGAAGTGTGAAAAATCTTTCTCCTCTCAACCAACCCGTCGAATCTCGTTGTTGTTGATCTAAGGTCGGGGAAGGGAGGGTGGTTTTGGGTTAGGGAGGTCTAGTGGGGATCCGGGATTGGGGATGAGGGGTAGTGGCTTTGGATCGGGGAGGGGCCTTACGGATTTGGTTCAGGAAGGGAGAAGAGAAAAGGAAAGAGAGAGAGAAGGGGGGAGGTGTTGGGCGGTGGAAAGGGGGTGGGTGTGGATCGGGTTGGCAAGAAGGTGGGTGAGTTTTTCTGGAAATTTGATTGAAGAAGAAGATTGATGTCTGGGTTGTGATTAATGTCTGGGTTATGGGGGTTTTGCTTTTCTGGTTTTTATTTTTTGAAGAAACTTATGGGTTTGATTCATTTTCCTTTTTTTTTAAATTTTAATTATTAGAATATTTAATTTGGTTTTAATCTATTTGGAAGTGGGCTCCACTTGCTATATCACTCACTCAATTGGTGGATAATGATCCATGTATATGAGATTACAAAAATACCCTTGCCACATCATCATAGTTAACAGACTTTTAGACGGAGTGTACGGCAGGGGGCAAAGTGGGTCACCAAATCACGGTCAAGCGGGGTAAGTGGGCCACTTTAAGTTTGGGGGGAATGTGAGATTTGACAGTAGTTTTAGGGGGCATTTGTGTAAATAAGCATTCTTTTTTTTTTTTTTGAGAATTGAAATTTTTTTATTGGGTGAGTTCAAATCAAGGAATTTTTTTTTGTCTATCTTATTTTCTTTATATTCATTTTTATCTTCTATGAATAATAACATATTTATAATAATTAAATAATAATAAAATTCAATTTATTAATAACTCAATCAAAATAAATAAAATTCAATTATTTTGATGAACAAAATGTTTGTTATGCTCAATATATTTAGTTTGATATGAATATATGTGACTCTAATTAGATGACCTGATAGTGACTAAAGTTCTGATCAGAATACCTGACAATAATAAAACTTTGGTAAAATAACCTTAGAGTGACAAAACTTTCTGTTTATGTTACTCCTTATCTTTCTCTTTTAGTTTTCTCCTCACTTTTATTTTGGTTCATCCATGTAATTATATCTTGAGATATATATGTTAGTGAGAGCGAAAGATTCATACTATTTCTCCATCATATTGATTACCTTCCCATACACGTAGTTAGCTAGGTTTCCCAAAATAGTAAAATAGAAAAGGAAATGTGCAAAATCTATAACAATACAATTAAAATTGTAAAAGCTAGTTTAGGAAATTAAAAGAATAGAGAGATTGAAACTTCAAATCAAGATTATGGAAAATACGATTCAGAGAGTTGTTTCTCTTCATCTTTTAGGCTTGGGCCTTATAGGGTCCAAGCCCTCATATTGGCAGTCTGACAAAGCTTGAAGTCTTGAATTTGAGATTATTTGTACCTAGATTCAAATTTGTGAGGGTGGAAGAGAGGTTGCTTATGGATGGTGGAATTCAACCAGGGCGATTGTTTCATGCCAAATTCAAGTGGACCTTGTAAGGCCCAAGATTGAAAGATGAAGAGAAACAACTCTCTGAGTCATTTTTACAATCTCTTGTTTTGAAGCTTCTCTCTCCCTTTTCTTTTCATTTATTCATAAACTATCTTTTACAATTCATTTTATTTTTATAGATTTTGCACCTTTCATTTTCTATTTTGCTATTTTGGGAACCCTAGCTAGCTACCTATATGGGAAGGAAATCAATATGATGGAGAAATATGATGAATCTATCGCTCTCGCTCACATATTTACCTCAATATATAATTACATGGATGAACCAAAATAGAAGTGAGGAGAAGAAAACTAAGGAGGAAGATAATGAGCAACATAAATAGCTGAGTTTTGTCATTGTCAAGTCATCTTACCAGAGTTTTGTCAGGTATTCTAAACCGAATTTTTGTCATTATCAGATCATCTTATCAGAGCCACAAATATACATATCAAACTAAATATATTAAGCATAACAAACATTTTGTTCTTGAGGATAATTGTATTTTATTTATTTTGATTGAGTTATTAATAAATTGAGTTTTTTTATTATTTTATTATTATAAATTATAAATATGTTATTATTCATAGAAGAGAAAAATGAATAAAAAGAAAATAAGATTAATGAAAAAAATTTATTTGATTTGAACTCACCCAATAAAAAAATCCTTCAATTATCAAATAAAAAAAATAGAATAAATCATACTTTTATATAATGTCTTATCTTTTTCAATATAGAAGTCGGTCTCCATGGAAGCTTCATTAGAATAAATTTTAGGTTGAGGCATGTGTGATCACTATTCTTAAAAGTAGCTTTCGCCCTTCCGGGACAATGTCTCAGTAAACACTCGCAACACTTGACTCAGATGAAGAACTTGAATTTTTCCCTTGAGAAACTAAAACTTGAAAGAACAATGCGGAGGAGTAAGCACAATGTGGAGGAGTGAGAAAATTGTTCGAATGTTGCTGCTCTTCTAAAAGTTTATATAATGTTGGCTGCCTCCCTAAGGCGTTTAGACCAAAAAAAACACACATTTAAAATTATGCCGGTTTTGCAAATAAAATTCCTACCGTTGCCGTTGAGGACTTAAAGTGCTGCAAATTTTGTTGTATGGGAGCTGGCTATTCAATAATTGAGGCTACGCATTAAAATTTGGGTGTTTCATTACTATGTCCAATATAGGAGCTCAAATTATAAATTTAAAAAAAAAACTATATATGAAATGAACTTTAGAAAAGAGTGCTGCTAAACGAACCCTAAAATTAACTAAGTACACCATACTACTAAAATATTTATTGAATTACTAATTTACCCTAATATAAAATGACCAAAAAAGATATATTGAATTGTGAAATAAATATAATTTTAATAAGTACACCCTACTCACCATATTCAGCCCTAATCAAACTTAGAGAAATTTTCGTAGTGCTTGGTTCCAGTAAAAGGATTTGTCAGTTTGTTTTAGTAAAAGGATCTTGTTTCAAGTACCTAATGAGCGATATAGATTTTCTCATTGAATTCCGTCATTCAAGATGACTGGTGATGAAAGAGATGGTGTTCCGAAAGAATCCTTCGAGTTTGACCCTGCTTCTTTGCCCACCAATCTTGATGAAAATCATTGATTTGAAAAAGGATAACAGAGCCATAAATATTGAACCTAATGGTTTGTCCCGTGAGTTCCTAGTAAGTGAAGGCAAACCTGTAATGGGTTATAGGAGAGTGTGCACAGCTGAGAAACAGGAGAATTATTTAAGAGAAACTTCAATGCATAGATCTCCAAGAAAGGCAAATATCAACATAGATAAAAATAAACAAATAAAATCTTATTTTATTGTCTTATTGGAAATTAAAATTATGCACACTTTGATTTCCTTATAACTCAGTTTGTTTCTTGTGTGTATGTGCACTAAAACACCGCTGAAAAGAGAAGTAAGATGATGAAGCTTTGAATTGAAGGAGTTTGCAAATCTACTTCCATAGTAGCTTACGAAATTAAAGATTTTGATGCAAACCCAAAATCTGAAAAGAGGAAACGAATTCATGTAAAAAGAGAAACCTGATTTAGGATTGGTATTAGGGTGTTGTGTGATAGATTGTATTAGGGTATATCATGGGTATTTTTGATAGTTAAATAGGGTGTACTTAGTTAATTTTACATTTTAATTAAAATATTAGGGTGTACTTAGATCATAGGGTGTACTCAGTTAATTTTAAGGTTCGTTTAGCAGCACTCTTAGAAAAACACCCAAAGTCCATTTACAACATAACAAAAAGGCTTTGAACTTCCTATAATTTACAAAATTGCCATCGATCCTCTTTTGTGATAGCCCTACTATCCATAAATGAAATCCTAATTTCACCACTCCAGTTTCCCAATTTGATTTTAACAAGTAACCGTAACACATGTTCCCGCCTTCTTTAATTTGCAACTTGCAACATTTTGGATTTTTGGTGTAGCTTCCTTCCGCGTAAGAAAATTAAGAATGTTTTTGTGTGTGTCTCTGTACTAGAAAAGTTGTGTGGCACCATTATCGTATTCTCGTGTCTTCGGCTATTATTCTCTTTCTAGATTTCAGCCAGACCAGTAAAATAGTCTCTATCATTTCCCATTTCAAAATCTTTACCTACAAAATCCTTCAATATAAAAAACCAAATCTTTGCCTTTTTCTGAAAAAGAAAAATTTAAAGACCACCATATCCCCATTTGCTCTCACGCCAATTTTCAACACTTGTTAGACCAAACCAAGAAAAAGCTGTGTTCTTTATTCTCGTTGCTCTTTGCTCTTTCTTTCTTTCTCTATTTCCTTCTCCCTATTTCTCTTCTCTCTCTCTCTCTGAGTAAGAAGTATATATCATAGATTCATATATGGCTGGGTACAAAGCTGATGATGACTATGATTACTTGTTCAAGCTGGTTTTGATTGGTGATTCTGGTGTAGGAAAATCAAACCTGCTTTCCAGGTTCACGAGGAACGAGTTTAATCTGGAGTCCAAGTCTACTATTGGGGTGGAGTTTGCTACCAAGACTATGAACGTTGATGGAAAAACCATTAAGGCTCAGATTTGGGACACTGCTGGCCAAGAGAGGTGTGGCTTTTTTTTTTCCTTTGTTTGTTGCCAAAATTTTGGCTTTTGTGATGTGGGGTTTGATCGTTTTATCTGATTAGACATGGGTTTTCTCCAGAGTATTGGAATAACTTTGATTTTTACTATTTGGAGTTCGAGTTGGATTGTATGCTCTAGAGGCCTATTCTTTCTGAAGATCAGATATCATAGGTTTGGTACTTTTCAAATTCTTCTGATGATTTATGATAGCTGTTATTTCTTTCTGCTGAAATATTTAGGCATATGAAGCCTTAGGCAGATTGGTTTGTATATGTTAGTACTGAATCAGAGGTAAACAGGACGAATACAACATTCGGTTTTGTCAAAAGGGTTTTTCCATAGTTTCTGAAATATCATGGGGTTTTGATGTTTTTTTCTTTGTCTTCCTAAATCTTAGGCAATTATTTTGAAATTTTTTCTGTAATAGATATAATCGCTTGGTGAAGTTTTGCATGCTTTGACGTTTGCAGTCCTTTTGTATGCTATCGTGCTCTTAGTGTGGCATGATATTATCCTTGGGGGAAAGGATACTTTTGCTATGCAGAATTGGTTGAGCAAGCTATTATGTCACATCAAAATGAAATTTGATATTAACCCTTCTTATATGTTCACATGGCATTTTATGTGGTTAAAAATCATTTAATTCACATGTTAATAAGTTGCAACATGTTGGAGGCGTTGTTATCATCCCTATTGGCTATAGAGAAAATTAAGTGATTTGAACATCATCTACTCTTCCTTTAGAAAACAAGAATTAGATGCTATAGAGAAAAACCATGACTGCCCTTGATTAAAATTTCTGAGTTTGATTATTATTATCATTATCTGTACTGGAGGGCAAAATGGATATTTTCTTTTTTCAAGTGCTCAATTTTTCTGGTGATGTAGATCAGAGTGTTTGAAATGTATTAGATATTACACTTTGATGTCACGTGCGCCCTGATGAAATGTTTCGGTAGGTAAATTATTCCTAGTTTTTTATATAATATTTTTGCATAAAGAAAAAAGAATAGGATATATCTAGGTGTAAATTGATAGGCCATTCTAGACCCTATGCGTCTAAAGCACTATAGTTTGTCTGTAGTGGGGATGTTATAGGTGTTAGGCACAAACATGCATCTCCAACACATGTTATTTAGGGATTTAGTAGCAAGGCATATTAATTAGGCTGTGTTGGAATATTATGTAGATAGGTAATAGATGATCATTGTATAACTAAAGATCAGAGAAGCATGCATTTAATAGGGCCTGAAGTCTCAACATGATTTGGATGTAATACATAGGAAACATAGAATGTCTGTTCACTATACAACTTTCTACATGTGAGAAGCTGTAAGACACTTTTCTTATTTGTTTCTCATTTCATTACTCGGAAATTTGGGAGTCAGAGTAGTTGGTCCTTTGGAAGTGTATCCCTAACATGGACTATGCTTTGTTCTTTTTTATTACTTGGCTTGTTGGCAGTGTATGGAGGGGAGGTTTTTCAATTATTCATTGTTTGATCTCAATTTTCAAGAATCATTGAAGCATTTATTTGTCTCCATTGTGGCTACTTAATTGTAATTTGTTATTAAGCCAGTCTTAAAAGCTTTAATTTGCCAACTTGGTGGCTGGAAAGTATTAAGTCCGAGGGTGAGTTAAAATTTGATAAGGTGATCAGGTCACCATCACAATCTCGTTATTAATGGAGAAACAAAATAGGCAGATATTGCTTGACAAAAGAAAAACTGAACAGAGAAAAGGAGATTTGAATGTAGGGGCTGTTCTTAATTTACCCTATTCTAAAAAAAGCTTCTTTATGTTCATAGCATAGTAGAAAAACTTTTTTTTTTTTGTTATTAATAGACTCACCTGAATAGTGCCCACAACCTAGAAGATCCAAACTGGCTCTGTTGATGATGAAGAGGGGAGTCCAGTACATGAAACATGATGTATGCAGACTCAGCAAGTACGTCTGCCACCACATTTGCCTCTTTGATAACATGTTGGAGTTCTATGTGCTCCATGTTGAAGCTGAGTGTATATCTCTCATGACAAGCAACTGCTATGGCTTTTTTTTTTTTTTTTTTTTGGCTCGTGGTGCTGTCAATTACTAGTTTGGAGTCACTTTAGGGCTTTGCATTCTGCCATTGGAACAGTACCAAAGTCTAGGTCTCTAGCGTCTGCAAAGAGTGGGTTTTATAAGAGTTTTTTTTTTATGATAAAGCTAGTTTTGACTTGATTGCTATTCTTTACTGGAGCATCCAAGTTGTGTTTAATGAAGTGCTCCTCTGGGGGTTTCCATTTGATCCTCTTTGTGGGAGGGGATTATTTTGGTTCTTTTTGTATGATATTGCACACCATGTTCCTGGAGCTCCCAGCACAAGGCCGATGGTTTTTCCAACAAATTACTAGTGTCATTCCCTGCTTGTCATCTGTTTGTTCTCTATATCTTCAACCCAATCGAGAAAGGGCAAGTTTGTGTTAGGGTATTGGCAGACCATGCCAACACGCATCTAGACACTTTTCAGAACAGGACATTATGTCAACTAGTGGTCAATGTTTTCCACCACCTCTCCACAAAAGAGGCATGCCTGGTCTATATTTGGATTAAATATTGCAATCCACAGTTTCGTTTTGAGCCTTCTTTGTAGAAAGATGCACCTGAAAAATTGATTTTTTGCAATATGTTCAGGCTCCAGGTATTTTTTAGAGGAGGTGCTCTGGGGTGTTCCTCTGCCCCCTCATTTGCATCCAAGTTGTTGATTTGATAGAAAAATGACCATCTGGCTTGATGTTGTCTTTAGAAATGAATTTGAAGTTATATGCTAAAGTGCACTTTTAGTCATTACCTACGAACAATCCTCAGAGGAAAAGAAGGAATTTTGAAAACTTTCAATTCTGAGTTTTGTTGGTAAAGTTTAATGAACCTCTGCAGTGCTCTTAACAGCCATTTATTTCTGTTTAGTTCATGGAAATACATGTATTTGCCATCTGCTGTAGTATGAAACCTTACTTTGATGTTTGGCTTTGGAAAAACTTTTTGTTTTTTTATCCCACTGTGTTTCTAGCTTTCATTGTGACAACACTCCTCTCCTATGAGTTAATTGTCATGTTTGAAGAATAGTTTACCTGGTTGGCATTCGCAAATGCTTTTGACTTTCATATATCCGTACTCAAAATACACAAGTTACTGCTTTAGTTCATTTCATATGTATGCATGTTATTTTTGTTAGCTGCCTGTAAGTGATTGACTCCTATTGAGTCCTGGTGGAGAATATAATTTTTAGGAAAAGCATGAACGGCTAACAACACTATGGATTAAGGAGGCATTTGAGCAGTCCTTTTCTTTCGAATTTCTATCCTAGCGGACCCTTGCTTTAGCTTTCTTTTCAAAGCCCACTCTTATGAATCCCCATGACTAAGAAAGCCCTGGTAACTGACGAATTGTCAAGCTTGCTTTCGCTGACCCCTCTTCCTAAAGAGGACCATGTACCATAACTTGCCTGGCTTTGATCCGGGATTTTACCTATCTCAAAAGCTCAGAGTTTCTTAGTTCAGGCGCCTCTTCCCTCCAGTGTTGGACCATCGGAGCATGCCACGCCTACGGAATTAGGTGACTAAGACCGGCGCGCTTACTCATTTCCTCCTATCGAGGGAGCCTCACTTCCATTCCGCTTCTTCTTCATATGAGGATGTTAGAGTTACCATTCCTACCTATCTTTATAGACGGAACTCGCTTCGCTCGGACAGCCCATCGACTTGTTTCCCTTCATTGCCCTATTGAAATACCGTTCGGCTCCTGTATAGGGGAGCCTCACTCCCATTCTGTTTATTTGGTAACACCAGGTTCAGTGAGGGACAGATAAACCAGCTGGCCGCCTTATTGTTGATGCTGCCTGGGACTATAGCATGTTTTGTCCAATTCGTGGTTCAGTATATGCTAATTACCATGATTTGTTGTGCCAATAACTAAACCATAGGGCATTTGAACGTGAGTTGCATGAATGTTCAATTTTCAGTGGAGCTAACTGTTATCAGGGAATTTTATTTTCACCAATTCATGATGTTGTATTGGTATCTAAAATGTTATCAGATGGCATAAATGCTTGATTTTCATCCCCAGTCTCATTCTGCCTGCAAAGCTGCAAATAGTTGGACTGCTATATTTTCGTGTGCATAAAGGCCCATATTTTGTCTCCGTTGGAATCTACCTAAAATTGATTGTCATGTCCAACTGGAAATTTATCAAATCAATTGTCTGGTCAATTCCTCGCTAGAGAATACTGCTATAGTTGCAAGTTGGTATTTAAAAGTCTAACATTAATGATTTGTGTCAAATTAACAGCTGTTTTGTAGTTTCCACTAATTTCCTTATTCTTATAGATATCGAGCCATTACAAGTGCATACTACCGAGGAGCCGTGGGTGCTTTGCTAGTGTATGATGTAACTCGGGGAGCCACATTTGAGAATGTAGCAAGGTGGTTGAAGGAGCTGAGGGACCATACCGACCCCAACATTGTAGTCATGCTCATTGGCAACAAATCAGATCTTCGCCATCTGGTGGCCGTCTCAAAAGAGGATGGTAAATCTTTTGCTGAAAGAGAGTCCCTCTACTTCATGGAAACTTCTGCATTGGAAGCAACCAATGTAGAAAGTGCATTTACTGAAGTCTTGACTCAAATATACCGGGTTGTAAGCAAGAGGGCAGTTGAGGCAGGCAACAACGGAAGTGCTGCTGTTCCGTCCAAAGGACAGACCATAAATGTCAAAGATGATAGTTCTGTTTTTAAGAGAATTGGATGCTGCTCAAACTAGACTTGGTAATTCATCTGCTGGTGTTATTTTTACTGTTTTTATTTTATTTTATTTGTTTTTTTCCCTTCTTTTTGTATATGATCACCGGCAGTGAAACTAGTTTGTCAGATATATTGTTTGCAAAAATTGCCTACTAGGCCAGGGTCTGTATACGTAACTTGTAGCCCCCAGGTGATATTTGTTTGCTTGTTATAGTATTTTAGAAAATTCACCCCATTTGTTTTCTTGCAAAATCATGAGGAAACTGTTAATGGGCCCGAAAAAGTTCCAAGTTGCAATTGGTGACCTGGGCTTGAATAACTTTTGAGCATGCTTTGAAGCCTTTTCTAAAATAACCAAACAAAAGCAAATTTCAATTATTATGAGGGAAATGTTATACTCAGATCGTCAACATGTAATGCATGTGAAATCCGCATCTCATTAACGCGTAGAAATGACTTACATACGATTGTGTGATTGACCTCAACAAATTCTTTGGTTCTCATATCGGTGGAGGGGAAACAGTGTTTGGTAACCAAGGGTGTTATGCCCACGACAACGTCGACAGTGGGTTGCTTTCTTGCTCATGTGGCTTGCTTGTGTGTGCACAGCGTAAGTCCCATGCACGCTCATGTCGACGCATATTTCAACGAATAAAATTCATTGTTGTATCTGACCTTAACAAAATCCTTATCGTGCTATCTATGGATTGGCTTAGCCAATTTGCCCTTCCATTGTGGACAGTTCCTAGATGTTGGAATTCATTTCTACCTCATTTTCGCGAAGACGAAGAAATTAGTGTTGAAGATGCCCTAGTACGTGTTCTTATTATTTGAAAGAAAAAAAAAAAGAATAATAAAGGCCATACTCCAAATGTACAAGGTTTTCCATGTTATCATATGATGTCAATCAAATTTTAAGAATGTTATCTTTAGATCTGGTCGGCAATAATATCAAAACTACTACAAGCACAAGGTGAATTAAGAATCATAAACACGGCAGCGGGAAAATGATGTCCCCATTTTTTTCCTCTTCTTTGTTCTTTGTGTTTGTCCAAGAAAAATTTGTACAAAACAATACCAAAAAAAAATTATGAAACATATTTTATACAAGAAAATTTGTAGCTTCTTAGGGTCCATTTCAATCAACAAATAATCATATTCAACACTGAGTAATATTAGAGTTACCACATTTTTTTACCACGTGATACCACAGTTAATGTGTAAACTAACAACCGTCAAAATGTGGTTCCTATACTCTCTCAACCATTTGATTCGACGTCTACAGTTTTTTATCCTCTACTATCGCAACAAGGAACTACACTTAAACTACATCTCCGGTTCTGCTCGCCCGATTCCACCATCCTGTGTCGGAAAATCACTGAACCCTCCGGCAACTCGCCCAGATCGGCGAACAAGTACTCGTCCTCCTCATCTCCCAACCTCGTCGCCACGTCATAATCAGCGCAGCTACTATTTCCCGCACAAATCGGACTTTCTAGAACAGCTGTCGATGCCACGTCGCTGAACCAACCGAAGTCGCTAAGCAACGTGGCCGAGTCGTCACTAAGGTCAAGGTCGACTTGGCTAGCAAAAATTGAGAGCTCCTCATCATTGGGTGTGGCTGTTTTGGCGGGAAGTTCGGGTTCGGTGTTGGGTGAGGTGGCGGTGGAGGGTTGGTGTGGTTTGGTGGTCGGCTTGGGGTGGTTGTGCTCGCAAGCATAGGTGATCAAGAGCATTGTGGGGTCCACACGACTTCTCTCCACTTGTTTCCTCGCCGGGCAACCCTTGGAGCTACTACATCGATAATATCCCCTGCAAAAGATACCAATTATTAACAAACAAGTCGTTAAAACAAACGCCATCAATAAAAAAATTTGTATTCGTACCATAAATCAATATATAAATCAAAAGTTTATATAAAAATTTGTGTCACATTTAACACATTTGAAAGACAGCAAACTTTTTTAATTATTATGATAACAATCCAAATAGCTGAAGTTCCCATAACACACTTTTTTTTTAAAGAAAAGAAAGAAGCGTATATTATTTTCGAATGAGGGCGTTTATGTTAAAAATAATGTCGTTTGCCGAGTCTAGTAAAGTGGGCTTGTAACTAAGTTGCTAGTATAATGAGCTAAACCAAGTCGGCAAAGTGGTATAAGAGCTATACGAAAGATGCATTCTACTTGCTATAGCTCACGAAAATTCTTCTCAAACTTCATATTTTTCTTAATAGAATGAGACATGCGACATTGTCTAACCTATTTCATATTTATTCATTATAAAGAAGAAACCTTTTTCTTTTTGCCAAAGTTAGGAACGGGAAAGGAGATTTCTCACACACATTACCATGTTGCCATGAGGATTCAAACTAGAGACTATTTGTCTACAAATTAAGGCCATTTGCCACTAGGCTAGACCCCCTTGGCATAAAAGTACAACTTCATATTCCTATTTTTTTTGTTCATATAAAATATCTTTTTACATCTCTAAGTTCAATATTACTATTTATACCATATTTATTGACCACCTTGTTGACCACCATACTTATATTAGAAAGGTGGTCAGTTAATGTGGTACAAATAGCAACATTCCTGTAAATTATTGCCAAATGAAAGTCCACAAGCCACTTTTTGCATGACATATTATACAAATACTCATATAGAGCCTATTTGAAGAGAAAAACTCAAAACTAGCCACTTGTTCTTTTTTAATTGGTTCTTAGCGTGTTTAAAACACACACCACCCCCCAACCCAAACCTCTTCCTTAAAAATATAAACCCTCAAAACCCAAATAGAACCCATTGTATTTTGATTCCCATGATCATGACTGGTTCCTTTGCTTCTCTCTCTCTCTCTCTCATATTCAAATAAACTATTAATTTTATCTTATTTCCAATTATTCATCTCAATCAGGATATCCTTTTTGTCTTTTTCTGACGCCTAGATATGGTTGAAGGTTCTATTATATTAGGTCTGATTTGAAAACAAATTAGCCAAGTAGAAAAAACTAAAGATTCTAAATTCTAGTCCGGAAGGAAAAGAAAAGTCATTTTGAATTTTAATGATGTGTCAAGCTTATATTAATGAACAGAGAGAGTTTTCAATTTGTCATTAAAAGTCATTTTCCAAAAGAGTAAATTTATCTTTAAATAGGTAGGAAAATAGAACAGGTGGATAAAAATACTAACACTGTAAAATTTTATAAGAACCAAATAGAAAATGACAAGTGTCTAATTTTGAGTTTCTCTCTAAATACTCTATATGGATACTAGTAGAATGGGCCCCCATTATATAATATATATATTGTGGTTCAATTAACCTTAAAATCTTGAGAAAGGGTGAGAGAGAATCTGTCATTTTTTAACTGGATCCTAGAGCGTGTTTCTCACGAGATGTGGTGAGATCGTGGATGGTGTTCCCTACTACGACAGCAGGCGCATTTTAATAGAGCCGCCTTCATAGACTAAAATACGCCGCAAGTGTAGCAAATGAAAGACACCAAATAATCAATACATCATTGATTAAAATAAAAAAAATAAAAATTAATCAATGAAACATCCGGCGGCGAATACAAGAAAATTGCATGCCTATTCCACCACCAAACTTATGAAGCTCAATGCATCAATTATTTTATTTTTCTTCATTTTCCACAATTTTTGAGTGGATTTTTTTGGATTTTCAAAATACTATAAAAATATAATATCTTGAATTTAAACCATATAATATATAATATTCACATACTAAATTATTAGAATTACTGCATCTGTAATATTTTTTTTGTCTCGGAAAATTCTGAATTCAAATCTCATGTACGACAGTTGTTGAATTTTATAAAAAATTGTACTGAGAAAATATAAAGAAGAATAATTGAATAAATACCTGGGATATGGAGATCCTTTGATGGGCTTTTGGCCGTACTTCCTCCAAGCCCAAGAATCGGACGGTGGATGGCCCTCCCCTTTGCTCTTGGATCCCTCCACGTCACCGATCGGTACTGTCACCACCCTCTTCTGCAGTCCCCTCCTAAAACAGAAACCAACAGAACCAACCATTATAACGGTCAATTTAATTTCCAAAATTATAAACAACCCTACAAATTTCTTTTCCTTTTTTCGCAAAAGAAAAAACCCAAAAAAAGAAAGAAAAAAAAACCCTACTTAATTAATTAATTAATTACCTTTTCTTGGGAGATGGGGCAGTGGCCACCTTTGTCTCCTCCCCTGAGGAAGGCGAGCCCGGACCATTCTCTGACGTCATGGGCTGATCAAGGTCTGCTGGGTCAGTCCCAAATGGGGAAATTCTGTAGAATTTAGGGTCCATAGGGTCAAGAGGCTCAAGAGCAACTTTGCTGGCTATATTATTCTAGGGTTTTTGGGTGGCAAAGATGAACATGGATTTTCCCGGAAAATAGTGAGAAAATTAAGAAGTGTTTGGCAGAAGAGAAAGTTGGGGTTGAGGTTGGGGAAGGGGAAGGGGGAAATAAAATGGGGTTGGAGTTGGGGGGTGTTTAATATCGTCATGTTGACAGATGGGCAGCTAAGTAGTTTATTAGGGACGTGCAAGCAAATAAGCACTAAAATACACAAAATGTGTGTATAAAACTATAAAGTTGGATGATTGGGTGAGGCTGAGTTCATCGCAAGATGCTGTGGGATCATGAAATGATTGGATTCGATTGGATTAGATGGGATTGGGATGGGACAACAAACGGTCCAAAATCAAGTGGGGGAGGTATGATATGGACAGGAGAAATGAAAATTCTTTCAAGAATATGCATCACACAAACTAGTTTTATTTTCCAAATTTACCCTTATTAAGTGTATTAATTTTTTTAATAACAAGTTAATTTTTTTACAACTTTCTTACCACCTTGTTAAAAAATAGAGAACATGTGTTTTGTTAAAAACAAAATAAAGATGATAACAATGTCAATGTGATAAAACAAACGTTATTTTTTTTATAAAAAAAAATATGACATTTTTCTTACGTGTTTTTTTTTATAAAATTTTTTAACTATGTACTAAAGAAGTTGTTATTGTCAAAACAACTTATGAATCTTGTAAGTTTTTCTGCTAAGAGGGGCACATGCCCCTCTCTCTTTTGTTATTGTCAAAACTAGGGGTGGGCACAGTATGGTACGGTACGGTATTGGGCTTATACCGCTACCGATACTGGAAATTAAAACCGGTATGGTACGGTATGGAATTATAGTTTGTCAAAGTTGGTACCATACCATACCGTACCAAATCGGTATTGGTATGGTACGGTACCATTTCGGTATCAAAATGACACAACTCAAAAATGAACTAATTCAATATTCAACCTATTCATTCACCAAAATAAGTGATGCCTAAGTTACACATTCAACGATTCAACAAATTCAATATCCAAATCCTAATCAACCAAATCAATATCCCTCAACACATTCAATATTCAATATCCAAATGCCTAAGTTACATTCAACGATTCTTGTTCTTATCACTACGGCTGCAAATTCATATTCGAGAAGAAACAAGAATTAGATGACAAGGATGGAACCACATGAACAGATACTTAACTAAATAACTATCAGAAAAATAGAAACTGAACAAAAAACATATCAGAAAATAGAAATCCATACACTCGATATGACATTCTAAGAAATAGCAAATGCACCCTAATAATGGATTAATAATCTTCTACTAGTTAGAAAACAAACAGCATCAAAATAAGAAACTTCATGACCATATGTAATATCAGTAAGCTTCAACCGAGACAAGAACACATAAGATTACACACAATGAAGTGTATTCGGTACGGTACGGTACCGCTACCACCATACTTTATTGGTATGGTACGGTATCGTACCGAATAAGCCCTCATCCCAAATGAAACGGTATGATACGGTATGGTTCGGGTACGATTTCGGTATTTTGGTTTAGATGCCCACCCCTAGTCAAAACAACTTATGAATCTTGTAAAAGTAATTGCAAAACTCCTCTTAAATTCTTAAGTGCCTCCTCTACCCTTCTTGCTATTCCTCGCTACACATATGTAGATATATGAGCTCGAATGAGTAAATTTGCATATTATACACTTACGTCGTATCTATATATATATACAAGTCTGAATTAATATATTTATATATTATACACAAATGTACATATTTTAAAACAATATTTTTATTTCCCACACACTTCTTAATTATACGAAAAAATATGCGGTGTTTGAACGCAAATGTATTATTCACTTGTCATACACGCACATACATATTTTTCATGAATAATAAACTTTTTTCAAATATTTTACAATGATACACGTATTATTCGCATATTTTATCTATATATTTCACATATTGAAAAAAAAAGACTACAAACAATAAAAATTGAATGGACAATTTTAAATTTTTATATAATGGCCGAATTTTTCATCGTTTGTTTTAAATAAATTTTCTGAATAATACACATATGTATTTTATATTGTATTATACTAATCTAGTATTTTACTAAGTATGATAGGAGCACTCAAGCTCTAGGTTTTGCCTAACACAATTTGTCTAATCTTTTTACCGTAGCAACTCATAGAAACGATGATATACCTTCTTTTTTCCCACTCTTGAAACCTCTTTCATACTATATCCTCCTAAACTAAATCTTTTTTTACCAGCACTTCCACGAGATCATGGTTTGAAGCTCCTGAAAAATGTCTATTTTCTACTGTGGCTAATTCAATATGGAGATGTAAGCTCTTGTTAGCTCAACTGGTGAGGAAGTAGGGGAATGAGTTAGGATCGTAATAGGTTTAAGGTTCAATTCCCTCTAATATTCCAATGAAATCAAGAAATCAAGAAAAGAAATCAATATGGAGATGTGACCTATACCCCTCTTTATTTTTTGTTCAGATTTTTATGAATTAATGAGACTATTGTTATGAGGTGATTAATAACTTAGGGCGTGTTATGGTAACGTTTTTTAGTAACTTGGGCCTGTTTCGAAAAATGGATAGAGGGAAATAGGAGAGAGCAAGAAGAGAGAGAAAGAGAGGTCAAGGTGGCTTTGCCAAATCCTACGAGATATGTGATCATATCTCTTTCGAGAAAGAGAGGTTGAGGTTGAGGCGGTGATGGTTGTGTAGATTGAAGGCTGAGAATGGTTGAGTGGATCGCAGGCGCTATCCATATCAAGGTCTGTGTCGATCTTCTGAATTCGACAAGAAAGAGAGGTCGAGGTGGTGGCGTTGCTGTGCATGGAGAAATTGGGTGGAGATTAGATCTGGCAAACGTGTCGTGTTTGCGGGTTTCGTGTTGTGTTCGTGTCAACCCGTTAAAAAAGTGAATTGACCCGACCCAACCCGTTAAGCTAACGGGTGGGAAATATTAAACCCGAACCCGAACCGTTCAAATTCGCGGAAATCCGACCCGACCCGTTAAGACTAATGAGAGTTATTTTTTTGCTCATTTCATGCGCTTCACCCATTTAAAAAATAGACTATATTTGTTAACAAATTGTTAAATGAAAACACAAATTAGACAATTATTTGTGATAAAAGAATAAGATATTAAGTATTTGAGAATAATTAAAATAATAATATGGAGTGAAAGGAAGATGCTATTGGTGTGGTTAGATTGTATTTGTAATCAATAGCAAAATAATCCTAAGAATTTAAGTAATTAATCAACAATGTAGAATAATAAGAAAATAAACAAAATAATAATATGGAATGAGAGATGTATGTCATTGGTGGGTTAGATTGTATTTGTAATCAAGAGTGAAATAATCTTAAGGATTTAAGTAATTAATCAACAATATAAAATAGTAAGAACATAACTAAAATAATAATTTGGACTTATAGGAGCATGCCATTGGTGGGGTTAGATAGAGATTTTATAACGTAAATTTACAAAAATACCCTTACTCTTAACAGGTTAACGGGTCATTCGCAAAAAATACTGAAACGACCCGTTAAGATAACGGGTGCTTAATGGGTTCACCTGTTATCAACCCGACCCGATAAGGCCAACCCAAATACTGATAATTTTGTGCGAATTCGTGTCGTGTTAACGTGTTGTGTACAATATTGCCGAGTCTAATGGAGATTGGTGAGATGTGGAAAGAAAATAGGAGAAGATGTTAACGTTTTAGGTGAGGTTTGATATGATGTGAAGAGTGGTACAGTAAATGTTGTGTCCAATCAATGTGTTATGCCACGTGTAAGAGGACTTTCACTCATTTGTCATGACAAGGGGCAAAGGCAAGGCAAGGGCTGTTACTAATCAAGTGAATAGTGGTAACGCTTGCAAAAGGGTTGTTGTGTTTTCACCTATTGCCCTTTGCTATGGCAATTACTATTCACTTTATATTATTTTTTATTTTTTATACGTAAACGATTAATTTGGATAAGATTTTCAGTTGCCATGTGTCCATATTTATTATAAAATTCACATATCAAATTTCAAATAAAATTTTCAAATAAGATTTTCGGTTGCCACATGTCCATATTTATTTTAAAATTCACATCTCACTCATCATACAATTGAAATACTCCCGGTCCTCATAGTCTGACACAATCAAGTATAAGGACGGCTCAATCATTGGTGGAGGCGGTTCCACCAGATCACGACGTGGGGGAGTATTTTCCCTCGGAGGACATAATAGTGCCATTATTTCCGACATGGAACGCACCACGGGAACCGACTGCAGGCATTGTTCACTTGAGGAGCCATGTGTAATGGTTTTCTTCACACAACTGAACGAACCACGTATAGTGAATCTCGAACAATTCTTCACAACGTCCCAACATTGGTGATTTTTGAATCTTTTATTACCTTGGCTAATGGCACAAACCCACATTTGTGCTTGATGAATCTATTAAAAAAATAAAATTGGAAATCCAAGAAAATATAAAATAAAAATATGACATTAAATTGAATAAAACGGCAAAATTGAATAAAATTTGTTACCTCATCGAAAAGATTTTCACCGCTTCGAATCAATTCCCTCACTTTTGCCAACACATATCTCCATTTCCCTAACTCTTTATTCAAAATTTTCCACCTATTAGCCAAGGCCATTTCCATCCAAGGTGAACCCGATCCTTCACAAAATTTTCCATGAATTATTTTCCACATATGAGAGAACTTCATCTCATTACCTGTGATCGGACAATGACCAACTTGGACCCAACACTCACACAACAACACATCTTCCATGATTTTCCACACCCCTTCAGCTTCGATGGAGGATACCATTTGTATTTGAACACAAATAAATTTTGGAAAGTTAAGAAAATTTGGTGTGGAAAGTGAATAATATTAGAATGAGAAGAAAATGTATGAAGATTTGGTGTGAAAAATGAAGTATATTGGTAGGTATTTATAGAAAATTTTTTTGACATTTTATTTTAAAAAATTTCAATTTTTTTTGCCTTCGGATTGGAGGACAAAAACCCATTGGAAGGCCCAAGACTAGTGTAGCCGTTGGCGGAAACACAGCGCACACAATAAATTTTTTTTACCGTTGGCGCGTGCACGACAAGCGCCAGTGGTAAAAAAAAAACTCCGTGGGTTGGGGTCAGCGGTGACTTCAGATTGCCCAAGCACGAGTTCGGACTCGTTTTGTCTTTGGGCCAGCCCGGTTACGTGGGACCCAGTACTTGCGCAAGCAATTGAAGCCTGCTGGAACGTCTCACCTGGGACTTGGGCCCCTCCTGCCCGGGCCATTGCAACCGCTGGAAGTGCTCTAACGATTTATTAAAATTAGGAATTAAAAATTTTAGAATATACTAGTACGATTTGGGTAAACCACCAATTTTGATTTTAGAAACCAAGAACCGGACCACTGCAGCCGGTCTAATTAGACTTCCAAACCAATTTTTTTAAAAATCAAAGCAAAAACCGCACGAAATCAAACCGGTCAGTACAATTTGGCCAGTTTTCTTGTTTTGGTGATCTAAATCCCCACTAGATGTATATAAAATTTTAATTTAATTAAAAAGAAAGGAGCAAGTTGTAGATAATATATTACACGTTGCCAATATATATTGAATATGAGCCAGAAATGAGGGGCAACAAGGTTGCCAATATATGTACGTCAACCCCGTCCTTCTTATCTACAATTGGCAAAACATCTACAATTAGCAAAACATCTTGAACCTTCTAGCTCACATCTTCTCAAAATGGCTGCGGAAGAAGAAGAAGAAGTGCTTCTCAGCCTCTTTGATTCATACTGGTTTGAACATGGAATTTTGAGCAAGAAATCCCCTTCACAACCCCAAGAAGCAGCAAACCCAAGTCTCCAAGTGGACCAATCAGCCCAAGAAGCAACCCAACAACAAGTACCAAATTTCCCCAGCCTTTCATGCTTGCCAAGGTCTCTAAGTGATGACCAATATTTAAACACCAAAGGGAGCCTCTTCTCTTCTGATTCTCTCCCCCCACACTCAGTCCTCATGAGCACCACACCAAAACTCCAAACAGTTTCCTCAGCTGGTAAACAAGTCATAGCGTTCTCCAAACAAAGTGTGAAACAAGAACAAGTGCCAGCAGCTCAGACAAAAAGGGTACATGGTCATGGTGAAAGAAACAGAAGTAGAAGAAGAGTAGGGCCCAGCAAGAGCTTGTCTGACCTGGAGTTTGATGAGCTCAAGGGTTTTATGGATTTGGGTTTTGTGTTCACTGAGGAAGACAAGGATTCAAAATTGGTTTCCATAATTCCTGGTCTGCAAAGGCTTGGAAGTATTGGGGAACAAGATAGAGATGAAGAGGATCAGAGAAATAATAATAATAATAATGATGATCCATGTAGTCATCATGTGGTTTCAAGGCCTTATCTGTCTGAGGCTTGGGATGCTTTGGATCAAAGAAAGAAAGAGAACAAAGTGGTGAATTGGAGAATACCAGCTAATTTAGGTAAGGACATGAAGCATAATCTCAGGTTTTGGGCTCATACTGTTGCATCAACTGTAAGATAAGATAACAATACTTTACTCTTTTCTTTTCCTCTTTTTCTACTTAGATTCCTTGGAATAAATCTTGTTCATTACCTAGGTTGTATATTGTTACTGTCACACCGAAAAATTACTTACTTGTTATCGGATATATTTTGCGGTTATGAAAAAGATCAATAGATGTCCCCTTTTTTTTTTTTTTCAAATTTGGTCCACTAGCTTACATGATGAGGAGAATGATATAATTGTCGCTTGAGGAAAGTGGCACCATTACTTTAAGTAATTGTGGGAGATTATGAGATCATTCAAACTTTTTGCGTGTTTTTCACTTAAAAAGAAAAGCATATCTTGTCTCGTGGTACTCACTGCTATTTCTCCTTTTTGAATTCTAAAGCACGTTTTGATTAACTACAACTGCAGTTTATATAGATCTATGCACCTCTAAAATTTAAAAGAAAAACACAAGCTAGCCAACTGGAAGTTTTTTCTTGCATCAAGTCACATGTGATTTGAGCACGTGTAGATTTATTTTTTGGGCTAGTTGTGTGGCTATCATATGTTAAAGAAAATGAAAAACATAAGCAAAGCAGAGGTGGGAATAAGTTGGGTTGGGTTGGTTTTGGTTCCAATTCGTCGTTCAACTCATATTATTAGGGCAATCCAATTCAATCCAATCGTTTTATTTTCGAGTTGAACAGTTCAGTCGGATTAATTTAAAATTATGCACACTCCTAAATTTTGGTCCCAACCCGTATATAGCGGGGTTTGCATAAACTCTTATTTTATGATATAGTGGACCACAGCATCACTTATTAAACTATTTAATGTGTACATCTTTTATTAAAGATCTGATGTAATACAGACAACAAGTATCTTATTATTATTCTACGTCTGTCTAATGTAATACAAAATATATATTGTCCTTCTAGTCAACTTTCAGCCTTGACATATTAAATTTCTCACCAAACAGATGTATATGATGTATATATCAATAATTTAAAGGAAAACGGTAATATACTTGTCCTAGAGCCTACAGAGAAGTATGTAATTATAGATACTTCTGATTAATTCTTAATTATGGAATCTGGAAGAATCAATTTCAGGATTGTTGATAATCTCTGATAAACTTCTCTCATAGATACCCTCACTTTGATGGAAAGTCGAAACCTTGTCGATGGTACATAATAGTATGTGATATACCGATATGATATTACGAGTTCACTTAAATCATGATATGTGTACATTTATTAATATCTAAGCTCTTATATAAACTCAGTACACGAGTTATAATTTGTGATTTATATAACACTATGTTGGCATTCAAGAAGTATTACCATTGTGCACAATAGTTTCTTCTTCTTAATATCTACACAATATATGTTGATCTTGATTCTTGTAGTAACTTTCAAACTTAACTGTTTAAATACCTACTTTAATTAGCTATTTAAAACAACAGAAAACATAAGGAAAACAAAGGTTTGGTTTAAGTTTAGTTTTGTAGTAGCCACGGGGTCTAGTCTAGTGGAAAAGTACCTTGACTTGTAGACCAGTGGTCTCAAGTTCGAACCCCTATGATACTTTGGTAGTGTGTATGAGACCCCCCACCTCCTCATTTCTCTCCCTTCGTTTGTATTAATTTCTTTTTTTTTTTAAAGTTTAGTTTTGTAGTATGAGTTTAGACTATCCCTTTTAAGTTTTAACAGCTAAAATTGGGCAATATATCCAACTGTCTAACCGTTGACTACTAAACTATGTATGATGTCTTGACCCTAATAACCTACCATTATTGCACATCCATGGAATTATAAGATATCGCGCACCCACATGGCATAACCATTTTGACCTGTGACACAACTGTAATGATTGCTAATCTACTTACAATTAAATTACATACAATTGCTTTGTAAGTTGAGATGGAAAATCACAATTTTAAGAAGTTATTTTTCTTGGTAAGTAGATAGATGTCAAATTATGATTGATTTACTTATCTCAACTTGTAAGGTGTGGTATTGAAATACTGCCACACGTAAAATTAATCCATTCATGTTATAACATATAAATAAACTCATTACCGACCTATATTATATCACTTAAATTAGTTATACCACGTGATCATCTTGTAAGCATTGTTCTGCGAAAACATAACCTCTATTAAAATTAAAGCCTTTTACCTTTCTTGTTTCTCTTTGTAACTCTTATGGCATATTGATTAATAGGATACAACTAATAAGTTTCGACTTTGGTTGTAGTATAGTGCTTAGGAAAAAGAAAGAAAACCTGTGAACTCAACCCCAAGTATGGAGAGTGATGCAACAAAACCACTCTTTGCATGCTTCTCTCTCTCTCTCTTCTTTTTCTTTTGAACTTATAGATCAATTTATGGTAATTGATAGCATCTATACTGATTATACAGATCTAAGGTCTCTTCGAATTTCACATGATTGTATATACATAGGCTATAAAATAATTACATTTGATGGTAAAAATATTAATGGTGTTAAAAGATTAATGGTCACTTATCCGTGTTGGAGATTGCCTCCGGAAGTTTATAGCTGGGAGGCTTATCAGCACCCCTCCTTGAGTACTCTCTCCATCTACGAGCCGCTGTTGCAGCTCTCTTCGCTCTTTCTTTCACTTCCGCCTCTGCAAATAAACACATTTTAAAAACATTTGATTTTTATAAAAACATCTGAAACCATGAGAAATATGTCACAAGTTGAAGCATCGAACATGTTTTACACTAATGTTATTGAAGCAGCAGACATGTTGTGCAGGGGCTTTAACTATAAAGTGCTCCTGATCATTGTAACCATCCATCTACTATAGATATTTTGATGAGATAATTCAAAGTGAGTTCAAATTATCATAATTTTATGCTGAAAGCCTCTTATGAGCTGAGGCAGGAGGAACCACTAGTGAAGAAGATTCAGAGGATGCCAATCTAGTAGGCACGTAAGAAAATAAGGGGGATAAGAACACGTGCTCATGAAAGATAGCATGTTGGGATGGAGAGAATTGGGAGGATGAACATTGAAAGCCTTTCTAAGTTTGTGGCATTGCCCCTTTAAAAAGAAACATCTAATTGGACGAGGTGACACTGACGTAGCCAGGAAGGAATATGAGCATAGCAGCAAAACAAAACAAAAACAAAACAAAAGAGTAATCCTTTTGTTCTCAGCTGGCAGTCCAAAGGGGCTGATTCTAGTTCATTGGACCAAGGACAGGAAAAGACACAACCCTAGACAATTACAAATTTAAGAAGTGTAGCAATCAATGAAAGAAATCAAGGCTGGTTCAGATCTAATTCGATCACAAAGAAGCTTTGGAAGTAGTTTTCTTTTCCCTTTTTTCTGGAAAGGTTTTCAACTAGCATTCACTGCAGACACTAACAAGGAAAGAGAGGAACTTTTTGAGAGAAACTCAAATCCCCTCAAGAAGGAATATAATGGTGAGAAATGAATGAATTAAGGGTAAAATGGTCAGACATGAATTAAGGATGGATGAGACTCACATCAGGTACGTTCTATTATGTTTTAAATAATAAAATTGGGGCGTCGGTAGGTAGGTTTTTTATACCTGAATTTTGGTAGTCCTTTGTGTTGCCCCAAATGTTGTCCCAGTATGATTCCGTTTTATCTGAATCCTTCTGATTCATCATCCTCATTTTAGCTTGTTCCTGTAATAAAACCAGGGGTTTGTGAACTGTTAGAATATCAGAATATCAAGGGATGTATCCTTGGTTCTACAACTGACACACCCAGCACCACAGATTTTACTTTACAGTCCCTTCCCTTTTTCCCAACATCTTCCTTCCCACTCGAATTTGACTTTTTTTAAAAACACTCCTATGTCAAAAGCATTCATCAATCCTGGCATGTTATTGAGATGTAAAGCCTTGTATCTTTTACTTCTCATATTAGTATTTTGGGAGCAATATACTTAGTTGTTGCTTAGGTCACCAAATTTGTTAAGTTCATGTAAACGTTTTAATTCTATATATGCAATCTTAATATATAAAAAAATGATAAATTTGGTCTTGAAAAAGTTTTAGAACTCAAAAGGCTGTAATAAAGGTATCTTAGAGTAAATCATAGGTCTCAAAAGTATGTCACATTATTGAAGTTTTCTAGCAGAAGATCTTCAAATCATAGGTCTCAAAAGTATGTGATATTATTGTTGTTTTCTATCATATTCGAACTGCCAAGATGACTTGAAGGAAATATCCCAGAAGCAATAAAATTTTCCGGTTGACATTTGAATTAACTATTTATTTTTTCTTTTGTTGTTGAAATTTGAATTTTTCTATTTCATGACTTCATGTGCCTTAACAATGTAGGTGATGGAAAGGACGATATCAGAAAAACAAGTGGTAGACAGAAAAATTATTCATGAAAGATTAGATTAGTTGAGGGTGAAGAAAAATATGAGTTCCTACCAAGACTTTTTTGCCACCGAGAACTTGCCTGCCACATTAATAAGCATAAATGAATAAACTGCTAAAGCTAGTTATGGTGACAATGAAGCTACACTATAAATAACTTTCATCCTAAGATCACCTAAGCAGATGAGTTTGAGAACCAAGTGTAACAAATATTTCTACATTCTTCTTGCAATTTGCCTCTTGATTACATCTGAAAGTGTTTCAAGAGCTTCAAAGGAATACACTTCTCCAATTGTTAGTCTTTTTGATATTTATATCACACAAAGTGTAGTTCAATCAATGCACATAAGCTAAGTGAACTGAAGCAAGTCATTTGAAAATGGCTTCAAGTCATTAAGTGAATATTGCTAATATTGAGATAATAGACAGTTTGTATTACAAAGAAAAAGTAGCATACCATTCTGAAAACATCCGCTGATGAGCCCATACCTGCAAGCATCAGTGCGACCTGACCAATTTACAAAACACTTTTAGCCACTGAAGTTCCAAATGAAACAAAAGGTAGAGAATGCAGTTCTATTGGTTAAAGAAGTTTTAGATAGCTACACAGACTTCAAATTGATTAGTACGCCCAAGGAGCTACTAAAACTGTTCTGAATTATGGATTTCAAAATGGTGACATAAGATAAGAAGATTAAAATAAAACTAGGATGAAAGTAAATAAACTGATTATTTTCCTTACATTTACTCTTTCTACTCTACGCATTTCATCTTCCAGCAATGATAGTTGTGCAGCAGAAGTCCAATGAATGCAATCAACAGGACTGAAACAAAGAAGATTTTGTCAACTAACAGTTAAACTTAAAAGTCATTAATCTAGTATTATCCAGGCATCTCACAGTCCAATTCATAACTACTCAACTAGATGAAACTTCTAAACCTCAAGTTTACAAGAGAAGTACAAGCATACATAAAAGGCAAGGAGTTGATGCCGCAGAAAGATTTGAAGTATTATAGAATAATGATTTGATTGATTGTCAGAAAATAGAGACACTCTAATTGGCTTATGAGACTTGTGAGAACGCTTTTCAGCATTGGAACTGAACATAACAAAAGTGCAACATCAATTGGTTGTTCACAAGAGTTAGAGAAAAGTAACTCTCTTAAGTGAATTGAAGCTAATTATCACTCATCTTGGAAGTTCATCCTGTTTCTACCTTTTAACAAGTGAACCATTAAAATATAAAGATGCCTGATTTGTAAAATTGCAATGTGGTTTAAGGTTTATTCCCTTTATACCACATCACATATCTCTTTAAATTATTAACAGCATATTAAAGTTGAAGACACAATATAATAGATAAGAATGGAAGTAGAACTTGATGGTTTTTATCACAAATGTTCATCATATTAGCAGGACCTACGAAGGAGGACTTACCAACTATCAATTGCTTGTTGAACTAGGTCTGGGTTCCCACATTGACTGTATACTCTGGCTCTTCCAAAGTCTTCTTCGATTCCAAAGACATCAGGGGCCACATTGGCACAATTTTTGCAGCCTGCAAAGAAACATAGGTTATAAAGGTCCTACCAATATCAGTACTCAAAGATTGCAAGGAGTCGTATATCTAGCCCGATTCACAGTAGGCAATAATGTTCAAGCATTCATTTACCAGATATAATTAATGTTCAAGAAAAGAAAGATCCAATTATCTCTATGCATGGGATGATATCTCAGCATCTGAGCTTACCTATGCAGCTGAACTCATCAACAAATGCATGATCCCTTGTTGTTGAGTCATCCAGGAAAGGATTGACTGCCGTCAATGCATAACCATGAATTTCGTCGTAAACCATTCGTTGCACGGGGTCACTGAGCACCTGCACTGAAATGCTTTATTCCAGTGAAAGCACACAGAATATCCACACAAACAACATAATTGATCAGAGTTCAAAGCATTCAAGTTCAAACGGAAACCCACCTCGTAGACCTCATTAATGAACATGCAGAAATTTGTGGTCTCTGGATCATCACCACTCAAATCCGGATGGCAAGCTTTCATACAATTATAATAGGCCTTTTTTATTTGTGCAGGTGTGGCATCTGGAAGCTAGTAACACATACCAATCAATGATCAGACATGATAAATACAAAATCAACGCATAGCACAAACCCCAAACCTTTAAAAATTCAACACAACCATTATAATGGTAAAAGAAAGAAAATTTTCCCAGAAAAATCAAACTAATGTGAAGTGTAAAATATCATAAACTTCATAATCAAATTAAACAGACATATAATATAAGCCTGGCTAAGTATAATATTTTGCATGTTTAAACAAAACCCGAATCAAATTAAGAGAAATACCAATCCCAAGACCGAGTAATAGTCATCAGCCAGGGCGTCAGTTGAAGGTGAGGCCTCGGTTGCCACTCTGACCCTGCCAAAGCCTCTTCGCCTCCTCCCGCCATGACCCATCAAATATAGACTGCTGCTGGTCTTAACTAACATGCGCCATGGGCTTCTTGAGCACCCATTTGGTAATGGGTTTTGGAATTTGAGAGCTTCAGAGAACCCAGGGGACAGTAATTGAATTTGAGCCATTGAACATGCAATGCAATGCAACTCAGCTTTGCTTTGTGCTAATATGAAACAGAGTTAAAGGAGGTCAGAGTAAAAAATAAAAAAAATTTAAAAAAATTTAAAAAAAGTTGGATTTTTTTAATGGAATCTTTGAAAATCCTGAGGTGGATGGGAATGATGCTGACATGGCAGTTTCATAGCCAATGGTTTTCCTCAGAATCTAGACGGACCCGAAATGAGTACATTTTGTGAAGTGGAGAAGTACGTTGAGCATACATGGAACACGTGTCACCTCGTGAATAATTGTTGCTTGACTCTTCACCCAACTGTTTTTTTTTTGGGTACATACCACGAGTTGTCTCCACATCTGAAGAGTGGGATTAATCCCCGCTCGCAGTTCGGCTTGTCCTTGGCCACAAAGTGTTTCCAACGGGTTTCGAACCCCTGCCATTGAGGCACTAGGTAGCTCGCCAGCTAGAAGTGACAATTTGCCAACTAGTTATTTTAATTGAACAACCAATCTGTGTATTCAATTCATCGGGGAAGCTTTAATGAGGAGTTTAAAGTGAGGAGGGTATTTGAGGAGGTCAATCTCACCATCAACAAATGTAAAAAAATCATGAGACTTAAACATTTTAAATGTTTTGATGCTGTGATTGGCCTCCTCAAATAACTTCCTCACTTTAAACTCCTCATTGTATCATCTCGCTCAATTCATACTTATAAATCATTCTTGGGCTTTTTTGTCTAAATTGAACCCAGTTAGTGGGCTTTTTCCTCTAAATTTAACCCAACTGCTAGATGTGGGCTTTCTATCTCTCAAATTCATGCAAAAGGATAAAAAAAATTCATATATAAAATATAATTAAATAATTGACAAGTTGCTGATTTTGGGTTTTTTTTAATCCAAATGAGATGAATTGTGATATCTACATAATATTGATGCAAAAGTATAAATAATTTTATAGACTTTTTTAAGCGAATAACTTTCACAGACTTCACAAAATTGTGAACGATTTTCATAAACTTTATGCAATTAAAATGACAAATTTTCATAGAGTTGTCATGATCAATTTTCTGTTCTTTCTCCTCATTCCCTCACAAACAAAACTCCATGGTAGCCAGTGCAGAATGAGAAATCGCTCAAGAAAGATCCACGATCCACTAGTTTTTTTTTCCTCCAATGGTACTTCATTTGAATAATCAACAAAATTTAAACCCAACTAATTATTCTCCACTCAAACCCATGCAAAATTTCAAACTTTAAGACTTTAGTCTTAAAATCATTAACTTTTTGGATACCACCAAACTTTCAGAGACTTTTTAAAATTCATAATTGAATACCACTAGACTTTTATAAAGTCTTTAAAAATATGAATTGGATACCTCTAGACTTTTTAATTCCATCAAAGTCTTTAAAATTCCACAAAAGTATGGATTAAATACATCCCAATTTGTATTCAGATAGCTCCTGTCCATATCTAGTGATATGCTAAGCCAACCGACAATGTGTTTTTTTCTACTAAAAAAAATTACAACACATAATCCCTACGACAACCTGTACTCCATTTATCAAAATAAAAAACAGGCATTGCTCGGGTAGGGAGAATGCAATACCAATTATGACAATTAGAAATGAAATGACCCAAATAGGCGAAAGCATTAGCAACAAAGTTAGCCTTTGTGAAAATATACCGAAAATGCACAACATCATAACGTCAACAAATGAACTTGATGTCTCGAATGATTATCCACACTCGCCAAGGAATGGAACAAGCCCCTAATAAGCAATCAATCAAGAGTTTTGAATCCCCTTCCACCAAAAGCTAATGAATTCCCTTACTAGCAACGCAAAGTAATTCATCCTGTAGAGCTAAAGTCTCAACACCTAAAACATTATATAGTAGTAAAATGAGATTGGGAACGTCATTACATAAGGTGTATTGCACTTACATAAGACATTTCTGGAAGTGCAATACATCTTATATATACATATATATATATATATATATATATATATATATCAATGTTTTGAAAGGCGAGGCATTGATGCGAGGCGTTTTAGTCTCGCTATGCGAGGTGTAAGCCTTGAAGCGATGAGGCATAAGCCTTTTGAACTTTACCTGCTCAAATGTGCTCCAATTCCTCTCACACCCAGATGCACTACAAGTAAGGCTAAGGACCCGAATAGCAAACTTCGTCAACTTAGGTGTGTCCCTTCCAAAAAGCTTCCACCAATTTGCTAAAAAAACAAAACAAATCCATCTAATTAAGTTTAACATTTTTTTTCAAGTGTTCATTATACTCAAATTAAAATGAAAAAGTAAAGATTATAACTTGGAGTTTGTAGTTTCCTTGAATTCACAGCAAGTCGACCTCCAAACTCTCCTTCTGCCTCATCATACAAGTTCAACTGGATATCAGCAGCCATACGATCCTCAAAAGACAACATCCTAGTCATGCAATCTTCCAATCCCTTCCTCACTTTATCAGCATTAGAAAAGGTTTCTTCATAACGCAATTAAGGGTTCAAGTAATAACCAACAACATGTAAATGTTGATGAAGTTGTGGGCCCCATATTTCGTCTATTCTTCTCCAAATTGGTTTATACTTTCTTTCAACTCTTCCACAATTAAAAGCAATCTTCCCTTTTGCAACATCCATTAACTCATAAATAAATCTAATGGCGGGTCTCTCCTCTGAATCAACTTCTCTCAAAATAGATACTAATGGAATAACACTTTTGATGCAACAAGCAACATTGGACTAAAAATTAACATCATAAAGTATAGTTGAGTGAGCCCTAATACCTGCATTATGTTGGACAAATGGTCCATTGTGTCATTCTCTAGAAGAAAACATAGCCTGAAGAGGTTACTTTTGCTTATAGATGCTTTGAAGAGTAAGATAAGAAGTGGCAAACCGTGTGATTGCAGGGCGAATTATCTCTTTCTTATGTTCTTCCATCATTGTATTAATGCCGCCAACTTCTTCCTTAAGGATCCAAGTCCTCAACTCATGCACTGATGGAGGCTTAAATCCTACACCATATGCGGCAATCCCTTCTACCATAAGTTGCTAAAATGGATCATTTACAATATTAAATGGGAGTACTCTAGAGAAGAAAAAGCAGCCAATCTTTCGACAAACTTCCCTTCTTTTTTCTTGTTTGTATGCTGAATTTAATGTACCTTGCCGAGCTTCTAAAATGACAAATATATCCATTCGTCCTTTTGATTTACGTTGAGCTCTACGAGTCTCATCAACTGGAGCACTCCTAGTACCAGGGATTCCATATTTTTCATCCAATGGAGATTCCATACTCTCAGTCCCTCCTCCTAAACCATCCCCAATATCTCTAAGCATTTCTTTTTTCTTTCTTTTTTCAAGCTGAAAATTTTTCGAAGTTGCGGTACACTCTTTTTTCACATGCTCAGGAACTTTCTTACATTGTTGCATACCATGATGAGTTTGACCCAAATGATGCTAAAGTCTAGAAATTCCTCCACCTGCATCATTGATCACAAAATGCGCATCTCAAGTATTTTTCCCCCTTTATTTCTTTTGCATACTTCCACGCAGGATCTTTTCGATTCATAGCTATAAAACAACACCATTAGTATTTCTAAGATATAAGTATGATGCATGTACGTCAAATTTCCACTATATCACATAAACGAATAAGATAAGTAATATATTGAAAAAAAAAATTAAGACCTAACATGCATGTATTATGGCTTAAACTTATACGGAACTTCAAATTACAGCTGCGAAGAATTACATATCGAAGGAGAGAGACACTTCAACTTATGTGGAACTTCGAATTACAATTGTGAAGAATTAGAGAGAAATAGAATGGCTTACTTGCAATCTAAAGATGAAGAGAATTCTTGAAATTGATGGGGATTATCGGGTAACAGTAAAAATAAGGGTTGTACTATACAATATATATATATATATAGGTCAATGTGGTAATATATTAATTTAGAAAGAAAAAAAGGTCTTTGTTAATATAGCAATAGGTCTGTGCCGCAACTTTGAAAAAAGGCAAGAAACAAACTTGAAAAAGGGCATAAACCTATTGTGTTCATATATCAATAGGTAGCGTGTGTTTAGTGGAAGTTTGTTACTTAATATCAATAGGTATGTGCTAATATATTAATTTCATTAGAAAAAAAAAAAGCAAGAAAAAATATTGAACGTATGTTTCATTTGAGGTTAAGTAACCTCATTTTTTTAAATGCTGAAAGTGAAACGACGTCGTTTCATTACAACCAAAAAAAAAAAATCAAGCGAACTCTTCTTCTTCCTCGCGCAATCGCTTGGAGAATACACAGTGGCGCCTCGTCCACCTGGCCAATTGGATCCTCGTACGTTGATTGATTCGTATGTTCCACCTTTGATGACCTTGTGCGCATTGTGCAACCTGATTTATCCAATTTTCGATATTATGAACTATAACAATCAATCGTGTTTTCACATGGGTTTGAGTGAAAACATGAGTTCGGAACATTAATAATGCTTAAGGTGGGGAATATTATATAATGTGTACCACTACTTTGTGGGCCTATAATGGAGAGAGCAACAAAGGAAAGTCCGCATTCAACCAATTTAACCTCTTTGATTAAATCGTCAATTTCAATAACACTTCGGCCCAATTGAATCCTCGTATGTATAGTATAGATTTGATTGATCCTTATGTTCCACCTTTGATGACCTTTTGTGCATTGTGTAACTTGATTTATTCAGTTTGCGATATTATGAACTATAGCCATCAACCGTGTTTCCACTTGGGATTGGATGAAAACATGGGTTCATAACATTAATAATGCTTGAGATGAGGAATATTATAAATTTGTACCACTACTTTATGGACCTATAATGGAGACAACGACATAGAAAAGTCCGCATTCAACCAATTTAACCTCCTTGATTAAATCGTCAATTCCAATGACATTGAATATACCATCACAAATCCGTACTTTGGTATGACCATATATTCGGAACAATAGTTGGATGTTGGTTCCACGTGTTGTATTTAACAAGTTAGTAGTTATATTTTCTTTATTTGTTAAGAACATATGGTAATGTGCCTACATACGCGTATGTTCAATTATTGTTCCCCTAAACCTCCTAGACCCAATTGGATCCTTGTACGTATAGCATAGATTTGATTCATCCGTATGTTCCAACTTTGATGACCTTGTGAGCATTGTGCAACCTGACTTATTTAGTTTGTGATATTATGAACTGTAACAACCAATTGTGTTTCCACATGGGTTTGGGTGAAAACATGTTGACTATTTATTAATTTCCAACATCTAATAAATACAACAATCTTTATTATGCACTCTTAACAAATTGGTGGTTTATTGATTGGTGGAGTGCTCCGTTGTTTTTTATAAAAAGATAAGAGAGTTACACAAATGAACTATTATAATAATAAGTTAAAAAGAAATAGGCTTTTGCTTATGATTTCTGAGAGTTCATTTCTACATCTTAACATGTACAATTTCTAATGGATCATCTTCGGAAGGAAAAAATTAGTGGACCATTGAGACAAATTCAAGAACATCAAAAGTTATTGGGCACATATTGGAAAAGTTTGCATGATCATCTACGATGTAGATGTTTCTTAAAGAAATATTACAATATACATTATACGAAATGATTAATCTCATGTTCTCTCTATGAAAACAAAATTAAAAGATTAACAAGAAATATAGCTTACTTCAAAGTAGAAATATAGTTAAATGGAAGATAACTTACTTCAAAATTATCCTAAACGTGTCAATCAATGAATTATAATATGGATTCACCAGTTGATTATGATAAACCCAATTTTGAAGGGTAATAACAAGTTCCCTGAAAATAAGAGTGCACATATCCTCACAAATATGTACTTTTGTATGTCAATATATTCGGAGGTAAAGTTGGTTGTTGTTGCCACATGTTATATTTAACAAACTAGTAGTGATATTTTTTTCATTTGTAAAGAACAGATGGTACCTTGGGTTAAAATGCTGAGAAAGGTGGGCAAAAATGATCTCCTTGTTATTATCAGTAGGACATATAAATCAGATAGATTTGGGCGAAATTGATGGGAATTAAGTGCATAAATCCAAAAACACTAATATTTTCAAGAAACATAGACCCTAACATAGTTAGGAAATATGTACAATTCCCAAGTATTGATTAGAGGAAATAATTAATATCATGATATCTCTACGAAAACAAAATTAGAAGATTAACAAGAAATATAGCTTACTTCAAAGTGGAGATATAGGCAAATGGAAGATAGCTTCCTTTAAAATTCTCCTAAACATGTAAGTCAATGAATGGCACAAGAAAAGTCACCACAAAAGAAGGAAGCTCAAAACCAACCAAAGCCAAGAATTAAAACAATTGCTCGAAAGAAAAAACAAAAGCCAAGCTATGATAAGAAAGCAAAGCACTCGGACTATGTCCAGTTTCGGTGCAACGTCAATGCGTTCAACAACATCATTACAGACGTCAAAGACAAGCTAAATGACAGGCAAAAGAAACTCCTCAAGAAAACACCTTTCTGGAACTTGATTGAGTTGTTTTACAACAGAAGAGTTGACATGAAGAACATGAAAAGTCGGACCTCGACTTAGTAAAACTACTCAAGTAGTTTGATCCAACTACAAAGTCCTTCAAATTCGGCACCAAATCATTGAAGATCACAGCAAAGGTAGTGACTGAAATTCTAGGACTGCCAAACGAAGGAAAATTTGTCAAACTTGACAATGAAAGATACACATCAACCTTCATAACAAAGCACTTTGGAGGAAATTCAAAACCATCAAAAGGCCTCGTAGAAGAAGAATTACACAAGCCAATTGCCATCGCAAACAAACTAAAGAAAGAAAAGGCCAACACAAAACAAAAGAAGTTGAAGAAGAAGAGGAAGAGGAGGTTGTTGATTATGACAAGGATGTGGTCAGCCTAATCTTGATTCAGCTCTGCATGACATTGCTCTTCGCCAACTCTTCATACACTTTGCACTGGACAATTGTTGAGCACTGTGTGAATCTAGACATACTATCAAGCTATTCGTGGGCAAGAGCTATTTCAACCTACATAAATGCCTCATTGCTCACAAAGGTAAAAGCAAAGAAGGAAGGAGAAGCCTCTATAGGAGTTGTTGCAGGTTGCACTCTCCTAATATTAGTAAGTAAACAGTGGCTTATGCAATGTAGTTTCAGTTTCCTGCAATGCAGTTTCTGATTCATCAAATGCAAGTTTCTAACCAAGTATATATATATATATATATATATATATATATATATCTTGCTTTTGAATTGTATAGTTTCTACTGTGTGAGAGGACAAATATTATACAACTAATCATTGGCAAGGAGAAAGAAACTCCTGCAATTCTTAAATGGAGTCTTGTTGAACTCCACACAAGATTCAACCAAATTAAGGACTGAAATGCCATAGAGGTGTGCAATTTATCGCATGTTCTATTTTAATGTATCTTGAATGTGAATCTATTCTAAATTATTCTCATTGTACATGGTATTTTCAAAACTTCTAAAAAGCAAAAAACTACCAGAGAAGAGGGAGATCATGTTGACAAGGTAATTAGAATATGTAAATAGTGGCTTTTGCATTGCAATTTCTGTTTTATCTAATGCAGTTTCTAATTAGTTTCCATTCACTTTGTAGAAAAAAATAACAAAGATGATGAAGGAGAACAAGGAGAAGCATATGAAGTAGCAGGACAAGGAAAACATGATGATGATAATGAGAGTCCAGAAATAAAAGAGATTAGAAAAAAAGAAAAGGTTTGAGATTGGGGCTGGAAAAGAACCTGTTGGAATTCATGACCTCTTGGTGAAATCTATGACAACCCAAATCAACTACCGCCAACACCAAGATCCTAGCTTTGTTTGCCCAAAAAGCTTAAAACTGAGAAAGGATGAAATTAATAAACACAGTGAGAAGAAAATGATGGAATTGTGGGATATATTTATCCAAGCAGAAAAGAGATCAAACAAGCTGGAAAAGGAGTTGGTAACACACAAAGAGAAATTAAATGACGAAGAATGTGTTTGCTACTATGACAGTGGAATTTACAATTTAGCTTCAAGAAATACAAAATCTGAAAAAGAGGATTGCACAATTGGAAGGCAAGGAACCTCATATTGACCCGGAGCTGAGTGCCAAGAAAATGAAGATTCAAGAAAAGTACAAGATAGAAATTGAAAGCATGTTCTCGGACCCAACAATCTTTGAAATAGAGCGGGATGTGCCTACAACACAACCAGCACAACCAGTTGAAGAGAAAGAAGAAGAGAAGAAGAAACAAGAAGAAGAGAAAGAAGAAACAAGAATAAGAGAAGAAGCAAGAGGAGAAGCAAGATGCTCAAACACCTGATGTTCCTACAAGAATACAACGGCTAAAGAACAAAGAAGGAAAGATATGTTTTTAATAAATGGAAAGTTCAAGAAAAAGGATAATATCTAATTACCCTTGAAGCAATTATATGAACCAATTTGCGTTTAGTCTTCTCTTGATGATTTCCTCTTTCTTGATCCCTATTTGATATTTGATCTTTCTCCTCCATGTGAGCCACAAAAGTATATGGCCTCTAAGTCTCCACACCAATGGAACCTTGAGATAAGAGGAAGTATCTTGAGAATATAATGATGCTGGTGCAAGATTCTCAAGATTGGTTTCAATCTAAACCCATTGATAAAATTGAAAGTGTTTCACTCTTGAAACTCTCTTTTATTTGTCTTTGATCTCCCAAACCTATTTGGTTGATGTTGGATTGTGTTTGTGTCAATTAGCTTATGGAAACAATTCCCATACACATTTACTTAAGCATTTTCGGCCTTGTGACACTAAAATTATAATATTTATGTGTCTTAAGCCCTTGGGCTTGATACCCAACCATTTGGGCTTCCGTTAATTGTTACCGAGGCCCAAATACGTTTTTATACATAGTAAATCATCCACATCAAATCAATCAAATTGATTTCCTCATTCTCATTTGTATTACTCAAAATTAACCATTTAAGGTGTGCGATCCATTAAGTTCTAATTAGCAAGGCAGTGAGAAAATATTAGAACTCTTTATAATCAACTGAAATTAAAACCCCTTTTTAATTCTTCATTTATATGGATTGATCACAATCAATCCTAAGACTTCCACAAGCCAAGAGTGACATCTAGCAATATATCAAGGCTACACAAGCCAACCAGAATAAATGAAGAACCTATTCAGTTGGAATCGCAATGCAATACGGTCCTTCTCTTATACAATGTTTCAAATCATATTATTAGGGTATGTATTGATTATGTCAAACCCCTAATATGATTTATAACCTCATGTAATTCAAAAGAACATGATTAAGAACAATGTTCTAAATCAAGCTCAAAATACTTTGGCCACAGATTTTCTGAATCACATCTCGAAACATTCTCCTTCTTTATCGAAAGTAGAGATTCCTTATTGTACATTCACATGCCCCTATGATGAATTAAGAGACCCCAACAACACTTAAGACAAATATCACAAGACAACCATGATGCCTCAAGTCTAAGGACTAATTTGCATTATTGCAACTATGAGTTCTCGTTTGACGTGTAGATAAAACTCCATATGAGAACTACGGTTAATCTTGTTCAGTGTACTCATTCACTAATGAGCACCCACATTCTTGTATTAGTGTCAACTATACAAATGGTTTGAGACTAACCATCCTCCTTATTGAGCATATATAATATGTGCTAATCTTGATGGTTTATCAATGCCCATTTGATAACCATATGATTAGAAACATTTTGGGATACTATAGTTAGAGATCAAAGGTCTCTTGAATCTAATCTTCTTTAGATTACTTTGTTTCTTTAATCGATGTAAAATATAACAAAATAAGTTTGCCATTTATTATCATATACGAAATGTATTCTAAGGAGATTACATCAAATGTATTGGCTCTTAGGGCACATTTCTAAGAATGATCACATATCAGAATGCCTAGGTACATGTAATAGAAATGAGATAGAACAACAGCCTTTTGAAGAGGTTGCTAGGGTAACAACTAGGATGAAAAGTGAGATTAAGAGCTAAGTATAGTATGAAATATCACAATATAGAGCAAAGAAGAGTATGAAAGATCACAGTGAAGAGCAAAGAAGAGTATGAAACGGAAAGAGGTTGTTAGTTAAACAAACAAGTACTGCTGAAACTGTTCATTTAAGCACAACACCAATCAAGGTTCTAAGCTCTGCACACAATAAGTGTAATATTCACACAAAATCTCTTACAAATCTAAAACATTACCACATTGACAAGTTTTCTCATTAAAACAAGTTTTGGGATTCTGCACTATGTAGTGTAATGTGCGCATGACATCCAATGTCCGAAAATTTTAACATCCATTTGATGTACTGATACATCAGATTTTTAAATGCCTAGATTTGAACATTTCAATCATATGACTAAAAATGAGTGACCGGCCAACTTATTCTCCCCTTACAAATTTGAAAAATTCTAATAAAAAAGTTTGGCAACAACCCATCCCTCCCATGACCCAGCAACGTGCAACTCTCCTCTCACTCTCCATAAAACCCATTCACCCACACCCCGCAAGATCCTACGAACTCAATTGTTCATTGATGTTGGATATAATTTCTAACCAATAATATCAAACTCCAAAATCAATTAAACCAATTGAGACATTTGATTGAGACTTAAATGTCATATGGATCTTGGTTGCAGTTGTTAGTTTGTTAAAGATCAGTTAGGCTAGACATCATTCTTTTTTTAAAGTGTTGTTCTTGAAGGTAGAATATGTGGGCTAAGAATGTTGTTTTATAGGGAGCATTTATCAATTGTTGGGGGATGGGCAATGGGATGATGGGCTCATGGTTATTGTGAAGTTATCCATCCATGAGTAGTTATTATCTTGCTTGTTTTGTGAAGTTATTTTCTTTATTCACCATCTCATATGTCGGTATTGTGTTATGGTTTAGGGTAGTTAATATGGGTTTCTAAACCTTTATGTTATGTTCTTCATAGTTTTTATTATGTGACCACCATTTGTATTATATGAGACTTCACAGTTTTTTGTTTTGAAATACAAACCAATGTTTCATGGGTAATTACACAGAACGTGGAAGTTTACCACATGAATGACCCCTTTGTCATTTAGTGGGTAAAACATGTGATTTCTTGGGTAAATACAATATGAAAGCTCCAATTACCACTTGAATGACGTTCTTTACTCATGAAACTAGGAAAACTCATTCAAAGGGTAATATCCACATTTAATGGGTAATTACCCACATAACGTGGTACTTTACCCCATGAACAACCCCTCGTTTAGTGGGTAAAGCAAAGTGTTCCTTGGGTAAATATGATATGAACGTTCGAATTACCACTTGAATGACGTTTTTTACCTAAGGAATGAATGAAGCTCGTTCAGAGGGTAATATCCACCTTTAATGGGTAAGTACCTACAAAATGTGGTAGTTTACCATATAAACATCGTTTAATGGGTAAATCAAGTTGTTCATTGGGTAAATACAGGAGGAATATCGTTTCATAGGGTAATATTCACTTTTAATGGGTAACCCGTAGAACGTGACATTTTACCACATAAATGAACCCAAGTTGTTTAATAGGTAACGCAAGTTGTTCCTTAGATAAATACAATAGGCACATTTCCAATTACCACTTGAAGGACATTCTTTACCCAAGGAAAGAGAGAAGCTCGTATAGAGGGTAATATCCACCTTTGGGTAACTAGCATGTTGGATCCTAGTAATTACTAATTAGGTAACATAGAAAAACAATAATCACAAAAAAAAAGAGATGGAATTAAGTGGAGAGGTTTCAAATGTCTAATTTTGGTTGTGGATGAAAATTGCTAAAAACATAATATAAAATAGCCATATGTGAAATTGCATATAATGTTTCTCGAAGTGACGTCAACAGTAAAGCTTACTCGCAATAATATTATGCATACTCGCAATAATCATTAACATAATATTATTGATATATATTTGTTTTATTTTTTAAATTAATCTTTTGTAGGGCTGTAAAATGAGTCGAGCAAGGCTAGTCTGACCCTAAGAGGTGTGAATCCAAGCCCTATTCAGTGACGCGCTTTTTCGACGTTAAGGATTTAACGGGCCAATCATATCTTAAATGTGGTAAGCCCAAGCCCTACTTGGGGGCTAAAAATTTCCATGCTTATATGGCCCATGACATTTTTGGCTTCATTTCTACTTTCCTAATAATTTAAAAACTTAATAAATTTAAATTTTATTTAACTTATTGAATATTAAACACAATAACATTATTTAACTCATTATTTATATAGTATATTAGTATTCATGTACAAACAAATACTAGTGGTGGACAATGAACTTATTGTTCATATCATAAAAATTAAGAGTGCAAATTCTTTCAAGAGAAGAGTGTCAGACTCTCGTGGTATGAAACTCATTAATATAGGTTTTTATACAACAACCTTGTCTTTGTAGTTTGAAGTCTTTTGTTTTTGTTTTTTTGGTCGAATTGAAGTTTGAAGTCATTTAAGTTAATATAGCCTTTTAAAATTTGTTGCCGCCAGCCCCTCTAAAACAAGTAATGTGCCATCTTCACTTGTGTCAATTATATTGGAGCCATTGCCTTATGAGATGATCTTGTATAAGCAAATATAGGAGACGCACATGGGGTGGCACTATAGTGGAAAAGTGAGTCAAACTCTCCATTCCCCTAAAAGTGCACTCGGGTTCGATTCACGTAGAGGACAATCTTGAGGCAACCCAATATATTACTCCTCCCTCCCCTCCCTAGCGAATGAAAGAAAAAAACTATATAAGAGACAACGTGGTAGGCATCAATAGGGCTGCGCATTTAGAACCGAAACCCGACCAACCCGCCCAAACCAAACCGATCGGGTCGGGTTGGTTTGATTTTTTTTCAAATTTTTTTGGTTATCGGTTTGAACCCAAACCAAACCGAAGTCTATGGTTCGGTTTACGGTTTGCAATATCAAAACCCACGGTTTAACCAAACCAAACCGAAGATTTAAAAAAATATTATAATAAAAATATAATACATATTTTAAAGAAATTTATATATATATATATATATAAAATATATAGTTTAAAGAAATTTATATATATATATATAATACATAGTTTATAGATATATATATATATATATATATATTACATAGTTTAAAGAAATTTATATATATATATATATGTAATACATTTTTTCCTTCTCTCTCTCTCTCTCTTCTTTCTCTTCTTTTTCTTCTTCTCCATCTCTTCCTCTCTTTCTCTCTTTTTCTTCCTCTCCTCTCCATCTCTCTCTCTCTCTCTCTCTCTCTCTCTCTCTCTCTCTCTAAGAAAGCCAAAAACCGAAACCGAACCAAACCAAACCACAAGTCCGGTTAACCGAAGTGGTCGGTTTTCATCACTTATGGTTTGGTTTCGGTTTCCAAAATAGCCAAACCGAGACGGTTCGGTTCGGTTTCGGGTTGAGCCCAAAACCGAACCAACCCAAACCGAGCCCACCCCTAGGCATCAAGCATGAGGCGTGGGGTACATATGGTCTTCCAATGACTTATCAATAATTCCACAGTATAATTAATGTTAATTGATTAATTATAATATCGGGTGAGGCCGGGTTGCCTATGGGCTTACAAATCAAGGATCATGCCCTGCCCTTTACAGAGTGGGCTGAGCTAAGCCCGTCCACAATATCATATCGGGCCAACTCATAGTCCAAAAAATAGGATCGAGTTTGGACTCCGCCATCGAGCTTAGGCCATTTTTATAGGCCTAATATTTTGGTATTGAATCTATATATATAGCAAAAGACAGAGAATAGTGAAATATTCAAAATACCAGAAAATGACTTGGTTCTTTCAAACTTTAAGAATTGAAATTATTAATTAAATGAGGATAATATGGTAAATTCTCACTTTTTCATATTATAAAAAATTAAAATTAAAAGAAAAATCAGATTATGAATCATATTTTTATGGAACACAACTATCCTTTATCTTTTTTGTTCATAATCGACAATTTGATTTTCTTTACGTTAATTCAATGTGGTTTAATGATTTGAGTATTCGTTATGTATGTCAGAATCTAAGATAGTAGATAGATGAATATAATGTTGAAACTAAAATAATAATGTGATTAAATTATTTTAAAAAAAGATGTTTAGTGTTTATGCGTATGTGGGTTAGGCAATGTTCTCGCACTCTTTGCACACAAGTTCAAGTCCCCATCTCCATAAATTAGAGTAGTTTAGAATATTTTTTTATTAAAAAAAAGTTTATTATATATATATATATATATATTTATATGCGCAATAGTTATGAGTTTACATTGATTGATTGATTAAATTGTTTTATTTCTTACAGTGTCTCTATATAAAGCAAATTCTTTTATCTTTTTCTGTTTTTATTTCAATTTTATTTTTATGGGAGGGCCCTGACTATCAACCTCCGTCGCCAGCCCAAGGGCTTCTTAGTAAAGTTCTTTGGAAAAGGTTTTTTTTTTTGGTCGAAATTCTTTGGAAAAGGTTAGAGGTGTTAGTTTTGAAAAGGGAAGGAGCTCCGCGCGGTCTGTTTCGAAAGAGAAAAGCGCTTTTAGTTGCAGGCAGGAGAGGTTTAGGGTTAGGGTTTTGGTGAAAATAGAAAGAAAAAAGTAGTTCGCAATGCAGCCCTACGGTATACAGTCGATGCTGAAGGAGGGGCACAAGCACCTCTCCGGCTTGGACGAAGCGGTGGTGAAGAACATCGATGCCTGCAAGCAACTCTCTACCATCACTCGGACTTCTCTGGGTCCCAATGGTATCGCTTTCTTACTCTAGAACTCAGTCTCAGTTCATCAGATTTGAAATCAGTTAATTTCTTAAAATTTGTTTGTATTCATTACTGCTCAGGTATGAATAAGATGGTAATCAATCATTTGGACAAGCTCTTTGTGACAAATGATGCTGCCACCATTGTCAATGAGCTTGAGGTTCAGCATCCTGCTGCCAAGCTGTTGGTTTTGGCAGGCAGGGCTCAACAAGAAGAAATCGGTGACGGTGCTAATCTGACCATTTCTTTTGCTGGGGAGCTCCTGCAAAACGCAGAGGAGCTTATAAGGATGGGCCTGCACCCAAGTGAGATCATTAGTGGATACAATAAAGCTATCACAAAGGTTATTCAATGATTTGCTGATTGTTTACCCATTTGGGTTTATTGGAATTCTTCCGTTCTGATTTTATTTGTATTTTTGGGATATTTCAGACTATTGAAATCTTAGATGAACTGGTTGAGGAAGGTTCTGAGAAAATGGATGTTCGCAACAAAGAAGAAGTGGTTTCTAGAATGAAAGCTGCTGTTGCCAGCAAGCAATTTGGACAAGAAGATATCTTATCCTCACTTGTCGCAGATGTAATTATAACTTGCATACCCTTATTTGTTATTGCTTATTTTCTACGTCAGCTACCCAGCTATTTAGAAGCAAAGAAAAGGAAAAGAAAAGAAGAATAGCATGTCACTTTTGTAAGAAAATTCTAATAGTAGCTCTTTGATTGGACAATATAGGCATGCATTCAAGTATGTCCCAAGAACCCAGCAAACTTTAATGTGGATAATGTACGTGTTGCAAAGATTGTGGGAGGGGGTTTGCATAATTGTACAGTAGTTCGAGGCATGGTGTTGAAAACTGATGCCGTGGGGAGTATAAAGCGAATGGAGAAGGCCAAGGTTAGCAGTCTTTTATGTATACGTATTTTAACTTTTTCATAACATATGTATGTTATAGCATTAAATGATGTGCTCTGTTTGTTCATGGTCTTTGGCAGATTTAGTCTTTCTCTAATTACTTTTTGGTCAACTTTCTGTAATTACTTTGAGTCTTTTGGCACCATTTCGTGAGTGGTTCAGTATTCTTTACCTTTGGCTTTTGTTATAAAGACACAATTTACTGGTTCCTGTGGGTATTATTTTGAATCTAATATCAAATTGCTTGTAAATGATGGATGGGAGTGTACTTTCTTGAAACTTGCAGCTTGAAATATAGGGTGTGAGGAAGAAAATATGCAAGATTATAACAGGAAAATGAGCATGATTATCATGCCTTTTTGTTACCTTTAAATGTCATCGAGGTGGTTTTTGATTGCCAGTGCCAGCTGCCTATATTGAATTGCTGTTTGCTTGTGTTAGATAGTACGATGTAAGAAAAATCTATGGAAATGGTAGGTTTGTTGACTTGTTATGATGTAAAACTGATGATAATTAATCAAAGCAAATACCAGTTAGGATAGGATAGGTGTTGGTCTGCTGTGTACCATACAATGCACTCTTCCCAAGTTGTCACATTTCGATTTCCAAAAAAAATAAAGGTTGTCATACTTCAAACGTTTGGAATCAGAACAAATAATGGCATGAATATTGGATGGTTATGTACCACATAACAGTGATTCTTTTAGTTTCTTATAGCTGTGATGATTACAGCTTCTGATTTCATGATCTTACCTTGAAAACACTAATTTTAGGCATATAGTTGTCAGTAATATGCTATACTCAAAATGTGCAGCAGCCTTCTTGTCATAACGTGCGGCTCTTCATATATTGAAGTTCAGAGGAACGCACCATGCCTTTGACTATTTAGATTTTTGCTTTTCTATATGCATGTGACTTGAGCATTACAAAGGCTAACATTGTTTATTTTTTGGGTCCTTTCTTTTGTTGATACCAATTTCCACAAATTTGAAGTACCTGTTCTTTGTTTCTCGTAGTGGGAAAATTGTGTCAAAATAAGGCAAAACGGTAAAATGTACCATTGAAAACTCGACATATAATAGATTGGTGGACGTTCACTTATCATCACAAGCGTTTCAATAATTTTTCAAGCTTAGTACAGATTTATGGTTTCTTATTATTTGGTGATTTGGTACAGAATTTTTTGTATATACTTAAACTGGCCCTAAGAGGAATTATGGTGATATAACCATTTGGTTTCATTTGTATTTGTTATTTAACTTATATGTAGCAGATAAATTTCGTGACCCGTGCTTCATGGATTGTACGTATGTCTGTTAAAAGTGTTCTTAAAATGTTTCATTTCTCGATTTTTTGAATTATTAAACTAGATTGGGTTTTGTGAGCTAAAATTGTTAATAATATTTCGAATTGCTGATATGAAGAATATTGACTAACTTTATAGTGTTCTCGTGCTGTTTAACTTGCAGGGTGCTTCTGTTTAACTTTGTACTTGGTCACATCTGTTTTTAATTGTGTGATCCAGTTGCAATATTTTATTATAAGAACCCTTTAGCCATGTTATGTGGTCTAAATATATTTTTGAAATGTTCAGGTTTCTCAGCTTTAATATTCTGTTATACCTTTTCAGGTTGCTGTGTTTGTTAGTGGCGTTGATACCTCTGCAACGGAGACCAAAGGAACTGTCCTAATTCATTCTGCTGACCAGGTAATTGTTGAAGGTTCTTTCTGTGTTGAAGTTATTATAGAGAGAAGTCTTCTATGTTGTATATATAGCAGGAGACCAAAGTGCTCGCCTCCCTATCCCTCCCTCTGTGTGTATGTGTGTGTTTGTGGTTATATGCAACTGATTCCATAAGGTCAAATATTTTTTGGTTACACCATATGGTCAGATTTAGTGGCAGTTTCTTGAAAGCATATTCTGTGTGCAACTAGTTAAATTTTGCCTCATATGCATAAGTTTCATATGGTTTAATTTATTTCTAATCTATTGGTTCTTGTTATTGCTTTTTAATTTCCCCTTTGTCTTCTGTAAAAGGGCTGTACATGAAACATTAAAGATGTCTTCTAATGTGATTTACCATTTTCTGTGATAGTATTGCCATTTTGTATGGTTCTTTACATATTAGATATGTATGTCTTGTGGACTCAAATTTTGATTTAAAACTCTGTAATTTGAACTTTTATTATTATATTACTGGAATGTGTTGGTGTTTTACTATTCTTGTCTTCAGGTCCGTACCACTCGAGCTAGATGTTAATTGATTGCTGCTTAGGGTTACTTCTGTGTTGATACTTCGGCAAAAGATTGTTCTTGGTGTTTCGTGTTTTGGAGCAAGGATTCTTTTTAGTTCTAAAAGCAAGTGCAGAATAACATTTACTTTCTGCTCACAATGATTTCTTCAAGAGGGAATCCACTCTTCTTAATATGGATTCTTAACCGAAGCTTTTAGCTTAACCATGATATCAGTGTACTTACAAATCAGGATGACTAATTTGTTATGAAATCAATTAAAATCTCCTGGTTTGTGATTGAAATTGTAGTATACTCTAGATCCATTGGAGATGAGGATTTTTAACAACTGGCAACCTAGTAAAATGTTCTACATTCTGTATATAGTACTGATTCTTCAACATTTCATTGATAATTTGGTACCAGGTACGTGCGTCCAAGGTGCATGTACCTATAAATATATCATATATACCCTTTACCTTATAGGTTTTTTTAATAGTTCTTTTCCCTGTTACAAGTACAACATGGTTTATCAGTAGTACTCTAGGGTAAAGTGTTGGATTTTAGGGCTTAGGATTTAGGATTTAGCTTCGGGTTTTGGGCCTTGAAGCATGTGTTTTACTTTTTGCCGCATTGTTTGAACTTCACCTCTTGAACTGCGAGATCATGTTTAAGAATCAGACTCATGTACCTATATAATAATTTATCTGTATGTCTATGTGTGTGAGTTTGGTTTTTCCTGTTAAACCATTGTTACGTGGACGTTGGTTCTTTCTCATAAACCAAGGGTTGACGTGGGTCCTAAAAGTCTGATAAGCAGCGTAACCTAATGTATGATCGAGCCTGCTTAGTATGTAGGGAATGCTCAGCTTTATATCTTATATCTGCAGATTACAACTCAGGAACTCTTCTGTTCATGCAGGCTATTGTAAAATCATTCTCCCCTACAACTTCCTTTGCAACTTTTTTAATTATTATCTTCATTATTTATTTTTCATTTCAGGAAATTGATTCTTGGTAAATATGTTTGAATTGAATGGTGCTTGAATTCTCTGGTTTTTGCATAACTATTCTAACCAGTTTTGTTTTAAAATGTTTTGACCTTTTTTCTGGGTATCTGATGTGTGTTACTATTAGTCTTGGTATATTAAAGTTGATCTTCCTTTCTTGTTTGACTTGGATGTTGGAAATTATCTTTGCCTATCCGTTTAATTTATTTGCATATTTAGGTTTAATGTTGTTGATCTGTTATTAGCTAATAAGTGGTTTCTTGGTCATCCTGTAGCTAGAAAATTATGCAAAAACTGAAGAAGCTAAAGTTGAGGAGCTCATCAAAGCAGTTGCAGATTCAGGTGCCAAAGTAATTGTCAGTGGAGCAGCAGTAGGAGAGATGGCACTACATTTTTGTGAGCGTTACAAGTAAGTGTCAATGGCCTTTTTTTTTGTTAAACTTTTTTCGACCCTTGTGCGTTCATGCTGTGTGTATGCAGTAATGTTGTAATTGTAGCATAAACTGGGACTTATGCGTTTAGGTAGACACTTTCACTATGTACTACCCATTTAAAGGTATTTAGATCTCTTTTAGAGATCCTTGAACTCTTTTAGTGTTTTAACTTTTCAGTTCTTGATTCTAGGCTCATGGTGCTGAAAATCAGTTCAAAATTTGAATTGAGACGATTTTGCCGCACAACTGGTGCCATTGCCATGGTAATTTTACAAGAATTTGATATTTTATGTGTACCTTATTGAGTGCTTCTTAATACACTTTGTATTTGTGTAACAGTTGAAGCTTGGCCAGCCTAACCAAGATGATCTGGGATATGTTGACTCTGTCTCGGTGGAGGAAATTGCTGGTGTTAGGGTATGCTAAGAAATGTTTCCTCAGACAGTGTATTTTGTCTATAAATTTGCTTATTCATGCCTCATTTGTTTTTCTTATTTCTTATTAACGTGTCCAATATGTAGGTCACTGTTGTGAAGAATGAAGAAGGTGGCAACTCTGTGTCCACTGTGCTTCTACGAGGAAGTACTGACAGTATATTAGATGACCTTGAAAGAGCAGTTGATGATGGAGTCAACACTTACAAGGTAATTTATGAGGCACATTTATATTTTGTATGTATTGTTAGGCTGGGTTTGTTTTACCTCTGAAATTGTTGTTAGCACATGGTTCTCTGGAACTTTTAAAATAATTCTTCGATCAGGTGTCATTGATATCTTACTATCTTAATGCATTTCATTTTCAGGCAATGTGCAAGGATAGCCGTATTGTTCCTGGAGCTGCGGCAACTGAAATTGAGTTAGCTAGGAGACTGAAGGAATTCTCTTTTAAAGAAACAGGGTAAATTGTCTCTGCTTTTGAATTTATTCGTTTTAAGTGATTTACACAATACGTATGCAATATGCCTAACTTTCACCACTATTAGATATTTTTGCTTGATTCTATGAAAACTTTAAGGTACAGTCACACAGAAATTATCAACAATAACAAAGATATATCCTCAAAGGAGGTGGAAATTGCTTTGCAAGATTCTGTGGAGTATAAGGAATACGTATCATATAAGGAATTTTATTGAAATTGTGGTATGGGGTAAATTGAAGTATACGAGATTTATAAAAAAATTAAAATGGTATCCGAATAAATTTCCTAGAAAATGCCTTAAAGAAGCATCATGGGTATTACAACCCAACTAGAGAGGGACATCCGTTTTACAGTTTTAATTATGATCAAACTTAGGTAACACATAAAGGAGCAATTTCCTAGCACTAAAAAGAAGAACAAAAAAAAGAAACGGATATATCATGGATGTTCTTGTCCAAAAAAGGTGTGGTTGAGATAGGTAATTGTAAAGTACTTTGATTTGAATCATTTAGAGTTCTTTGATATTGATCTGAATTGTTGGTTTTCATAATACGCATGTAATGTTGTACCTGAAAGCGTAAAGTGTAATCTGGAGGCCTACACCAACTATCGGAACTTAAATTTTGTTTTTGTTTTTGTGTGTGTGTCCAGTCATAGGTCTCAATTGGGCATTAGTGAAATAGCATACTAAATAACAAATGGTTTTGCAGATTGGATCAGTATGCTATAGCAAAATTTGCCGAAAGTTTTGAGATGGTGCCCAAAACTCTTGCTGAGAATGCTGGGCGTAATGCAATGGAGATCATATCGTCCCTCTATGCTGAGCATGCATCCGGAAATACCAAAGTTGGCATCGACTTGGAAGACGGTGTTTGCAGAGACGTGTCAGCTCTAAATGTTTGGGACCTCCACATAACTAAGTAAGCTTTTCTTTGTCTTGTAATGATTTATGTTTTTTTTTTGTGTGTGGAAGTTTTCATTACATTGTATGTTGTTACAACCGTGATGCTTGATGTGATATTGGTAATGAGATTAAGTTTTGTACATTAAATTTGGGTCTAGAATTTTTTATTTCTTTTTTGGTAGAGGACTCTTTTAATTCCCATGCCCTTTCTGGAGGTTTTGCTAGCCAATGAGTTCCTGCTGCTTCTATTAGTGGTTCATTTGATTGGTGCATGTATCCTTCTGTTGATGTTATATATCAAAGTGCAATTTAATTTTGCTTTGTGGGGGTATTGTGGTGAAGTTATAATATGGATAATAGGGCATAATTAGGCAGTTGTCTACATTTGTAATATTTAATCTAGTCCATGATTTGTATTTTTTTTTTTTGGCCTGAAGTCCATGATTTGTGGTAATTCATGTTTTTGCCAAAATCCTTTACTCTATGGAACCCAGTTATTCAGTGTTTTTTTCCCTTCATTATTCTGTTTGTGTATATAGATGTAGCTATATACCCATTTTGAAAGCTTTATTTATGTTTTGGTTTCAAGAAATGGTTGGTTACTTTAGGATAATGCAGCAACGATTCTAATCCTCTTATCAATTTAGTGGATGCATTCTCATTATGGATTTTTGTATCAGTTAAATCTGTGTGAAAGGGTTTGTAGTATTTTTCAATAAGTGAAGAATCAGTTAGGGAGGAATGTCTCCTTACATGTAAGCCAAGCATTGTTCATATCTCAAACTCATACACATCAGATGTTTTATTAATTGTAAATAGTTGTTTTTCATTCATCTATTTGAATTCAATGTTCTTATTGAAATCACTGTGATTTATAAGTAAACTTTGGGTTAAAAATTTGTTTTATATACGATTTAGGCATCATATTCTATGTTGGGCTGTTTTTTTCCTTTTTTCTTTTTGGCCTGATCTTTCTTGGGATGTTTGCTTCAGGTTTTTTGCTCTCAAATATGCTGCAGATGCTGCCTGCACTGTTCTACGAGTAGATCAAGTAAGTAACTAATAAATAACTATTGGATTTTCCGACTTTTGGAGTACCCAACTTTAATTTCAAACTGAATCATTCAGACCAGAGGGAAAACTGAAATACTAAGTGCATCTGGTTTTAAACTCGTCTTTGAGCTTTTGTGTGGATTAAAATAAGAAACCTATGAAACTCGTACCAATACTTCAAACAATGGAAGCAAATATGAATATTTTTTTGAAGTAACTTTGGGAAATGCAGAATTTATTAAATATGGCGTCACTGCAGTAGGTATAATTCTTTATTAAGATTGATGTAGGGTAGGGCTTACCTCTATTTTACAAAGAATTGAACAGCTAGGGATTTTGAAATTGTGAGACATGGATTTATGACTTTCAAATGTTTTGCTAATATATCTTCTGCTAGAAATACCCACTTTAGCACAACTGATTGGATATAAGTTGGGCTGCTTTTCAATGATTTCACTCTTGACAAAACAAGACTAAAAGAAAGACATAATAGCTGTTTTTTTGTCAGAACATGAAAGTTAACAATTAAGTGTTAAAATTCATTTATCTAATTGCAAGAATATGTGATGTTGATTATCATTTAAATCATAAATAATTATGTTGACAAAACTCTCTGTTGCAGATTATAATGGCAAAACCAGCAGGTGGCCCAAGTAGGAGAGATCAGCCTGCAGGGATGGATGAGGACTAACTTTTTCTGTGTCACAGTTTAACTATCTCGTTTGTATTGCTCTGAGTTAGGAATCTTTTGTTGTCTACAGATGAAAAGCATGTTTTAGATTTCAATTCTGCAAGGATTGAATTTTGAAAATCCCTAGTTGCAAAGCTTTGGTTGTCAGTTGAAGATCCGAATACAGAATTAAATTGTAACTTTAAGTTGTGTGGACTTGTTTAGGATACGGAGTGAGAGTTAAATAGAGTGGAATTTTTTTTAATGAACTCTTCTTCCGTCTCTCTTCGATGGTAGTGTGCCATCTTAAGAGAGGCCATCGAGTTCTTGTAACTGACTGCCACTGGTCTTTGAGATTTTGTTGAAGGCTTGTTTATGTGCCTTTGCTAGACGGTAATCTATTTGATTCTTATGAATTTTTCATCTATGATGCAGCTTTTGTGCCTTCAATTCAATCTTGCCACCGCCTTTCGTTCAATGATGCATCTCAAATGCTCGTTTCTTCTTTGTATTTATTTTCTATTTTTCATCGTTGCCTACATATGCAATTAACAACCGGAACATGAACAAGAATACAGTCAGTGGATATGCGGTTATACATACAAACAAGTGCTCATTCTGTTACTGTAATCAATAGAAATCTTAATTTGGATCACAACCTAGGATTTGCTAGGACTCGAAATTTTTAATTGAAAAACTTACCTGAATCGAATCGACTAGTCTGGGTTGGTTTGGTTGCATATAGTGTTTTCCAGAACAGCAGAAAGTAGCACCAAACTGGTTTACTCAATTAAAAATAACAATTTGCAAACCTTTGATCTTGCGGTATGTCGAACCCACTAGTCCATATATTTTACTTTAAGATCACATTTCCATGCGCCCTCTATCCATTGGCTAAGGTATTTTTATTGTGTTTCTTCACATGTAGGGGCCGAGCCACATACAGGCCTGAAGTGGTTATGGCCCCTAAGGTCCTAGAAACTCCTTTGAAGTTCTATATAAAACCTGAAAAATCTGTATAAGGTCATAAACTTTTCAGCTGTTACCCCCGGGAAAACCACAAAACATGGGGTCTTTTGTTTTTTTCGTCAACTTTATTTTTTTGGTAAATGTAAGTCTATTCAAATAAATTAAAAAGCATTACAATAGGTGGAAAGCCACAAACCAAAAATAACCTAAACAAAACTTAAAAATAAAGGCCCAAACATGAAACCACACAACAGACAAAGTGAAGGCCCAATTACAATCCCAAAGAACACATGCCGCAACATCATCGCAAGTCCACAATCACTTAAAAGAAGTAACTGTCAACACATACTAAAGATCCAAACGAAGGATGGGGGAACAAGCCACCCGCACAAAATGTGCTCTCATAATCCAAGGAACTAGTATATTAAACACTCTAAACGCATCCCCACACCACATACTGATACTGGCACCGAAGGAGATCAACGAAAGCTACACCCGCAAAGCCAAGAAGCAAAGGGTGGTGATTGAGAACCAACAAAGAAAGGCATTCGTAGGCCATATGAGAGAGAACTGTAGAGGAGACAAAAACCTCATATCCAAGACATGGCTCCGAGAAAATGCACCTATGGAGAGTGGGAGGAGCTACTGACTCACAAGTAGGGAGATGAGGAAAGAGGAGAAGAAATGAGACACAAACAACTAGAAAAAAGTAAAATAACCTCGCACAAAGGAGAGGATGAACTCTCACAAAGGAGAGAGAGGAAAATAGGAGATTGGGGGAAGAGAATAGAGGGAAGGAGGAGAGGAGAGGAGGAACAATACCTCCTCCCCTATTGCGGCACTGGAATCATTTCCCCGAGAGAGAGGGATTAGTTATAAGGTGTTGCTATCCTACCATTTTGTGGGGATTAGAGTGGATAAGTTTCTCCATGAGCTATGTTGCATAGCTACGGGTACGCCGATACGATACGATACGATTCGCCTATACGGCAAAACTCCAAAAACTAGAGTACGGATATCGATACGGAGATTAAAATAATATAAATAAAAAAATTAATATTACATCCATCTTGTTATAATCATTCATCATAACTTCAAAATATAAAACTAAACACAAAATACAAGTCTCCATAAACAAAACACAAAATATAAGTCTCCATAGGATTGTTCAAATCATTATTTTTTTTTATAAAAAAAAACAACACAAAAACAAATTAAAACATTGAGAAGCCAGTGTAAGTTCTTTACTAAGTTTTCATTCAACAATACTAACCGTGCTCAGCCATGATAACTGTGTAGGGTGTCTTCTTCTTCTATGCAGCCTTGATTCTCTAGTCTCTTAGATAGGGTGAGATCCTTTTCGAGTTAAGTTGCTGCAAGGGAAGGGACATCTTACTTATATATGCATCAACCTGATACCTTGCCTATCAAGAAGTATCAAGTGTCCTTATTGCATTTAGATTAGGTTTGTTTCAATCCATATCATATTAGGAACCTTCTTTAACACTTGTTATCCTTAATAAACTCTGCTTAAGTGTTTAAGATAAAAACCTGAATTATGTTTCTGATCAACTAAGAAAACCGAAACCTCTTTGGATTAGGAGATCACCTTTCGTGGACTAAGACAAGATTTGTCTTACATTCTCCCACTTGATCGACTAATCTCATAGTTTTCTGTGTTGACCACTTAAGGCCTTTGTGAAACACAACTCAAATTGATTCCTTCAAGCAATTGTCAATTTCAAGGAATGAAAAAGAACTATCAAGACATCACTGAATATCCAATATTTCAGTTGTCTTTATAATTACCTTTAACATCCTTTAAAACCACATAAGCTTCCATCAAGATTTAAACAGACAAACAAACATGTTCTCTTTGTAGAGCTTTATGAACATGTTCATTTCTTGTCCCTTAATTCGATCGCCAAGGTCTCATCACTTGTTATAGTGATGATTTTGTCATGAATGAAAAACCTGCACAGATATCCTTAGCTAGCTTTCTGCTTATTTCATTCAAGCATCTTTTGTAAAATATACACTCCCATCAAACATATAAACTGCTTAATGTAAAATTTCTTTATTTGAATCTCAAGACCAGATCAATCTCCATTGAAAACAAAAAAACAAACTATGAGCTAATAAAATAACAAAATCAAAACTACTTTAGTCTTTGATAATGCTCCCACTGATTTATGCATTCAAATCATTCTTCAGTCCCATGCTCTGAACATGCCTATGAAAAACTGCATTTGGAACTCCTTTTGTAAGAGGATCTGCAATCATTCTGTCTGTGCTTATATGGCTTATGTTAGTGTAACCTTGAGCAATCTTTTCTTTCACTATTATGAATTTAACATCCAGCAGCCTCGCACCTTTTGTTCTTTTGTTACCTTTTGCAAATAAAACTGCAGCACTATTGTCATTCCATATTTGAACAGGTTTATGAATAGATTCAACCACATTTAAGCTGAGGATAAAATTTCTTAACCATATAGCCTGAGATGTAGCTTCATAACAGGCTAAGAATTCTGCAAACATGGTTGATCCTGCTGTCAATGGTTGTTTTACACTTCTCCATGACACTGCACCTTCTCCAAACATAAACACATAACCTGATGTAGATTTCAAAGTGTCTTGACAACCTGCGAAGTCTGCATCTGCATAACCTTGTAATTCAAGTGTGTCACTTCTTTTAAAGACTAGTTTGTAATCCTTAGTTCTTTGTAAGTATCTCAACACTCTTTTCCTCGCAATCCAATGAGCTTGGCCAGGGTTCGATCGAAACCTCCTAGCATGCTCACCGCAAAAGCTAAGTCAGGTCTTGTGCACACTTGTGCGTACATTAAACTTCCCACTAGTGAAGCATAAGGCTTGTCACCATCTCCAACTTATCTGCTCGCTTTTAGGTGCCTGTTCTATGCTTAGTTTATCTCCTTTTGCAATTGGAACATCGCTTCCTGTACAATTGTGCATATTAAACCTCTTGAGCACCTTTTCTATGTAAGATTTTTGAGACAGTCCAAGTACTCCATTCTTCCGATCTCTGCTTATGTCGATTCCCAAAACATATGATGCCTCACCTAGATCAGTCATTTCAAAATTCTTGGACAGGAAATTCTTGCAGTCATGTAACATGGTCTGATTTGTGCATGCCAGCAAAATGTCATCCACATAAAGGACCAATATAATGAAATGCCTCCCACTCATCTTCATATAAATACACTCATCCAAAGCATTCTCTATAAACCCAAAATCCTTAACAACTTTGTTAAACTTCAGATACCACTGCCTAGAGGCTTGCTTTAATCCATAGATCGATTTACATAGCTTGCAGACCAAGTCTTTTCCTCCTTCTTGGACAAAACCTTCAGGCTGTGACATGTAAATGTTTTCCTCTAAATCCCCATTTAGGAAAGCTGTTTTGACATCCATCTGATGCAAATGGAGGTCAAAATGTGCTACAAGGGCCATGATAACTCTCAATGAATCCTTAGTGGAGACAGGAGAGAATGTCTCATTAAAATCAATTCCTTCCTTCTGTGTAAATCCTTTGGCAACCAATCTTGCCTTATACCTGTCTACTTGCCCTTTTGAGTTTAATTTCGTTTTGTACACCCACTTGCAGCCAATTGGTTTGCAGCCATGAGGTAGACTTTCAAGCTTCCAAACTGCATTCTTCTGCATTGACTTAATTTCTGATTTCATTGCTGCAAACCAATTTTCTTTATTGTCACTGGTTATTGCCTGCTTGAAAGTTACAGGGTCATCTATGGCACTTACATCATGTTCTGCTTCCTGCAAATACACAAAGTAATCATCCCCTAAGGCAGGTCTTCTTTGCCTTTGTGACCTTCTCAATTCCAAGTTCAATTCTGGTCCTTCCACCGTCTGTGCTTGTGTCATATTTTGATCTTGGACCTGCAAGTCTTGATTGCCATCCAATATCCTTGGTTCTGTATTTTCAGCATCATCTCCATTTGTCTCATTTGGCTGTTCGTTACTTGTGTTGATTTGAGGTAATCTTACAATGCCTTCATTAGAAATCTGCAGCATGTCATGATCCATTGTGGCCTCTTCAAAACTGAAGTCTTCTTTCTCATTTCTTTCATGGCTAGTTTCTATAAAGACTACTCTTGAGGTTTCTAAGAACCTTGTTGTGTGATGAGGGCAGTAGAACCTATATCCTTTGGTCCTTTCAGGATAGCCTACAAAATAGCAGCTTATGGTCCTAGAATCCAGTTTCTTTTCTGCAGGATTATAAGGTTTTGCTTCAGCTTTACATCCCCATGTTTTTAAATGTTTAATGCTTGGCTTCCTATCATTCCATACTTCAAAGGGTATCTTTTCTATGCTTTTGGTTGGTATCCGATTCAAAATGTAGTTAGCTGTTTTCAAAGCTTCTCCCCACAGAAAAATTGGAAGATTTGAACAGCTCATCATGCTTCTAATCATATCTTTCAAGGTTCTGTTTCTTCTTTACGAGATGCCGCTTTGTTGAGGTGTGCCTGGATTAGTATATCGTGCCACAATTCCTTCTTGTTGAAGAAATTTGGCAAAAGGTCCAAGGTTCCTTCCACTTTCATCAAACTTTCCATAATATTCTCCTCCTCTGTCGGATCGAACCACTTTAATTTTGAGGTTTAACTGGTTTTCAACCTCAGCCTTATAAATTTTGAACTTCTCTAATGCATTGGATTTTTCTTTAATGAGATAAACATATCCAAATCTTGAATAATCATCCGTGAAGGTTATGAAGTAGTTGAATCCTTCATGAGTTGGATTTGGAAAAGGTCCACATATATCAGAGTGTATGAGTTCCAATAATCCTTTACTTCCAATTGCTCCTTTCTTTCTTAAGTTGGTTAATTTCCCTTTAACACATGGAATGCAAATTTCTTTTGCGTTATCGTGATTCAATGGTGGCAGAATTGATTCTTTACTTAGCTGAATTATTCTTTCTTTTGAAACATGTCCAAGTCTTTCATGCCATAGTTTGTATGAGCTTTCATTGATTTTGGTTTGCACAGAGTTAACTTCATTTCTGTTTTTCTTGCAATTTAATCTAAACATCCCATCAACAAGACTTGCTGTGCCAACTAAAACTTTATTATTGAAGATAGAACATCATGTTCCATCGAAATTCAAAATGAACTTCGATTTTACAAGTCTAGTAACTGAAATTAAATTCTTCTTCATAGAGGGGACATAAACAACTTCTTCTAATTCCAAAACAAAACCAAAATCTAGCTTAATACTAACTGTCCCTATGTAATTAACTTGGACTTCCTCTCCATTTCCCACGAACACCTTTACTTCATCCTTGCTTGGCAGCCTCTTCCTTGTGAATCCCTGCAAAGAGTTAGCCACATGAATAGAAGCTCCACTGTCTAACCACCATGAATCACATGAAAAATTAACCAAATTGGACTCAAAGCAAACCAAAACCAGATCATTGTTACCTTTTCCTTTCTTCTTATCCAGCCACTTCTTATATTTCCTGCAGTCTCTCTTCATGTGTCCTGCTTTCTTGCAGAAGAAGCAGTTCATTCGATTCATGAGTTTTAAAGCCTTGTCTGTAAAACTCTCCCTTTCTTTCTCCTTCTCCTTTTCTTTTCGATTGCAGCCTTACTCTTATACTCCTTGTTTTGTCTAGTCTGAACCATATTAGCCACTTTAGCACCCCTCTCTTTTATGATGTTCAATTCTTGTTGAACTGAAATTGTGATCAAATCATTCAAGGTCCAGCTCTCCTTTTGAGCAATGTATGTCTCCTTAAGTGACTTGAATTCTTTAGGCAGCGAGTTTAGTGCAAAGTGTACCATCATGTCTTCATCTATTGTCATGCTTAATTCCTGTAGTTTGGTCCCAATATCAATCAAATTCATGATGTGTGCCCTGACACAACCTTGTCCATCATACTTCATTTCGATCAATTGATTCAAGAGAGTACTCTTGACAGCCTTCTCAGATTCTTTGAACCTTTGTGCAATTGCTTCATAGTATTTCTTTGCATTCTCAGATTTGGGAATGCTTCCTTTCACCGAAGAAGCCATGGCTCTCTCGCATGATTAATAAAGCCATCTTATTTGCCTTTTCCCACTTAAGAAATTTGGTTTTAGCTTCTGCGATGACATCTCGCACCGGCACTTGAGGAGGCTCTTCTTTGAGGACAAAGTCATAATCAAGAAAACCTAATGATATTTCCAGATCCTGCTTCCATTTGCCATAATTCGATCCAGTCAAGGTTTCAATGGAGTTGTGATTCATCGTAAAATTTGCAATGCAAATTAGAACTGTCCCTAAAACTTTATTTAAACATGTTAACTTACACTGTGAGTTTAAGTTAACATGTTCCAAAATCCTAGACAGCTTATCTCGCACTAACTTCTGCGCAAGTATATTTACATCTGTGGATGTAGAGATACTAGCTTGCTAGTGCGATCAACCATCCAGATTGTTCCATCGTTGTTGTGATCAATTGCAATTCCCATCTGTGGATGGAAAGTCACATAGAAGGCTACGAACACAGATGCAATTTCTTGACCAAACTGTCAAATTTCAAAACTCTTACATAGCCAAAACAGCTGTGGCTGCTTCAAATTGTATAACAGTTTTGAAATTATTGGCCAAGACTTTTCGAGCAGAAAAATAACCTTATGTTCGTGTATTAATCAAAACATGCATAACAAAAGAAAACTTGAAACTTTGTTAGCTTACGAGAAACAATTAGATCAAGGAACAAAAACCTAGAGGCTCTGATACCACATGTAAGTTATTTACTAAGTTTTCATTCAACAATACTAACCGTGCTCAGCCATGATAACTGTGTAGGGTGTCTTCTTCTTCTATGCAGCCTTGATTCTCTAGTCTCTTAGATAGGGTGAGATCCTTTTCGAGTTAAGTTGCTGCAAGGGAAGGGACATCTTACTTATATATGCATCAACCTGATACCTTGCCTATCAAGAAGTATCAAGTGTCCTTATTGCATTTAGATTAGGTTTGTTTCAATCCATATCATATTAGGAACCTTCTTTAACACTTGTTATCCTTAATAAACTCTGCTTAAGTGTTTAAGATAAAAACCTGAATTATGTTTCCTGATCAACTAAGAAAACCGAAACCTCTTTGGATTAGGAGATCACCTTTCGTGGACTAAGACAAGATTTGTCTTACAGCCAGTTCCCAAATCTCTGACTCCATAAGATTTTTATAATTTTCAAAATTACCCCTTAAAGTATCGGAAATGTATCGGGACCGTATACTTGAAGTATCGGAAGGTCAAACTTTCAGAACAGTCAACGATACTCCTATATTCATATCGGATACGTATCGTACCTGTATCGGATACCAACATACCCCTCCAATTAGGAGTTTCGGTCTAACATAGTCCATGAGTAATCCATCTTCTACCTTCAATTTGGTCTATACATTTTTTTTTCTTTCTTAAACATACTTTAATTATAGGGAATATCCAATTCAATACTAGTCACCAAATGACCCCTAGCTTACTCGACCGATCCGTGCCCAGCCTAGGACCCCTTAATTTCAAAATTCTACTTCATTCTATCAAAATTCCGGTGGAAAAATTGGACGAAATGAAGTCATGATGATCCCTTAATTGCAATAATTAATAAACTACAAACATAAAATTGCGAAAATCAAAATTACAAATATCTTAATAATTGCGTGTCCGTCTAAAAGGCTTTCTTTTTCAGTCCGAAGTAAGAAAAAATACCAAAGCAGGTAGCTTTCTGTCTGGTGAATTTGCCTCGATCCTGAAAATAACCCCAACCAACAAACTCTAAAGCCCTCCTCCCTCCTCCTCTCGATCAATACTCTAAACCCTAAACCCACCATCAATGGCCGACCCAAGCTCCGCCGCTGGCGACGGCGATTCCAAGGACAACTCCGTCGCCAAGACTGCCGGGTTGGTGGTCTTCTCGGGCATCGCCATTAGCATTCTCAAATCGTTAAACCCTTTTAGCAAAAAAGGAAATGAAGAAACTCCTCCACTCAGTGAGTCAACTCAGCCCATTCAGCTGACTTCTTCGCAGCCTCAGCCTCAGCCTCAGCCTCTCCCTCCCCAACAACAACCCATTCTCAAGGAACCACACCCTCCTCTGCCCGTACGTCATTTCTCAATTTACTGTTTTTGATCCAGTTTTGTGTGAAATTTTCGATTTGACATTTTGTAGTTATCCATTTCTTTGTTGCTTTTGGGTTTTTGTTTTTGTGATATTCATTGCTTGCATAATTGGATTCTTGAATTTTTATTGTTACTTGAGTGAGTGAACTTTCATTTGGGTTTTTTTTTTAGTGTTTATGTTTTGGAAAAACCCATTACTTATAATTTGATTTTGTTTGATACATTGGTCATTGAAGGTGCCGCTATTTGCTCATTGCTTGTGCCCTTGATCATCAATTATAGTTTGGAGAAAGCCATGGCTCTAAACTCTTTTTAAGTTTCTGGCTGTTTATTGAAAGCTCATTGATTTGATTTGTGGGTGTTATTGTAGAAAACCATTGCGAGCATGGACCAAAATGTGCCAGACACACCGAAGTCGTCGCATAAGACCATAGAGATTGCGAAAGGAGATACACTTTGGGGGCTCTCTAGAGAATATGGGGTAAACTTTATCTTCTCTTTACTCTTTTGGTATTGCACATGATAATGTTCTAAGTTTACATTTCCCTTATAGAAATTTTGCATGAGTAGAAGTAATTCGGGTGGTGTTCAATTGTGCAGCCGATAATTGAGAACCAAAAGATAGAAGGACCTACTTACTTTACCACTTTAAACATATGGAATATGTGTGGGAACACCCCTAAGTACTTGCACCCGCAGAAACTCTTTTCTGAACAATAATCAGAAAAACGGAGTTCAACGTTTACTTAGTTACCAAAACAACATAATGCTGGAATTTGATTGATCTCATTCTGAAATACTTGGGTTGAGCAACTTGAAATGTTTGGTAACCACAATGATATGGCTTATTATCATATTTGTTAGTGAAACAGAGGGTGAGAATTTATTTATGTTGGATGACTGCCAAAACCTTTGAAAGTAATAATATGTTGCACTTTGAAGCATGAAATTTTGCCACTACAAAATGATATGATGCTATTTTTATTTTTCTATTATGATATTTTATTTGGTAGTCATGTTTTTCTTTTGATTTGATATATGTTTTCTTTTTATATACATCTTAGGTATCCATTGATGCGATCAAAGAGGCTAATGGTCTTACAGGGGATACAATCTATGCTGGCAAGAAGCTTATCATTCCATGAACACGTTCTGTCTGTGTCGGTTTCGCAGAACTCATTTTAAGAAATTTTAGAGAAGCAATGCAGAGTCCCTTGCAATCTCGAGTCTCTTCACTTAAAAGCAAAGAGCAGACATAGGCTTGTAGTTTCGACATTTCTTGTTTTGATTATTGGTTTGGCTGTACTGGAGTTGTAAGCAGTTTTCAGGACGAGACATTGTGTTGGATATCCAAATTTAACTAAACTGGTTTTTAACAAATTTTATAGGAGCAATGCAGTTGCCCTGAGTCTTCCGTGCCTCACGTGAAAACAAAGAGGCTCTGAAATTTCCATTTGTGGTATGTGTAGGCAACATTCTGCGAGCCAAATATTAATCGTTTCAAATGCCATCTGTTTATCCTCTTTTCCATCAAGAAGATAAACTATACGGTACCATACAGAATACCATCTGTTTATCCCGCTTTACCTTTCATCAATAACTTTCAATTTAACAATTTTTCAGGCTCAAAGATTTTGTTTTTAAGGCTCAAAGCAAAGTGTGAAGTACCGAGCACTCAAAATTCAAGACAACTCTGGAACTAAACATATGCCGTAACTACAAAAGTTTAAAGGGTACTTCCAAAAACTTATAATTCAAAAACCAACAAATTAACAGAATTTGGTCCACCAAACATTAACTCAAGCTTTGACAAAACTTAAAATTGAAATATGCAGGTCATAGAGACTGATCAAACTAATTTCACAATCCTAAGGACCTAGGAAGCTGAGAGCTGCTGGGACTTGTTAAGGATCACACCCTCATATTTGACCTGGAACCATTTCATGGCATCATCCTTGGTGACCCTGTGCTGTATCCCAACACGAGACTTGCATCTACGACGACGGCCAACACGGTAACCTGGACGCTCCAAAACAACAAAGAAATCCATCCCATAAATACCAGTAGAAGGATCGTACCTGCAAAAGAACGATGAGTAAGAATGAAAGTCAACAAAACCATGATAGTAACATCCAATTGGCCACATGAGACAGGAAAAGCGACAAAAATGTAAAAATGGAATGGGCAATGATAACTAATAACAGTGTTTTGAAAACAATAGTCAGATTTATCCAAGTTTCTGTGACAAATCAGTGAACCATACGTTGCAGTCACTTCCAGGACACAATAACAAACAAACTAATACTCAAGTTGCTTTCTAAGACCCAATGGTCTAATGACAATAGTTACAAACAAATAAACAATCATGCATGCTAAACACCTACACTCTGCAATGCAGCGTTTGCATATTATGTTTAAAATCGTAGCCAAGAAAAAGTTTTGAATCATATAAATTTATAGTAAGATAATATTGGAATCAATGATTCATATTTTAAATGAATAAATAAATGAATGAACAAATAACCAATGAAACAGCTTACTTGATTCCCAAATCAATGTGCTCCTGGATACCGAATCCAAAACAACCAGTATCACTAAAGTTCCTTCTTAGCAACTCATATTCCTTCACCTTCAATCCACTCTCCAAAAGTTGCATGGCCTTGTCACCCCTAACAGTGACATAGCAGGCAATCTTCTCATTACGCCTGATACCGAAGGATCGAACAGTGTACCTTGCTATATATTGCAAAACCGAAAAATTACATTAGAATACAATATAAAACAGACGAAAGAAAGAATACAACAAATATAACCATATGCATAGATGGTCTAATGTATTGAAGACTCTTCATGGAGTTAATAACCTCAGCAATTACTTAAGCTAAAATCTTTTGTATTAGGGTAAGTTTACTGGAGTTGGTAACTGCAGCAATCACTTCAGCTATACTCAACAACTTATGACATAAAAGTCTGAATCAAAACTAAGTCACGCCCACCAATTCACCACCTAAGTCAATACCCAAGGACTTTAACATATCAAAGTAGAAAGCCTAAAAGCACAGAAGTCTGAAACCAACCACACTTGATTCAACTTTCTGCATCTAAGCAATGTATTGTTGCACAAACCAGCCTTTCACTAGTCAAACATTTTCAATTGTAAACCATCTTAAAAGAGAAAACACAATTTAGGTATACTGATCAACCAATCACAAGCAGATGAGCATACACGAACAGTGTCCAGCTATTTATATTAAAATTAGAAGAGACTCCATCCTTACTAGTTATAATAAAATTAGAAGACTCTCCATGTTTTCCGAGAAAATTTATCATTCCAAAACCTTACCAAGACAATGCAATCAACAGATTGAAACATAAACCCACGATTTAAAATTTAAAATTACATGTTAGACCAGCGATTTTTAGAAGATTTTTTATTTGTGTTCCTTCTTCACCATCAATCAAATTCAAAACAATGAGAAACCCAAAACCCGGAACTATAGCATCATTTTCTGTACCTACATCCTATTAGGTATAAATCTGTGTCATTTACATAAGAGGGAAACAAACCCAATTAAAGCAAACTAGTATCCAGTAAGTATCACAAAGGTTACAGGATGCAAAAATGAGTTACCAAAAAAAGACAACCAGGTGACAGGAAAAAACAATGTTACCTTTGGAGAAAACGGGTGTTTGCCCACTGAGTTGCTCCAACACCTTCAAATAAGAAACAAACAAATAAACCATCTATAACAGTAAATATGAAGTTCTATTTTCCTATAAGTGTTTGTAAAGTAGCATGGTATTTGTGTGAGATGGGTGGTGAAGATAGCAATGGCTACCTTAGCGGCTCTGGTGAGTCGATCTCCACTCTCACCAACAGAGATGTTTAGGACCAGCTTCTGGACCTTGATCTCCCTCATGGGGTTCGCTAACTTCTTCTCTGACGCCTGCATTTCACAGCAGCCAAAACAAATCAGAAAAAAAAAGAAAAAAAGAGCCAAACCAATAACAAGATCACGATAACATTTAAATACAAAACAAACAGAGAAATCGACGAGCGAGCCAGAGCTAGAGCAAGAGAGAGACCATTTGGGATTTTGAGTTGCAGCCGCAAGAGGGGTCTGGTACGAGAGGGGCAGATAGAGAGAGAGAGAGGCAAGAACCCTAAATATGACGAGGAGATATGGAGCTAGGGTTTTGATGCGAGTGTATTTTCTTTTATTGTTCGACTGACAGACAAAATTGCCCCTTTTAACATTCGAAATTACGGTGTCATTTCTCTGTGTTAGGGTTTCGGTAGCTTCGCCTGGTCCACCCCCTGGGGAAAGTTGTAATTTTGACTTGATCAATGGATTTGGGCCAGGCAAGTACATCCTAGTTTTGTATGGGCCTTGAGGTTGTTTATTGGACTTCGTTCGCACGGAGAAAGGTAAAGGTCTGACCCTTATAATGCAAATTTCTCTTAGAGCATCTTCAGCAAACTCTCTATCCTCTCATCCTTAACTATTTGACTAAAAAGAAGGAAAATCTTCTTTCCAACAGACTCCCTACTTGGCTTTCTATTTTGAAGAACCAACTTTTGACTCTCTACATCTAGCAAGGAGGAGAGAGAATTTGGCTAGGATGAGAGAGAAAAATGGGGAGAGAGATAGAGATATTTGGGAGGTTGGTGGGGTTGGATTTCTACTTTTCTTTTTGATATATTTGATTTGCAAGAGAAAGAGAAAGAGAAAATAATAATAAAATATTTCATATTAGCCAAAATAGAGAACATTGCTGGAGGAGACACTTTTTAAGTGATTTCCTATAATAGTTTTCTAGCTATTTTAGTTAGAATTTGACTAAAATTTGAAGACTCTCCTGGAGATGCTCTTATGCGGATAGCTTTGTTGCCTTTTGACCCAAAAAAAAAAAGATACCTTAGTTGCCGACAGCAATTATGGCTATTTGATGACTTCAATGACTGAGATTAAAATGTGGATTTAAAAAGGTTGCACATAAGAATGTGTAAAAAAAACCCCGCACACAAGAACGGGTAAAAAAACCCAAATTTGAAAACCCCCAAACTTGAAAAAGGAACCCACCAAAAGTTAACACTGAAATTTGAACACAGAACCACTGAAAAGCATCAAGAAACCACAAATTCGAAAGTTGTATTTTGGAATTCGACTAGTTGTGCGAATCCACGAAAGTCGAAAGGCAACTGCATACATTACTAGTAAAATTAGTTAAATAGTTTGAGTGGAAAAGACGAAGTCGTATTGTAAGAGCAAAGGTTACAACGAAGTGGCGAAGGCGAATCGTCTATTTCGAAAGTGGTAAGTGCGAATGTTCGATTGTTACATTTAAGAAAACCCTAAGTTGGATTTGAAATCAGCATTTGGTAATATGTACGTAATTGAGTGTGATTTCAGTTTTGATAAAGTTAGAGTTTTTGTAATATATTTGCTATTAGTGGTGCAGGATTTGGTGTTTTGTAGTATAATGATGATCACGAAAGTAAAGAAAGTGGAATATAACCCATATGATTGAAATCAACATCATGTCAATAATGAGTTAGTAATTGAGCACTTTGTATTGATAAAGAATAAACTGTGAATGAATTGGTAGAAAATAAAATTTGAAAGTACATAAAAGTCTTGAAAATGAATTTTGAAAATTTTGTGATATTACTATCAAGTGGGGTTAAGCTTAAATTGAATTTAAAATTCTCTGTGTGTATAATAACTTATGTGTTGTGCATTTGAATTTATTAATACTTGTACAAAAGTATTATGTTCAAATTAAGTTTAGTTAGCTGAATGAATGATGTGTTAAATAAATAATGAAGTTGTATTTGTGTAAGAATTCTTTCAGGAAATGGGATCCAATATGGAGGTAGTATGACCAGAATCATAAGGCATATGTTGCACGGGTGAATAACTGCTCACATGCAAGTTCATGCCTAACTGCAATTCCATCGAAATTGACCAAAGAGTAGTTAGAGCAATTCAAAAACTTATGCTTTGGTCATTTGGCAAATATTAATAAAATTCAATTTAGCAAGCAAATTGTACATGAGATGGCCTTGCATCGAGTCGCCAGGCTTGGTGTGAAAGATTTGGATGAACTAAGTTTCTTGATAGGGTGCGACATTGCTTAGTTCACTCGTCAGGACTTCTGTTTGATTACAGGGCTCCACTTTGGGGAGGAACCTAAAATAGAACGTGAAGAAGATAGTGATAAAATCGTACTGAAGGAAAGATATTTTGGCAGAGGAATTACATGTTTTGATTTAGAAGAAGTATTTTTGGTGTGCATAGATACCAATTTTTTGAACGGTGAGGCCTTGAAAAGAGGCATTTTATGTCTCTCAAGGCGAGGCGTAAGCTTTTTAAGCATTCAATTATGACAAATAAAACATATGATTCATATACAAGTTGGGAGGTCACTGATTCATAACCACAACCTTGATTCATATATATACATGCTATCAAGCCTCTCTTTAAACCCTAAATTGATTTAGTCATGAATTGGATGTAAGACCCGTGTCTTGGGAAGCAAGAACGGTGAACAATCCCACATCAATCGGGGAGGGAAGGGTGATGTGCTGTATATGTGTGGGCACGTCTCTATCTAGTAAGAGGCCTTTTGGGAGCTCACTGGCTTCGAATTCTGTAGGAACTCCGAAGTTAAGCGAGTTTGGGCTAGAGCAATTCCCGGATGGGTGACCCACTGGGAAGTTGCTCTTGAGTTCTCAGAAACAAAACCGTGAGGGCGGGGGCCCAAAGCGACAATATCTTGTTAGGAGAGTTGGGTCGTGACATAATGGTATCAGAGTTGGACTCCGACTGGAAATGTGCCAGCGAGGACGCTGGGCCCTAAGGGGGGTGGATTGTAAGACCCTTGTCTTGGGAAGTAAGAACGATGAGCAATCCCACATCGCTCGGGGAGGGAAGGGTGATGTGCCTTATATGTGTGGGCATGTCTCTATCTAGCAAGAAGCCTTTTGGGAGCTCACTGGCTTCGGATTCCGTAGGAACTCCGAAGTTAAGCGAGTTTGGGCTAGAGCAATTCCTGGATGGGTGACCCACTGGGAAGTTGCTAGTGAGGACCCACTGGGAAGTTGCTAGTGAGTTTCCAGAAACAAAACCGTGAGGGCAGGGGCCCAAAGCGGACAATATCTTGCTAGGAGAGTTGGGTCGTGACATTGGAGATAATCAAATTTATATATATTTAAGATAGACTTGGCATCTTGTCACTACAAGAAAAACATCAATACTTGACACTTCATAGTTGACACTTTACAAAAAACCATCAACTATGATACACAGCTTTGACACTTTTTAAAAAGTGTCACTATATGCACTTGATAGTTGACACTTCACAAAAAGTGTCAATATAAACACTTGATAGTTGACATTTTACAAAAAGTGTCAATATAAACACTTGATAGTTGACACTTTATAAAGAGTGTCAATATATATGCACTTGATATTTGACACTTTACAAAAAGTGTCACTATAAACATTTGATAGTTGACACTTTACCAAAAGTGTCAATATAAACACTTGATAGTTGGGTAAAATAAGAGTATACGCTGGGAATGCTTGCACTAGATCACAACCACAACTAACCTAGCTTCACCTTTCTCTTTCATTTCACTCTCTCAATCGACCTCACCCTCTCATCTCGGTTGCCGACTCTCTCTCTCTCTCTCTCTCTCTCTCTCTCTCTCTCTCTCTCTCTCTCTCTCTCTCTCTCTCTCGACCTCACTTCACCCTCACCCTCTACCTCTATTGTCTCTCCCGACCTCACCAAATCGACGGCGACAGTCGGGCGTCCCGTCATCGATCTCTCGCCTCGTCTCGTCTCGTCTCGTCTCTCGTCTCTCTCGATCTCCTGTCTCTGTTTGTCAACCTCATCCTCTCTCTCTTGACCTAATCCACATCACCACCGACCTCACCCTTTCTCTCTCGACCTCACCCTCTCTCTTTCCCGAAATCCTAATCTAGTCCAACCCCATCGAATTTCATCCAAAATTTCTTTGAATTTTTAGGGTTTTTTAGAGCTCTGGGTATTTCAATGGAGGTATGATCTCTAGGAATTTTTTTGAATTTTTATGATTTTGATATGTTGATCTTTGTCTTTGTGATTTGAATGAATTTGTATCTATTTCATTTGATTGTTTGAATCTGTTTATATGATAAATCTATTTGAATATGTTTGAATCTCTTTGAATCTCTTTGAATGAAGATTTTTAGGAGTCAATACAAGAAAAGAGTCTTATTCAGATTATAACCGAGTTTCCTTTGTTTTATGAATGGGTAATGCTAGTGGTAGAAAAGATGGTGAATGCCCTTCTAAAGTTTTTGAATGACCTCTTGGCTCTTTTAGTTTGATGATTGGTATATCAATTATTTTGTTATTGGATCTACATGTCTTTGTCATATAGGAAAAATGAACTTAATCATGTATTGGTGCCCTGTATTTCTGAAAGTTTATGCCAAGAGTTGCCACTGGTTACATGAAAGGGGAAAAACATGGCATTGTGTAATTGGCTGAGAGAGGGGAATGATATTACTTGTGTATTATGGGGGACAAATAAAAGTCAACATGTTTATCTTCTTAAGTTCACATTGCACAAATTCAATTCTTTGTGTATCCTCATTAAGACTAAAAGCCTGTGCATATCTACCTCAATCTTGAATGTTCGTTTATGCTCAAGCATTAAATTACTTTTGGAATACCCCTTCCCTATCCCTATTATAAATTGTAGAACTTGAAAATCACTTAGCTATGGAAATGGTTGTGTGGGTTGGGGTGTGTGAACACTAAGCTGGCTGCTATACAGTCAATGGTAAGTCATAATTAGCTCTTAATCACGAGAATGTATGAGACAACCATTATCTGTGGTTTCAATTCAAACTCATTCCAGACTTTGGCTAAGGCTTGCTAGCTGTTTTTTGACTTGTTCAACTTTGTTTGATAAGGTTGTATTTTGAGTTTCAAATACCTACCGTATTTTGTGCAATATAAATATCCAGCTCCATCACTATGATGGTGTGTTATTTTCATAAAAATATTTCACTTTCCATGCTAATATAATGCATTTATTTCAGTACTTGTCTTTCTAGTTTTGTAATCTAGTTTGCTCTCTCTATTTTCAATTCCTATTATCAATATCAGATTATTGAATTGTCTTCTAAATTCCCAATTAATGCTCTTGAGATGCAAATTTCGTTTAGAGCTTATGGTTCTTTTTAAAGTAGAATAGACATTGGTTGGAAACTTATTTTGGTAATCTGTTGTGTATTCTTGTCGACAACGTATGATTTGGAGGGTGGTCCAGAGTCGTAAATCTTTGCATCATGAGGATATAGTTTAGTGGACAAAAATTAAGGCCATGAGCTGAAGCTTTGTTTTTGAATTGAGTCCTACTTGCTTACTAGATGTAGAGAACTTCGTTCATAGAATGGAATTTGTATTGTAATTTCAAATATTAGTTTAGCATAGATAGTTGGACAGCTTGTAATATTCATTGTATTTCAATGTACAATTTCCTATTTGTTTTATATATATTGCTTTATCTAATAGTTTTTTTTTATAATATTACCCATTTGTTTCTTGACGGCTAAAAGACGTCAAGTAAGCTTAATTTGATGTTTAAAAGACGTCAAGAAAGTGTTAGTTGACAGCTAATAGCCGTCAAGAATAAATGTTATTACTTGACGGTTAAAACGCCGTCAAGTAAGCTTAACTTGACGTTTAAAACGCGTCAAGAAAGCATTAGTTGACGGCTAATAGCCATTAAGAACAAATGTTACTTGATGGCTAAAAAGTGTCAAGAAAGGGGTACCTTTTATTGATACCCACACTCTTGACGGTTTTTGAGCCGTCAAGTAACGTGTTAGGTGACACGTTTTAGCCGTCAACTAAGGCCAATTTTCTTGTAGTGTGTGTTGAATAGATAGAATAGAGGCATGATAGCTATCAAAGAGAGGGTTGGGTTAGAAATACGGGAGTTGGTGTCAAAATTGAAACAAAGGAAAATCTTAGGGCCTGTTTGGTATCCTATCCAAGTAGGGAACTCAAAAACTGTTATTTTTCTTTAAAAAAGGAGTTCTCAAATCCATTTTTTAAGATTCAAAAAGTTGTTTGGTATGCAACTTGAAAACTTGTTTGGTTGAATTCTTGAATACAATTTTTTTTCTTCATTTTTTTATAATTAAGATATTTTGATAACATTATCAAAAATTATATTAAACATACTATTTTAACATCCTTATTTTAATACCATGCATATATGATCGACAAGCTCAATTGATCTTCAAGTCTTAAATAATACATATCAAACTAAAACATTCTAGACTAATGATTCTGAATATAATCCATCCACATTGCTTTGGCTATGTGATCTCTAGCATAACACTTTTCATTAGCATTGTCCTCATGCAAATAGATGTGGTCTTGATTCACTTCAGAGCTTTCTTCATCTACCACTCGAAGATCATTGGCTTGACATTGATGAAATATAATGTCATTTCTCGATTGCATTCTAATGAAGTTATGCACGGTACAACAAACAACAAGAATACGTCTTTGTTTCATGACTGGATAATTTGGCATTAACTTCTTAATAGGAAAGCGAGCCTTAAGCACTCAGAAGCATCTTTCAATAACGTTACGTAGTGATGAATGCCTATAGTTAAATAATTTCATTGCTCCCCTTGGATGTCTGCCTCTCTCTCTCTCTATAATCACGCAAGTGATAACGCTCTCCACAATATGGTGCGAGAAACCCACACATATTTGCATATAACCTGAATCAACAAGATAATATTTTCCTATTTACGAAGAATTAATATAAGTATTTTACTCCATTTAAATATATTATTTTATATATATATATTGTAAGTCGATATGTTTAAATAATTTCATACCTTTTTAAGCAATGGAAAGTTGTTCTCTTCTCTACTTATTGCATCCATCAACACTTTTGAGTCATTAGCCGTTCCTTCCCATCCCGTGTAAAACATATGTGAACAACATGTCAAACGAACATGTCACCTCAACTTTTCTGCCTTGATATTGAACTTGTTTTGATGTAGGAGCCCATGCACTGATATGTGTTCCATCAATAGCACCAATACAATCCTACCAAGTGACAATTAAACCATGACATGTCAATACTTAACTATATAACAAGAAAAAAAAGTAGTTAAGTTAATCACATTTACCTTAAACCACTGGTGGTAATTAGAATTCCCCATGATTTCAGGAGGTGTCATATCCATATTTGGAGGTTGAATTATCTGAGTACCAAGTCGACATATTGCTTTGAGAACTCTGTTAAATTGTCTAGACACGGTTTTTTTAGAATGTTAAAATTTCTCAGCAATCATCCTATTACAAGGATTAGAAACAATTGTAACTACCCAGCTAACTGAACACGTGAACTATTTAACAAACTGACCACATCAGCATCTGAGCTGTTGCCAGCTCATAAGTGCCACATCAGCATAATTTGTGGCTACTCTTAACATCCCCCCTCAAGCTCAGCTGGGGAAGGACCAAGGCTGAGATTGGAACAGTGCCTTTGAAAGATTGCACCCTAAGGTCTTTACATTGAACTCTCTCCCTGATGTAATGGAAATCAACATCCAGATGCTTAATCCGGGAGTGAAAAACAAGATTAGCACTGAGAGCTAAGGTCGACATATTGTCACTGTGAAGAATAAGAGCCTCAGGAATAAGCATATGAAGATCACATAACACTTGCAGAATCCAGGAGATGTCAGTAGCACAATGAGCAAGAGCACGGTACTCTGCTTCAGTTGAACTGCGAGAAACTGAAGATTGCTTCTTGGAGGACCATGAGATTGGATTGTCACCAAGATAAACCACGTAACCTGTAGTAGACCGATGTGTATTGGGATCACCAGCCCAGTCCGCGTCACAATATCCTGAGAGAAGCATGGAACCAGAAGAAAACATAATACCATATTGGAGTGTACCCTGCAAATACCGTAATATACGTTTCACCAAACTAAGATGAACATCGGTAGGCGCATTCATAAATTGACAGACAGTGTGGACAACAAATGCAATATCAGGACGAGTAAACGTCAAGTATTGTAAAGCACCGACAAGACCTCGATAAAGAGTAGGATCTGGCAATAAAACACCTTCATCCTTGAGCACTTGAGTATGAGGTTTAGCAGGAGTACTACATGGTTTGCAAGTATCCATGCCAGCCTTTTAAAACAGATCTCGAGCATACTTAGCCTGATTAACAAAAAGATGACCATTAGGCTAATATTGAATCTCGAGACCAAGGAATTACTTGAGTTGTCCCATGTCTTTTAACTCAAACACTTCACCAAGAGCAGTGATAAGATTAGAGATTAATGCTGGATTAATGCAAAAAACATGCACACTGACTCCTCGATGCAAATTGATCCATCATCTTGTAAGGAATCCAAGCCCCTCAATGTGAAACACAAGTTCGTAAATGTGTTGTTAGTATGAAATTTGTATTGTCATTTCCTAGACTCTAGCATAGGTTGGGAATTAGTGTGTGAATATGGTTTGTTGGAAGACATGGCGCAACACATTCAATTCCGAATTCTCAAAGGTTGACCGAATCGATATGAGGAACTTAATTTCAGGTAAATCATGACATAATCATGCATTCATTATAGGATTCCTAGTTGGACTTTATCTCTTGAGATTACTTTCCTAGTTAGACCTCATTTTGGTTTAAAGTTAAAATATCATTTTTATCTCAAACTAGGAAATCACGTTTCATTGTTTGCAATTAGGAAAACACGTTTCCTAGTTGGACTTTATATTGTTTCCATGTGTGAAGAATGTGGATTGGAAGGTATTTGAAAGGAGCCATAAAGCTAGCGCAATTGACAACCAATAAATTGATATTCATGATTAATATAATTGGTGGTCTCCTGTTTGGGGCTTTTACTCAGACTCCATAATTGATGAGAGTCCATATTAGTGGTTGTAGAGAATTAGTGCTGAAGCTTTTCCTTGTTGGCGTCTGTCTCTTAAGAGTCCATATTGGACTATATTTGGGTAGTGATAATTGAATAGAATCCGGGAACGCTTGGGTTTCTCTCTCACCTAAAGAGAACTAGGTTTGAATAAAAAGATGTGTGCGTTTCTTTTTATCATGTACGGCTTTCCAATATTTTGTTTGAGCATATAGAATTTTCAAGAGAAAGCTCTGTGCATATTTGAGATAAATCATCAAGTGTTCCATGTTTACTTGGTGATTTATCAAACACTTTAATCATTCATACTGCATTCATTTGCATTGTTCGGTGACTCATACGGTTGAGGGCATCGAGGCCGTGGTGGCGGTTTTACTCCGGCGAGCTTGAAGCAATCGTGGCTGCAAGATTGCGCTCAACACAAGGAGTGTCGAAGATCATCCGTGACAGAAGTTGAGTTACGAAGAAGTCGGTAAACATTATCTAGAAGGTGTCTAGGATAAGTGTGTGTGTACTTCTTGTAATCATCGTTCTATAGTGGATTTGAGTTGGATCGAGGAGTCCCGTGGATTTTCCTGCAGGTGGGGTTTTACCACGTAAAATAATTCTCTGCGTGTTCCTTTATTTTATGTCCAGCATGTTTCAGGATTGATAAGCCATATCAATCCTACTACCAAAGTTTTATTTTTGTTTATTGGTTATAATCTTTAATTGGTCTAATCAACCCCTCTAGGCGTTTTTAGTCATCCTACAGTATTTTCATGTGTTCCTATCCATTCTATCAAAATCAAATAACCTTTTTGCATGTCCATTCAACAATTCTATCACAAATTGGCGACCTGAGAGTTGTGAAGTCATATATGGCTCTTTATGTAAATGCGAGTAATATTCATTTAGTTTTGTAATTAAAAACAACTCTCCAAGTGAATCATCCAAATCAGATGATGAATCACTTTTAGAACTTGAATGACTATTGTCAACTTCATTTGAGTCCATTCTCTATAACAAAGACAAATATAACAAGGAATAAGAAAAACATTGTAAACAAAGATAAATATCATTAAGCAGACTAGCAGTGCACTAACTCAACTATACAATCTGAAAAATAATCTCTTAACAACAATCATGACAAAATATTTCACTAAATTTAATCAAAGTTGTGATGAGAATTTTCAATCTTAAGTAGCATGACTTAATATGTGCAAGATTGAAGTATCCATTTGAACCAAAAATAAAAAAAGAAACAGTAACTCTAAACCAATGATTAAAGTATCATTGTGACTAGATGCATGCATAAAAGGACAAAGAAAAATCAAATTTGGTGTTTTAAATAGTAGGTGCCGAAAGGCCCAGCACATCTGAAGTAGTGGCATTGAGTATTGGTCTGCCTTAAGGTGTCAAGATCAGTTATATTTTAATTTTTACTAGCAAAAGGGCCCGCGGGTGCTGAGGGTTGTGAAATTACGTAGACAAAATAAGATTGTTTATATATACAGTGAGATTTAACTTGTAGCATTATGCTTAGCTAAGGAAGTATAAGCGACAAAAAAGAAAGTAATAACATATTTTACAGGCTGCTTGTTATGTTAAAATATTAGGCATGTTTATATATACATTGAGATGTTAATAGTGGGAAGTAGCTATTAAAATAGCAAAATCTGAGTAGTCTTCAGCAGCATATTGTTCAATTGGTTGGGCTTTGTTCAGCAACTTGCTCATGTCCTTTCTTTTCTTTGTTGGAGATTTTTACTTTGTTATAATAAAGTTGGAAAATAAAAAGTGTTAATGTTGATGAATGGAAAAAATTGTGCTAGGGCAATAATCATAAATATCTAATTATCTATAAATAGAAACAATATAATTCAACAATTTAATGAGCAAGTTGTAGATGGTCTTTCAATCGAAGCAACACAAAGTAAACATATTTTAAATTCCATACTCATCTAAAGGAAAAGTTGAAGCAAAACAAAATAATCACGCTTGCATGTATTCAAGAGAATTCGAAGAAAAGGATGCAAACACAATCCATGTATGTATTTACCGACCCATAGTGTGAAACTGATAATTTTTTATATATAGCTCCAAGAAATTGGTCTTCCCATTATTGAAGAAATAGGATTAGCTAACAGCAGCCTAAAATTCAATAGCTTCTCACGAAACAAATCCAAATATCAAAGTTTTACAAAAATTATAATGGAAAACATGATTATACTCTGATGATGGATACAAATCTTTAGAGAGAATAGAAGTTTGAGCCAGCACTAGAAGAGAAAGTTTCTCCTTTTTGATGTCACTATTTTGAAATATAGTTTCATCGTACAACATATAAAGAATTATCCCAGAATTACTATTCATACTTGGATTTACCGACCCATAAAGAATTAATATACCCAAAATAAATAATTGTAATAAACAAAAAAGAGAGGGAAAAAGATGACAGATTCACCACATAAAGCCATGCATTTTCACTAAATATCACTATTATTCGGATTGGCAATGAATTTTTCACTTTATTTGGTTTTTAAAATTTCAGGTGAATGATCCCCACCCTATCAAATTCATAATGACAAATTAATGTGTTGGCAAAATCAGAGATTTAATAAGGATTTCATAGCTTTTTACCTTGTCAAGCTGTGTTGTGTGGGAAGGTATTTCATCAAATTCTTACTCATCAGGACACTGACAGCCTTCTAATTGTATAAATTTATTCTCTACTTATCTCATTTTCTTTAGTTGTGCTACTTAATTAAGCCTAGTTCCATATACACAAAATACAGAATTGCATTATAATCAATTATAGTACTATAGTTTTATTTTGGTCACAAAGTTGCTTTACTTCTGGTGCAGGGTGGTACTGGAAAATATGCAGAGGGTATTACTTCTTTAAAAAAAAATAACATCCTAATTCATTTATGAGTGGGACGAAATTGAATAAGAACTCAATGTTTTCCTCTTCTTTTCATGTTAAGAAACATAACCCCTAGAACTCATGCTACAAACCACATCTACCAATGGGGCAACTATAAAATAAAAGAACCTACTTGAACAACTCATTCTTGTTATTCCTTGTTTAGACTCAAAAATATGACAAAAATTATTGAAACAATCGAAATCCAAAATAAAATCATCAACCAGTCAAATCAAAAGCAACAATCAAAGGCAGAGATAATCCTATAATACCCCAATATCAAAACAAAGCACAAATCAGTACATCACAAAAGTGATGATTTTCTCAAATTCAACACATTCAACTACAACTTCATATATAAAGATTGAGTGAGGAATCAAGGTATGAACAATGGAATATCATGCTTTTTGTAGCAACAATTTCTTCAGATTTGTTTTTAGTTCCAACATGACTTAGAGAAATGCTATATGGAAGAAAAAGAAATGTATTAGTAAATGTTAGAAAATGTGTAAATATTGATATGAAGGAGTTAATTGTGATATAATTTCTAACCTTTTTGGTTTTTTTGTTGGGCGAAAGGTAAAGAGAGCTCTTTTGACAGCCTGTTTATATCTCTTTTTTGAAATTGAAGTAGCCTCTGCTGTAGAAGGGTCGAGTGAGCTTGTGGAAGATGCTGCTGGAATTTGCTTTGAGAGAAGCGGGGTAATGGGCGGAACCATTTGGGCAACAATATTTTCTTTGTCATGTGCAGCCAAGCTTTTATCAGATGATTGTGATGTTTATTCAAGAAGTGGCATTGTGTCATCAAAGATTGCTTGAATAAGTAGATCATTTGTGTTGGAATTACTTCTCATGCTCCCAAATCGAAGTTGGAAATTTTTTAATTGTCCCTTTGTTTGCAGAATTGCATTTGACAATTGTTGTTGGTCGGTAAAATCTCTCTGAACAACCAATTCATTGCAAGAAATTCCAAACAATTGTTCTGTTGGTCTTCCAATTATCATTGCATTGGTTTCGTCAGTTGAATCTTCAAGCACTAAACCCACTTTGAACCTGTATGGAAAATTCATGTAATGTTTTAATAATTCAAAGTAATTGTGTTTAAACTTTATGAAAAAATAAGATGAAACTAATTGTTGATATTTGTATTACCAAGGGAGAGGAATTTGATTATTGTGTTTTGGACACAAAAGTTCATCACGGTGGGCAACAGTTCTAAGTTGTTTAAAGCAGGATGGGCATGCTTTATACCACTGGCCATTACGTGTGTCAAAACGCGTAATGGCTACTCTGCATAAAATGAAAGCATCCTAGAACATGTTTAAAGAAATTTATTAATATAGTAAAAACAATTATAAAATATATAGTGATAAGAGAAAAATGAAGTGAGATCTAGTTTGAATAATTTATAAAATTGTATGATAAAATAAGAATAATAGAGAGATAAAAGAAAGAAGTCAGTGTATTTACCTTGTATGCATCCGGGTCAAGAACATTCAACTCTTGGACAGATAGCTTTTTAGCAGCTTCTAAGTGTTGAGGTGTCGTTAGTTGAATTGCGGAAGAAGGCACCATTTTGACGGCGCGTGTAGAGTCGCTAAAGCTGTGATTATTGTTATTTTTTTTATAATAAAAAAGACGTGTCAATTTAGGGAAAAGGGAAAACAAAGGTGCATGTTAGGATAAAAATGATAAAAATTCGTACATCATTTTGTAGGCCACCAATTCTTGTATATCCGGATTGATAAAAATCAATGTTGAGATGCTGCTATTTAGAACAATTTTCCCTACATGTTTATAAATAATAAATTAGACTTGTTTTTATTTGAGATGAAGTATGAATAATAGAAAGAAGCGAAAATAAATTGGATACCTTGGAATTGCTTAACTTTGAGGCTTGTAAAAGCTACAAATATTGGTGATGTCAAGTGTTGTAAAGCCTGGGAGTCAAAAGCCTTTGCAGTGTCTCCCCACAAGGTTATTCTAACATCTTCTTTTCTAGATGATTAGATGTGGAGAAAAAGATATTTAGAAAGAGGCATACTGGTTTGAAATTTTAATTATAAACATTTTGTCAGCACTTGTACATGATATTTTCAATGTAGACTTCACATTTGTTCTCAAGTCTTTCATTGCCAACCATTTTTTGTTCCAATGGCTGTATTGCAGTAATGTGTCCAAAAATATCTTGCAATTTGATAAAGGAACATTATAAGGATATTGAAATGTGTAAAAATTGTTGACAAATACTTATTATATATAGATGTATACTATTGGATAATATGTAGAGCATTACCTGTGAGGATGTCGGTTTTGTCTATGCGAGAGGACAATTGAGTATAATCGACAAAATAAAATCAATGTCGTGGAATTTGCGGGTGAATGGTTGGCAGCTCTCTAAAAGTTGTTCTCGCATTGAAGAACAAATGTGCAACATGTGGTACAACTTTGTGTGACGGTTTGCTGCGGCCAGTATGAAAATGTGTTATTTCATAAATGCAACCATCTTTTATCTTTGGAGCTACGAAATCATAGTCAATCTCTTTCACGCTAGCTTGTATCGCATCTGCCTACATGATTGAAAAAGAGGAAGGAAAAAGTTAATGAGGAAAAAATTATATTTGAAAGTAAGGAAATACAAATATATGAAAAGCATGATTAACTATATAAAATATCATTATTAGACATCATGAAGAGAAATGTGAGGAGAAAGAAAGAAAGTGATATAAAATAACCAAATAGTATAGGCTTAATGTATTGATAAATTTGTCTTAAATGTAATGTACAAATTGTAGAATTTGACTTGTTTATTGTTGTTTCAGGTTGTATAATGCATTTAATGTATTTGGTGAACTTTTAGGCGTAGTTTACAACTTGTTGTATACATTTAATTGCAAGGCATTATACTTAAAATGTGGTAACTATGATGAACCTAATGAGATAAATAATAAAAAAGAAGAAAATGCCAAATGTAGAATGCTTTTTTTATATTTTATTGATATAATAGTTGTGGTTGTAGCAAGATGATTAATGATGATTTGATATATATATATATAGTTATTTTCTTTATCGTGAGACTCAATTTTAAAATTAAAAATTGAGATTTTATCATTTAGTTTATGTCTCATTAATAAGCATTCATTTACTAATAGAAATTAGAAGAAACTAAAGTTCTTTTTCATTTGTGGAAACAAACTAAGTGATAGTTTAAATATGTTTATAATGAAATAATATAAACACACTCATACTTAGAGAGATATTGATATTAGCAAATATATCAAAAGGTTAGGCAAATGGACAATTGTTTTAATAAAGGGGCAATTTTTAAATAGAAAATTGTAGTTGAGAAAGTATATAGGGTTTGGGAATTGGTAGACAATTTGGGTCTTGGAAGCTGTTATATAATGTAGGGAGTACAATGTTTAAGAATTTAAATGAAGTAAGTTTTATACATCAGTGAAGTTAAAAACGGAATATTATAAATTGGATTGATTTGTAAGCATTACAATTATTAATGAAATTTTGACCAGAAATAGTAAAGTAAAAACAAAAGTGTGATTGTTTATTCAATCGTCTTTTAGAATAATAATTTATTAGGTAATGAAAACATAAATACACATATATATAGGTAAGTTTTGTGTTATACAACGGGTGTTAGATGTAAAACAAATAGGAAAAGTGGGGAAAAAAGACTTGTGTTGAGAAACAAATATTAATGTTGAAATGATGTAAGAATTTTTTTGTTCATTGTTGAACTGAAATAAAGTATTAGTTAACTTTGAATAAAAATTCAATTTAGTTTTAAGTTTTTCATTATGATAAGCAATTAAGTAATGAAGACATACATGTATATATATAGAGGTAAAAATTATTGAAAACGGTAGGTATAAGATTGGAAAATTAATAATAAATGTGGATAAAAGAGACTTGGGTTAAGAGGCAATTATTAATGTTGAAATTATATAATAAAAAAATTTGTTCATTGTTTAACTTAAATGAAGTATAAGTTTACTTTGGGTCAAAATTGTATTTAGTTTTAGCAAATGTATTAATTGACTTTAATATTAGACCAAAATGTATTAACAAAGCTCAATCTAGTTGGATTTAATGCTTTGCAAACAAAGTTGGCATAATAATTGAAATTCAATGACAGGACCCGACCCGAATTCCACCCTGAATCCGAGCCGAACCCTGCTGGTTTGCCCAACATCAACTCATGTCGGGTCCACAAACTAAACAAGTTCCCTCTTCCCGAAATTTACCAAGAAAGGAGCCAAGACTTCTGCCGAAAAACGGGCAGAGTCTCCCCTAAAACAGGGACTATCCCAAAATTAACAACTTGCTAGAAGCAAACAGAAATACAACCTAAGCGCCAGCATGCATGCACAAATACAAAACAGGCCTCCGGCCATTCAATTCAACCCCAATGGGTGATACAGAGCAATCTAAGAGTCAGCGGAATAGAAATAACAGATACAAAGTTTAGGGTTCAAGGACGACAATCCTACCCTTCAAACGAAGCTCGAGAAGAGAAGCGCATGGCCGAACAAAACAATGCAAACCATGGATATGAAATCTTTTATATACTTTGCTGATTTAAAATTACCTTATCTCAAAATAAGTGAAAAACCTACCAGCTCAAAACCTTTTTCCCTAGCACACCAACCTTCATCTTTTCTCGAGGCATAACCTCTCAAATCAAACCCACACATGTATATAAAAACACAAGCTGAAAGACTTGAAGAACGTAAGCACGAAAATATAATAAAGTCCTCATATTCTCAAAACAGCATTTGAAATATCAAACATTCCGTTCATGCCAAGAAAACCAAACTTGACAACAATATAGAAATCAATTGTAGTTCAAATCATTTATTCATATAAATAAGAAATCAATTTCAGGATTCGAAATCCAATAAACTAAACATGTCAAGTACTGAAGTCAAACCAAGTATTGTTTCCCAATCTTTCCCACTCTCACGTAACCACGTGCTCAACAGCACGACAAGCAAGGAAAGATCCTCACTAAAAGAAATATGAATACGAAGGTACTAACACACGCGTATAGGTATAGTATAACCTCAACACCAAACACAAGTACCAGGGGAAAACAATCCAACATGGGATCATTTGACTGGACACAGGTATAGTCTCCTTGAGACCCTGTGCCCAGGGTTGAGCCGTCCAAATGGGACTAAACTCACAGTCCTATATGGTAGAAACTTCCCGACCATACCTCTGAAACATGTCCTATGCGAGCAGACTACCCCGTTAAGGGTCTACAACTACACCCCGTGAAGGTATGCACCGGATCGAACCATACCAAATCCAGGTAACCGTATTATAAGAACAGGGGAATGTACATAACAAGGTGCTAACAACACTTAAATCAATCGCCACACGATAATTAATATATATAATATTCAATCATCAGACACCAAAACATCAGACACCAGGACATATACAAGTCCATCAGTCAACTAACCAATATAAATACTCAAAGTCAGTACATCACCGTCCAAAACATATATTTCTATATTCAAAATAATCACAAGGGTCAAACGACCGCATAACAGACCTTAATCAATTCAAATGTCCAAATCATTGAAAAACCATATTTAAATCTCAACCAATGCTTAAGTCAAGCATATCAATTCAAAACCCAAATAAAACGCAAGTTGCAATGACATACATATCATAAAATATAGCCATGAAGGCTCCAATACTTAAACCGAAAACCCGAAGTTCATAAACGTAATTATTAAATAAATTCCATTAAAACCATGAATCTTCAAATCCAAGATTCAAAATAAATATCCAATATATATATATATATATATATATATATAACCAAAGTTTAGTTCATTGTTTCTTAAACCATTAATATACCTTTTCTGAAAACCTTTATTCAACCATTAAACATAAATATCCTGGACGACCCCAAACGTCCGTATTTCTTACCCAAAATATATATATATAAATAGTATAAAGACCCCAAGGTCAAAATAACCCAATTAATGATCCGAAATCCGATACAAAACCACCGGACGTCACTACGTCCCATTCAATACTCAAAAGTATACATATTCATAAAATATCACTATCAGGGCCCCACATATAAACCGGCAACCTAAATCATGCATAAACCTCAATGCAAACCTTTTTAATATATTTTAACCAAAGTCAAACCAAGACTTAAACCATTATCAAATTCAAGATTTAAAACCCTTATTAAATCTCATTTCATGCAATTCATCCAAATCATGCTCATTTGAAAATAAAGTCCACTCACCGTTGGTCCTACGCTGCACAACCCCAAAAGGGTCCCGCCTGCTGCGTAGTAAAGTTAAAGTACCTAAAGCGATAGATACGAGGATTGGATTAGTACCGTGAACCGAACGAGAACCTTAAACTCAAATCCTACCAAAACCCGACTTAACGTGCACATACGTCATACTAAAGATTCTAAGGTCAAACTACATCTTTTAACTAGTGGGACTGCCCCGGAAGACTCACGGTCAACCGGCGATCAAACACCCCTTTTTGGTCAACCTGCCCGCGGAGCCCACGACTTCAAATCGATCCGGACATTCGTAGAAGTCCATCAAAGTCAACTACGTGGCAAGGCGACCTCAAGAGATGCTCGGTCAACCCCGGTCAAACTTGGTCAAACTAACCCGACTAGGTCAAACCGTGCATGTAGGTCCCATGACCTCCAAACTTAGATCCGAAGGTTCCTACAGGTTCAACACGACCTAAACAACGTGTCCTCAAAGTTTGGTCTCCATCGGACGGTCGGATCGCTCACGATCGCACGATCGGACGATTAAGGTTTAATTCAAACTTAAAGTCATTGATCCGGAGCATCCGGAACTCCAATTCACGATCCGTCAATTCCTATACGATCCTAAAAATACGAGGAACAACATACGTGAATTCAGATTCGATCCGACGTCCGAACCCATCGAACCCAAACAACGCATAATAGGCGTACATTTGTTCGAGGTCCAAACGACGTCCGAATCAGAATCCACGCACACATACTCGTTCACAACGACACAAGGGTCGTAACGGAACCAATAACCACCACCACAACACCACCACGTGCCGCCACACGCGCCACAGTGGGTGGAGGGTGTGTTGAGCGATTCCGGTGATCGGATTTTTGTCAAGACTTGCAACACCGCCTATATCAAAATGATCCTGGCCACGAGAGGAGTCCAGAACCGGTGAGAACCGGCCAAGAACTGCCCCTTAACTGGCCGAAAAATAGAATTGAAAATTCGGCCAGATTGGGTTTTCAGATCCGATCGCAAAACCACCAAATCGATCGACACAAGCTATACAGGAAGCTTGAGTAGGAGGAGGTTCGTTTTCATACCTGTATCACAAAGATTGGTGGCCAGAAACAGCCGTGCGAAGCCGGTGAAGTTTCGAAGAAAACCGTCGGGTTTTTCGTGTTTTCCGGTGGTTACGTCAGCAAATCGTGGCGGGAATGGGCTGCGGTGGAACCGGGGTGGCTAGCCGGTCAGTTTGGGACTGGTCCCAGCTCCAATGGTGCAGCGTGGCGGCGAGCTGCGGTGCTAAACCACCGGAACTCACGGTCGGGGCGGGGAGGCAAACATTCGCACGCAAAGGGAGAGAGAGAGAGAGAGAGAGAGAGAGAGAGAGAGAGAGAGAGAGAGAGAGAATCTGAATTTTGATTGGTGAGGGGTATTTAACAATTTTGAAATGACCATTATGTCCTCCGAACAATCTAACGCTCGGATTAAGACATGCCGCACGTCCCCGAACTCGTTTCGACATGCCGGACGCAATGGCGCAACTCGTTTCGCCAAATTCCGTCCCAAAAATATAGTTGACCAAAATGCCCCTTTAATTATTAAATTCCAATTTTATTAAATTAATTCCTTTTCATCCATTTTTATTTACTCAAATTATCCAATTTAATTATTTTAATTTCTTTTAATTTATTTATCATATTTTTATGTCAGGGATGTCACATTCAATCTAGTTTTAGCAAATGGATTAGTTGATTTTAAAATGATAGTAGAAAATGCGTTAGTCAAATTCAATCATGTTGAGTTTAATTTTGTCTGAGTGATGTTATTATAACTAAATTGAAATAATATAAGAAAGAGATTTTCTTACCATTTGATCAACCAGTATACACTGTAGGCCGTTGAATTGGTCATTAAATCCAATAAGTTTTGGTCGCCACATTCTATAGATGCGGACTTTGAGTTTTTGTTAAATTGGAACGGTTGCAAATCACGGATGTAAACGAAACTCATTGTAATATAAATCTGAAAATAAAATATATTTTTTGTTAGTATAAAAATGTATGCATATATTTGTCAAAAGTAATGGAAAAAAATATAAAAATGTTCAACTATGGATGCATCAAAATTCAAACCTGATTTTAAAATTTGATAGTTAGGACATTTGACTCAAAATTCATAATCAATCAAGCCCATCAAGTCAAGAAATCAAGTGAAATGTTTCATGAGAACATTAGAAAAAAAAGATTTAAAAGAGAAAAAAAAAACTTAACATTGAAGCATATTCAACTTCTATTCATCAGGATAGTAAATATTACTTCTAGATAACTTCTATGCAAGCACAACTGATGAGAATAAAATATAAAATGTTACAAAATGATTAAAATCGGTTGAGTAAAATAACTAATAATGTTAAATTTGAAGAGGCGACGCATTGGAGGGGCTCTCATACCTCCAAAATGATGACACCACAAAAATGACTATCCCCTTGTTTTTTTGGTGTATCCCTGTGAAATAAAAAAGGGTCAAATTATATCTAGATATCAATTTGCAAAAGTGTAATAAAAACAGTAATAACAACAGAAACACAATTAGAATCCAATATTCTAAACTAAAATAAAGAGAAATAATGTACACCAAACAAATAATTGACTTTTCACATATTAAGACATATATATATATATATATATATATATATATAATATGTGGGCTAGCACGTGCTATTCTATCTTTTATAAGACTTTTTGTCTGGCAGTAAGATACTGTCCTCTAAGGGCTGAAACAAAAAAAAAATTGAACCATAGGTACGATTTATATAGTGCTTGGCAAAAAAAAAAGGAGAATGGCATGGATCAAATGAATGAGCATGAACAAAAAAAGATGGAAAATTAGAATAGTATACAAAGACGTGATATAGATTAGAATGAATGACCGTTTTTGCAGATATATAAAAGTACCTATGTTTAGAGGAATCATGGGAAAAACGAATGACGTTCGCAATAAAAAACCGACATAAGCAAACAATGAATCTACTAAAATGTGCAAGATTAAAAAAAAGGGTCTTCTCCACAATAAACAATTTTATAGGCATATATGTCAATTTGACATCAAAGGTCTATTATTCCAAAACTAATATTCGTTTACGAAGAGGTATGCCATTATGGAATTCATATATGTTGAGTAAATGTTAATATTTGGCAGTATATACTAAAATTTACTGCAACATACACATAGAGAAAAAAAGAAGCCCACTTGTGAACCTTTTGCTGTTATCTTAGGTTGTAATTAACAAAAACGGCAATCTCTTTTGTTTCAACAATTGCCCAAAAAGACCACAAAAAAGTAAAAGAAAAAAAGAATGGTCATCAAGAATTACTCATTTATCAATAGAGATTTCAAAAAATCAAACTTGTTTTCTATTTTTCTAAGTAAATAAGTTGCCACAAATTGTATCAAAGCTTTTAAGACTCCTAACTAATATTTATGTTGCCTTCTTCTTCTCTCTCTCTCTCTCTCTCTCTCTCTCTTGCACAATACAAAAATGGGTCTACAGAATATGCAAAATCAGAATATGAATTTGGTTTTGTCCGCTGATGCAAAGCTTTGGCCAAACTCAAAAGGGATGGTGCCAGTAAGATGATTGTGTGCAAGGTGGAGACGGCTTAATTTTCTACACATGTATAGTCTAGAAGGAATGGAGCCTGAAAAGCTATTGTTTGTTAAGTCTACAGCAGTAAGAGAACTTGAACCGGAGAGAGGAAAGATGGTTCCACTGAACCAATTGTGAGAAAAGTTTATAATCTTAAGGTTTTTAGAAGAAATTGTTAATTGTCATCAAATGGAACTCAAAATCAAATTGAAATTTTTAAAAATTAATTCACTCACTGAGCACATGTACTTTCCATAAGATACATTCAGATGTATGGGGTCCGAGTCCATGTACTTCTATATCTGGTTATAGATATTATGTCATCTTTGTTGATGATTGTACGAGATATACATGGATTTATCCTTTAATAAATAAATCTGATGTGTTTGGCATCTTTGTCAAGTTTCATGCTTATATTTCAACCTTCTTCAATAAGCATATTAAAATCTTTCAAAGTGATGGTGGTGGTGAGTTTGTGAACACAGCTATGGGCGAGTTTTTGGCCAAACATGGGATTCTACATTACAAGTCATGTCCTCACACCCCTCAGCAGAATGGATTGGCTGAGAGGAAGCATGGGCATCTTGTAGACACTGCTTTGACTTTGATGTCTGCAGCTTCTATGCCACTGAAATTCTAGTTTCATGCTGTCTCCACAGCTAATTTTCTTATCAATAGGATGTGTACCAAAGTCTTGAACTGGGACTCTCCATATAGCACGTTATTTGGTGTTTCTCCACAGTTGCAAGCTTTAAAAGTATTTGGCTGTGCTTGCTATCCTTATCTACGACCCTACCAACCTCATAAACTACATTTCAGATCTTCTCAGTGTGTATTTGTTGGTTACACCTTGGACTACAAGGGTTATTTGTGTTTTCACATTCCCACTTTCAAATTATACATTTCCAGACATGTCGTCTTTGATGAGATTGTTTTTCCCTTTGCTACAATCAAGCCTCACACTGTCAATCCTCACACTATGTCCTTTCCTTCGTCCATCATCCATTTATATTCGTCTTCACCAAGTAATGCTCCTTTTCCTGCTCATGGTGCAAATAATAGTACCAGTGGTGGTACACATGATACTGCAGCTATTGATCTTCATGGCAGTGGTGATGTAAGAGCTACTGCAAATAATGGTATTGATGGGGCAAGTACTAGTTCAGCTAATGGTCATGAGGCACATGGTGTTTCCATTGATGTCAGTGGGGTTGATGTTGTACCTACAATTGAAGGAAGTAATGAACCGGGTCACAATGTTGTTGACAATAGTATCCCTCCACATGTAGCTACAAGTGGTAATTCTCTTCCAGTCATCCAGTCTAATGTGCATCCTATGATTACAAGGTCTAAAGTTGGGGTGTCCAAGAAAAAGAAAGTCTTTGCTGCCTCCAAGAAAGTGTTCTCTGCGGTGTCAAGCTCAAAGGATGATCTTAGTCAAGAACCTAAGAATCACAAACAGGCTTTGCAAAGTCCTGAGTGGTTTGCTGCAATGAAAGAGGAGTTTGATGCCTTGCACAAACAAAAGACATGGTCCTTAGTGTCTTTACCTTCTCATCGAACAGTAGTAGGGTGCAAGTGGGTTTTTAAAGTCAAAAAGAATGCAGATGGGTCAGTTGCAAGATTTAAGGCTCGTTTGGTTGCAAAAGGTTATCACCAAGAAGAAGGCATAGACTACACAGAGACTTTTAGTCCTGTTGTCAAGCATACCACAGTCCGATTAATTCTAGCCTTAGCTACTCAATTCAAGTGGAACTTGAAACAATTAGATGTCAAAAATGCATTTTTGCATGGCATCCTCACAGAGGAGGTGTATATGGATCAACCACCTGGTTTTGTTGATCAAAGTTCTCCTCAAATGGTTTGCAAGTTGCATAAGTCCTTATATGGTCTTAAACAGGCTCCTAGGGCATGGAATAAGAGATTTTCAACTCATTTGCTTCATCTTGGCTTCACTCAATCGTTTTCAGATCCAGCTCTCTTCATTTACAAGAAAGGTTCTATCTTGATGATTTTATTGCTCTATGTAGATGATATTATTCTCACAGGAAATAATCCAGCTGCCATTGACAAGTTGATTCTTACTCTCAGTGCTGAATTTGACATGAAGGATCTAGGAGAGCTGTCCTATTTTCTGGGATTACAGATTCAGAATACTTCCTCAGGGTTGTTTGTTAATCAGGCTAAATATGCTTCCGAGTTACTTGCCAAGATGAACATGCAGACTTGTGCCACAGTCCCTACTCCAATGCTGCCAGGAACGAAACTTTACAAGAATGATGATGAGTTGTTGGACAATCCCTCTCTTTATAGAAGTATTGTCGGTGCACTTCAGTATCTTACTTTCAGCAGACCAGACATAGCATATGCAGTTAATTATGCTTGTCAATTCTTGCAACAACCTACTACCGCACATCTTCTTGCAGTCAAACGAATTTTGAGATATCTACAAGGCACTCTTACCTACGGGATTCAATTTACTTCCGGTTTTCTAAAGTTACAAGCCTACACAGATGCTGACTGGGCAGGTGATCCTAATGATCGCAGATCAACTTCGGGTTATGTAGTTTTCTTAGGGAGAAATCCTATTTCTTGGGGAGCAAAGAAACAAACAACGGTCTCCAGGTCCTCCACAGAGGCAGAGTATCGATCTCTTGCAAATTCTGCTTGTGAATTGGTTTGGCTCAAACAGTTGTTGCAAGAACTTCATATCAATCTTTGCAAATCACCAGTTATTTGGTGTGATAATATTTCTGCGATTGCTCTTGCTCATAATCCAGTCTTTCATAGTAAGACTCGCCATATGGAAATTGATGTTCATTTCGTTCGAGAAAGGGTTCAAAGGAAGGAAATGCAGGTATGTCATCTCTCGAGTACTGAGCAACTTGGAGATATTCTAACCAAAAGCTTAGCTGCTCCACAGTTTCAGTATCTGCGCAACAACCTCATGCTTGGTAAACCTCACATGAGTTTGCAGGGGGGTAATAGCTGACCTGTCATAGTTGACTAGTTGATCTGTAATTGTTGACCTGCCTGGTCAACAATAGTTTAATTATTGTTTATTGTTAGCTAGTTAGTTAGAATAGTGAGATGTCATTGAGCTGCTATAAATAGCACTCTCTCTTGTAATCAGATTCATTAAGAAGAGAATATAATTCTGTTTCATCTTTCATCTTCTCTCGTTTCTCTCTCTCTCAACTTCTAGCTTTCTAGCTTTGCAATATTCTCTCATGGATTCTAACAATTAGTACATAATCCACTAAAGTATGGAATCTAGAAACTTGAAAGTGTATTATTCAAAGCCAAACAATTCCCCTTATTGATTTTCAGTCCAACTGATGAAATTGATGAAGCATAAGTATTTAACTATGTACATCAATCAAAATCTACAGGTAAAACTTAAGTAATTGGAACTCATCATCTAAACCTATCATTAGAACAACAAATTAATCAATTTGGGCAAGAAAGATAGTATATTCTTGTGCTCACTACCACTTCCACAAAACACATGCTCTCCTCCTATTCCCTCTTCACTTGTCTTTTTCATCATTAGTTCAACCATCATCTCCTCCTCCATCTTCCTTCTTCTCCATCTTCTTCTTCTTCTTCTTGCCTTAAACCCAAAACTTGTAGGGTTTAACTATGTAAACTTGGTAGGGTTTAACTATGTTACTATGTGATAAACAACAAACATACTCAAACCCTAATCGGTTTCTAGGGAAAAAAGGAAACAATTGAATATCTAAAGAACTTGCACATAAATTGGTGCAATGGGGAGAAACAAAAAGCCAAAATAACGCATACATACATATATGTGTGTATACCCACATACATGCATACATACATACATATATATATATATATAGAGAGAGAGAGAGAGAGAGAGAGTGTGTGTGTGTGTGTGTGTGTGTGTGTGTGATGGTGTGTTTGAAGTTGAATAATAATAGGATATGGTGGCAATAGATCACATGGATATATATGCTATAGAGAGAGTACACAATTAGAAATTGTTTTATATTACTACATCATGATTCCAAAGCAACAACAATAGTTTTTATTTCATCAAAACATATTCGTACGAATACACAGCCGTAGAAGAACAAAACTTGGGATACAATGTCACAATTACAAATATCTATTATTTTATTGAAGAATTAACTTCATTCCATAATGATCAAACAGTATGTATATACTACTATGAAGCCTTGTTAAACCGGTGTGTATAATTAGCACATTTGACTCAAAATTCATAATCGATCAAGCTCACCAAGTTAAGAAATCAGGTGAAATGTTTGATGCTAACTCTTGTTTGCTTTATAGAGCTTGCGCTTTTGGGAATGGACAAGCATTTGAACATTAGTTTGGATTACCTGACACTTGTGAAGGACTTGGATGCGTTCAATAAGGTATATGTGGGGTTCTGTGTCCATTGAAAAAACCTTGGACAATCTATTGTCCACAACTTTAAAGTTCCATGGAGGTAGTGAAATTCGAGATAAAAAAAAGGAAAGGGGAAATGTAAGGCCAACACAAAATGCAAAAGTGAGGGAACAAGCCGGACAAATACGAAGGTCAAAAAGGGTAAGCACAACAAAGGGCATAAGCTTGGGTGGATTTTTAAAGTTTTCTGCTATGCTTTCCAAGTATGTTGTAATAATGTTGATATTAGTTATGCTATGTGAACTTTAAAACTCAAATAATGACATATATCATGTGGATTGTGTAAATTTGGGCATACAAATTAATTCCTAGGTTGGCGGACCCAAATTACTACAAGGTTATGTATTGTATAGATGTCCCCCGTATATTGAGGTGGAAAACTACGAAGTTTGTTCTTGAGTTCAAAAAGTTGAATTGTTATTTTTTCAAGAGCAAAGAGGTTTGATTTGTAGCCCTAACATGTGCTTATATATGATTATATGAAATTCTTAAGAAGAATGATTGGATATTAATATTTTTTGTATTATTAACCAGACAGTTTAGTTGAGGGCAATGCAACCAAGTGAGGAGGAGATGTGACAGCTGTATTGGAGTTGGCCACAGGAGCAGCATGCGTTTGTCTAGTCGGAATCATGGCCCTCCTCATGTGTTGTCCTTGATGAGATGAACAAGGTGGTTAGCTTCTTCAAGTCCCTTTTTGGTTAAGTAATCCAAGAAAATTTCACATTTCACTTAAAAGTCCTAAAGATGGAAAAAAATATTAGACCACTGTTTAAGTTCTGAGTTTAAGTGAAAGGTAGAGATGGAATTATCTAGCACTAAAAAAATGAATTAAGTCACGTTAGCCGGTTTACAGCTATTTGGAGAATCCGATGGCGAGGAAGAATAAGGGACTGAAGAGGATGAATCCAACTGCATATGGGCTTCCAATTGTGAGTTGGAGTTCTAGTTGGAATAGGCTTGTGACTCCTTGTTGATCAAGGATACCCAACTGCTATAAATGCAAAGCTTCTCTTCATATCACAAACTTTCTTTCCTCTACTTTCTAGCTTGTGAGAGAGATCTTAGAGGAATGTACTGCTTGTTAAGGAGAGGAGTTGTTCACTCACACCAAGGTAGGTCACACTTGGGTTTTTATTTTTCTTTAATTTTTTCTTCGCGGCAAAGACCAATTGGCCGGTAGGTCACACTGTGGCCGTCACCTGCCGGCTGCTGTCGGCTACTGAGACCGTGGGCTACTCCTGTGTTCATGGGCCTGTTGAGGTTATGACCTGCTGCTTTGTTTAGATGCTTCTACTTGGCCATTGCCTTGCGGATATCTAGGAGTTGACATGTGTTGCTTGATGCCATACTTTGCAAAGAATGTGGCGATCTGCCTGCCAATGAACTGTGACCCGTTGTTAGTGACCAACAATTGTAGGCAACCGAATCGACAGATAATGTTCTTCTAGATAAATCACCCCACGTCAGCTTCTTTAGTAGACGATAGAGCTTCAACCTCGATCCATTTAGTAAAGTAGTCTGTGGCGATGATCATCATGTCTTTCTTGGTAGATGTAGGCGGCATGGTACCCACTAAGTCAATGACTCATTACATGAATGGCTACGTGTTGTTCTATGGATGGTACACTTCGGCAAGTAGGTTAGGAACCGGCTTGTATCGTTGGCATCGATCACATCTTTTGACATACTCCATGGAGTCGTGTCGCGTGGTAAGCTGACCTACGCTTTCTGAGTGAGTGACTGCCCCCGGAATGGTTACCGCACTCGTGGTAAGTTGACCTACGCTTTGAGCGAGTGGCCTGCCCTCGGAATGGTTGCCGCACTCTCCGTCGTGGATTTTGCATAGTAATTCAAGAGTTTGCGGGTACTTGATGCAAGTGACATGAGGACCGGAATATGACCTTCGAACAAGCCTGTTGTCCTTCATGTAGTATCTTGCAGCGTTCTCTTTGATTTGTCTAGCCTCGGGCTTCTCCCTTGGCAAATTTTCATTTACCAAGTAGTCGATGATGAGGTCTTGCCAGCTGGGATCCTCATCGATCTACATTAGGTCCGGCGACTCTGCTTCTTTGATGTTTGAACTGGATTGAACGTCTGAATTGGGTATCTGTCGTTGATCCCAGACTTGCCAGTGCATCTACACGTGTGTTTTCTGCTCGGGGAATTTGTTGGATAGTGAAGGTAGGGAATGCCTTCAAAAGCTCTTGGACTTTGTCTAGGTATTGGATCATCCTTGGGTGCTTTGCCATGTACTCCCTTGACGCTTGATTGGTGATTGATATGATTAATTGCAAGTGGAAAATATCGCTTAAATTAATATAGTGGTAAATAGAGTATCGTTCCAACAGAGATCAAGTTAATCTATTAAATACTAGATTGATTTATTTCTAATTATATTTGAATTAAACGATAAGAGGATTAAGATGACGAAAATGTAATTAAGCAAGTAAAATAAAACTAAGTAAACAATGCAAAAGATGAAAACAAAGATAATGTAGCACTAGGACACCAATTTCACCTAGCTAATCCCACCCAAATCCTTCTAGCTTGTTAATCCTAATTACCTAACATGTTGATAATCGTTTTCCCTTACATCACCAAACCAATACTCTCTTCCGAGTTATATTAGTTGTATTCCTTACCACCAACCCACTCTATTCCTAGTTATAGATTTAGATAGCTAACAACCCATTAAGATTTGTGGAAAACATTGAAGATTACACAAACCATAACCTAATCTTCCGAGTCGGCTATTTAATTTATGGTACTTGTTACAAGAAGCTTTTTGCTTTTTATTAGGAATCTCCTTCCGGTCTCAACCCAATTCTTCCAATCATGCAATTAGTGGCCAATTAATTGAAAGCATTAAGAACGGTAACAAGCACTCAACATGTATAGATAAATAAAATTAACAATATCAAAGAATTTGATTATTCATAGCTAGGCTACATCGTAGCCCTAGTAAAAGAAATTAGTTTATGAAGGACTTATTGAGAATCATGATAGTTGATGAAGACATATAAGGCATCGAATTCTCCAAGTAGAACGCCAAGTTTGCGCAAGCTCTCTTCGTATTCTCCTTTGGGTGTTTCGGCTATGAGTATGAATATGTAGGAATTTGATGGTGGAGGATGGTCCTTTGATCAATGGCTGAAACTCCCTATTTATAATACTACTAGAAATCCTACCTATCTAAGGTATAATTATAATTATTATAAAAATAGGATTCCTTCTAATATAGGGTCTTCTTTATTTCTCCTTATTTGACTTGGTAAGACTTGAACCATCTTGAAATAGGAAATTTGACAACACTCCTTACAACAAAAGGAATGACTTGGCTTCTTTTTAATTAATCTCCAATCTTCATATTCTTGCCCCTTTTTACCTCAATTTATCATATTTCACAATTCCTTCCCAAATCTCACAAAACAAATTAAAACAACCAATTTAATCCAAGGAAATTTACAAATAAACAAGTAAAGGAGGCATAAAATATATGTAAAATATAGGTTTATCAGTGATCAATTGGTAATCTGAGTAAATGGCTAGCCTCTTGATCGATAGCTTCTTTACCGCGTGCAGGCCAGCGAGCAACTCCTCGTACTCTGTTTCGTTGTTGAGGCTGGAAAGCCCAGTGTGATGGCTTGTTCCAACAAGGTTCCGTCCGGGGTGATTATAACGACACCTACTCTAGCTCTCTTGGGATTTGGCGCTCTATTTACGCGCAAGTGCCACATGTCTTTGGGCATGTCAGGATCGGCGGAGGAGGTCTCATCTGCTCTCAAACTTTCCTTGAATCTGTTGACCATCTTCACTTCTTTGGCTGATGGAGCTCTGCAACGAAATCTGCTAAAGCCTGAGCCTTTATGGCAGTCTTTGGCCGGTAGAAGATGTCATATTAAATAAATTTGATAGCCCACTTCATGAGTCGCTGAGAAGCATCGAGACTATGAAGAATCGATCTCAAAGGAAATTCTGTCATGACGATGATTCGATGAGCTTGGTAGTAGGGTCTTAACTTTCTTACAAAAACTACAAGGGACAAAATGAGCTTCTCCATTTTCGGATAGCAAGTCTCTGCATCGAAGAGGGCTTTTGACTGTAGAATACCGAATGTTGTGCCCCCAGCTCTTCTCAAATGAGAGCTGAGCTAACTGCTGAGTTGGACACTGCCAGGTAGATGAACAAATCTTCTCCTGGTATGGGTTTTAAGAGAATGGGAGGTGAAGTGAGGTAGGTCTTCAAGTTTTGGAAAGCTACTTCGCACTCTTCATCCCACTTGTCTCTTTGTCCTTTTTTGAAGGCTTTGAAGAAGGGCATGCACTTGTCAGTGGATCTTGAAAGGAATCAATTAAGAGCTGCTACTCTGCCCGTTAGACTTTGTATCTCTTTTGTTGTGGCAGGTAACTTCATGTTGAGGATGACCTTAATTTGATTCGGATGTGATTCAATGCCTCTTTGGGTGACTAAGTATCCCCAAAATCGGTCGGATGAGACTCCAAATGTGCACTTGCTCGAGTTCAACTTCAGGTGGTATTTTTAGAGCATGCTGAATGCTTCGGCAAGATTCTTGATGTGATCTGCTCGTCGGGGAGTTTTGACTAGCATGTCATCTACGTAGACCTCCATAGTCTTGCCGATTTGCTCCTTTAAAATCTTGCTCATGAGCCTCTGGTACATTGCTCAGGCATTCTTCAGCCCAAAGGGCATGACTTTGTAGCAGTATGTGCCTATTTCAATTATAAAAGAAGTCTTCGCTTTTTCGTATAAGCGTCCATAAAGCTTAGCAGTTGATTATCGAAAGTTGAATCTATAAGCTAATCAATTCTTGGTAGGGGAAAGTTATCTTCCGGGCAAGCCTTGTTAAGGTCGGTGTAGTCCACGTACATTCTCCACTTACCTTGGTCTTTCTTTACCACTAGAATAACAAGTCTTCAATGAAGCCGGCAGCTAGGAGCTTGTCAATCTCGACTTCAATGATGGCAACTTGTTCGAGAGTGAAGTTGCATCTCTTCTGCTCCACTAGTCTGCTGGCTGGGTTGACATGAAGGCAATGATCTGCATATCGATGTCTAGCATGTCAAATGATGACTACGCGAACATGTCTTTGTTGTTATGGAGGAAGGCTGTAAGTTCCACCTTCTCTTTTGGGCTTAGGCGCAAGCTAATCCGCACTTTTCTTCCTGGCTTATTAGGATTAAGGGGTACTAACTCGATGTCCTCCTCGGACTCCCATCCTTCTTCAGAGAGACCTCCAAATGGATTCCCTCATCTTAGTCTTGATTCTTTAATTGCTATCGGGGAATAGCTATTCCCTTTCCCTTCTAGTCTGCTCGACTGTCAGGAATGAGATCTGCTTCGTCTCTTTCTTATTCAAATCCCTTCATATCCGCTTGATTTACAGGGACGAATTGCGCTTGCTTGCTTTTTTTCAGTGCTTGAGCTGAGCATTTTCTCGTCATCGCCTGATCGATGTTGATCTGGCTAACACTGCCCATAGGGATTGGGTTGCCAATTTTTAGGTGCGTGGCAGAAGTGATGGCGTTGATCTTGCCAATCTATGGTCTGCCCATGATGCCATTGTAGGGGGAGACTTCGTCGATGATCATGGATGTCTGAGCGTTGAACACTGGTGGGGAGTAGACATCGAGCTCTACCGTACCCACAGTGATCGTGGTTGCTCCGTTGAAGCTGGTCAGGGACATGGTTGACTTGTTGATCATGGCCTCAATTCCCATCTGTTGGACTATTAAAAGTTGTAGGATATTGGCTGGGCTACCATCGTCTACATGAATTCACTCGATCATGGCTTGCGCGATTTGGATGCTTATGACGAGGGCTTCATTCTGCGGCAGATCAAGCCCAATCAAATCTTTCTTCTAGAAGCCGATCATGGGATCATCTTCAATTGCTAGGTAGCTAGTTAAGACTTGGAAGATAACAGTGACCTGTTTAATCTTCCTCTTCTTTTCCTTGCTGGTTAGCTTAGATTCCTCGGAGTCAGCCAGGATTGTGTTAATCCTTATGACCTTCTATGGAGGCTCCTTAGGGGCACCCCGATCCTCGATCTGCTGGATGGCTTTCTTTGCCACGAACTTCGTGCATTGGCCTTCCCTTACGAGGTCTTCGAGGTGCATCTTCCAAGATCGGTAGTTCGCTGTGTCATGCCCATGTGTTCCATGGAAGACGCAATACTTGTTGGTACTTCTCTTGTGAGGATCTTCCTTCAAATGTGTGGTCTCCTCAGCCAGGACTTATGATCGGTGCATAATTACATATCATTTTGTACCCTTCTAACTTATGATTTGGTTATGTTTTTGAGTTAAACTTGTGCTTTTAATCTATTTTGTGTTTGTTTCTGTAATAAGTTTGGGACTCATTTAATGCATTTTGGAGTCAAGTTAGCTCAAACGGTGTCTGCAGATCAGTCAACTTCACGGATTGGACTCTACTTGCTCAAGAAGAACCAGATAATGAGCCATATGTCATTGGAAAGATACGGAAGTCTATTTTCTGGATCATTTTACGGTTTGTGATTCCGAGTCCTCTAGAGGAAGTTATACAAGTTTTGGCAGCTTAAGGTCAAAATCGGCAGGATCTGCGTTACTGGGCCAAAAATGACTTTTGAAGGCCTTCCTGAATTTTCCTTGAGTTGGGCTGCATATGCTTGGAAAGATAAGACAAAGAGCTTCAAGATCCATATTTTTGCAGATTTGTTAGAGTGAAGGAACAAGCCCAAATCGAGCCCACAAGCTGACTGCAATGCATTGTCATGCATGAGCTAATCATTTTAGTGGTGAATTGAGTGGTGTAAGTTGGTGAAGTGAGTGTGATTAATAAATTCAATTGTATAATCAGATTTATACTTCCCCTAGGCCTATAAATAGTGAGTTCTCCAAACATGTAAACACACCCCAAGGGGGGGAGCTCTCAAACATCTCTCTAGAGCTCCTCTCCCTTCTCTCCCTCAAATTCTCTTAGTTTTCTTTTTAGTTCTCAATTGTTGTAACAAAACCATTTTGCTTTTTAGTTGTAATTTATTTTTCATTGTAATGTAAATTCTTTTCTTAAGTTTTCAAGTTTAATTAGTTTCCAAGTTGCAATTGTAGTTCTTGTTCTTATTCATTATGCTTATAAGTTAATATGCTTGTTTGAATGAGTGATCACCATTAAAACTTGTATGTTAGCTATCTTGGTTTGAATTAAGAGTAGACACCATGCATTAATTCAAATTGAACTATGAATAGGAAGAGTATGTATGGACATTCGACAATAGGTATTAGATACATACTTGGTTGTTTAAAACATTCTTCTATGCTTAATGGATTTCTAATGCTTAATTTAGGTTCGACAACAAGGATCTAATTAGGGAATTAGAAATACAAGGTTAGGACCAGACACCATGGCTTAATCATACTTTAGCTAGAATCAATCTAAGAATATGAATTGAACTTGGTAACTAATTTGCTTGAGTTAATTTCTTTTCTTTCTTTCTTATTTTATTTATTTTCTTTTAATTTCTGTTTTGTGCAGGGAATCAAATTGAATCAATCTATCATCAATCCTCGTGGGATCGACCTCGTACTTACACAAGCTATACTATCCAATGGCCCGTGCACTTGCGAGTTAACAAAATTTTGGCGCCGTTGCCGGGGATTGACGGCATAGTTGGTTCTATTTTCTTTCCCTGCTTGTTTTACTTTCCTTTTTTTCCGTTCCATTTCAGTTTTTATTTCCTAATCCTTTTAATTCCATTTCAAGTTCTATGTTTGTTTTAGCAATATAGGATAGCTCAATAAAAAGGGAGAGAAGGAAACTTCAATCATAAGAATAGGAAGTATGGAGTAGTGGGAGGAGTAGCTACCTCCAAATGCATCCATGCTCGACCTAATCGCTTCAAGGGGAAGTACTCCAATCCTTTCTCTTTTACTTGTATTGTTATTTTAATTTTCTGTTTCTTTTATAATTTTAAAAAAAAAAATTCAAAAGATTTTTCATATGAGCTGACTATTGGTAATTCCGGTGAGCGTCTCCGTCAATGCGGTGTCTAGGAGTTCTTTAGGCGACACCTTCGGTGTCTAAGAAGTTTGGGTTTTAAGCGGGACCATTGTGACCCCTCCAACCTTCCCGAACCCCGGGCCGTGTTTTCTCGAGGCCCTTAATCGGGTCATCCTAGAGTTGCTTGTATAATTGTGTGTTCTTAAAATAAAATTTGTTTTTTTACAATAATGGTTTAGTTTAAATAAAAATTTAAGTTTGGGAATTGTATTCTTGCTTAAATAATAATTACAAAAATAATAAAAAATAAAAAAATAAAATTGCAATTTGGAACTTCTTTGTTTTCTTTTCTCGTTTAGTTGTTTTATAGTCTGTGATTTTTTTTATTATTATTTTAACTTTTATGTGGTGTGGTTAGTTAGTTTGTTTCTGAGTGTTAAAAATTTTAAAAAAGAAAAAAACTCTAATTAAAGTCGCATCACTAAAAACTTAAAAACAAAAAAACAAAAAAAAAACACAAAAAAAAAACATTACATAAAACAAAAAAAATACATAAGACTTGTTCTTCTTCTTTTTCATCATCATCATCATCATCTTCTTCTTCTTCTTCTTCTTCATCATCTTCTTCTTCTTCATCTTCGTCCAAAGAGCATCATCATGGCACACTTCCCGATTCCAAAATTGGAAACTTAGCCGCCTGGACGTCATCTTTTGGGTCTTCACGCATGACCTCTTGGGGGCCCATCACTTGAGCTCCCAAAGATCGCACTTATGGCTGCACTCTTGGCTTGAGCACCACTTGTCTCGTGCTCGGCTGCTTGCGCTTACCCGGTCGCCCAATAGACTCGGCGTGCGCATGTCTTTGGCGTACAAATCTACCATCGATGATAGCTGTTTATTCTCTGCCCGCAAACCTTCTAGCCGACGTCGATTAAACTCCACCATCCTTGTCCTCTCCTTTTTCAAGTCCCTTATAATGCCTTGACAATCCTCAACCACATTCTGCGATGCCGCTAATCGAGCCTTTACTAACTCCAACTCACGGGATTTCGCAATTAGGCGATAACCCACGATTGCGATAGTGGTCGTGCTTTGTGCGGCCATGGCCATGGCATCACTCACGATTCGATTGTCACACTTTGCGCCGAGCACTCGTGCATCTCTGGGAGTCACTAAACTCCTTGCGACTCCAAGGGCAACTTCGTTGTCCATGAGTATTGTGTCATTGACCGTCACGGGCCCTCGTCTTTGAGCCAAAATAGGGCATCCACACCGGTGTCACTCCTTGACTCGACGTACGAATTGGTTGAGCTGTGTTAAGATCAAGCGAAAATGGGAAAGGAGACGACATTTTCTTTCCGCTTTTTTCTCTTTTCTCTCTTTTTTTCTTTTCTTTCCTCTCTCTTTTCTTCTTTCTTTTCTCTCTTACTGCGTAGGTTGTTTTTTTGTTTCCCCTCTCCTTCCAAAGATATAGACGCAGTTTTTGACAAACCCTAGCAATTGGGCTTTCCCCGTCCCCAAAAGAATTTGTCGCCACATGCCTTTTCCCGAGTGGACGCTGCTCACCTAAGTCGTCGCGCCTTTCCATGAATCCGTAAATTTCGCTTCCGCGCTTGTCTTGTCTTCTCGCTTGCCGAACGTGACTTACCAAGAGCCGAGTCATCGGGGCCCACGTTCTTCTCGTAAATCCTGCCCATTTCGTTGCAAGTCGCGTTTCCTCTTAAAATTTTTTTAATTAAATTAAATTAAATTATTTATTTATTTTATAAAGATAATAAAAATAAAAATAAAAATTTTAAACGTGTGGGCTTGAATTCATTGTGGGTCGGGTTTCACCGTGGTTTGGGTTTCAAAATTGTGGGCTTTGGGCTTCAAAGTTTTTTGGGTTTCAATTTGCGTAAGTTTGTGTGTTTAGGGCTTACTGCTTTCGTTTTTTTTTTAATTTTTTTTAATTTGTTTGGTTGTTTTGCATTTTTTTTATTTTGTTTTGTATTCTAATTATTGTATTTTGTGATATTTATTTGCTTTAATACCTTTCATTTTTTTGTTATGACATTGCTTGTGCCTAATTTTTAAACATTGAGGACAATGTTCATTTCTAAGTTTGGGGGTATTAGAGTTTAGCAAGAAAATTTGGTTTTTCTTAAAATAAAATTTTTTAAAAAAAAATTTGTTTTTGTTTTTTGTTTTATTTTAGTCTTGCTTTGTTTTTATTTTGAGTCACTTTCCGAACACATATGATGAGATTGTGATAAATGTTTGCATGATTTAAATGAAAATTGGATTTCTTTTTATTAAAAATTTTTAAAAAAAAAAAATTTAAAACTTTTGGCATCGTTCTAGCATGATATGTTCAAAACCTTCTTTACACTTGCCATTTGTTTCATAATTTTCCAATTAAAGGATTTGCATGATCCAAAGAATTGTATCAAGCATAAATTAAACTTGTATAACCATATAATGTGAGCTTTTGAGCCTTGTGCTTTATTTCATGAGTGTTATACACATACTCTTATTTTCTTGTCATCTAAGTTGTTGTTTGATCTCATTATTCATTGATTTGGTTGAACACTTAAAAGTCATTCATTCATATTCAATTTAATTACATGACATTTAAGAAATGATATTAAGGCCTTCTTTGGATCGTTTGTGCCTTTCAAGCTAACCTTATGCATGCTTAAGCATGATTTTTCCATTGTTAACCATTTTGAGCCTACATGTAAACCTTTTCTTTCATTTAACCAATTATATTTCCTCGTCTTAGCCTGAAAAACAAGTATTTACCTTTTCTAAGGAACTCATGAGCTTTAATTATGATGTGTTTTTCATACTAAGTTTGGGAAGGGGTATTATATATTGAAAAAAAATAAATAAATAAAAAAATCACCCAATTGGTGGAAGAAAAGAGAATGTTGTGATTGTGGTTGATTGAAAATTCATTTTTGGGTTTCTTTATTGGCCTCAAAATAAATTGGTGGTTGTTCAAATAAAAGAAAGGAGTGTGAATTCTTATAAATGGAGGTATAAGGAGTTTTAAAAAAAAAAAAAAAAAATCCTCATTGTGATGATTCAAGTCTTGGAAAAAATTGTTTTATGCTCTTACATTATGAGTTCTTTGGACTTTGTGTTATCCATACCTTTCATTTCTCACTCACCTTACACCCTTTGCCCCATTACAACCTATGATAAAGACCTAAATTGATCTTAAATGTCATGTGATTGAATTGCATCCATTTTCCTACTTTTAAGTGTTTAGCATCCTTCTTGAGATCATATAATGCAAGTTCTTCATCTTTCTATTGTGAGTTAATTCCCTTATGGTTTAACTCTAATCTCATGTTTATAACTGAGTGATGCATTGTAGCCCTCTTCTGAGTGATTCATTTGTGAGAGGACAACTTTGGTGAGATTTGAAGTTGAATTTGTGCTTTGTATGATTTTTGAAATTGTGTGAAAACTAAGATTGGAGAATTTGTTGCATTTGGCTATCACACTACTACACTTTGAGCATGTTATGTTTTGAACTTTGCCACATTGTGAATAATGTCTAAAAAAAAAAGAGCTTTTATTGTTAAAACTTTTGAGTCATGTGCATGAGTCATTTCTCTTCAGAAAATGTTCGGAAATATTGTTTTGTATTTGTTGTTGTATTTGTTTTTGTTTTGTTTTTGTTTTCTAACTACTTTGTTTTGTAGAGTCAGTAAAACGTTTGTGGGTATCGTATCTGTTAAACCTTCAGGAGACACAACTCCTCCTACTAGGGATGCCTAGAGGTTTAAAGGCTTGTTGCATATGCTCAATCCAATCGAGTGACCTGCGAAAGTGGTCTAATAAAATTATTTATTTATTTATTTTTATCTTTGTTTTCCTTTTGTTTTGCTCGAGGACTAGCAAAATATAGGTTTGGGGGTATTTGATCGGTGCATAATTACATATCATTTTGTACCCTTCTAACTTATGATTTGGTTATGTTTTTGAGTTAAACTTGTGCTTTTAATCTATTTTGTGTTTGTTTCAGTGTAATAAGTTTGGGACTCATTTAATGCATTTTGGAGTCAAGTTAGCTCAAAACGGTGTCTGCAGATCAGTCAACTTCACGGATTGGACTCTACTTGCTCAAGAAGAACCAGATAATGAGCCATATGTCATTGGAAAGATACGGAAGTCTATTTTCTGGATCATTTTACGGTTTGTGATTCCGAGTCCTCTAGAGGAAGTTATACAAGTTTTGGCAGCTTAAGGTCAAAATCGGCAGGATCTGCGTTACTGGGCCAAAAATGACTTTTGAAGGCCTTCCTGAATTTTCCTTGAGTTGGGCTGCATATGCTTGGAAAGATAAGACAAAGAGCTTCAAGATCCATATTTTTGCAGATTTGTTAGAGTGAAGGAACAAGCCCAAATCGAGCCCACAAGCTGACTGCAATGCATTGTCATGCATGAGCTAATCATTTTAGTGGTGAATTGAGTGGTGTAAGTTGGTGAAGTGAGTGTGATTAATAAATTCAATTGTATAATCAGATTTATACTTCCCTAGGCCTATAAATAGTGAGTTCTCCAAACATGTAAACACACCCCAAGGGGGAGCTCTCAAACATCTCTCTAGAGCTCCTCTCCCTTCTCTCCCTCAAATTCTCTTAGTTTTCTTTTAGTTCTCAATTGTTGTAACAAAACCATTTTGCTTTTTAGTTGTAATTTATTTTTCATTGTAATGTAAATTCTTTTCTTAAGTTTTCAAGTTTAATTAGTTTCCAAGTTGCAATTGTAGTTCTTGTTCTTATTCATTATGCTTATAAGTTAATATGCTTGTTTGAATGAGTGATCACCATTAAAACTTGTATGTTAGCTATCTTGGTTTGAATTAAGAGTAGACACCATGCATTAATTCAAATTGAACTATGAATAGGAAGAGTATGTATGGACATTCGACAATAGGTATTAGATACATACTTGGTTGTTTAAAACATTCTTCTATGCTTAATGGATTTCTAATGCTTAATTTAGGTTCGACAACAAGGATCTAATTAGGGAATTAGAAATACAAGGTTAGGACCAGACACCATGGCTTAATCATACTTTAGCTAGAATCAATCTAAGAATATGAATTGAACTTGGTAACTAATTTGCTTGAGTTAATTTCTTTTCTTTCTTTCTTATTTTATTTATTTTCTTTTAATTTCTGTTTTGTGCAGGGAATCAAATTGAATCAATCTATCATCAATCCTCGTGGGATCGACCTCGTACTTACACAAGCTATACTATCCAATGGCCCGTGCACTTGCGAGTTAACAACTTATCTTTCATTTAGGCCAAGATTTGATGTATCGGGATAGTGAACTACGTATAGCTTTCATTCGCTGGTGCGCCACCTTGGAATGATGCCTTACGCTTTCCTCTATAGTTCCTACTGCTAGGTTGATCACCTCTCTGACATGCCTCATTGGGTGATTGGTCGGCTTGCTTAGCAGACTTTTTTACAGCAATTCGATCGTCGTCCCAGAGCACGTAGCATTCCGTGGTCGCGAAGACCTCTGCCAAAGTTTGGCTGGGAGCAATAGTCAGCTCACAATACACATCGTGCTCAGCTGGTAGACTCTTCTTGAAGGCAGAGGATGCGATTTGGTCATTGCATCCCACAATGTTGGCTTTCTCCGCCTTGAACCTTTTGATGTAGTATTGGAGGGACTCATCATGCTTCTTGTGCAGGTTGAACAGGTGGTCGGCTTATTTCTTAATGGTCCGGTAGGAAGTGTACTCCTTGGTGAAGATGAAAGCCAGCTCCTTAAAGTTGCTAATCGACCAGGATGACATGGTATAGATCCAATCATGGGTTGCTCCTCGTAAAGTTATCGCAAACACCTTGCACATCAACGCATCATTGGGATCGGAATCCCCTTTGAATCGTGTGAAAGAAGGCATTGAGAATCACTTCGGTGGAGCTGGCTGCTCGATCTCGACGGTGAACGGTGAGGAGTTCACTTGGTGCACGAGTTTCTTGACATCTTCTACCCGCATGGCCTGCGATTCACGTTGGTGTCTCCCATGATGCTTGCATCGCTGGTTTACCTCCTCATTGTCTATACGGAGCAGATCTTCTAGGCTGTCCTGCCTGCAAGATGTGTTGGTGGACTGAGCTTGTGAGAGACCCTTTGCAGCTTGTCGCTGTGAGTTGGCTCCTCCGAACCGAGCATGTGAACATCTTTCTTCTCGTACTTCATGGGGATGATTGTGAGCCTGATCTCCTTGGGGGCCTAGTCTCGCGTGAACGCTTTTCTGAGGGCCCAAGAGGGCATGAATATCGGATCGCCGACCCTACTTTTCGTGCATGTTGATCCTTGGACTTAATCTCGATTGGAGACTCGATCTACTTTGAGCAAGGCTCGCGGATGCTTGCGACATGCCAATGTGCTAAGCACGCTCTTGTCCTTCTCCTTGTCCACTTGCTCCTGCTCAACCTACATAGGGCCTTTCAAACTACCTACGGGTGCGTTTGTCCATCATTCTCTCTTCACCTTGCGATCCAAGGCCAAGGTCTCGGACCAAGTCAATCTGGTTGAGGAGCTGTCCAACCAAGTGGTTTTGGTTATCCATTCTTTGAGCCAGCTAGTCAACTCTAAGACTGAGGTCTTCTTGACTTCTTGGATCAGGAGGAGAGAATTGTGTGAAGCCCAATTGCACACGGGTTAGGGTTTCGTTGGAGGCGTAGGCAGAAGCCGCGAACATCAAGCGAGGTGGCAAAGGAGGGAAAGATTGTAATTGCCCCTAGATCGGGTCGTAGTTGGCGGCGACGGCAGGATTGCCTTGATGGGAGGTTGTGGCTTCGTCATGTGTGAAAATCCTGACCTTGGCCATGGGCCCATGAGATGGATTTTTGGCTTCGCCACAGGGCCTAAATGGAGGTTGTCATCTTCGTTTGAAGGATCACGCATCGGGCTGACCAACGGGTCGTGAATCATGTTGACCGGAGAATCTCTGATTGGGTTGACCGAGGATTCACATATTGGTCACCAAGTCGTTTGGTATTTTATTATGGAATTATTGCATATGAAAATAGATATTAAATGATAATATTTTATTAAGAAAGTGATTAATTTAAAGTCAAATATTAATATTAATATCGATTAAGAATTAACATTACTTAATAGGAGAGAAAGAGACTTCCCCGCATGGACACCATTGTTGGCATGAAAAGGAACAGTTGGCGACTTTAGCCCGTGTGGTGCAATCTACGGTGCATCGAGACTGGATGTCTCGGGAAATAGACGAATTTGAGTCCCATGGTTCCGTAGGTGGTGGCGGCATCGCAAGGCGGAGAAAGGAGCAACACGAATGATGTTGGCCAGTTCCAGAGGAACTCTAGTCGGCGGTTGGCAACTTTTTCGGCGTTTGGTGTCGTCGTCTTTTTTGGTTTGTGCAAATTAGAGGCGGACGATCTCAATGGGGCTAGGGGTGTCGTGAAACGATACCGGGATGGTCCTCAATCGAGCTTGGTCGTGACCTCCAATTTTCCCAGAACCATGCCGGTGAGTTTCCAGTATCGTCTCGGAGGGCTCATTCCAATGTCTGCTGTTCAAACGCCGACGAGTCCGATGGCGCTGTCCATGTGGTCAGGCGACGGGCAGAAGTCGTCGATTCATGGATGGCATCAGCTGTGGAGAATTTCGCCGCCGCTTAGGGCTGGTTTCCGACGGCTGGCGTCAGCACGACTCCCTGGGTTTGGAGGTCTGAGACCTCTGGTCAATTTAGGATGGGTCATGTTGCATGCGATGACTCGGTGATCGGGGCGGTGTGGAGGTCAGCTGCTTTGCCGTGGTTTTGTTGTTGTTGTTGTTGTATCTTCTTGTTCTTGACTGCTGGTCCAAGTAGCAAAAAAACCAGTTAATGTCATCTTGGGCATTCACCCCTCAACAAATCATACTCAAAGATTAGGTCTTGGATGATGGGAGATGAAGCCGGAGTTAGTTCCACCGAGCCAAAATAGGTTGAGATAGGCCATAGGTGGTTAAAGAGAATTTCGTCGATGATGCGACTCGCCATGATGATTTGAGGGTTTCGGATGAAATCGATGATGGAAAGGAAACGGATTTCCCTTGACAAATTGCATTGAGTATATCTTGAATCTCTCAATGAAAGCACCAAAATGTTTGACCAAAATTCCGCACGGGGAATATTCGCAGGTTGTTTACTCGACTTTCAATCTTCCTTATCTCTCTTCCTCAATCCCTGCAAAATAAATAGGAGTACATAGACCACACCGAGGGGTGTTGACCAAAGTCCCTTTGATACCTAAGTTAGTTCGATTGGATCTTGATAGAGATACGACAATAGCTAAAGTAAGTTTTCTCTCATGGGGAGAGCTGGGTGGCTGGAGTCGTGTGTGGTGGCACTTAGCCATGTGGGAGAGAGGGGAGAGAGAGTGGTAGCAAGAAAAGGATTTTTGGGTGAGAAAGAGTTACCTCAAATGTCTTGTGTAGCTATGTATTTATAGGCTCCTTGTGTGCTAGGGTTTGAAGAATAATCCTTATTTGGTTAGGATTATTCTTATCCATAAATAGGAGATTGGAATTAATCAATGAGATTTATGAAAATCTCATCCTTGATTTGGGGAGATATTCTCATCTTAAATCAAAGATAATTTCCCTAATTAAATAGGATTTAAATAAGGTAATTAGTTGACTTAAGGAATATTCATTTTTCACGTGTTGCCCATCTATTGGTTGCTGAAATATGTGTTCCCACATTTCCAGTCTTGGATGTGTTTGATTTTGGTTTGGAATTGTGGATTCTAAATGTTGGTTATGGAATTTGTCTAGTTTGATTTGGTGGGGGTGGTCGAGAAAGGAGAGCTAGAGGGTTTTGGTGGAAGGCACTGGTTCGTATTTTGAGTGGTTAATTGGACATAAGAGTTGAAGAAACATCAAACACTTGAAGGTGCCTTTCATGGGTCTTGTCGGTGTGGGTGGTGGTTCTGGTTGGAAGAGGTGGCTCGGGCTGCTGTAGGGGGAATGGTGGCTAGGGTTGCCAAGGTGAGTAGCTTGTGGGGTAGGTCGGGAATGGGGGAAAAGAGGAGTGAGAGTTTAATGTTATTTAATTATTATTTAATTATTTTTTTAAATACTTAAACAAATTTAAAAACAAAGAGTTAATTATGATTACAAGGATGGACAAGTGTCAAGTTTTAAGAAGGGCGATGAGGATGCATGGGATTAAAATGGTGGCGAAAATACCCTTTTTAATTAAGTTTTTTTGTCTACATTAACAAAAAATTAGCATCAGCCACATCAATATTTAACAAAATTTATAACATAGGGCCTTATTTGTATGGTTTTCGCAAGTTTGGATACCTATTTGTAGGGTCTTCAAAATTCATGTATGAATTTGTAACAACCCCCATAATTTAGGGGGTTTTGCGTAGTTGATCCTATTATCATAATCATCACAATGGTTGTGGCCTTCTCCCTTTCCCTTCTTGGCACACAGGATCGAAAGAAAGGGTTTCTTTCCTCCAGTGAAGAAAAAGAAAAAAGAATGTAATGTAAACTTTAAAAAGACAAAAAAAAACCCTATGAAAAGAAAAAAAGCTGAAAGGAAAAAAGCGAAGAAGCACCGAGAAGAGACCGGCTGAAAGGAAAAAGGCTTCAGTTGGAGGGAGCAAGGTTTGGGTAGCCATTTCTAGGTTTAAGTTTCAGTGAAAAGGAGAGAAGAAAAGAAGAAGAAGAAGAAGAAGGGGTTTGAAATGCAGCCTTACGGAATACAATCAATGCTGAAGGAGGGGCACAAGCACCTCTCCGGTTTGGACGAAGCGGTGGTGAAGAACATCGATGCCTGCAAGCAACTCTCTGCCATCACTCGAACTTCTCTGGGTCCCAATGGTATCGCTTTCTTACTCTAAAACTCACAGTCTCTGTTTGTCAGATTTGAACTCAGTTCGTTTCTTAAAATTTGTTTTTGTACTCACTACTGCTTAGGTATGAATAAGATGGTTATCAATCATTTGGACAAGCTCTTTGTGACAAATGATGCTGCCACCATTGTCAATGAGCTTGAGGTTCAGCATCCTGCTGCCAAGCTTTTGGTTTTGGCAGGCAGGGCCCAGCAAGAGGAGATTGGTGATGGTGCTAATCTGACCATTTCTTTTGCTGGGGAGCTCCTGCAAAACGCAGAGGAGCTTATAAGGATGGGCCTGCACCCAAGTGAGATCATCAGTGGGTACAATAAAGCCATCAAAAAGGTTTGCCAATGATTTGCTGATTGGTTATTCATTTGGGTTATTAGAATTCCTCCGTTCTGATTATTTACTCGCTTGTTGGAATATTTCAGACGATCGAAATCCTAGATGAACTGGTAGAGCCAGGTTCTGAGAATATGGATGTTCGTAACAAAGAAGAAGTGGTTTCTAGAATGAAGGCAGCTGTTGCCAGCAAGCAGTTTGGACAAGAAGATATCTTATCCTCACTTGTTGCCGATGTAAGTATAACTTGCATACCCTTATTTGTTATTGCTTAATTTCTTTGTCAGCTGCTCAGCTATTTAGGAGAAAAGAAAAAGAAAAGGAAAAGAAAGAACAATAATGTGTTACTAAGCAAGTTCTGATGGTAGATTTGTTATTGGACAATATAGGCATGCATACAAGTATGCCCCAAGAACCCAGCAAACTTTAATGTGGATAATGTACGTGTTGCAAAGATTGTGGGTGGGGGTTTGCATAACTGTACAGTAGTTCGAGGTATGGTGTTGAAAACTGATGCTGTGGGGAGTATAAAGCGAATGGAGAAGGCCAAGGTTAGCACTCTTTTGTTTTGAAAAATTTGTTTTGAAAAATTTGTTTATAGGTATATTGATTTTTGCTTAACATATATATGTAATGAAGTGTTGTGTTTGATCATGGTCTATAATTAATTCTGACAGATTCACTCATTCAGTGATTGCTTTGAGTTGTCCTTTTAGTAATTTTTGTGAGTATTCATGATTCTTTAGCGTTGAGTTGTACTTTGATTCTTTTAAAGTATGTTAAATGTTTCTTTTGTAGATTGTTGAATTATAAAAATAGGTTGGGTTTGGTTAGCTAAAATTATTGTTAATGTTGTGTTTGTGTTTTGAGCTACTGATTTAGAAAATATTGACAAACTTTGTATCTTTTGGTTTCTGCTTAACAGTATGTTTTTATTGTAGTTTATAATTCTTTATACTTGGTCGTACTAGTTTTCGTTATGCGATCCAGCTGTTTTCTTTCAAGCTTTTTATGTGGTGTAAATGTATGGTTCATGGGTTTGGGTTTCTAAGCTTTGTATATTTGTTTACACCTTTTCAGGTTGCTGTGTTTGTTGGTGGTGTTGATACCTCTGCAACTGAGACCAAAGGAACTGTCCTAATTCATACTGCTGATCAGGTACTTTTTAAAAAAGAACATTCCTTGGATTGCAGTTATCTTTGATAAGTGTTAACTGTTCGTATTGGATGAGTTTTTAAACTCTCAGGTTTTTTTGTAATGATCCTAGTATGTTTTATTGTTAACTGTTTTGACCTTTTCTTTCTCTTGGGTTGGTAGTATCATATCTGATGCCTGTTACTGTAGTCTTTGCATATTAAAGTTGTGTGCATATTAATTTTGGTATTCCTAACTTGCTTGTCTTGGATATAGAAAATGCCTTTGCCTTTCTGTTTCCATAATTTGTTTGCAAAGTTAGGTTTTATGTCTCACATGGCTTCTAATAAGCCTTTTATTGGCATCTTCTAGCTAGAAAATTATGCGAAGACTGAAGAAGCTAAAGTTGAGGAGCTCATCAAAGCAGTTGCTGATTCAGGTGCAAAAGTAATTGTGAGTGGAGCAGCAGTTGGAGAGATGGCACTGCATTTCTGTGAGCGTTACAAGTAAGTATCAATTTTCTATTGTCTTGTCATACATGTCTGCATATCCATTAATGTTGTACTTGACTTTAGATACACACTTAAATATGCAATACCCCCTTGAAGTTATTTGGGTCTCTTAGAGATCCTTGAGATATTTTAGTGTTTTACTTTTTGGGTTATTGATTCCAGGCTTATGGTGCTGAAAATCAGTTCAAAATTTGAATTGAGACGATTTTGCCGTACAACTGGTGCTGTTGCTATGGTAATTTTAATAGAATTTGAAATTTTATGAGAACTGTATTGAATGCTTCCTAATATACTTTTTATGTTTGCAACAGTTGAAGCTTTGCCAGCCTAACCCAGATGATCTGGGATATGTTGACTCTGTCTCGGTTGAGGAAATTGCTGGTGTTAGGGTATGTTAAAAATCTTTCCATGGACATCAGTGTTTTCAGAGGCAAGGTGTTGGCGAGAGGCATTACGTGTCTTGCAGAACGTGGCATAAGCCTTTTGAGACACATTAGTTTTATTGAAAAATCTATAAACTATATAAAATTAAAATCAAGTATTAACTTTCATTCAAGGATGATAAGCAAGTATAAAACAGTGATTTACATGGTATTTTGTCAATAAATCTGCTTATTCTTGGCCCATTTGTTTTCCCCTATTTCGTTTTAACATGTCCAATGATTTGTCATGTAGGTCACTGTTGTGAAGAATGAAGAAGGTGGTAACTCTGTATCTACTGTACTTCTACGAGGGAGTACTGACAGTATATTAGATGACCTGGAAAGAGCAGTTGATGACGGAGTGAACACTTACAAGGTAATTTACAAGGAACATTCAGAATTTCGTATGTTCTTGTTAAGCTTTTTTTTTTATTTACCTCTGCAATAATTGTTAGCATATGGTTCTCTGGAACTTTTGAATAAATTGTTTAATCAGATGTCCAAACCGTTGGAATTAATATGTTACTGGCGTAATGCATTTCATTTTCAGGCAATGTGCAAGGATAGCCGCATTGTTCCTGGAGCGGCAGCTACTGAAATTGAGTTAGCTAAGAGAGTAAAGGAATTCTCTTTTACAGAAACAGGGTAAATGGCGTGAATTATGATTTTCTCAAGATGTTGTCCCAGAAACATAAAATAGAATATTGATGTCTAGACCAACTATTGGAACTTGATTTTGTAATCATTTTCCCAGTCATTTCTGATTGGGCAGTAGTGCAATAACCTACTAAAGAAACAATGGTTTTGCAGATTGGATCAGTATGCTATAGCAAAATTTGCCGAAAGCTTCGAGATGGTGCCTAAAACGCTAGCTGAAAATGCTGGGCTTAATGCAATGGTGATCATATCTTCTCTATATGCTGAACATGCATCAGGAAATACCAAAGTTGGCCTCGACTTGGAGGAAGGCCATTGCAAAGATGTGTCAACTCTTAATATTTGGGACCTCCACATAACTAAGTAAGCTTCTCATTGTTTTGTAACAGTTCATGCTTTTATGTGAAAGTTCTCAATACATTGAATGTTGTTACAGCTGTGATGTTTGATGCGATTTTGGTTCTGAACTTTTTTTTACATTAATTTTGGATCTAGAATTTGCTTGTAGAGGAAGCTTTTATTAGTAATGCCATTTTTGGTGGTTGTGATAGCCAATTAGTTCCTGTTGCGTACATCAATGGTTCATCTTATTGGTATCCTTTCTGTTGATTTTCTGTATCAAACTGTGACTTACTGGCACTGGGTGTTTTGAGGATTGTGGTGCGTTTTGAAGTCCATTGGTTGGCTAATTGGGCTAGGAGGTTATCTGCATATATGATGTATAAAATTTAGTTCATGATTTGGTGGTCTAACAACTACATCTTTGTGCTGAAAGCCTTCATTCACCATGGGACCCAGTCATTCAGTTATATTTTCTTTATTAAATTCCATTTGTGTAAATAGTTGAGCCACATATCCACTACAAAAGGTTTCTTATCTTTCTTTTTCAGTAAATGGTTGGTTTCTAGAGGATAACAGAGTGACAATGCCAACCTTTTTATTTTTTATTTGTTTTACAAATAGTTGGATGGTTTGCATTTAGGATTTTTACGAATTATAGCATTCGGGAATAAGTGAGGATTCTTTTGGGTAACTGATAAATGGTAACTTGGAAACATCTCGACTTCAAACATTTTGGATATTTTATGAACTTTAGATAGTTCTGTTTCATTAATTTCTTGAAATCAATGTGTTTAAGTTGGCCAGGAAGTTGTTTCATATGAGATATAGGTATCAATCTTCTTTCTTGGGCTGTTTGTTGCAGGTTCTTTGCTCTCAAGTATGCTGCAGATGCTGCCTGCACTGTTCTACGGGTAGATCAGGTAACCAGTAACTACGTATTTGTCAATGGTTTTCCTAATTTTGAAGTACCCAAATTTGGTGTGAACTACGTCTTTAAATCCCTAATTGCATCTTTTTGAGGCCAAAGCAGAAACAATGCTAAACTACATACAGTTTTAAAATAAAATAAAAAGTCGAGGCTTTATGAATTAGTTGACTATTCTTTTTATGTATTTATTTAATTTTATACTTTTTGTGAAGTCTTTTTCTCTTTTTTAATTTTATTTTTAAGTTCCCCTAACTTGGTACAGATACATGCATGCACGTGTGTACTCAGAACACAAACTCCTTTATAATTCAAAAGAATGGTAGCAAATGTTAGTTTTTAACTTGGAAAAATAAAATAAAATTGAAAGTTACTTTTGGGAAATGTTGAACTTTTATAATGAATATGGCTTCAGTGCAGAAGGCTTGATAGTAAATAGAAAATTTATATGCTGGGGGTTTTCTGGCTAGCTAAAAATGTGTGAGAAATGATGAATCTATCTGATTGCAGCCTATTTAATGTTTAATACCTTCATTAAAAAAAAGGTTGTTGACAATGCTTTGACTATCTTGCAGATTATAATGGCAAAACCAGCAGGTGGCCCTAGTAAGAGAGATCAGCCTGCAGGGATGGATGAGGACTAATTTTGTGTGTTTGACAATTGACTATCTTTGCTTGTACTGCTATATGTTAGGGATCTTTTGTTCCATTTTAGTAACAATTTTGTTTAGGCGAAAAAGAAACTTATTGTAGTTCATGCTTTGTAAATGCCACTTTTCTGTTACGATGGACACATGGTATGCCCTTGTTGGGTAGGTTTGGATTGAAACGATGATCGGGTGCTTGAGCCATGTTAGTGAGAAGCTTGAATGGATTTTCATTTCTGTTGTAATATGTGGTTTCTGCTCAATTATGGTTAAGGTTAATGATTGGCATGCTTTCACTAATTAATTTACCGTGGATTGTACTTGCATTTTTGTACCCAATGTTTGATAGCTGCCTTCTTTTGAACGAAGATTCGTTGAGGGAGAGAATTACTTTCCTTTTGAATATGAATCGATGTGCAACTCCACCTATCATTTGAAAGGTCAACATCAATTTATGCTAATATAAGGATGGAAAACAATTGTCCGTGAGATTTGAATTCAGGATTACTTTCAACAAAGTGGAGACTGTTATTAGACCAAACGGCCGTTGACATATGAGGTCTGGAGGTTTTTTTTGTGAAGATGTATGCTTGTAATTCCTACCTTATTCTGTAATATTTACCCTCATTAATCCTAATAATTTTTGGGGTTTGAAGGGAGGTCTTATGCCGGGAGGGTGAGAGTCGAATTCTTGTCATGGGTACGAAGCATATAAGTGGTAATTCTTGTCATTGGTGTGAAAGGGTACAAAAGATAAGTGCTCTACTGCGGAAGTTACAAACTTACCCAGTTAATCCAGATATTTGGCGGGCTTAAAGTTGGCAAAGAAATTTTTGTGAACTTGGGCGCAGGAGAAAAAGTGGTGGCATAAGTCCAAAGTTTATATCCAGACAAAACAGTTGGGTAAATAAGGATGAGTCTAGCAAACTAGTGACTAATGTGTGTGGAAGCTGTTAAAAGCTTCTTCATTCTCTCTATCTCATGGCTTCTCTTCTTTCCTTCTCTGTTCCCAATTCAAAGATGATAAGATTTTCTTCTTCTTCACAGTCTGTTTCTGCACCGACCGTTTCTGTGCCGGAGAACCTTACTGAAAAATTTGGAAGAAAAGGCATCAAGTTCTTGGAGTCTGATAACATCCCCATTGTTGAACTCACAGTCAGAAATGGAAGTTCATTAAGGCTTCAAATACCTAACGCTCATGTGACTTCATACAAGCCAAAGGTGTACTGGAAGGACGACGGCTTCCAAGAAGTTCTTTACACAATTCCAGGCAATGGAACAGATGCTAATTCTACCAAAGCCAAGGGAGGAATTGGTTTGGTCTTGAATGATGTATCAGAAGCAGGCTCCAAAGGCTCACTTGTTTCCACTTCTGAATGGACAGTAAAAGATGTTGATTCCGATTCCATCGATGCTCTCCAGGTATTTTTTTTTTTCGTTCTTTCTTTCATTTGGTTCCATTTGAAACAAACAAAAATACAGAGACATCAAAAGTTTAAATGACCAAAACCTTAGTTGTTAGAAATACATAAGATTTTGATCATGAAATTACCAAAACAAGGCACATAGACAAAACTAGAGAGCCTATAATATATTGAAATGATGAAATTTGAGGACAGTGTTTTGTTTCCTTGGTTTTCCATTGATTTGGCACTTAGATTTGTTGTAGGTTGAATTAAGCAGCACTAGTGGAACACTTGACATAACCTATGTCGTCAGTTTATATCCGGTAAGCATAGCAACGGCTGTTATTGTGAGAAACAAGGGCCGGAAGCCAGTGACTCTGACCAATGCCATACTCAGCCATTTCAAGTTCAAAAGACGAAGCGGGGCGGCGATCCAAGGTCTCAAGGGCTGTGCTTACACTGCACTCCCTCCACTGTCCTCTCCTTTTGAGATTTTGTCTCCTGCTGAAGCAATGAAAGCTGACACTCCAGGGTGGTTCGATTTTGGTTCTCAGCCTGAAGAAAAGCCAGGTTCTTGGACTCACCAAGATGTGCCTTTCACCATTTTGAAAAACAAGCTCAGCAGGGTTTATGCTGCCCCTCCTAAAGAGAGACTGAAGCCAATTTATAACACCCCACCTTCCAAATATGAAACACTGGATCAGGTAACCATTCTTTGCTAAATATTCTTAATCTAACTCCTAATCAACAAAAATATATCCGATGATGATCTGTCTATTCAAATCTCATTAACAAGAGTTTGATGTGTCGTTAAATAATAAAAAAAAATCAGCAAAAACATAAGGAATGAATAATTGAATCTTGCCAGATTTAAAATAAAAAATTGTAATTAGTTGCCAGTTTTTTATGGGATTGCGTGACTACGAATATGGACCGCACCACCTAATAATCAATGATTCAAATTCACTGTCCGACAAGGAAAATTACCAATGACATTAGTTCTTGTACATATTTATATACACATAATGAATTTGTGTTTTTTTTTCCAACTTATTGGTTTGTGAATTTCAGGGGCGTGAGCTCTTCTATAGGGTGATACGCATGGGATTTGAGGATATCTACTTATCCAGCCCTGGTTCTTTCTATGAGAAATATGGGGAGGAGTATTTTATATGCACTGGCCCTGCTTCAATGCTGGTACCTGTGGTTGTCAAGCCTGGTGAGGATTGGAGAGGAGCACAAGTTATTGAACATGATAATTTGTAGTAAATATTTTTCTTTTCCTTTTTTCCTTTTTTTTTTGGTTCTAAATATCTGTAGAGCAAGGTCTGGTCTTTTTTCTTCTTCTACTAGTTTGATCACCTGGTACGCATGTGACACCAAATATTTTTCCTACCATTGATTTCGTTCATCCCAAATTCACACTGATGTATTTTTGAGCGTATTGACTTCATCCTATGGATAGTCAACACAACTAATGATCCATATTTACCTGCAATATTGGAAACAAAGAAAAGGACTAAAGGTCTCAGGTTCGAACTTTCATGGCATCTTAGTTGTGTGTGTGTGAGAAACTCCCCTTCCTTGTAGTTCAGACTATCCAAAAAAAAGAAAAGGATACTTTCAGATGAAGAGAGTGGAACCTGGTTCAAAGCTTTATCAATTAGAAGATGCTACATGGGACTTCGTTACTTTTTATTAAAATTGATCTAAATTGTTATGCAAATTTCTCTGCTATGTACTCTATAAGATAAATGTATCTTATATCCTCAATCAATACTCCGAGTTTATTCAAAGGTTCATGACATGTCCAGGCCAACTTTCTAAATGGCGCACAAACCTTGACAATTTTTTTCTATTCGAACACAAACGATAGTCTAAACCCAATGCAACAACACTATTTATTGCAGCAATAGATATCTACTCTGATGTACTCTCCTTCGTTATCACTATAAGGTTTGGAATTGATCTCTACAACTCAAACCAAAATACATCAATTAATTATTCAAAAAATCACAGAAAGTTCAAACACATCTCTTGCACACTATAGTAAGTTTAGATCTGAAAAAGGCTAAATAAAAGCGTGATGATACGTGAACCAAATTAAGATAGGGAGATATGAAAAGATGCACAAAGATAGATCAAATATGAAAAGGAAAACTAGATATAGAACTTGACGCAAATCTGAAAAAAGAATAATAATTGGGAAGAGATGGCATAGAAACATTATATATCTAAAGGAGAAAAAAAAAAGAATGGAGAGATATCATGCCAAAAAATAATGGGGTGTTATCTGAAGAATGAGATAGAAAAGAAAGAAAAAGAAGTAGGAGAGAGAGGGAGAGAGATAAGAAAGAAAAGAAAGAGGTGTGACACATTTAAGTAGGGGTGGGCACGGTCCGGTTTACTCCTCGAATTAGAATCAAAATTAAAATTTACATATACGGTCTAGTTCGATTTAATTTTCATACAAAGTGTCTAGAGGAACCGAACTGGACTGACGGTTTATACTCGAATTGGAACCGAAATCAAAACTTACACACAATCCAATTCAATTTGATTTTCATATAAAGTGTTTGAGTAACCAAACCAAACCGAACTGATACAATTTCAGTTTGGTTTGTGGTTTGGAAGAAGAGAAAAGAGGAAGATGTGAAGAAGAGAGAAATAGGAAGAAGAGAGAAGTAGAAAGAATGGAGAAATAGGAAAAAGAGAAAATATGAAAAGGAGAGGAAGAATGAGGCGTAATAAGAAGAATGAGTATGCTTCACCAAAAAGAAAAAGAAGTAGTGCTAGAGTTATTATTTAGTGAGTGTAGGGGTCTTTTCTTCCTAATGGACGAATGGGCTGGTCTGTAAAGTGCAAATGAATGAAATTTCCGTGCACTCGAGTTCAAGGATCAGGCCCCAAGAGTGCTTCGAAAGGTTCGTGGAGCCTTAGGAAGCACCTTGGTTTCCTTCACCAATAAAACCAGCGATTTGCTTACAGATCAAAATTATGGCTTGGCATAAGAAGCTTGTGGCATGGGAGTGAGCATTCATAAGTTTAGCATGAGAGAGAGAGAGAGAGAGAGATTGGATTTCTTGTGGGAACTAAGGGTTAGAGCTAGGAAGGGGACGTTTGATTGGGTTTTGGCTAGGGAAAAGAGAGCTATGGAAGAGAAGGAGGATGCTTCTTTGGGTGGCTTGAGTGAATTCCAGTGGCTTGACAAAGCTTGGTCTGCTCTGGGTTGTTGTTATGAAAGATTATGCTTGCTCTCTAGATGTGGATTGCTTGGCTCTGGATAGGTTGTTGTTATGAGAGATTATGCTTGCTCTCTAGATGTGGATTGCTTGGCTCTGGATAGGTTGTCCTTTGATGAGTAGGAAGTGCCTCCTTTTATAGGCGCTGGAACTTCTTCTTCCCAAGAAACCCTAATGGGTTCTCTCCAATTTTGCTAAGTCTCCCTCCTATTTCTCTTCTCTCCTTTCGATTCATCTGTTTTTGTGAAATCCCCCTCTGTCTAAACACACAAGGACAAGGTTTTGGGGAGCTCTAAGGCTTTCTGCTGAGTTTTGAGCTTCCATTTTTGGGTAACTCCTCACCTTCTTTTCTTCTCTCTTCCATGACAAGAGTTGGTGAGAGGAAAAAATAGATCAGTCTGGTCCAAAGGGTTTCTCTTCTCCTAGCAACCCGCACAAAGCTAATACCCGTTGGTTTTTGAGAATTCTATCTTAAAGTTTGGTTTTGCCCACGTGCTGGAGCCTCCCAGCAACTTGCATATAGATATTTTGGCTTCCATCATGGGCTTTGTTTCCTGCTAGGCGCTGGAGATTTGGCAGATATCTTTCTTAGTTACTTGGTCTTCCTAAGGTGATGGATTAGCTTGCTAAAGGAATGGGCTAATTTGATAGGCATTTTGAGATGATGAGCTAATTCTTCCTAAAGCATTGGGCTATCTCTTATAGAGTATTGGGCTTTTCTCTCTCTTTTATCTTCACGCGTATTTGGAGCCAAGAAATGAAATTTAGTGTTTTGAAGCAGCAAAAAACATCCATTTCTGGCCATCAACGCCATGAATCTTCGTAATCCATCCATGGCCACAACCCGTAAGCAGGCATTTGCGTGGCTTGGACCCACTTAATCTTGTAGCGTGGTGTTTTGATTATTTGCTTGGCGTGGCACGTGCTTGAATTTTATTGCTTTGAGGATGGATATGACGCTTGGCGGGGTAATTAGCTTGGGCTTGTAGAGTTAATCCTTATTTCAACTCTTAGCATGACAAATCGCGTATTTATTTGGCATGACACGTGGCTTATGGCTTGCGTGAATGTGAATAACGAACCTTTGCATGCTCCGAATTGGATTTCTTCTTAATAAAACATCATGCTGACCCGGGAATTTATTGAGCCCAACCGTGGATTTTTCAGGCCTCAACAGTGAGGTATAAATTGGGATTAAGGCAGTTGCATATTAATTGGAATAAAGTATCTACATTATTAAGAAAATTCATAAAAGAAATGTGAAAAAGAATAGAAATATAAAGAATTTATTTTAAAAAAATTAATATAAAGTTAATTGATTAAAAACCAAAAATAGGATTAAGAAGTAAAGAAAAATTAAAAAATGTCGCAAACCAGTCGGCACGCACAGCCACAGCCAACACCTCCTCATCCCATTCACCAAACCACTTATCAGATTCTCCCCCACCCGAAAACCCCCCGACCTTCCCTGACCCATCCACGCCAGCCACGTCCACCAGCAAACTTCATCTCGAGATCCCCTGAGCTCATCTCTCTTCACCTCCAGCTCTGCCCAACCCCAAGATGCTGCCCCTGCACCTGTATCTTGATTTAATCTTTCTGACAAAAAAAAAGGTGCTATGTTTAGTTTTGCTTAACGAGCACATACCCATTTCCCGCGCCACCTCCTAATGCTTGTTCTTATCTCGCCACCCCGAGTTGATTCGTCGGAAGAACTGGTAAAATTCTAAAAATTTCCCATCTACTCTTTGATTTCAATGTTTGGGTTTATAGGTTTATGCCGAAGCTTAGGTTGGTTGATTGATGGTGGAGGTTGCAGCTAGTGTTGAAGTTGGCATAAATTAATTTGGTTATAGTACTCGAACTATATTCGGAGACTGTACCAGCTGTCCACTGACTGTTTATATCTTGATGAACAATGTGCATATTCTGCTATGAATACTGTGAAGAATTGATTGCATTCGAATAAGGTTATAGTATATGTTGGGAAACCACTTTCTTTTATTGCATTGATAATGAAAATATTATGCAATGATTTCAATACATGAAAACTAGTTGAACCCAATCATAGATGCATGGATTGCAAACATTATCGATTTATTATTAATTCCTTTTATTTATTATGATTTCGAAATTTTTTTATGCTGACTTCTTGTCCACAACTGGCCATCAGTTTCTAATTTGTTGATTTTGGTAAAATAAAGTCTCTGTTTCTTGTAAAAAATTATTGGCTAAAAGTTTCCCCTCCAAAGTTGTGAATACATGGGAGGGGGAGTGGTTTCGTTGAAGATTGTTACACTATTAGCATCACCATTTTATGTGTAGATTCACTGATGTGGGTTATAAGGGGAACAAAGCTTCAAGACAGATGTTCTGATAACACTCTTATAGATTATTTGGTTGTTTACTGATAAGAAAGGAATATATGGTAACACATTCCGTCTTGGCATCGTGCAGGCTTGGGTTTCTCTTGGGAAGTCATTATCTGTTATGTAAATGATGTTTTGTGGATTATCAACTAAGCTGTTGAACATATGCATAGCTTCATTTTGTAAAGTCCGGCTACTGGAGAAAGCAGAAGCCATTATAATTGACAGCGTAAGATTAGGGGTGATTCCAGATGTGGTAACTTACAATACTTTGGTTAGTGCATATTCTCGGTATGTTAGCTTAGATGCAGCTTATTCTGTTATTCATAGAATGAAAGACGCTGGGATAAGTCCAGATGTCATTACTTACAATTCTTTGATAGCTGGGGCGACCAGGGATTGTTTATTATCACAATCCCTGGATTTGTTTGAGGAAATGCTACAAGCAGGTATACATCCTGATGTATGGAGTTACAATATTCTGATGAATTGTTTCTTTAAATTTGGAAAACCCGATGAAGCCAACAGAGTATTTCAGGATATATTACTTAGCAATCTCGCTTCTCACCCAGCTACCTTTAACATAATGATTAATGGCCTTTGTAAAAATGAATACATCGATAATGCCCTTATGTTATTTAGAAATTTGCAACGTCATGGATTTGTTCCCCAATTAGTGACATACAATATTCTTATCAATGGGTTATGCAAGGCACACAGATGGTGGCAAGCAAGGACAATACTAAGGGAACTTGGGGAATCAGATCTTGAGCCAAATGCCATAACCTACACTACAGTTATGAAAAGCTGCTTTAGGTCTAAGCAGTATGACAAGGGGCTTGATATTATGTCAGAGATGAAGAGTAAAGGGTATACTTTTGATAGTTTTGCATACTGCACAGTCGTTGCTGCTTTAGTTAAGACTGGGAGGATAGAAGAGGCAAATGCTTGCATGGAACAGACAATGAGTAATGGCATTGAACTCGATTTAGCAGCTTATAACACCTTACTTAATATGTATTGTAGACAAGGTAAGTTTGAAGCTGCCTATAAGTTGTTGGATGAAATAGAGAGAAGAGGTCTGCTGTGTGACAAGTATACCCACACAATTATAATTGATGGATTGTGTAAAGCTGGTAATATTAGCGGGGCTCAACACCATTTACATTATATGAAAATGATGGGCTTCCATGAAAACTTGGTTGCCCTCAACTGCATGATTGATGGGTTGTGTAAAGCTGGTGAAATTGATCATGCAATGGAATTGTACAAATCAATGGAGACTAAAGACTCTGTTACCTACACCTCCTTGGTGCACAATCTTTGCAGGGCTGGAAGGTTCCGTTGTGCATCCAAGCTTATGATGAAATGTTTAAAAGATGGCAAGAAAATACTCAGGGCTACCAAACGAGCTGTCCTTGATGGTCTTCGTAGTTCAGGTTATACAGATGAAGCAAAGAAGCTTCAGTGGAAAATTCAGGTGGCTCGAATATTACGTTAGAAATCAGCTTTGCTTTTGCTACTGAATAATTAAACTGCCCTATTTGGATACATCAGTTGTTTAGGGCTGGTAACTTGCTCTACGAAGCACAGAATAGAATAGTGAAGAGTAATGGTGAATCTGAATTGGAGGTGAGTAACTGCCCTGCAACTGCCTTGCATTGCTAATCTGACAGTGGTTCTGCCAGTGTCTACGAGGGAAAGACACTACTCTAGTAAACAAATAGTTGCTATGTTCATGCATGACTGGACAAGTCCAGAAACATTTTCTCAAAGTCAGTTGTCAGTCATGCTGGTTTCTTCATTTCATGGGTTCACTGTGAGTTTCCTTTCTTATTCCAACTGGTTTAATAATTTCCCTTATTTTTGGTGATAGCTTCGATAGATTTTCTTTGACTTTTGAAATGAACTATGCTCTTTGGAAGTTACTGAAAGACCACCTGCACTATGTTTTTTCTTCTTTTTTCATATTTGGGTAACACATTTTGAAATCTGTGTTACTTTTGGCAGGGTAACTGGTTAGCATTATCGGTAGCAGTTTGAATATAACTCAGTATAACTACTCCTGAAAGGTAAACTTGTGTATTGCAGCCTGCTTTTCATGCGAGTAACTTTTGACATGCAATTTTGATAAATTGATATCTTAAAGACATCTCATGGTTACACAAGAGAGAAATACGATAGCCATGATTCCCAAAAAGGTAAAAAACGATGGTTAACTATACTTCCTAAAATCGTATGGATTGCAAACTGTTGCAAGTTTTAATAAGAAAACAATTCTGAGGAAATCCTTGATTCTCTTTGTATTTATTGTTCTGTTTCTCAACTTTTTACTCGGATGATGTTTTGACAATTCCTCTGGGGCGAGATCTGAGAGATAATATTTTCAAATAATAAAGAGAAGTAGTTCCAACATTTTACCAACAAATGTTCGTTGGTTACTTTACTTATATTTGTTTTCCTACATGTTTCATCTGTACCAGACTATCTTTTGTCAACTTCTTAAATTGTGCTGATAGAGAAATAATAATTCCAAATATTTGATTTTGTTCTTGTCATTTTAAAGACATTTTATGTTTTGAGGGATTTCATTCAGTTATTGTGCACCCTGGGCAGGAGCATTGACATTTTATGCTTGTTTTTCAATGTGATTGTATTCTTATTGGTTGAATCATTAAGCTCTGATTTGTAATAAGAACATATGGAATTTCAATGGCCATATATGGTTTGTGATTGGCTAAATTTTCAACCTCCTTTAGATAACATAAAACTAAGCTGTCATATGCATGACTTTTTATTAATACTTCATTCAATTTAGGAGAAAAAGAAAAGAAACTAGAGATGGGGTTTCTCAGAACGAGTTTGATGTGAGGCTGCAACCATTTTCTCCACTGTGACCCCAGCATTGCACATGTTGGCAATAGCTCGTGTGTATTTCCTTCCACATGTTGATAAGGTCTACACTGCTATGATGGCTGTGTTTTGGGTGGTGTAGATGGAGAGGAACAAGAGAATTTTTTGATGATGCTAAGGATGATGAGATTGACCAGCTTTGGGATCGGATGCGTTTCTGGGCGTCATTGTGGGCATCAACTTCTTCAGAATTTAAGGATATCAACTTTAGTTTCATCCACGTAGGTTGTTTAGTTGTTTTCCTTTTGTTTGGGGTTTGTGTGCCTTTCTTGGCCACCCCTGTTTTGTTCCTGTTCCGATTTTGTTCTGTGCAATAAAAATCTCTCTTCTCAAAGAAAAAAAAACCCCTGTTTCATTTTTTATTTATTTTAAGTTGTAGTAAATTGGTGTCCTTAGTATTATTGATTTAAAATAAGTACAAATAATTGACACTTGTGTAGTGTATTTGGAGTTGGAGGAACTTAGGCCTGCAGGGCTGCCTTGTAGATGATTGGGACTGCTTTTGAGCTTCCGTTTTCTCCTGAGAGCCAGTTCGAGGCTTCGAGCTCATTGGAACTGAAAATTAAAAGGAAATGACTCGTAAGAAAAACATTTCAAAACGGAAATTTTCTCTTACTAGAAAATTCGACATATCCTGCAGTTGTTAGATTGTGAATCTAAACCACTAACCAGTACATATATATGATGCAAGCATATTATAAGATAATTTGGATCAGCATACCTTGTGCTGCAAACAAAGGAGGGTCGCGTCACCTTGACTAACAACCACTGAGATTGATGGTGAAGAAGAGGCATTTTTGGCAGAAGTATAGCCATGAGCTGCAGGATCTCCACCCATGTAAGTAAAGAGGAAATCCTGCCTATGACTCATATCTTCATGCTGCACAACATGAGTTTTAGTTATTCTGCTTCAAACCTGTAATTAGTTAGTAATGTTCTCTTGTTAGATTTACATGGTTAGATAGATGCTCATGTTATGAGACTAAATATAGTTAAACATTCATATGAAATTCAAATTCACCGTCTCACATGAGAACATTTTCCGATGAGCCTATACTCTTAAAAAAATGAAAACTAAAAATGAAAAATGAAATGATTATTAAACGACCCTTAAGTGTCGATCTTGTTGGTTACAAAAGTGTTGAATTGATGACTTAAAACGGAAGCCCATATGTGTGTGGCCCTTAACTAAACCCCATGTGACACATTGGAGTGGCTTGAGGTTAGTGAGTCACTTGTTTTATCCCATAATATTTGTTGTGATTTGAATATTGATATAATGCTGCATCGAGCATATGGTGTGGTCTAGTCTGTTTTTATAACAAACGTGGGCAAAATTTGAGAGGCTTCTCATTATAGAGAACATAATCATGTGGCTCATAGACTAGCTAACCTAATTAGTTTTGTCTACAACTTGGGATGTACTGACTAGGGGTGTACAAGATCTAATTCAATTCAATCCTCACAAAGTGGCCGATTCAATTCACTTCAATTTTAATTGGTTTCGATGATTTGAAGGATTAGATTGGATCCTTAGGGCCCGTTCGGTAACGTTTTCGGAGAATGTTTTCTTAGAATATTTTCAGAGAATGAAAACAAGAAAACGAATTTGCATTTTCAGGAAATGAAAACACTTCTAGTAGATTAATTAGAAAATATTTTCAGAAAATAAAAACAATGAAAACGTGTCTGATAGTACAATTTGAAAATAATAATCTGTGAGTTATTTTTCAAGTGTATTTGTACTAATTTATGTTCTAAAAATATATTTTTAAAAATGTATAATTTAACAAATAGAAAATTATATTATATTTTAAAAATTAAAACTATTTTTTTATGTTTTATTTTTTCTTTCTATTTTTCCCTTTCTTTTTCTTTTTTCTCCTCCTCCTTTATTTCTTCCTCTTCTCTCTCTCTCTCTCTCTCTCTCTCTCTCTCTCTCTCTCTCTCTCTCTCTCTCTCTCTCTCTCTCTCTCTCTCTCTCTCTCTCTCTCTCTCTCTCTCTCTCTCTCTCTCTCTCTCGTCTTTCACTCCCCCATGCAAACAACTTTCACATCGGTGATTCTTCGTCGTCCAGTCACAACGACCCGCGCCATCACCCCCAAACTCTTCCTCTCTTCCTCCTCTACCTAACCCACCCATCAATCGAGACTCAAGATCGTGACAAATTTTGATTGAAAAACTACCCAATCGATGTCACCATCGCCACCGCCGATTCCGGTCACCTTAGGCAGTGCCACCACTTGGAAAAGGTAGCCCTCTCCTCCCTCTATCTTCCCCTATCTTAATCAACGTAGTTGACGGCCATAGCCACTGGCTTGAGCTCGGGAAGCTCTGGCCACAACCCTATCTCTCTCTCACTCTCTCTCTCTCCCCCTATTTTAAGCGTTTCCCATGAGAATGAAAACAATTTTTTTCTTGTAACCAAAAAATAAATTTTTTCTGTTTTCTACAAGTACACATGAAAACATTCTTAGTGTTTTCTATTTTTGGGTTACCGAACATGTTCTTGCCTCAATTTTGTTCTCTGAAAATGAAAACAACTCCTTAAAACGTTACCAAACGGGACCTTAATTTCTAAAACTGACATAATCGGATAGTGGATTTACTTGTGAGAATCCAATCTAATCTAGTTAGTTTCATGTTTATTTTATTCATGTAGGTATTTGTAATTAAAAAAGTTATGAATATTTTAAGTTATTTGATGGAGTTATGCTTTAATATATTATAGAATCAAAACAATTTTCTCTAGCTTTTCATTTATATTTTACATTTACGTCTACTAATATATTTGATTATATTAAATCTAACAAAAAATGTTTCATATTTCATTATTATATTTTTTTTCATTATCAAAACCAATCATCCAATCTAATTCTATTGGATTTGATTGGAAAAAGATGCAAATTGGCAAAATTGTATGGTTTCGAACCAACTCACACCCCTAGTACTATCCTTAAGACGTCTCCCCAGGCATTTTAGATTTTCTTTTGTGGACTTCATCCGTGCTTACCTTGGAATATTGTGGCGTGGCCTAGATTTACTTTAGTAAACTTTACTTGTGCTTACCTTTCGAGTTATATTGGGTTTTTAAAAAAAAGCTCCAAACTTACTAATTATATGACAAATCATTTCTTGGTATTCTTTAATATTTTTGTTTTTTCATTTTTAAAAATAAGAAAGATAAAAAAAAGTCTATTTGTGTTCCATAAAAATAGGACCTTGTTTTGCTTTTATTTTTTATGCAAAATTTTCTTTAATATGAAAAAGCATGAATTTACTATATTATCCTTATTTAATAAATACTTTCAATTATTAACATTTTGATTAACTAAGGGAATAATTTTTGGGCAAGGGATTTCTAACTTAAGTGGTTAAAAACATTTACTCCTATACTCGAACTCCAAGGTTTAATTTTTATGCAAGCGATATTACCCCAATTTCCCAATATCGCTTGTATAAAAAAAAAAATATTTTTGTTGTTGGTATTTTGAATGTGGCAAACCATTTCTTAACTAGCCAGGAGACATCAAATAATGGTTCCCTCTTCCTCTGAATAATTCAATCTCATTAAAAAAAAAGTATTCAAATGAATTTAGTCCAAACTAAAAAGAGTTAAACACTGACACTTCCTAAGATTTATTCACAAATTTATGAGATTTCACCAACACCCTTGGAGGTTTCAAATTGAAATTTTTTTTCCTTTTTCTGGGTATTATGGAGACCTTTTGATTTTTTTTCCTTTTCTTGGGTATTATGGAGACCCCAAAAAGTCTAAAAGAACAGATAAAAGAGCATATCCAGCAAAGCTAATTCAAATTTTGGTTAAATTTGATTTCAAGTGACAAAAAATATTTATTAGTTGGGTCACTTTAATTGAATGCGACTCTATCAATATTTTTTGGTTGAGTTATTTATAAAATCCCTTGAGATTTCGGAAATTATACTAACAACTCTTGTAACGTCCCTGACCTAAAAATAATGAAAATAAAATAAAATGAAATGGATTAAATAACTGGGTAATTAAAATTGGATTTAAAGGATTTAAATAAATAAAATTGGAATAAAATAGGAATTTAATATTAAAGGGGCAATTTGGTCAACTATAATTTTTGAACGGAATTTGGAGAAACGAGTTACGCCATTGCGCCCGGCTCGTCGAAACGAGTTCGTTGACGGGCGGCACGCCTCGATCCGAGCGTTGGATAGTTCGGAGGACATAAGCGTCATTTCAAAATTTGAGGAAAAATCTGATAAAGCCACGTGGGCCAATCAGAAACCAGAAAAATTCTCTCTCTATGCGCGGACCTTCTCTCTCCTCACCCTCGCTTCGATCTCTCTCTCTCTCTCTCTTCGATTCTCTCTCATTCCGGCACGGCAAGACTCGAGACCACCACCGATCGACTCGTCTCCTCCATGCGGTCAAGACCTACCTGAGATCGTGGCTTGATTCGGCGTCGTTTGCCGGTGCTAACCTCTGCAAGTTCTGGCCAAATCTCCATCTTCTCCGGCGACGTTTCCGATGGCAATTGGCGACGGCTCCACTTGGGTAAGGTTGCTCTCCTCCTTCTCTCTCTGTTTTGTTGGGTGCGCGACGAAGTTTGGGCAGCTACGCCGCCTATTTAAGCAACACAAATCCGGCCTAAACCCTAGGTGGTTTGGTCATGATCTAACAGTGTTTCCGGCCAGTTCTTCAGCGGGTCTCACCGGTTTTGAACTCAGGGGAGGGTGTGGGTTCGATTGGTATGAGTTGTGGTTCGAGGTTTGATGAAATTGCGTTGGCCAAATTTTACTCAACACACCCAACCCACGACAGCGCGTGTGGTGGCGCGTGAGCTGGGGTGTGGCGGCGGTTCTTGGTTCCGTTGCGACCCTCGTGTCGTCGTGAACGCGTACATGTGCTTGGATTTAGATTCGGACATCGTTTGACTATCGAACCAATGTACGCCTATTACGCGTTGCTTGGGTTCGATGGGTTCGGACCGTCGGATCGAATCCGAATTCACGTACGTTGTCCCTCATATTTCTAGGATTGTATAGGAATTGACGGATCGTGATTCGGAGTCCCAGATGCTCCGAATCAATGACTTAAAGTTTGGATTAAACCATAACCGTCCGATCATACGATCGTGAGCGATCCGACCGTTCGATCGTGACCAAACTTGGAGGACACGTTGTTTAAGACGTAGTGAAGCCATAGGAACTTTTGGATCTAAGTTGGAGGTTGTGGGCCCCCGGGCCCGAGTTTGACCTATTCGGAGTAGTTTGACCAAGTTTGACCAGGGTTGACCGAGCGTCTCCCGAGGTCGGTTTTTCTTCTAACGAACGTCGTTGACCTTAGAATTCTTCGTACGACGTAATTGTACACTTTGAGTCGGGATTAGTTTGGGTTGATTTTAAGGTTGTCGTTCACGGTTCGGTTTATTAATTAATTCTCGTATTCTTGAATTAGGTTCTCAGGCACCTCGTGATCATCAGGCAGGACCCCCTTGGGGTCAAGCAGCGTGGGACTATCTGTGAGTGGACTTTGTTTTGAATGTGCATATCTTTCAATGAATAAACAACCATGCATATGATTTGATGTTTTCTTGATTTGAGATTTAAATACGGTTTTGGATATGAATTTTCGGTGATTGTGACATTTTACTTGATTATGGAATGATATGTCATTATTTGATGCTTGTGACTATTTTGAGTATGGATATATATGTTTGGGACGGTGATGTCCTTATTTGAGTATATGTGTTGGTTATTTGATTGACGGACGTATATATGTTCGGGTGTTTGTTGTTTTGGGGTTGGGTACTTGCGTGTGTATGGAAAAGTGGATTGTGACGAATTTGCGAATATTGATTATTGGATATGATTACGTCGGATACGGTTACTTGATTATGTCGGTTACCCGGTGCATGCCTTAACGAGGTAGTCTGCGCGCAGGACTTGTCACGGACGTATTGGTATTGAAGTTCCTACCATAGGTGCCGGCGAGCTTAGTTCCTTTGGACGGCTCAACCTAGGGCACGGGGCCACTATAGAGCTGTCCTGGTGTCTCGTCAAGTGATCCCCTATTGGATTGTTTTACCGGTACACGTGTGTTGGTGTTGAGGTTCTATATTACTATATGTATGAGTTATTATCTTCGTATTCGTATTTTCTTTAGTAAGGATCCTTCCTTACTTGTATTCCATTTTGACTTGTGGTTGTGAGAGTATGAAAGAATGGGAAACAATACTATGATATGATTATTATGTTGTTATATTGTGATTATTGGGTTTTGAATAACTATGCACATAAATGATTTGAATTGCATGATTTCAGCATTGGTTTTGAAACGGTGGGGTTACTTTGTTGCTTTAATTTATGAAACTTTATTTTTATCCACTCACACTCTTTCTGTTTTGCGCCCCACCAGGCCGTAGTCGTAGCATCTGAGCTGTTCGACCGAGCGCTCCTCTTCTCTGGCTCGACTAGATTGTAGGCACTTGCCCCTATTATGTAAACTCTTTATTCTGCTACTTTATGTTGAATACTCTTAGAATTGCTCTGTATCGCCATTAGTGTTGGATTTGATGGCCAAAGGCCTATGTTGTATTCTGTAAGCATGCTGGATGTTGGGATATTCATATTCTGTTGTTTTCTATCAGGTTGAACTTTTGGGTTTATTCGTTTTTCAGGGGAGACTGCTCGTTTTTCAGTAGAAGTCTTGACCCCTTTATCATTTGTTTCGGGAAGAGGGATTTCTTTTAGCATGTGGGCTCGACATGGGTTGATGTCGGCAAACCAGCAGGATTTATCTCGGGTTCCGGGGTGGAATTCGGATCGCGTCCTGTCAACTCTTCAGGTTTCAAATTGATTTCACAAAACCAATTTCGTTTGTTTAGTTTTCCACTTAAAAATTGTTGATATCATAAAAATTCCACTTAAAAAATTGTTGATATCATAAAAAAAAATCTCTAAGTGTGTCAGTATTTGAGACTTTTTGCAATGGACCCATTAATTTAGTGGTTTGGAGCAATTGCTTCTCCACGAAAGATTTTGAGTTCGAGTCCTAGTATTTATGTAGTGTGTTTGAGTTTAGTATATTATCATTTATCTCAATAGAATCATAAATTTATTAAAAAAAGAAAAAAAAAACCGTATTAATGAGTGGCTTGCGAAGTTACGTGTGCTCACTAGTGATTATTAACAACAGAAGCAGACAAAAAGCCGTTGTATTATAATAACTAGAAAACAGATATAATCCACAAATTAATCAAATAATTATAGTAAGAGACAGAGAGAGAGAGAGAGAGAGAGCGAGAGAGAGATGAGCGTTAGCACCTGTAAAGCGTAATTTATTAATTATTAATAATATTCTAGAAAAAGCGTCACGCACTTCAAGGTCGTTGCAACCAACAAAACAACGAAAAACCCAAATCATATATCACTATATATATACACTTCGCTTCCTTCTCTCTCAATCTTAACATTTTAGTTTTAGAAACCAAATAGCTTCCTTGTTGCTTGGTCTTCCGAATTCCAATGGCGCTTTCCAGAAAACTTTTTCAGCACCGAAGCTCCGTATCCGCATTCGGAGCCCGATCCATGTCGTGGTGGCGGGGCGTGGAGCCAGCTCCCAAGGATCCGATTCTCGGCGTCACGGAGGCCTTCCTCGCCGATCCCAGTCCCGAAAAAATCAATGTTGGAGTTGTGAGTATCTGTTCTGCCTTTGATCTAACATTACCTTCTGAATCATGAGCTTTAAGCTTTTGAAAATATTGTATTCTTTTGGATCATCATTTCTGTTTTATTTTCCTTCTTGTTCCACTCGACGAGTTAGCTATACAGTATAGAGTGGAAGTGTTCAGTTTTATTTTAATTATGTTTTTCATCTCTCTTCTTGTCCTGGAAATTGATTAATTTTTTGGTATGAAACCGGACCTGGAAATGAATAAAACAGTAACTTTCTCGGATGCCAAACAGGAACCAAATCAAGGGGAAAAGGAAAAGCTGAGAATAATTTTATTTTCCTTTTTAATTTTTTAAAATTTTTAAATGTCTTATTTCTGTTTTTATATCTGGTGCTTCGTTGGCGAGCTTTTGTTGGCTCCCAAAGTACAAAAATGTTCTAATTGAATGTTTTTATAATAATTTTTATTCTGACACAATTTTTTTAATACTTTTTTTTTTGCCAAACATTTTTTTATAAATACTTTAACAATAGCTAAACAGTTATGAATATGATGGATTTTCTATGGATATGTTATTTTATTCATTTCTTACCAAAAAAAAAATGTTATGTTATTCATCTACTTGATTTTTTTAAAATACATATTTATTTTCGAATTTGTTGTTTTATTGATTAAAGGGTGCGTACCGAGATGATAAGGGCAAGCCAGTTGTTCTCGAATGCGTCAGAGAATCAGAGCGGAGAATTGCGGGAAACTTGAACATGTAAGTGGGTATATTTTTCTGAAGTTCAGAACCACTATTGTTATTAATTGATTGATTGCTTTCCTTATATGCATCATCTCATTTTAGATTTTGCATTTTTGTAATGGGAGCTGTGACATGTAAGTGGGTATAAATTACTATGTATTATTGTTTTGCAACTAGTTACTTTTGCAGTGGTGCCTTTACGTTAGCTTTTATATTGCCCAATGCCCACTACGGCCACAAACATATTTGATTCTTTTGTCACACCTACTCTGGAGTCATGATACTGCTCGTACTCTTGAGAATATTTTTCTTTTTCACTATTTGCATTTGGATATAGATTCTTAACTTTATTCTCTGTCTTGATCATTCAAGTAGATTTATTTATTTTTGGGGACTGGTGGTGCTTTTATAGTTTTTGGGTAATTGATATAGTGGAAATTGGGCTAGCAATTGGCAACTTTAGAACCATATTGTACACTCCACGCTGGGACTTAGTCTTGATAGCCAGGTCGTGGTGAAGGATAACCTTTATATGTTGATTGTAACCGTGACTCTGCAATTTGAGTTTCCTAATGTTGAGTTTGGTACTTTATAATTGGAATTGGATTGAGTTTATAGGATGTTTGGAGGAGAATGTTAGCAGCAGTGAAGGTTCATGTATTCATTTTCAGTTGTGAGAGATAGAGGAAGAATAAGTAAATAGATTCCTTCAATCTCTCTTGTTCATAGACACACTGTAAACTACAACTCTTCTTATACTTCAAAAACACCCATGCCAGATAAGTTAATGCGGAAAATTTTGTGCAAATCGGCTACTAAGGACTGGAATATTGCATATACATCTTTGCAATTAGAACTAAAAACCAAACCTTCCACTATATCATGTAAGTTTTCTTAGTTTCTTAATTTTTTCCTAGCACTAATGTATATAATTTACAATTGGTTTGTTCTTGGCAGGGAGTATCTTCCTATGGGAGGAAGTGTGAACATGGTTGAAGAAACATTGAAGCTGGCCTATGGGGAGAATTCTGAGCTCATTAAAGATAAAAGGATAGCAGCAGTGCAAGCTCTCTCTGGGACAGGTGCATGCCGTCTTTTTGCAGACTTTCAAAAGCGTTTTTGTCCAGATTCTCAAATCTATATACCAGTGCCTACATGGGCCAAGTGAGCATTGCTTAGAACTTTTGATTCTTAAGAATCTCTCTCTCTCTCTCTCTCTCTCTCTCTCTCTCCATTTAAACCGCCAATTTGAACAATTTCTGATGCATATGGGCTTCCAAAATAAAATTTCAACAGCCATCATAACATCTGGAGAGATGCTCATGTCCCTCAAAAGACTTTCCATTACTATCACCCACAGTCTAAGGGGTTGGACTTTGCTGGACTGGTTGACGACATAAAGGTATAGGACTCATTCTTACTTTCAATTTGGTTGTTTTAATTATTTCAGCTACGTTCTTGTTTTAAAACAATTAATCTACCACATTAAGCTTTCCTTGTAGATATAATTTGTTTTTACTCTTTGCCCTCTACATTCTCTTCACTGACACCCTGTTCCTTCCCCTGCAAACTGGGCATCAATGTTTTGTATAGAATGCTCCCAATGGCTCGTTCTTTCTACTTCATGCATGTGCTCACAATCCTACTGGAGTGGATCCTTCAGAGGAACAATGGAAAGAGATCTCAAACAAGATTAAGGTAAAATTCGCAGAATATTTTCCTTGTGTTTTTCTTCTTTTACCCCTAATACCTTTCATTACTCTTGGGTTTGATTTTGTGATTGGTTCAGGAAAAGGGCCATTTTCCTTTCTTTGACATGGCATATCAAGGTTTTGCTAGTGGTGACCCGGAGAGAGATGCGAAAGCCATCAGGATTTTTCTTGAGGATGGCCATCTACTTGGAATTGCCCAATCATATGCCAAAAATATGGGACTTTATGGCCAGAGAGTAGGATGTCTTAGGTAATTGTGTGTTGTTAAATACGGTTTCAATTTAATTTGGCATTTTTAGTACTTCTGTTTATTATTTCAATCTTATTGAAAGTAGCAACTGCATGCTTCTTCCTGTTCTATCTGTCATCTCTATAACCCATGGCTAAACATTAACTACATGTTCAATTGGCAATTCTGTAAAAAATGACATAAACGTAGGACATTGTTTATATATAGTAGTGTATAAAACCTGTACATTTGATGCATAAATGATTATACGCAATTTATGTTATGACCAACTGAAATATGAAACTACATGATGTATTCTCATGCATCACTTTGCTCAATGCCAAACTGGTTTTATCAAAATCGCTGTACTGCATGCTTTATAAGTGTTTGAATACTCTTGTCTGGGCTTCAGCCTTCACCTGTTCACGCCTTTAACATTGTTATCTACATATGAAGGGGACATATGTTATATATGACAGGTGAGCATTCTGCATCTCTCAGGTACTGTAAGCTGCACTCATGGTGAATATGACTTTTTATTTTTCCTCCTTTAAATGGTTGTGCCTAGTCTCATCTCATACCATACTTTCAACTGGTCTTTAGGAAAATTTTGTAACATAGGGCTTATATGTCAACTCCACTTATAAAGTAGACTTAAGAAAGCAGAGGGTCTTTTGGTACATCTTTTATGCTGATGTTGCTCTTTGTGTTTGCAGCGTGCTTTGTGAGGATGAAAAACAGGCAGTGGCTGTAAAAAGCCAGTTGCAGATGCTTGCCAGACCCATGTATAGTAATCCACCTGTTCATGGAGCACTTATAGTTTCAACGATCCTTGGTGATCCGGACTTGAAGCAGTTATGGCTCAAGGAAGTTAAGGTAATTCATCATTCCTTTTCTTCTTTCTTTAGTTAATCTTTTAAATCTCATTTTAAGCTGGATGGATATCTTTTCTACTCTTTACCATAAATACAAAGGCCTGACTGTTGTTTAATATTAATTATTTTTGGAAGGAGTTGTATCTTTGTTTCTTGATCATCTGATGTTTAAGTCCTTCGTCATTCTTCTCTCCAGGGCATGGCAGATCGCATCATTGGAATGCGAACTGCTCTACGAGAGAACCTTGAGAAACTTGGGTCACCCTTATCATGGGAGCACATAACTAATCAGGTTTGGTAGATTCTTTCTAATCCATCATCTATGAAGCACAGACAGGAGGCTTGGACACATGTCCACATAATAAATGGTTCCTCGAGGAAAAATTATATTCCTCAAAACATGATTTTCTTTCTTAATGGAGAAAAGGACTTGGAAGTGTGCGAAATTGCAACTATTTGAACCTAAATGATTACATAATAGCAATGTTCTACTTCTATATTATAAAAATATTGTTTACTGTTATGTCCATGCCCTAAATTCTTGGTATTTTCTTTGTTTGATAATGATCGAGAACGTTAAACAAAACAATACCAACAATTTAGGGCCTGGACATAACAGTAAACAACAATTTTCTTTTGGGGTATTTTCTGTGTCAATGTTCATGTGTTTTACCTAGGGATCCTTGTCTGTGCTACATAGTCTGTTAATTTGTATTGCTTGCCCGCCTTTGATCTCCACCTTGTTTTCTAGTCTATGTTATTTAAAATCCTTGTTGATTCTTGCAAACAGATTGGTATGTTTTGCTATAGTGGAATGACACCTGAACAGGTTGATCGCTTGACAAATGAATTTCATATCTATATGACTCGCAATGGTCGAATAAGGTTCTCTCTCTCTCTCTCTCTCTCTCTCTCTCTCTCTCTCTCTCTCTCTCTCTCTCTCTCTCTCTCTCTCTCTCTCACACACACACACACAAACAATCATATGCGTGCTGCAGTCTCTAGTTCAATATGTCTCACGTACGGTATTTATATGCATACAGTATGGCGGGTGTTACAACCGGTAATGTTGGATATTTGGCAAATGCTATACATGAAGTCACAAAATCAGCATAGAGATCCAGTCATAGAAGATCACTTGCTTCTCGACAGGATATACAAACTTTAGCAGATACTGATTTTCTTATCTTCCTCATCTCCTTATGACAGAGATAAGGAAGGAGCAATAAACTACAACCACCATTGATGCACTCTTCTCAGTTTCTTCCTCCATTTTTTGGTTGTACCGGAGGTGAGTTTTTATCTGGGTTACATATTAAGTCCTGTAATTCAAGAAGCACAAAATAAAGAGTGACATTTTTATCCATATCATTTGTAGTCTGATTCCTGGATTTTGCCTTCACCAATAAATTTGGTCTGAAGCATTTTGTTGCATCAAAATATCATAAGGAATAAGGATTTATAAGCTATCTGCGTGCTCTTGTCAGCAAATTGACAAATTAATATATGATTGGTGGCTAATCATTTCTCCAATACAAGTTATGTGTTACTACCAATTGCACAGATACCACCTCCAAACACTAAGCAAGAATATTGTATTACATGATGCTCAAGCTCAAGCTCTGCGCCGCTGTCATACTTCGGGGCAGGACCACAACAAACACTAGATTTGGATGCATTATGCACTTGGTTTCCTTTAATCCTTGCAATCAAAACGATGCACAGATGCAGGAAGACTGTAATTTTCCGCTAAACTGGCATAGTAGACAGGATCAACCATTTCCAGGTTAAGCCAGAGAGCAGCAGATTAGGCTAAAATGCTGAGTGAGTGTTATATAAGACCACAAAGAGGCCCTCGTGGGCTTCACATCCATCCACTAGTACAAGAAATAATTCCTTGTTTCATGACAAGAAATAATTCCGGTGATGCTCCGTTTAACTGCAAATCAATTTTGGAGGCAGAGTTGGGGAATAAGTAAATTGAAACTTTTAGGAGTAGAATATGCGATTGCCAAGAAAAACAACTTCTTAGATGCCCCTGCTGTACTCCTCCAGGTTATGCAACCATACTAAACCTATGTAAATTTGAAGAAATTTCATATAACTTGAGATTTATTTAACAATACATGTACGTAAAAGGGCATGTCCTCTATCACTTAATTACCCGAAAGCACTTAAGTTTTAAGTGGCAAAAAGCTCAGCTTAGCTGAATCAGTAGAGTTCTGTGTTGGTCTGCTTTAAGGCACTAAGATCGATCACGGGCACCTCTATAGTCCATAAAAGAAGCAAGGAAAAATGCATCTAGGGGCATGAACAAGCAACAAGTACAGATACTTAACACTTGACGTACTTTTAGGTTTTGTCATGTGGATGATTAACAGATAAAAAAAAGTTTAAATCTGAAACTCACTTCTTGTTTGAAGTAGAAAACTGGTGACAATAGGCGCCCATTTGGAAGGAGAGCATTGGGTTCACGAAGTTAATCAATGAAAGAATGTGTGCATGCTTCTAGCTGTAATGGGGCGATCAGTGAGAATTTGGATATTATGCATGTCATGAAGTGAAAGTATCAAACTCAAGCAGCTCAGCACCAAAATGAAACTTGCTGAATAGAGCCAACACATCTAAAATCTTTATGACAAGGCATAATTGCTTGGGCTTTATCTCGAAACAATAGAAGAGCTCCATTGGAAGAAAAGTCCAACTCACTGCGGTGCAGAGTGGGAGCATTGTCTGCTTCAGGTGGCAAACCTGAATTAAGGAGCATTACCGCAGATAACTATAGGAATACTGGCAAAAAGAAAATAATCCCACAGATACCAGTAAGTGTTTTAATAGTTAATAATTTTATTGTTACAGGTATGGACATGGACAAGAACAGGAGTATGTGTTCAGGACATAAAAGGAAAAGGAAAAAACCACCCAAATTTGTACACAAAAGGTTTCCTTGCGCACAGAACATAGACACATATGTAAGTATGCGCATGTACATGTGCCCATGTGCGAATATAAAGTCTGCCCTCTATAACTATAAGCAGCCCTGAGAACCAACTTATTTGAAGGGTTATAATCAAAATGCAAACCTTATGCCAAGGACGAGCTTTAATATGAAGGAACCTAAAATCTGTATGATTTGGAATCCATGCATCAAATTTCTTGTCTAGTTGCAGTGCCAAGAACCTGCAAGAAGACACCTAAACTGTATGCACACACATTTACATGATCCACTTAGTTCAGCAGCAATAGTGAGGCTTGACCTTGATAATCTCTACAAGTTGGTCCACTGCATCCTCTCCTGGAAACAATGGCTGTAGAAGACTTTGAATTGTTTTGATCAGTCAAAAAGCAAATATTCTTTAACCCAAGTAAACTTAGGCCAACAATAAGAATCTTATTGCCAAAGCAGTCGATAACCTGGCCCAGAAGAAGCTCAGCAAGGACACAACCAGCTGCCCAGATATCAATGGGTGTTGAATATTCTTTGCACCAAAGATTAGTTTAGGAGCCTGATAGCGATGAGAACATATGTTTGAAATGCTTTGCTTCTCTCTCGACCCTGATTAGCAAGAAAATCATTGAAATGAAATCATACAAGGAAACTGATTTTCTGAGGAACATAGCAACTCTATTAGCATGAAGCCTTTAAAAGGAAAGGTGGTTGACGTATAGACAAACATTAACTCAGACAAGTACTAATAACTTGTGTTGAAGCCATGCATTAATTTTCACCAAATGGACAGGTGATTGACTATTGGTTTATCGACAAGAAAAGATTATCATCATAAAAGCAACTGGTCATTCTGCCTCTAAGTTCTAAAACGTAGTGTCATGACATGATTGAATGCAAGTGTAAAATGTCATGAAGACAAACACACCAGAACTTTCACTTCCGAAATCACAAAGCTTCACCTGGTGGTGGAGGGGATCAACCTGCCAAGTATTTATAAAACCTCCTCCCATCAAGCTCGGGCCAGATTACCAGTAATTGCCACAAGAGCATTCACCATTCCTAAAATGATGAAACCTCTTTGCATCCCTCACAATTATGTCTCTTCCAACCACTCTTGACATAAACTTAATTGCAGTATGGCAATCCCCACAAATCCTAAGATTCTTAAAAACTCTGATTGTGGCTCCGAGAGGAAGCTTCATGAGCCCAAATGCAACTGCAAGCTTCTCACTGTGAGTAGACAAGGAATACTCCTTATGCTCAGACTCCATATCATGCAACACAAACTTTGTGTCAGGGAGATATCCTAACTTCCTCATTTCAAGTCCTAGTTGCTCAAGATATTTGTAAATGGCTTGGACCTCAGGGTGCACAGTATCACCAACTAAGAAGACGTGGACCATGTTTTCAACGTCAATCCAACTACAACCAGGCTCTTTCTTAACCCCTCGATCTCTCATTAGTTGCCGCACCTTAGCCACATCATCCCAACGGCCTATAGCGGCATACAGGTTTGACAAAAGTATGTAAGTTCCATCATGTTGTGGCACCAACTCAAAGAGTCGTTCTGCTGCTTGAATTCCTAAATCCATATTGCCATGAGTCCGACAACCAGCAAGAAGAGCCTCCCAAATCGGTGCACCTGGCTCAAAGGGCATCGATTCAATCAAGCCCTTGGCTTCTGTGAACTCCCCACATCGACACAACAGATCAATCATGCGAGCATAATGGCCTTCATCACGGCTAATACCATAAGAGACATGCATTGAACTAAAATAATGGCGCCCTTCCTTGACTAAACCAGCATGACTACAAGCTGATAGAATGATGAGGAAAGTTATTCTATCTGGTAGTATATCTGCCTTCAACATTTTTTCAAAAAGGTCTATTGCTTGAACACCATGTCCATGTTGTGCCAGAGCTGCAATCATAGCATTCCAAGACACTGAATCAATATAAGGCATGGTGAGAAACACAGAGTTCGCATCCTCGAAAACTCCGCATCTTGCATACATTGTGATAAGTGCATTTGCAGCTGAAAGGCTTGAATCAAACCCCAAGCTAATTAGTTGAGCATGGAGCTGGCGTCCATGCTCCAATGCTCCGAGCGCAGCACAAGATGTAATTGCTCCAGAAAATGCATAATCACATGGTTCAAAACCTTCTAATCGCATTTGGTTGAATAGCTTCATCGCTTCTTCTCCAAATCCATTTTGAGCTAAACCAGATATCATCACAGTCCATGTCAGAATGCTCCTCTCTGGCATTTCCTTAAAAAAGGATTTTGCTTCCTGGATGCGCCCTGCACTTACATACCCTGAAAGGATTGCATTCCAAGAAACAAGATCTTTAACAGGCATATTATTAAAAATATACCGTGCTTCATCAAGTTTACCACATTTGTAATATAGTGTAAGCAATGTATTGTTCACAGATAATGAAAAATCTACAGTAGGCTTCGCTTCAGTTCTAAGTATGTAAGCATGCACCTGCTTCCCAAGCTGAAATAGTCCATTATTAGCGCAAGTACTAATAACACTAGTGTATGTAAATTCATCCTGACGAATCCCCAGTAACCGCATTTTCCTAAACAATAGCAATGCTTCTTGAAAAGAATTGTGGTGAGCATAACCCGAAATCATCGCATTCCATACAACTTCCATCCTTTCATCCATCCCATCTAGCAATTCCCGAGCTGCACGAAGGTCTTCATTCCTTATGTACCCAGTAATCATTGTTGTCCATGATAGTTCATCTCTCTCAGGCATCTCATTAAACAAATTCCTAGCTTCACCCATCAATGATGATGAAGATACTAATGGTGAAGAAGCACATCTAACATAAACAGATAACAGTGCATTCCACACCGAAGTGGCAAACCCTGTTCCTGACTTAACTACTGCACAATGTAGTTGCTGGCACTGCTTTTCAACATCCACTATCTGCGCCGCACCACTCAGTACAGTCGTATATGTGAAATCGTCAGGCCCAAAACCACCTTGCCTCATCTCACAAAATAGTCTAATAGCGGCATAGCCATCATTGTTACGAGAATAGCCTGTGATCATCGCATTGTAACAAACAGTGTCTCGCATGCTCAATGGAGTTTCATTGAATATCTTCCGAGCCAGCGTTAGATTCCCAATGGCAGAGTACGCCGTAATCAAGGTGGTTCTAGCAACAATGTCTGGTTTTGGAATTTGATCGAACAGTTGGTGGGCATAACTAAAATTTGAAGATTTACAGTAGACATCAATCAAGCGGTTAAGAATATGGCCACGTGGCTTGAACCCAGAAGCTATCATGTGGGCATGGGTCGTTCGAGCTATAGAGTATGAGACGGGGCTTTGAGGGCAGCATAGCTGCAGTTGGGCTGCGTAACGGTTAGCCACTGTAAAGAAGATGAAGCGATTGAAAGCGAAGCAGAGGGCAAAAGATGGGAAAGCGGGCAAAATTGAAATGGGATTCTCCTCGTTTTATTTTTTTTTTTGTGGCACACAAACAGAAAGGATTCTCGGACTTAGGAAGGAATTCCTATATATTTACCTTTATTTGCCCCAAAAACATTTTTTATGTCTTTTTTCTTTTTTGTCGTAAGTTGGTCCTTCAGATTTTGAAGGCATGCTTGATGGGGACAAATAGTGATGCTACGGAAATTATTAAGAGCATAAACCTATTAAAAACAAAAACAAAAGTAAAAATGGAGAAGTAGTTTAGAGAAAAAATAAGAGCTTAAAAACAATTCAAGAGGCTGTTGTAGTCCATCTCCTTTCATCCAAATGCACTTTGAAAAGTAGTCAAAGTGTTGGGGTGGACAACTTCAAAACCATTAAAACATTTAGTTTTGATTAACAAAATAAACAAACCGGATATTTCAAGAAAACACTAAAATGATAATTATTTAATTGAATGGATATATAATTGTAGGGGTTTTTTTCTTCCGGCAACTGGACTAATGGGCATGGGCTGCCGTAAAGAGCAAATGGAGATAGTTGCCCCTGTGCTTGAGTTCAAGAACCAGGCCCCAAGAGCGCTTCGAAAGGTTCGTGGAACCTTAGGAAACACCTTGGTTTCCTTCACCAACGAAACCCATGGTTGCTTACAGATCAAAACTATGGCTTGGCATGAGAAGCATGTGGCATGGGAGCTGAGCATTCATAAGTTTAGCATGAGAGAGAGAGAGAGCTTGGATTTCCTATGAGGGACAGAGGTTTTAAGTAAGGGAGAAGGGATTCTAAGGAGGTTTGTTGAAGAGGGAGAAAGAGATAGGTGTATTAAGTAATTTCCAGCAGCCTGACGAAAGTTGTTCAAGCTCTGGAATAGCTTGCTAGAAGAGAAAATGGGAGGAGATGGAGGTATAGGGCATGAAATTGAAGGGTTCTAGGGGTGAGAGATGATGCTTGCTCTCTAGGTCTGGTTTGCTTGCCTTCGGTTGAGTTGTTTAGATGGGTGAGAAGTGCCTCCTTTTATAGCCGCTGGAAGCTGACATTTTCCAAGAAACCCTAAGAGCATCTCCAAGGGAGATGTCAAATACCAAACATTAAATTTAAATTTGATGGCTTATGACATATTGTGAAACTCTTTATCCAACCGATATGTCAAATATACATATTATTTTATTATTTTTAAAGGCAAGTGGGCTCAATATTTAAGAGTAAAATATTAAATAGGGTAAAAACTATACATTGATGAGGAGAGAAGGAGTGGGCCTAGTATTAAAATAATAATAAAATAATAAAAGACATCTCAACTTGTAGGCTGTCAATTTTGACAGCAAAAGTGAAGGATATCAATCCAACTAGGATTTGACATCTCGGTTGGAGGCTTAAAACTGTCTTTTTTTTGTGTCAAAACTTGCCACATTGGAATTGGCATATCGGTTGGAGATGCTCTAATGGTTCCTATCCAATTTGGCCAAATCTCTCCCTTCCTTTCTTTTCTCCTCCCTTGACTTTTCCCATCTTGGTGAAATTTCCTCAGTCTATTTGCACAAAATTAGGGATTTTTGGGAGCTCAAGGCCCTTTCCCGCAGCTGCCACAGGGGAGAATGCCCACTTTCAGCTACCTTTATTCCTTCTTTTCTCCTTTGTTCTATGGCTAGATCTGAAAGGGAGAAAGAAATGGGTATGCACGCTGGTTGGAAAGGTGTTTTGCTAAAGTATCCTTTGGTTTTTTGGATGGCTTGTGTTGGGAATTGTCTTTGGCCATGTCTTGGAGATTCCCAGCAGCCTACATACATAGACAGCTCTGGTTTTTGTCGAGGCTTTTGTCTCTAGCCATGTCTTTGGAGATTGCAGATATTTTCTTCTTGGTTGCTTGGGCTTTCCTAAGGTGATGGGTTAGCCAATTAAGAGAATGGGCTAATCTCCTTAGGTAAAGGGCTATTTTGTCAAAATGATGGGCTAATTTTCCTAGAGTATTTGGACTATTGTGGTTTTCTCACGCTTACCCGTATGTTTGCTCGAGGAATGGGCTGAGTTTTGGTACTCCCAAGTTAGCCCAAAACTTCCACTTGACCATCAGTGATGAATACCGTGAATCCATACCACAACCTACTCCAGTTCTGCAGGCATTTGCGTGGCTTGGGCCCACTTAAGCATTCTTTGGGGCGATGCAAAAATAAGGATTTTCCGCTTGGTGTTGCATGTTTGCTTGGCATGGCATGTGAACTATAACTTATGGAGTACATACGACGAACTCTAGCGTACTCAATCGGGCTTCTTTCGGTTAAGTGTCGTATTGGGCTAGAAATATATTTGGTAGTACCGAGATTTTGGGCCTCAACAATAATTTTGGATTCAAGTCATTCTTTGTAGAGATGATATTTGAGAAAATACCTAAAAAAATAAACAGTTTGAATCATTATAATACAATACCTATGTTCAATCAAGATATCATATAAATACAATATCTTATGATACATATAATCTTAATCTGGGTGGTGGTAAGTCCTTGTCAGCAATGAAAGTCTCAATGAGGTCACCATGGTCAATGTGGTTAAACCATCTCCCAAATCCGACCTTCACTTAATGACCCTGGTTTATTATATAATCAAATCAATGAGATTCGAAGTGGGCTCAGATATGTACAACTAAGACATTGCTATACATTAATGGGATCCAAAATTTGAAGGGCTTTGATGACTGCATTACTATTAAAATTTACACCAAGCAGTAATCTTCTGTTACTGCCAACCCCATAGATACCAACTTCAAACACTGAGCAAGAATGTTCTATTAAATTATGAAGCTCAAACCTCTGCCCCATTAAATAGCAGAGATTTGAAATTATCCAGAAGAAGGCAGTATTGAAGAAATTTAAAAAATACAGAAATCAACCATAGCAAAATATAATTCGAGGCAAGACAGCAACAGACAGCAGAAACAACACCATAATTAAAAGGTAAACGACAAGCCGCACTACTATTATGCCCCTCGGGGCTCTGATGGGCTTTACAGCCCCTACCCTAGCTAGATTTGAATAAACTTATACACTTGGCTTTCTGGAATCATTACAATCAAAACGATGTACAGATGCAGGAAGACAGTATGTTTGGGCTAAAATGACATAGAAGACAGGAAGACAGGATCAACAATTTCCAGGTTAAGCTGGAGAGCCACTATATGTATACATCATCGGAGGGGAGGGCGAGAACAGCAGATTAGGCCAGAATGCTCAGTGTTATATAGACCACAAAAAGGCCCTCTTTTGCTTCACATCCATCCACTAGTAGAAGAGATAATTCCTTGTTTCATGACTTTACATTCAAGTACCAACTGGGTGTGGGAATCCAAGACCAGTCTGCTGCCGCATATGCTCTGGTATGAGCCTGCTGATCAGTTCGGGTGATGATCCACTTAACTGCAAGTCAATTTTTGAAGCAGTGGTGAGAGGGATGAGTCAATTAAAACTTCTGAGAGTAGAAAATGTGTTTGCCAAGAAAAACAGCTAAAAAATTTCACTTCAACTTGGCCATGGCAAAGAACATCACAAGAAGAAATGTGTATATGTCATCCTATGCTCATCGAACTGGTACCTAATTCTTCCAGGTTATGAAACAGGACTCAACCTAGGAAAATGGTATATTTGACCTTCATGGTACTGAAAATTTGAAAAATCCAAATAACTCAGGACTTATTCAACCAGACAAGATATCACGTAATTTCTCTCACACCAGGTGGCTATTAGCCACTCTTCAAAGACGAGTAGAATGAATCAACATCATGTTCACAAGTACCAAGTTAAAGTGCCGAAAGGCCCAGCACATCTGAATCAGTGGCATTGAGTACGGACTACCTCAAGGTGTCAAGATTGATCACAGGTAAAAATAAATAAATCTGAAACTCACTTCTTGTTTGAAGTTGAAAAGTGGTGGCAGTGGGCGACCATTTGGAAGGCGAGCATTGGGCTCCCGAAGTTCATCAAAGAAAGGATGTGTGCACGCTTCTAGCTGTAATTGGGCAATCAGTGAGAACTTAGATATTATGCATTTCACGGAGTGAAACTACTCAAAATTGACAAATAAATATTTCAATCCCTTCAGCTAAGTGCAAAAGTTGCAGCTCAGCACCAAAATGATAGATTCTAAACAGAGGCAGCTCTGCTCTAATCTTTATTCAAAACTACATCCCAAAGCATGATGTCTTGGGCTTTATCTTGAAACAATAGAATTACTCCATGCGAAGGGAGTCCTACTCACCGCAGTGCAACGTAGACTCGGCGAATATTGAAGAAGTCGTGAGGCAAGGTCAATTGCTTCAGGCGGCATTCGCTTGTGGAAAACCTGAATAAAGGAACATTGGTGCAGATGCATAAACTATAGGAATACTGGCAAAAAAAAAAAATTCCAGCAGATAACAGTAATTAAAACGCTATAATCCTAGTGTAAACATAATTAATAATGTTATTGGTCAGCACAGCTAAGAATGGACAAGCACAAGGAAGAGTATGCTCAGGAAATAAAAGGAAAATCCCAGGAAAATTTTGGACAAAAAGTGTCCAGAACATAAAGACATGAACGTATATGTACATTATGCCCATGTGAGAATTATGTTATAACACCTTCCTCTATACACAGCCCATAGGATCAACTTATTGAAGGGTTATGATCTTAAATGCATACCTTATGCCAAGGATGAGCTTTAATCTGAGGGAACCTAAAATCTGTGTAGTTCGGATTCATGCATCGAATTTCTTCTCTAGTTGGAGTGCCAAGAACCTGCAAGAAGACATTGACAGTGTAAGCACACGCACTTGCATGCTCCACTTAATTCAACAGAGAAAGTGAGGCTCGACCTTGATAATCTCTACAAGTTGGTCCACTGCATTCTCTCCTGGAAACAATGGCTGTAGAAGTGCGGGAAATTCTTCTGATAAGTCAAAAACCAAGTATAGTCTAACCAAAAAACTTAGGCCAAGAACAAGAATATTATTTACGAAGTCGATAACCTGGCCTAGAAGGAGCTCAGCAAGGACACAACCAGCTGACCAGATATCAATGGATGTTGTATATTCTGTTGCACCAAAGATGAGTTCAGGAGCCCGATAGTAACGAGAACATATGTACGATATATTTGCTTCCCCCTTGACCTGATAGAAAGAAAAAAAAATCATTAAACTGAAATATAAAAGGAAACTGATTTTCTTAGCAACATAGAAACTACATTAGCATTTAGTATACAGGTCATTTAAGTATAGCCAGACTGGCAATAATATCTTGCTTTGAAATCATGCATTATTTTTCATCCAATAGGCAGCTGATTAATTATTGGTTTATGCGGCAGTCTTAAGATGATTTTACATAAGTTGTTTTCTAGTTACAGATTCATTTTCGGGTGCAGTAGGTTAGTTGTTTTTTATATTAGGTATTCCTGTGCTTAATGAGTCCGTTTTCCTTTTGTTGTATGATCGAGGATAATCGTCAAAGAACCATCAAAGAAAATCGTCATTCGGCCATCGAAATTCCAAAAAGAAAATAGTGTGATAATTGAATAAAAGTAAAGCGTTAAATGAAGTGAGGAAAAACATACCAGAACTTTTGCACTTCCAAAGTCACAAAGCTTAACCTGATGGGTGAGGGGATCAACCTGCCAAGTATATTTGGAAAATGGGGGATAAATAATCCAATTCATTTTAGAGAGAACAAACACAATAAACAAAAAACACATACCAAAAGATTTTGAGGCTTCACATCTCTATGGCAAACACCAGGAACAGCATGAATATACGCCAGGCCCCTAAAAATCTGAAAAGGGTTTTTTTTTTCCACTTATTATAGGGGCATAAGCCAATATAAATGATTACCAACATAAAAACCAACAATAAGTTAACTAACACAAAATGAAAAAGGATTCATACTTGATATGTATAAAGTTTCACATAGATGAGTGGCATCCTTTGATTCATACTACTGTAGTGCTTCAGAACCCTGTACATAGTCTCGGGTACATATTCCATAACAAGATTCAAGAAAAGCTCTTCTTTACTCGTTGTAGAGAAGAAACAATGCTTCAGGGAAACAACATTTGGGTGATCCATCAAGCGCATCAACTGCAACTCACGATTTTTATACCTCCTGTCCTGCAAGACCTTCTTTATGGCCACCGCTTCTCCAGTTTCAATGCATTTAGCCTGAAAGAAAAAAGAGTGAAAAAGACTCAAACGAGGAAAAGAAATTGAGAATACTTCGTTCCATTGAGTAAAATCCATACCTGAAAAACGATTCCAAATGATCCAGTACCTACAACACGCTCTGCCATGTAACTGATCGTCTGCAACCAACATCAGAGGAACACCTCAGAATACAAAAAGAATGGAAAGCCAAATAATTCTTCATAAGTTCGATATATCAGAATCATAGGTAAAGGGCCTCAGCTGTTAGCACCTCTTATGACCAAAAGGAACCAAGGAACAGTGTTCATAAAGAATTTATCATCTCTCAAGTCAAGTAATCCTTGATTATGAAGGAGAAAAGAGTACAACTTCTTGTGCAAAAGATGGAATTAAAGGGGAAGAAGAAAGAGTTTGGTCAAATTGTAGCCAACAAATGGGGTAAAAGAAGAAAGAAAGAACCAGTACTAACCCGTTTGGGTTCACCATTTTTGCCACCAATGGTTGTTGAAATGATGTGACCGGTGACTGCATCATTTCCCTCAATAACAGGAGCTGACATTTCCTGCAATTTATAGCAACACAACATATAAACATAAGCACAAACTGCAGCCTTTCTTTGAAAAAGTAATGAACTGGTATGTGGGTGCTTGTTGAGGAAACACCCCTGCCTAAATGCAATAGAAAAAACCGGTTAGCCACTTATGAGAGATGACACCCAGAATAGCCATAAAAGAGCGCAGATGAACACATCGACAATGTCTCTATGTTATTATACCAATTCTAACATTTATCAATCTTCATTCTTCATCTGAGTTCGGCTCTATTGGTCTACAACTGCCATCTAGAAACTAATTGCATGTATCTAATACATAAATCTTATTGTTTGTATGATTGTGTCTTAAGCTGCACTACATTCTTTGTGTGGAAAAAATATAAAAACATGCACACACACCTCCCCCCCTCTATTAGTGAGAATTTTGAAATTTTTGTGCTTGGAAACCTGTGTCCTACACAAAGTGAAAAATTAGTGTACACTGAACAACAGTCTAAAGCAATCAAATGTTGAATGCATTGATGATAACAAAAGTTAATACATGCAAATTTGAAAGAGACTTAACAATACAGCATAACTGCCACAAACAGATGGATATTCAGAATGAGATTTAGGAAAGGGGAAAGCACAAAGATCTCAACAGACATTTAAACTAAAGCAAAATCAAGTAACCCTAGTTTACAAGAAAGCATCACATGCTATAAAACTTGCATTTTAAAGAAACTACTGTTAATAAGGAATCAAAGAACATCAACTTCCTGAAGCAAACTAGAATACTTTGAAGAACAATCCACCTAGAGGAAAGAAAAAGAACAAAAAGTTGGCAAAAATTACAACACTACTAAGAAACTGGAAAACCCAAAAGATATTGGATTGACAACAGCCTCCAAAGACCACCAAATGAGTACCAGTACAAGCATGAGATCAGAAAAAACCTAGTCAAGAAGCAAAGATAAAAATAAATAAAACATAAAAGAAGAAAGAAAGTTCTGTAGTGTCCAATAAGATTAACCGAAATAATGTAGCGTCAAATTTAAAACAGTAGAGAATTTTTCAAAAATAGATCACATGATATAGTTGAAAGTTAAAGCGAAAATTGGACAAAAGGGCTAGTATGCAAAAGCAACAAAACCCAATTGCCCAGATTGGCAAAATGGGAAAGTTAGAGCAATCATAATTTCTAAATTCAGCTCAATTAAGTCTTTTATATTTCCATTTTAGGTAACAAAACAGCTAATGAACACAAATAAAATTAGCCAACGCCGCATTTTCTATAATTTTCTTCTCCTAATTTTCCTAAAGCAACGTGATCTCAGACAAAAATAATAGAGGGAAATAAAAATTAATGCGAAAGAAAAAGAAGTACAAAAAAAGTTAAAAAATCGAAGAAGAGCCCGGACAGAAGCTCCGGCGAGGCGACTCTAACCTCAGAACACAAAGAAAGTTGCAGATCGCTTCTAATTAGTGAGGAAATTGAAGCTTTTAGCTGGATCAAGGGCGATCTAAGCACCGAAACCTACCTCTACGAACATGAAGACGGAGACAGAAGAGAGAAGGGGAATCTCTAAGAGAGCAAACAGCAAAGCTCAAAGAGGTGGCTGTGAAATGCGAGAGCGAGAGCTAGAGAGAGAGTACCTTGTCGGAGTCCATATCGGGGGCTCGGCGAGTCACGTGATTCAGTGGCTCATTGTGGTCTGGATGTCGCTGTGGCTGTGCCTCTGCTTGTATTGGCCCCAAAGCCAAAGACCCCATGTGATAGTGAGATTGCGACTCTCTCACACACCCACCTTCTCTCTTTTTCGCTCTCTAACTCTCTCTCTCACACCATCTAGCTCTTGGTCTAGTTGTATTTTTCTCCACCTAATTGGAAGAGATATGGACGACGAGAACCATATTTTGTGATGAGTTCGATACCTAAGTAGTTATTCTAATAAGTATTTTATATTAATGATTGATTATACACTTCTAAATTCGACAGTTAGAAATACTCATTGAAGAATGTCCCATAATATAATAAGTATAACTATAATCTTGTTGTGAATGTATTGGCCGGTTCTAAATTATTGTGAGTGCCTTAACCATTCGTAAAAGTATATTGTAAGTATTTTATCGCTTGTAAAATAGAAAGGGACTTTTTTGGTATGTGGGCTTTGCACAAAAATTCAATTTGGTTCAGTGAGAAAAAATATTTAGCCAAATTAGTAACTGTATTTTCCAAAGTTTACTATTTATAGACATTATGTTATCTTATATTAAGTGAAATTTTTATTTTTATTTTTTTACAAAGCATGTTCAATCTTCTTCCTCTAATTTAACGAGTTATGGTATATTGTGCTATTATGGTTTAACAAATTGGAGAAAATCTTGAATTGAAATCGGAATTGTGAGGCATAACTTATAAGGTCATGGATTGGATGCTATATTGAAGCCTCAATTGATTGAGTGAGAACCGTATTGTGATTTCAAATGGCAATGAGACGTAATCAAGTTGATATAGCACCAAAATATATTGGTAAGTTGTTGATTTCATTTTCATTTGGTTTGACTTTTTTATTTTCATGATGCCTCACAATTTTGATTTCAACCCAAGATTTCCCCCCAATTTTGTTAAACCCTAATAGCACAACATATCCTAACTCGTCGAGTGGTAAACTTTTTGTTAAAAGTGCAGTTGGTACAATAATCAGTTTATAAGTGTTTGGTAAATTTTATGTAAAAGTGCTGTGAGCTGTGTCTAATGACTAAAAAGGGCATACATTGAAATTTATTTTCTATTCAAGTGTTTGGTAAAAAGAAAAGCAATTTCATTTGCACTTTCACTTATATAATTCTTGTGTTTAATACGTTTTCTAATTTTCACACCTAAAAATTATTTTAATCATAAAATAAGTAAAGTATTATGTTAAAATTGTTAAATCATTGCAATATTTAGGTGATATCAATAATAAATAGTACATAAAATATAACCCTGAACGAAAGGAGATTTCAAGCTACAAGAGAAGACAGTGAAATGCTCAACTTCCTTCCCATTAGCATACCACCCAGGCTCCTCTGGCATAATAGTTGCGAGTACAGCCTCTTGTTGCCAACCAACATTAGCAAGTTCAGTCACCACTCTCAGTTTATCAAAGTTCATATTTGCCCCACTGGTTATTACAACAAACAGAATCAGGTTACCATAAACTGTCTTCTAATTCTATCACTTTCATATTTCCAGAACTTTGGACACATTACTTCTTTTAGATCTTATATTTCTGGAAGAATATCTTCCAATTCGCATATATAAAGAACCATGGCACATCCCAAAACTTAAAAAAAAAAAATCAAATCCCATGGTCCAAAATCGAACTTTATCTCACCATATCCCTAACCTCACCCGCATACTTTTTGAATATGCTTATATTTCTTTTTTCGTACACAGCATTAAGAACTCAACCATCATACTATCGAAAACCAACAACAACAACTGATAGTTAAAACCCTAAAACTTAAAGAGAAAGAGGGAAGAATGAAATTGAGAAGAAATAAACACAATATGCCTCTTACTTGAGTCTTGTGGCTTCTTAGGAGTACGCTTCAATTGATCCAACAAGAAAAAAATAGAGGAAGAATGGAAGAGAAGGAGAAGAGCACTATGTGGAGTGGAAAGGAGAAGATGCACAAAGAGGAGAGCGTGAAATCATATTGGGCTATTTTCGGAATTTTTTAATTTTCATTAAAACCAGCGCATCCTCAAATCTGATTATCACATAATCAGAAATTAAAAGCACTCCATTAGCTGCTTTCCTTTATTGCTTTCTCCCACAGCAATTTTTAATAATAAGTAATTTTCTCATAGTTTACCAAACGGGCTGGGCTTCCCAAAATTTTTAAAAAATCACTTATCACCCTAAATAAGCAATACCAAACAGGCACTAAATACCAAATTGAATTTTCATGTAAAACCCAATGAGCAAAAAAAATATTTAACCCAAATAAAAATAAAATAAACTCTCTTTTTATTTCCTCATAAAAGGGACCAAGGAGGCAAATTGAATCTAGCATAATGGAAAAGGACATTAATTTGCATACTAGTAGTTTTAAATTCAAATTCTCATAACACATTGATAGTGTGTGTGAAAAACACATTTTGTTTTTAGTTATATTAAAAAAAACAAAGGAGAGTAAAAGACATGCCTAGTGGAGCGTGATCTCACGCTCCCATTAGGCTGCGGGCGAGAATCGAGTGCCTTTTGGGTGCAGGGCAAGTGTTGTGGACAGTTGTTGCCAAAACAGAGAGACAAGAATCACATGGGATGGAACACCCCGATGTTTTACATACTAATAAACCAATGTTTCCTCTTCTTTTTTTAAAAAAAAAAATGAAAATAACAAGTTTCATTTCAATCAAAACTAGGAGTATCCAGCACAAAATCATTCATCATGAATGAAAAGGGAAAGCCAATCCAGTCCCTTTTCAACTCAAAATAGTGAAGTTCGTACATGGAACAGCATACTTGGCCAAATGAATGCGCCAATTGATTATACTTTTGTCTCTAATTTAAAAGACAAAGCGAGATTAAAGACCTCATAAACTTCTGCACAATCGACAACGCGACATGAACATATAAGAAAATTTTAGTAGGTGAATTCAACCTTGATGGATCATGATTCGTGTTGATAACTTGTAGACCTATTGGTGACCTTTAAGAACGAGTTATTTTTTATGTTAATCCGTGAATCTCATTTGTGATCCGTTGAAAAATAAAGTAATTTTACTTTTTTATGCTCTTAATTATGTAATTTGGATATTTTCTGTGGACATTAAATATTCGCGTTGAATGCCCAACATGCACACTTCCACACTCTCGAGCTCTTAGAGACACTCACTAGGACCCGGCCCCCTCTCACTAGGATTGCATTAGAGCATCTCTAAGGGAGATGTCAAATACTAAACATCAAATTTAAATTTGATGGCTTATGTGGCAATTTGACATATTGTGAAACTTTTTATCCAACCGATATGTCAAATATACATATTATTTTATTATTTTTAAAGACAAGTGGGCTCAATATTTAAGAGTAAAATATTAAATAGGGGAAAAGCTATACATTGATGAGGAGAGAAGGAGTGGGCCCAGTATTAAAATAATAAAAGACATCTCAACTTGTGGTCATCAATTTTGACAAAGAAAGTGAAGGATGTCAATCCAAATAGGATTTGGCATCTCGGTTGGAGGCTTAAAATTGTCTTTTTTTTTTTTTTTTTGGTCAAAACTTGCCACATTGGAATTGGCATATCGGTTGGAGATGCTCTTATTAAAAACAGGGTAAACGGTCAATGTACTCCCCAAACTATCACCGAAGTGTCAACTCATCCCCCATATTTTATTTTGGTAGATTAAGGACTTGAGCAACATAAAGTTAGTCAAATTGGTTATTGCCATTAGATTTTTCAAATTTCATCCAATTTTTCTGTTACATCGTGTTATGGGTTGAGGGAAGATAAGTCATAACCTTCTCAAAGTGTAAGATCTATGAGCCCTGAAGGATGCAAGACAAGAAGGCACAAGATTAGTTAGCAATCCCATGTATCGCTCGGATAGGGAAATGTGAAGTGTCATATATGTGTGTAGCAAAAAGCCTTTTGGGTAAAATAGCATAAGCTTGAGTCATGTAACAAAATTGTAAAGACTCATGTCCAAAACGGAAAATATCTTGCTACTGAAGCTGGTTCTTCACACAAGAATTGACTTTAACAACAAAGTCTTTGTTGGGAGTAGACTACCTCATACATACACAAAATACCAGAACATTTCTTAGACAAAGGTAGTAGACAACATCATACATCACCACAATGCTAGACAAAAGGTAGAACGTACTCTTTTTTTCCTTCCAATTTATTATGCATAAGGATAATTCAAAAAGCAGCTTCCGTGTCTTCTTCATATATAATATAATATAGGACACCTGGAGATATTTGAAAAAGATCAACACTTTACTAATAATAAATGGGAAATTCGAAAATTAGAACAATACACCATTGACCGTGCTTCAATTTCATAGCCAAACTTCTCCAATGGGCATGGAAATTTTTACACAAAGATTTGGTGCACTTTAATTTGAATTAGCAGTCTATAAAGGAAACTTATATGTCACCCAATATTTATCAGTTGCACAAAACTAAATTCCTTATAAAATTAGTTCACTAGTCTGCAATTCTTCCTGATCTCTCCATTTGTCCCAGTTAGAGGACTAATAGCGCTCATCTTCGCCATGGCTGCAGCAAAATCTGTCGAAAACGCGGCGGCGTTGTTACTATACGTTGTAACCAAGGCATCCTGACTCCCGCTGTTGAAGAGCTCCTGATCCGAATGAAGAAGGCCACGACGAGCCACAAGGGCCTTGTAGTAATTATTATCGAAAAGAGTCGGGGTTATATCGAAGGGAGCAAGATTCGTATCTCCGCCGGAAGCTGGACATGTAGCCTTACGAGTGGTGGCAAAGCTGGGGTCAATGTTGGTCTCGTTGTATATGCGGGTTTTGAAGAGAAGACACCGAGACTGGCCTATTGTGTGGCCACCGGAGAGCACGGTCAGGTCGCTGGCGGTTAAGCCTTTCGCTGCGAAACTCGAGATTAGGGTTGCGAGGTTGGCGAAGGGGGAGGGGAGTTGGTTGTTGGCATCGCTTTGGCTTGCTGTTCTTGCATCTCTTCGGCCTAGGGCTACCGTCCATGAGGTTCCTCCGAGCTGCACAAAGAAACAAAGTATTGAGCATGTGAATATCACGTGATCAAAACAAAAGAAAAAGCAAAAGAGGTCTTTTCCTATAAATGGATAGAATATGTTTGATATCTTGGTATGTGGATTGGGTCGTAGAGGGCTTATGTCCATGCAAATTTTAAAATGGGTTAATTCATTCATTGAATAATCTGAAATTTTAAAATATGTACGTAGCAGGTTAGTTTTTGTCCCCATGCATGCTGTGGAGTTGGCATGCAGCAAAATCAGACCAGACACCATGAAAGTCAGAGAAATTATAGAATACTATAATAGTATATGATCACGTAGTATATCTTGTATATGTGTTATGATATTGGTGAACGACATAATTTATTTTCCCCTCTTTTAAAGAATAATATCAATAAATATCAACTTATATTATAACACGTTACACGTCTACAAGATGTAGTATTCTATAATCACTCTGAAAGTTGTAAGTCATTGGGACCTTAGTTGAAAAAATTTCGCTCGTCCAAACAGAGAAAATAATAATAATAAATTGAGATCTAAAATTTATGTACTAGATTGAGAATTTGACATGCACAACATAATTCAAACTCCAAATTAATGTCGATAAAAGCCATTAGGACTACTCCCAAGTGAGATATTTTCTTAAAAATAATAGGAAATTAAATTGTTAGGACAAAAAATAATAGGAAATGATTGTAACATAGCTTGATGAAAACCAATCTACCCCAAAATATGGCGAAATTTTATGGTAAATTAATATGCAAGGAAAAGCTTGATGCTTCACAAGATGCATATCAGTAAGCCTATTACGTCAAATTAATATAGTAGCTAGCTGCTAACCAAGACAACTCCATCCCGGGATGCGAGTGCTAAAATATCTGCACAAGATACAGTAGCATTACAAGCAGCTTCCACTCGGGTTTTGATGGTGTCAATGACTTCAAAACCCCTGACTGAGTTCTGGTTTGGGAATGCATTCTTTTCACCGGTGAAGGTGGCCGTGTCATCCAATAGTATGGAAGCGTCGCAACCCTATTGAAAAACAACATATTAGTATTAGACAGTCGAAATGGTAATGGGACACAGTCGAGTCAGAGCCGTTCTTGACTTTTGGGTGGCTCGTGGGCGTAAATTAAAACGAGACCCCTTTCTCTTTGCCAATATATTTAAACATGAAAACACATCAGATTGATACCAGAAAACACTACTGTATTGTTCTCACATTTACAAAGCAGTCGTGGAAGAATAAGCGAAGGATCGAGGCACCCATCCGAGCCTCCCTAGCAACAGCCTGACTCATAGCATTGCGAACGATAGTCGGAAGACTTGGGCAAGTTCTTGCATAGAAGTTGGGAGAGAGTTGTGCATTGGCACAACAACCAAAAAAAGGGATGATGAAGAGTGTAACAACAATGAAGAAGTAGGACAGAGAGGCCATAGTAAGCTTCATCAATATGAGAGCTGAAGAGATGAAGCTGGGCTTTGTGGTGTAAGGAGAAGGATTGAAGAAGCACTCTATATATAGAGTAAGATTGTGCATGCATGGAATGAGAGATGAGAGGTGATTTTGAACGTTTTCTGTGAAGGTGTTCCATTTTCAAACTTTGTTGCATAGTTAACGCGTATACTATAAGGTGGAGGGGGCACCATCCGCTCCAATACAAAAAGAAAAAGCATATCCAACCAAATAAAGCAAGGTTTGACTCTGTACACCTTTCCAAATCCATGTACAACACGAAGAAAAAAGAGAAGAAGAAGAAGAAGAAGATTTGCAAACGAGGTGATCAAATTAGGTCTCAAAACTAAGCAAAATGTGACCTTCTTTCATTCTGATGAGGTGCTGGTTTTGTTTTTAATCAGAAGGGTGTGACTTGTGAGTGTGACCAGAAGAACAAAAAACAATGGTGACTTTAGGAAACTATAAGCAAATGGATGACACCCATATCAGCGATTAGCAAGCAAAAGAGGATAAGCCAACTAGGGCCCCCCAATAATACATATCGTTCTAAAAAATTCAATGATTCCCTAGGAATAAGCTTATGAGCCACCAAAGTTGCCTTCATGTATATATATATTAACTAGATATTCCTCGTTCAAAGACATCTTTAGCTTGTGGATACCCAAACTCATTTGCAATGCCTGTTTTTTTGCCATAGGAAGGGGAAGGAGGGTATATTCTCATACACATATTATGGGGGATTGAATCTCAGACTACTAGCTAGCATAGCTCTACCAGTGAGCTAAGAACCCATTGGAATTTGCAATGCCATTTCGATAATAATAATAAAAAGAAGTAAAAATTGCAATGCCATATGCGGCCTATGTATAAATATACAAGATATGTTTCTTCGAGATTGAATTTTTAAATTTGATGAGTTTCAACATATCACAGACACATATGTAGAGTCAAGGGCGGAACCATGAATTTTTCAATGGATGGACTAGCTAAAGTTATTAGTTTAAAATCTAATGCTCTTTTTTTTTACTTACAATTTCTATATTTTTCTAGAAATAAAAGTATACATGAAATCATATAAATCACGCACATAGGGTGACAACACAATAGAAAAGTGGGCCAAACTCTCTCCCTCCCCCCCAAGTGTACTCGGGTTCGATTCGCTAGTTCATAGCTCCATTGACTAAAGTTATCAGCCATCAAATCCAATTTTGATACATATTATTTGACATCTCCATTGGAGGTGCTCTTAACTAAGCAAACAAATTAAATATAAGATGATTATAGGCCTATAGATTGAGTGGACAAGAGGTTATTAGGCTACATTTGAGTGAACTACTAATCTTTTATAGAGTGAAATCACATAAAAATACATATAATATATTTTTTAAAGCCTACCTGGACTAGAGCGCATAGTAGCCTTGTTGCTAATTCCGCCTATGTGTAGAGTAAGTAAAGTATTCAATCGTCTAATTAATCTAATTGACTCTTATCACAAAGCTCCAAGTATAACCTAAACCTCTCTGATTTTTAGAATTAGATAGGAAAAGTCTTTGTTGTTTTGTAGGAAAAAGTCAGGAGACATGCATGCTGTAAAAGTTTGAATGGAATCGGGTTGTCTCGAGTCGACATTGACGAAATAACACTCCCAAGTGGGAGGTACGGGCTACTTTTCTCTCGTGTTCAATTCAACGGACTCCCGGACTGGGCTTGGACCAGTTGATAGTTTCCCTTTCTTTTCTTTCTTTGGTTTTATTTTTCATTTATTTCGCTTTGATAGTACAGAGTAGAGAAAGCACAATGGTTGCACTATTAGAAAACCTCATTATAAGTCATAGACAACTCATGACTTACAGTGATGGAGCCAGGATTTTATATTAGAGGGGGCTATTCACAAAAAAAATTAAAAATAATTCAAATAGGAGCCTTCAAGTGCGGAGTTAATTAATAATATCATTTTATATTGATTAATAATTTATCCATTTATTACAATCGTATTTTAAAAGAGTTGAATATTAATTAATCTCATCATTTACACTATTAAAGACTCAAAATTTAATAATTTATACTTCAACAGAGAGAAGAAATACAAAAAATGTTCATAAATCCTAATATTAAGGTGCCCTACTTAGACATGTAAGTTAATCAAAAGAGAAAGAGAAAGAGAAAGAGAACAAAAATTGAAGAGTTTTTACTCCAAAAAGCAAATATATAGCAACATATATAAAGTAAAAATATGAGAGAGGGCTTGGGCCCACCCTAGTCCTTAGGTGACTTCGCCACTGGTGACCTATATTCATATTCGCTACAGACGACCCATGGCCAAAAGGTGTTGGTCACAGATTGACCACAGAACACGTAATTATGGTAGACGCATGATGCCATTAACTTTTAGGCACTGAAATTAGTGTCCGTGGCCTATAAGTGGTGGATCCCACCATGCCTTTTTACCCTTGCAAAAATATGCATCCACCCATTAAAATATTAATATTTTTTGAATTTGATACCATCATTACCAAATTATGAAGAGAACTAATAAAAAATTACAAATGGATATAATACGTAGTAGTATTCGGGGCTATAGTATGAACTTTTAACGCTTGGGAAGGGAAGATGTCAAAATTAAATAGTCGAATTCTAGTCTTGACCAAGGACTAAAATATCAATAATATCAACAAAATATCGAGGATATTATCGTTTTTTCGGGTCTAGGATATTTTGGAACATATCCATACACATATCGTATAAGTATCGATAAAATCGGAAAATATCGACATCGATAATCTCTCTCATACTTCAGCAACATTGGGCAAAAATATCGATATAATATCGCTGTAATATCGATAATATTGATTTGATGAAGACATTGAAAAATTTGAAGAATTATTGACACTAACACCTACTGAGGTTTCTTGTGTTTTCACAAAACCCCCTAGTGTCTCAAAACTTACACGAACACCCTTTGAGGTTTCAATTTGTTTTCACAAAACCCCTTTCCGTTGATTGTTTGTCCAAAAATTGATGATTTCATTGAAAAAAAACTTATGCAAATGACAAAATTAACCTCAATGAAGTATATGCAATCTAATCTCAAAGGCCAACTGTTTCAGCAAAATTCCGCACAGGGAATATTCGCGGGTTGATTCCTGGACCTTTGATCTTCTTTCTCTCTCTTCCTTAATCCATGCAAAATAAATAGGAGTAAATGGACCACACCCGGGGGGTGTTGGCCAAAGGCCTTTCGATGCCTAAGTTAGTTCAATTGGATCTTTATAAAGATTCGACAATAGCTAAAATGGATGGAGTTTTCTCTCATGGGGAGAGTCGGGTGGCCTTAGCCGTGTGTGATGGCGCTTAGCTCTGTGTGAGAGAGAGAGAGAGAGAGAGAGAGAGAGAGAGAGAGAGAGAGAGAGAGAGAGAGAGAGGAATTTAGAATTATCTTGAATGTCTTGTGTAGCCATGTATTTATAGTCTCATTGTGTGCTAGGGTTTTGGGAGAATAATATTTATTTGGTTAGGATTATTCTTCCCCAAAAAGATTATAGGAATTACTCCAAGAAATTTGGTGGAAATTGGTTCCTTAATTTAGGGAGATATTCCTATATTAAATCAAAGATAATTTCCCTAATTAGGGTAATTAGTTTGACCTAATATTCCTTTTTTCACGTGTCGTCTTCTTATTGGCCGGCGAAATATATGTTTCGACAAATGCCCCCCAACTTCTACATGGCGCTTGTGAGGCACGGAGGAGATGAGAAATATTTATTGGGCTCTCAAACTGCATCTGACCTTTCTTCTTTGAGTTGGGCTCCATTTGCAAGTTGGGCTCCTAATTGGAGTAGGCTTTTGACTTCTTCTTGGGGTTGGGCTCCCAATGGGAATAGGCTTGTGATTCTTCCTTGACTTAGGATGCCCAACCTTTATAAATATAAAGCTTCTCTTCACTCTGCTTCAAATTGCAAACTTGTCATCCTCTACTTCTAACTTGCGAGAGAGATCTTGAAGGAGTGTACTGCTTGTCGAGGAGAGGAGTCGCCGTGCACACCAAGGTAGAGGACCAGCTGGGTGGGCTTGGCTGGTTGTCGTCGTGACGCGGTGGCTGGAGCGACGGGATCAGCCGGATGATGGCAGTGCGGCCGTGGTTGTTGCTGTCGCCTTTATTTTTTTTAAAAAAATGTTAAGTGTCACGGGCCTGGTTGCTGGATCGCGACTTTTCCTGCGGTTCGGCAGATGGTTAGGCAAGCCTTGCTGTGAGAGTTTCCGGCAGTTACCGGGTGGTGGCTGATGCCGCGGTGGTTGCCGGCTATTGCTGGGGACAGCCGCGATTGTATTTTTTTTTTTGTTGAAGCTAGGCTGCGCCGTGACACATTGGGCGGTGTTGTGGCTCAAAGACAGCCGAGGGGCTATGTTGGCGGCTCGGGTTGCGTGACCTTCTCCTTGTTATTTTTCCTTGCGCCACAAGCTAGGGTCCTTCCTTATCGACTTGAATTGTGATTTTTGATCCGCAATTTGACTTGTGAATATATATATATATATATTTTTTGCATCTAGTCAACAATTATGTCTTCTGATGAGGGTAGCCGATCACCGAGTTTACAAGTGCCTTTGTATCTGAGGGGTGGTTCTAAGGTGCACAAGAAAAAATTTGTGGCTAATCTGCATCATGTTACGTCCGAGGCTCCCTTCCAAAAGTGGCGTGCCACCTATGCTTTTGCTATACTTGATGACGTGCATGTCAAGCTGGTGGGGTCTCCGACGATGTGCATTGTGTGGATTTGAACGATCCGGATGCCAGAATTATCACATTCCGTCCCTTCTACTTCTCCTTAGGGTTCACGTTCCCTTTGTTGACATTATTCAGGAAGGTGTTCTGCGCCATGGAGTGTGCCCCAAGCCAATGTACTTCGAATGTCTACTGTGCGATAATGTGTTTTGAGAATCTGAGCTGTTTCTTCAAGCTGGATCTTATGATGCATGAATTCTTTTACTTTTTTGAAGTGAAGCGCTACGAGAAGTATGCTCAAGTTCGTGTATGCAACGCTAAGCTGTTTGATAGTCTCATCCAATGAGATCACTTGTGGCATAGTGATGTGTTGGAGTTCAGCGGACGATGGGAAGGTGAGGTCAACGATGGTCCACTTGTTCCCCTCACTTCCTGTGATGGTACGTCATACTTTATTGATCTGCTTCAATTTTTTTTTGAATTCTTTGATGGGTGACTAACTAACTTCTATATTTTCTTGCAGAGAATGATATCAGCAAGAAATTGGATCTCAAGCCGGATATGGCTAAGGTCTGCCGGGCCCTGAACATCCCTGCTAGGTTTCCCGAATGGCAATGACTGTTGAGCTAGTATAAGAAGAAAGTTGGTGGTTTGCCCCTGCCAAGTATGTCGAGAGATGGAAGCAGTATGGCCAGACTCAGATGATCTGACTGTCGAACAGGAGGAGTCCTTGACTGACCCCTTGAAAATAGGAAGGCCACGCCAAGTCCTCCAAAGATGAAGCTGCAACTTCGCGAGTGAGGGATGTGTCTCCACTAACAAAGAAGCTAAGACTTTCTTCTGCTGTGATCAAGTCTTCTTCGAATGAGGTATCGTCTACTGAGAAGACTCAAGTGAGAGCTGATCCTTCGTCTTCTGCTCGGGTCAAGCATCTTGTCGGCGTGGATAGTAAGAAGATTGGTGGCATGCAAAATGTTCAGGACATTCTGCTCAAGTCTCGAACTGACTAACCCAAAACTACACTCTACCCTATAAGGAAGTCTATTCCCGAATTGGTTCGCTTGTCGAGAAACAAAGAGCTGTTGAAATTCCTCCCCGAAGTTCGAGTCATCTGCACTAGTCAAGGGATGAGGATCGAACTGGGAGGACTACTCCTCCACCTAACCATTGCAATTCATCTGCCGAGCCATGAGCTGTCAAACATGGAGCTGATTCGGCGTCGTTGACTCATTTAGAGGCGAGGATGGCATGAATAAGAAGGTCAGAGAGTCACTACTCGGGCGAAGGGTTCTTTGAAAACGGGAACAGCGGGTCCAAAAGTTGACAAGTCCAACTCCTGGGGATGCATGTGTGTCTGATCTGCCCAAGAAGAACTTTCTGTCAAGCCCGTCTACTTGCGTCAAGCTATCACTTTGCTTCAAATGGGAGTGGTTTTTGCTGTTCAGGCCATTTGAAACTCATCTGCCGTTGCCTCTTCTTTTGCTCAACTCAATGAGTTGGAAAATAAGAATGTTGATCTGACTAGCAAGCACTCAGCCTAGTAGATCTGCCATAAAATGAGGATGTCTGAAATGAAAGAGAGCATGTCTATGCTGAAGAGTTTCGTTGCTAAAAAAGATAGTGAACTCAACTCTTCTGTTGCTGCCCTACATGGTTGCAAGGAGGCCTACTTTAGTCTTGAACGCAAGAATGTTGACATATCCCAGAGTTATGACAAACTTCTAGCCAAGTTTGACACCTACCACAAGGCTACTGAACGATCCAAGTCTAAAGCTGTTGTCGACGCATACAAGCTGGGCTACTTGGACTACAAGAGTGTGGCCGCTCCATGTCATTCCATTAAAGATGAAGATGTTGAGATGTTCTGTCCTGACATGCCCTCTGCTAAGGTGTAGGTGTGTAGATCAATGCTGTTGATATAGAGGTAGCCGAAAAGCAGCTGGCTGACGAGACTGCAGCTAAGGAGGATGATGCCAAGGAGGGCGCAATTGACGAGGTGGCGCAAACTTGGGGGAGCAGACATGCTGCATATGATGAGCATGTAGTAGAGCTAGGCGAAGCCACGAAGGGCGTAGTTGATCAGGTGGAAGATGAGGAGGTCGCAAACCAGTAGATGGAGACTCTTTTATCTTTTCAAGCTTTGTAATATGCTTTTCAGTTTGCAATAATTGGTCTTGTCTAACCATCTTTCTTTTGTTGAACTCTGGCCAGTTGGTTACTTTACTATGAAAATTTTAGTCATTTAAACCAAAATTTTGTTGATCTTATGAACTGCTTGAGTGACCTGCTGGTGCGATGGTTGTGCATCTCTTTTAGGATGCTTGAATGTTTACCGACCGCTTACTTAAAGGGTGCTCTTCTACTTCTCCCTTAGGACGCTTCAGATGTGGCCTGCGTCTCCTTTAAGACGCTTTGTCAGTTGCCTACGTCTCCCTTATGACATTTTGGCATGTGGCCTACGTCTCCCTTAGGACGTTGTTGCGGTTGCTTACGTCTTCCTTTGGATGTTTTGGCAGTTGCCTACATCTCTCTTAGGAAGTTTTTGCAGATGGCCTACATGTCCCTTAGGACGTTTTGGCCTATGTGTCTCTTAAGATGTTTTGGTAGATATCCTATGTCTCTCTTAGGACTTTTTTTTTTAGAAGATGATGGATTTCATTAGAAAATAAGAGTATTACAAGGATAAAGCATGTATAGAGTGGCCTCGTTAAAACCTCTCGGAGGAAAACCCATTGGGACAAAACCCCAGAAGAAGAAAGAGTACCACACACGCCGAGACTACAAGAGAGTCAAGAAATAGTACACTTAGGGCAGTTCTCATTTAGACAATCATGTAACCAAAGAGGTGGGTTAGAAAACCAAAAAGCAAAGGCTTCTTGACCAAGACTGTAGCTCGCAAGACGATTCGCCACTCCGTTAGCTATAAGGGAACAAAGGGGGCCGAATAGGAGGGGAGCGAGGTGAGGAGCCGGTGAATATCTTCGATGAGAGCCCTTTGTGCCACATAATAGGGATCTTCCTGAAGGATCAAATGGATTGCGGTCGAAGAGTTAGACTCAATAATGAGAGGCGTGAGAGAAGCATCCACCACAAAAGAAATACCAATTTTGAGAGCATACAACTCAGTAGCCAAGACTGACAGCAAGCTAGGAGCACGCATCGTTACCACCCCACAAAGACGACCGTAGGAATCTCTGATCGCTACACCAACCCCACGTAAACCAGAACTTAAGTTTAGTGCACCATCAATGTTAAGTTTAAAGTAACCAGGAGGGAGAGATTGCCACTTTTTATCAAGAATTGGCAAAGAAGATTGCCTATGATGGATTGATAAAACCTTATAATACTCAGTATTATAGTTCTTTGCACTAAAAACTATTTGATCATGGGGCAAAGCAAGAGGACCAAACAATGCTACATTTCGGGCATTCCACAAGAACAACAAAGTAATAGTAAACAAAGAGTGTTGGGCTAGGGAAGATATCCCATACAGCCAACAACCAAATTGCAGCATCATGACAGGGTAAAAGTGGCAAGAAGTGGAGACTAACCCATTAGGCGCCAAATAGAAGAACTGACCGTGCAATGGTGAAGAGCATGCATTGTAGTTTTAGACAAACTCATACAACAAAAGCAAGTGGTATCTTGGACTACTTTCTGCCGAAGAAGCACCTTACGGGTGGAGATCGTTGTGGGTGAGACACTAGAGGAAATGTTGCATTTTCGGTGCAACTTTAAGCTTCCATAGATGCTTCCAAAACTATTGAGAGGAGGAAGAGGAAAACCCGAACACAGACAAAAAGGCCGTCAGAGCTTGAAATTCCAATGCAGACCAATATCCACTCTTAACTGTATACCGAGCATTACGAGTAAAATCACCAGTATCGCAACTCAGAGAAATATATAGGATGAGTTTAGCTTCAGGAAATGTGAGCGGTAAATCTCAGAAACATTCCAATGACCACTAGCAATAATAAGAGCACTAACTTTGGAATCCACAGGGAGACAAGGAGAAGATTGAACAGTAATTGTAAAATGGTGAGGTGCCCATATATTGGTATAGATGTTCACAAGTCGGCCATCAACAATACGCCATCGAAGACCACATGAGAGGAGTTCACGACCCCATAATATCAACTGCCAAGTAAAAGAAGGTGCCGAACCCCCTTGAGCATGCAGAAAATCAGACTCTAGAAAATATCTAGCTTTAAGCATCCGTGTAATGAGGGAATTGGAAAATTCCAAAAGACGCCACCCTTGCTTGGCAAGCAAAGCCTGATTAAAGCACACAAGTTCTCGAAAACTGAGACCTTCTTCAGTTTTGTGCTTGCTCAAAGCCTTCCAGGTCTTCCAATGAATATCTTTTTCATTGCCTTTAGACCACCAATAACGAGCAAAAATACTCTCAATTTCAAAACATAAGCTAGTCGGTAGATGAAAAACACTCATAGAATAGGTAGGCATCGCCTGACACACCGCCTTAATAAGCACCTCCTTCCCACCTTTAGAAATAAGTTTACCTTCCCATCCTGAAACCTTCTTCCAAACGTGATCTTTGATAGCTCGGAATATATGTTTTTTATTTTTTTTCCGGCTATAGTAGGAAGATCCAAATAACGTTTATGGCAAGGAACAACCGGTACCCCCAGAAGAACTTGAAGTTGAGCTTGGATTGATTCAGGGGTGGATGTACCAAAACAGAGAGCAGACTTGGCAAAATTTATTTGTTGCCCGAGGCTGCTTCATAAAGACTAAAAAGGCGCTTCAATTCCATTATCTGGGTAACTTCAACATCACAAAATAAGAGACTGTCATCTGCCAAAAAAAAAAGGTGATTAAGAGAATGAGCAGAATGAGCAATAGAAACCCCGTAGACTTGAGAGTCTCGATTGGCTTTCTGAAGTAATGCGGAAAATCCTTCAGCCACTAAGAGGAATAAATAGGTTGAGAGAGGATCTCCTTGGTGTAGACCCTGAGTAGGAGTGAGGTGACTCAGTGGGTGCCCTTGAATAAATAGGGAGTAAGAAACAAAAGTAATACAACCCATGATCAACTAGATAAAGCAATCAGGGAATTTCAACGTGCGCATCATCCGCTCCAAAAATACCTATTCCACCCGATCATAGGACTTGGCCATATCGAGCTTCAGTATAGCCTTTCTTTTTCTTGATTTACCTCTATGCTTCAGACAATGAATTATTTCGAAAGCCACAAGAACATTGTCCAAGATCATACGGTGAGGGATGAAAGCACTTTGATATTCTGATATGACATTTGACATTGCTTTTTTCAACATGTTGGCAAGAACTTTGGAAATAATTTTATACAAAACATTACAGAGACTAATGGGGCGAAATTTAGTTACCCTAGAGGGATGGAACTTTCGGTATTAAGGCGATCAATGTATGGTTGAAATCAGCTACCCCACCACTCCCATTAAGAACCTGTAAATAGAGTTGACAGATATCCGAGCCAATAATACTCCAGCAACGCTGATAGAATAAAGCCGGCATCCCATCAGGACCAGGAGCTTTAGTGGGCCCCATAAATTTGATGGCAATTTCCACTTCCTCTCGAGTGAAGAGTAAAGATAGATATCGCTGAGTCAGTTGAGGAACTCCGGAAGAGATAGCCTCAAAAATTTCATTGCTCATAGTTGTGCCTGCAGAAGAAAAAAGATGATCATAGTAGTCGAGAAATACAGCACCAATCTTTGCGAGATTACTCTGTAATACATTATTAGCATAAAAAATATGTGCCATAGAATTTAATTTTGGCTATGTGATTGGCAATCTTATGAAAATAGGAAGTGTTACGGTCACCAGCAGCTTGTAGCCAATTGACATGAGAACGTTGGCGCCAATATAGTTCATCGAGTTCCAGTAACTTGTCGAGCTCATTTGCAACCAATTTCTTGCTCTGGAGAATGGCTTCAAATGGGGCAATAGTTTGAAAGGAAGCTAGAGAAGTATGCAGAGACTAAATTTTGGAATTCATATGACTGAATTTTTTATTTTTCCACTTCGATAGGTGCTTAGCACAGATGGCAAGTTAGTCGTAGGAGATTCCTAACAATGCCACCTTTCTTGAATTATTCTTTCATAGTCTTCGTCAGTTGTCCATTGTTCCTCAAACTAGAAACAACGTGGACTCCGATGACGCCAAATATCAACACCAGGTTGTACGTCAGGGAGGAGAAAAATTAGATGCTGATTAGAAGAATATGCTGAAAGATGATAGATGGTGAAATTACCCCACTGCTGAAGCAAGGCTAAATTACCAAAACCTCTGTCTAATCGCACTTGAACTTTGGCTTCTGTTTATACATGGAATTTTTTGACTCAAAGCACAATGAGGGATGTCAGTACACTTAGCTCCAAATGGCCAAAGTTTTGGTTCAAACCTATACGGCCGTTTCTCAAGCTCGGCCCAACAAATGAGCTCGACCCATATGCCAAGCTCTGCCTAATGACTAGTCTCGACCCAAGACTTGTTCCTTCTCGGCCCAATGCCCAATCTTGTCCCATGACAGATCCTTTTTCGGCCTAACCAACCATGGCCGTAGGCTCTGTCAGTCAACTCGACCACGAGCTGAAGTACAATTTGTCTTCCAGTCAACAAGAAAACACCTTCACATGCTTTCACATGGCTTCATGTGGCCATCGTCTTGGAAGATGAAAAAGGGGAGATACGTGGGTCAAATCTGGAGTGATTTTCTGGAAAAGGGGCACACTGAAGAAAACACAAGATATAATTTTGGAAAAGATGAAGACTTTCTGCATTAGGACAAGCACATACTTTGGAATTTGTTGGAGGAGCTGTAGAGAATTGTCAATGATGAACAAAGCAACAAAGACATATGTCCAAAAGCTCTCTCAAGTCCTTCAATCAGATTAGGACGAGAGATGAAATCTCATCCTCACCCTTGAACGAGACTCGACCGAGAGTCCCTGTTCGACCTGACCACATCTCCAGAAATGTAGTAGTTGACAGTCGTCACAATCATTGAGAATAAACAACTCAAAAGCTAGTTGTCCAAAAAGTCTTGTCAACAAAGGAGAGAAACAGACGCAACCCATCAACCACCTGGTTCCTCTTCAAGAGGACTTCTTCATTCAGACTTCTCCATTTGAAAGCTCTAGCTTCTCCTATAAATACCAAACCCCCAGTAACGTTTGAAGGGTCCTCGACCATACAAACCTCCCATGGAGCAAATTATCTTTTCTTGTCAGTTATCTTCCAGTAATGCACTTTCAATACCTTTAATTGCTTTCCTAGGAGTAGTGGTAAAGTTAAGTTTTTCCATCAATCAATATATCATACGACTCTTGATTTTCAAGGCGCCAGAGCACCATCCCTATTACTTTTCCATCCAACTCATATATCATACAACCTTCGCAATCTAGCGAGGCGCTGGAGCACCATTCAAATCCATGGACCGTCTTACACAATCAACCCCAATCAACGACCTTGTAGCTCAGGCTGTGAACCTGACGGTCGAGAACTGCTCCTTTCTCTGCCACAATCTCTTTGAGCGAAGTCAGATCCAAACAAGCGCACTCGATCCATCCATCCATCTTCATCATTCTCGAATGCATGGTAGACCGTGCTGGCACGCCCGCGCACACTCCATCCAACACAAAGTAGTACTACCTGTGTTGACGCATATCCCCTCGGCCCAATACAGCAGGATGTGAGATTTGTGCAGCCAACAGCGTCATCTTTGCAGTTGTTGGTCCAGGTAAAAGGATTACCCACAAAATCAAATGATAGTAGATTACAGTCGTCAATTTCCCGTTGGAAATCTTCAATTTGACTGACGGAGTGGAGACGAGGGCCACTTTTTTGGTCCACAGACAGAATCTCATTGAAGTCTCTGCAACACATCGATGGACCAATATCCACGTGACTCAAACGGCGAAGAAGCTCCCAAGAATAAATCTGTCGAGTAAGGTCAAGATGACCATAATTCGTGTAATAAGGGAATTAGGAAAGGTAACCCGAGCATCAAAATGTCTAGAAGAGGATGAGAGCAACACAACCTGTAAACCAGTCTTCCAAAGAATATAGAGACCACCAGAGAACCCTTCAAGGAGAACATAGAGGACTCCACCCACACCAAGTCTGCGGACCAAGCCGCCCATCTAGACAGCATTCATACGAGTCTCAGTAAGGAAAAAAATATATGGTGTTTTGTCCTGTAAGAGGTTTCTAAGATCATGGAACATACGGCTGTTGCCAAGCCCCCGCACGTTCCAACTTAATATAGATATAGCAGAGACCATAATTTCCACTCTAACCACCGAGCCAAGTCAAACAAAAAAACCACAACATGTGAAGGAGAAAGACAGAGACAGCAGAGCAAAAATCCAAGGAATCACCTCAACACTAGCATGCTTAGGAAACCACCAACAGGGACCCAGAGTCACAGACAGTGAAACCAGCAGTTGGGTGGCGCGAGGGAGACACGTGGGCAAAGAGCCCTAATTCCAACCGTACTCACAATCGAAACCAAACCAAATCCAATAAAATCCCAAGAGACCAGTCGATTAGCAATTGTGATGAGCTCGAGTGGAGAAGGGGGAGACAAAACCAATCGCTTGTGGCGAGCCGTAAGGCGAGAAGGAGAGACGACGATGAAACCTATCGCGGACAAAGGAGGAGTGACGGCAACTGGATGCATGACGGCGGCTAACCTTGAGGGGGAACCCTAGATATGACGTGCGGCCCTATGATTTCCTCGTGCCACACCTTAGTGGACTTTAGCCTATGTCAATGTCATGAAGAAGAGTAACCTTTTTGTTTTTTTGTTTTTTTGGGTCAAAGAAGAAGAGTAAGCTTAATGGTGCTACTTTAGCATGTTTACCTAGAAGCCCTTTATCTTCTTCCACCAACCCCGACATGAGTGCATGCAAGCTCACAGAACAGTAGAGCAATGAAAATAGCATCACCAGTTTAGCTCCTTGTAAATAGACTTGTATCAAAAAGGGCTAAGGCTTTCTCTACACCAAATGTGAAACAGATGTTCCTGTTTGTTCCTCTTCTTTTCTGCTTCAGTACCAATATTTTGTGTCTAAAATTTGACCCACCAAATACGCAGTAGTACACGATGGTTGCTAAAATTGACGGCTGTTCGCACTTTAAAGAGTGAAAACAGGCTTGAACTTGAATTGATTACAAAAGAAGGAACCATTGCTATAGCATCCCCCTTCTTTCTCCTTCTTCCATTTCAGTAACGTCAAACACCATATCACTTTTGATACCAAACTTACCGGAAGAAAACTCAACAAAATTGACGATCCATTGTTCATGCAAAAAAGCAGTTATACAAAGAATTGGTTGTTTGTTCTTCAATCGGTCCAGTTAACATGTTAGCAAATCAAAATTATGAATATTTACACATTTCCAAGACCAAATTAAGAAATTCCAACGGCAGACACAGTAAAACACAAACAGGAGGTCAAAAGAGATGAAACGAAATTAGGCAAACCATAACTAATTGCACAGTCAATGACCATATGATCAATCAATCTTGTGCCTTAATTTTGAATCATCTCCTGGATTACGCGGAGCCTCAGCTTGTCGACCATTTCTTAATAAGATCTTGAACAGGAAAGTTGTAAGCATGTTAACTGTCACATGTTTCCAATTACATTATTACATACTTCAGATAACATTATATTTACTTCAATCTAGTTTTCTCTTCTATCTAATTAGCAGACTACAAAAACCCAAGAAGTCTAAGATACCTAAGAAGCCTTACGGAGATAATTTCTGCATGTCTTCAACTTGTTTCATAGACTTGCTTTACTACTCTGCGGTGTTGGTGACTTTGTTGCATGAAAGCTAGAAGAGCTGCCTACCTTTGAAGTTGACCTGTGAATCTTCACAAGTGGGACCAGTGATTGCACAACATCTGCCATCAGTGGCCTGTAATCTGCCTCGGGTTGAACGCACATTGCAGCAATTGCTGCCACCTGAATGACCTCCTTCATTGAGTACTGACCCTCCAATGCAGGATCCATGATCTGAACAACCTGCTCCCTATCTGTCAGCTGAGGCAAAGCCTACAGTGCAGATCATTTAAAAGAAAGAAAAGAAGAAGTCTTAACAATTAAGGGGAAAAATGATTCTTAAAAGAAATACTGTCAAGAAAGACATGACCCTAAAATGAATAGGGTAAAGCGTTACTCGTTATGACACAAAGTATTACTCTATTAAAGGAACTGAAAATAGACCTAAGAAACCCACCCAAGAAACAAGAACACCTTCTCCAGAAGGTCTCTTCATATCAACTGGAACTCTGCCTGTAAGCAACTCCAAAAGCACAACCCCATAACTGTACACATCTGATTTAGTTGTCAGATGCCCTGTTAACGCATACCTGTATAACGAAGCACATGTGTAAAACTGAATTAAAAGCAACTGCTATTTCATAGTTAATATTTGAGACTATGAGGGAAATTAGAAATATGGGTAACTCTTACAGTATCAATTGACTAATAAGCACATTGCAGCTAAAAGTTTAGACGTTCTTACTCTGGGGCAACATATCCCTGTGTACCCAATACTCTGGTGGAAACATAGCCTCCAGCCTTGTCAGATCCAAGCTTGGCCAATCCGAAATCAGAAACTTTGGCATGAAAATATTTGTCCAAGAGAATGTTACTGCTCTTAAAATCTCTGTGAATCACGGGAGGACTAATATGTTCATGGAGATACTCCAAACCCTTCGCCGCTTCAAGAGCTATTCTCAACCGAGTTTCCCAGTCTAACTTCATGGAGGTAGCATTAGGACCTGCACAACCGAATTTGAGCAGTTAATCCAACAGCAAACCATCTTTTTCAGACATTTAAACATGAAAGAATAGTGACCAGGACAACCACAATAACGCAAAGAAATGATGCCAACTGTAATGGACAAACAAAACTTGTAGGGTCGGGCAAAGAAGTATCATGATTGGAAAGATAGAGCATGTGAAGAGGGAACTAGAAAGGGCATAATGCAAGCAGCAAAGATCGAAGCCTGGCTTTAACTCACAGTATACAAATGAAATACTATCATATGACACAAATTGCAAAGTACAAGGGGTGTTCATAATATTTTTCTATTCCCAAAGCCTAGTAATTAATCATGCAAAAGAACATTATCCAATAGTACATCAGAACGCAATAAACTGTTAACAAGGTATACTTACCACTCCCAGGATACAAATGTTCCTGCAAACCACCATTTGCCATGAACTCATATACCAACAATTTGTGATTGTTATCTGAGCAATACCCAAGCAGCGCCAGCAAATATGGAGAACACAGCCGACTTAGCAACTCCACCTGCATTTAATTATCAACCAATCAATGACCAATTTTACATGATCTGAAAAGTAAATCTAATGCTCAACTAATTATTGCCAAGGGGTAAAATGGGGAACTAAAAACTTGCATCTTTCGGTGTTTTGGTATAAGAATATGAGTTATCGACTCAACCAAATCCTACAAAATCATTTGGCTCAGGTGAGTAATTGTTCAACTGCCAAGGGTTAAAGACGGTATTGTGAACTTCAGCCATTTTTCCCCATCACATTGCTAGGAAACTAATAGGGCCAAAGTAAACAGGATGAATACTAAGATCAGACCTCCATTTTAAATTCCTCTGCTCCTTGCTTTCCTGCTTCGTCCATAAACTTAATTGCAACTTTCCTCCCATCATGGAGAACACCTCGGTACACTAACCCAAATCCTCCTTTGCCAACCACATTTGACTTGCTGAAACCACCAGTAGCAGAATGTAGTTGCTTGAAGGTGAAGACCTGAAGTCCTTCACTGGAAGCAACTTGCAGATTTGAAAAAGCACCTTTGTCCTCATTCCCAAACTCTTCAACAACAACAACAAAAAAATGAAAGGAAATTTCATTGTAATTCCAAGCACATGCAAGAAAGAATAAAAGCCACCAAATTTTCAATCTAACATAATTATAGAACAAAGACTCAAACTTTTGTCTTTATGTCCTTGAGTTTCCACAGCAACCCAAGTGATTTCAATAAAAAAATACTAATGTTATTAAGTGGGTGACCTCAAACGCTCTTATAAGCATAAATAGTAAACTCCTACCCACAAAACAACAGTAAAATGTTTAAACAGATGAAATTTTCTGTTTTTTTCTTGCATTTTCTTAGCAAACAAACAGAGGGTAAGTAGGTGTCTCACTCTTGTGGTTCTCGAAGCGCTTGGCGACCTTGTTGCGAATGTAGCAGTAGTAGCTGAAGGCGACGAGTAAGGAAGCCACGGCCAGTGAAGCAAGCACCACAATGACCACCAATGCCAAGCTCTCCTTCCTTCTATACTCATCCTCTTCCTCCATTTCTCTCACCAAATAAATTCCAAGCGGAAAAGCCTAACCCTAACCCTCAACTCAGTAGAGGATGGGACAGAATGACATTTTGGAGCTTTGGAGTTTGTAAGACTCTCTCTCGCTCTCTCTCTCTCTCTCTCGTTCTTGTATTTGTCTTGATTTGTGGCGCGGGGAACAGTAATCATTTCGACTTTAGGACTATATTTGTTTGGCTCTAGTATATTTAAAAAATATGTAAAAGGCATTTATTGCACTTTGGTTTTTTTCTACTGAATAAATGTGGTTTATAAGATTTGAAACCAACACCCTTTTTTTAGTATGGAAGTAGTTTTTCTAATGTTAGAAGGGGTTCTGGGTTTGAATTCCTCCTTCTCCATTAATTAGAAAAATATAAAATAACTAGGGCTAAGGAAGGTCCAAAAATTGCCCAAGCGAAGAGAAAACCTAAGCGGAAGTGAAAAATTCTGAATGTTTAGGTCACGTTTGTTCTTTTTTAATTATTGAAAAAGGCGGAATTTGAACTTGAGAGTTCTTCATCGTTAAAAAGAAAAATGCCACCAAAATAATAGTTTATTTTGTGCAATTCATTTTAGTAGTAATATCTTAGCTTTTTTATTATTTTGTGCAATTCATTTTACTAGTAATATCTTAGCTTTTTTTTTCGGGGTGGGGGTGGTTGTTGGGGGTGTTGTTTCAAATATCTAGGCAATAAGATGCAATCATTCAAGAAAAGACAAACTATGACTATGAGAATGGGTCATTATTGTTTTATAGAAAGAAAATAAAAAGTATGGGCCATGCCAAGATTAACTAAAAACAATTGCTATCTACGAACTAAAAACAAAATAGGACACTGGAATGACAAGCACCTTCTGCTTTCCTTTTTATCCGTTGTATGAAATTCGCCTTATTCACGGACTCATGCTCAGCTAATTAAAAACATATATTTATAGAGAAACGCTAAAGAACTTTCTTTTTGAATCTTCTTTCTTCTTCTTAACATGTCATTTTCTACACTTAAAAAATGGAGATTTTGACATAAAAGTTGTCTAATGTATTAACGTTGTTTTAAGTGTAGAAATCGACACGTATCGTGAAAAGAAGAAAGGTCTGAAAGAAAGGTTAAAAAGGTTCTGCAAAGATTCCCCACATTTATATACCCTAGATCTTAGGTTGGATTCTCATCTCTCTTAATATTGCTTCTATAAAAAATAAAGTGATCATCGATAAATGCCCTGATAAAAATTACCTAAGCAATGTCTACAAATCCTTTTCAAGGATAACTATCTCTAGCAACACTCTAGTTTTTTTTATTAAACTTCAGTAAAAATTGCAAGAAAATTATTTTAGCTCATTACTTTTGTGTTCATTTAGTATAGTTAATTACGATTTATTATTATTAAACTCAAAACATAACCAAAAAATTAACGGTTTGGATCATCGAAATATATTGAAGGGGCCCAACAACCCAACAAAGCGTCCCTTAAATAGTGTCATTCGAGTTGAAGATCTTGTGACCAAATCAAAAAGCTATTTAAGAGACACGAACAGTCACAAAGAGGAGAAACATGAACCGTTTATTTTTGGTCAAATCTGTGACTGTTAATTAAGCAGAGAAACATGAAGATCATGTTGATGAAGCAGTACTGCCAAATTCCATATGCAAAAATACTTGATGCCCCGCAGATTTGACCTAAAAACAAGATATTAACTCGCATAATCCTAGCCACATCGATCCACTATTCCTTCGAACCCGATCAATATCCTCCTGCTCTGAGAGAGACAATGAGAGCCCTCACTTCCTAAAAGGGTAAAAAATCAACAAAGAAAACAAAGATTGAAACCACTGATCTATGTTGGAAATGTCAACAGAGCACATCACTTGAGGTGCATTTTATTGTAGTGATCTGCAGCTTTGGATAATGACTGTATTGAAACTGGAACTCCTGGACCCATCTGCACATAATTGACAGGATTAGGATCTATGCATGGCCCAACGTTAAAGAAAAAAATTATGCAAAAACAAAAACAAGGGGTTGTGAGCTTACCGTGCTACATATGTCGAAGGAGTTAATATACCCGGCATATTTGGAAGCTGTGCAAATGATTTTCATAAACGTCAAAAAGAGATGTAGAGATTTAGGCCAACTCAAAATTTCCAATCACAACTTAGAGAAAAAAATGCCAAAAAACTTACCATAAAATAATTCTAATCAATTAATTAAGAGTGCACGAGAACTCCCATTAATTTAACTTAAACAGCCACTCTCCTAGTCCTAGGGTTGATTTTTGCATCTGACCATCTTAAACCAGACTTAAGTAGCTCTCTTGTTCTTGGCTGCTAGACAAGGAGTTGGGTAGAGAGATAATAGACCCTCCCTAAGGATGGTTAGCTTCTATCCCTTATTGCCCTGTAATTCCTGAAGCCAAATAGCATTCACCCAACTGTTTGGCATCTTTTACAGTCCAAGATCATAATTGCATCTTGGAATTACTACTACAATTACTTATCATGTAGACTTGCAGATGAGTTAAGCCAAGCTGACCTCTAAAAGGTTTTCTAGCTTGGCCAGGATAAAGTTAGAGGCTTTAAGTGTCTCAGAGGTAATCAAGCTGAATGTGTTCAACAATAATACGCATTCAAGGGCATTCTCAACTTGGCCTTAAAAGAAACGACTACAGAGACATGCTTTGATACTCCAATGAGCTTCATGCGATCAAGGTGTTGTGAGTGAGGAACAATAATACAGCATAACTATGCAGTTGGGTCAAACATGACACCAAGATTAAACATGAACAATGAAGTTAACTGTCAACAGAATCATGCACCTGCACTTCAGTTACAGCAATTGATAATTTACAGCTGTCAGACGATTATTGGGCCACACAAACTTAAGTTATTAGGAAATGAATCAACAACAAATATCAAGCTCACACCCTCTATTACGTGTATCCTCATGGAGAAATACATAGGTGAAGTGCACCTTGTCAGTTAAAAAATAAGTGGGGAATGGGATGAGAGATCCCAAAATTAAGACCTCCTGGAGCAATTCAACCAAAACTCTGATACCATGTTAGACTATCGTTGTATGCCAAAAACTTGTAATGTTAGGGCATAGGTCAACAATGTATATCATGATGACAACATTGATGAACAAATTTCAATAAATTTCTAACTTAGGCACAACAAAGCTTAGATTTTTCTAACTTAGGCTCATTTGATAAATAATAATAAAAAAATGGAAAAAAGAGCCTGCACCTCAGTATCAAGTTTGGTTCATTTATCTAACAAGCAAATTGAGCTGAACTTCTTGTTGAGCAGAACCAAATAGCTCATGAAGTTCTCAGAAATAAACATGGCTAATAAACTTGATCCTCTGCACTCATATGCAAGAGCAAGAAACCGAGTGTGTAAAATTATGGTTGAACATTAAAATCAAATTTGAACTTTACTTAGTTTAGCCCACGAACAACAATATAGGAAACACAAGTAATTTGTGCCACTTACACTTTTTTAATCCCGTAGGCTTTGCCAGCAAAAGAGAACTCATAAAGGCACCAATGTTCTCACGCAGGTACTCCTCTGTAAAGCTTACCTGAAAAGAAAGAATGGTGAGGACACTAGATAAGAAAAATAAGAAAGTGAATTCCATGTCTCCAGAAAAGCAGAAATACGACACAGTATTTGGACTAAGACTATGGTACCTTTCCAAGTCCCACGTGTACAATTGATGTTCTGTCCATTCTATACTCAATATGACCTTGTCTTACTTTTTGCAGTGCTCCAGAGATGTCATTAGTGACAGTGCCTAGCTATACGATACATAGTATAACCAACATTAGTAGTTTGCCCACAGACCTGCGAATTGAATAAGAAATTACAATATGATTAACTCACTTTCCGGTCAGGCATCAAACCACGCTCTCTAAGAATCCTTGCAATCTGCAAAACATTAAAGATTCCCTTTTGATTAATGAAGCCATGAAGATGACTAATACCACATGAAAACAATTACAACTCAAAAACCTTTGCCAGGCGCATAATCATTTCATTTGTTGCAAAACACTTGTCAACATTGAGCTTATGAGTGCCTGCATGATACAAAGCTCAGGTCATAAATGGTTTGATTACTTCTTCAACTGAAGCAATGTAAGATTCATATAAACCCACAAAAACAAATTGACATTTATAATAGAAAGAAGTTTAGACCAAAACCAAAAATCAGAAATTTTGAAATGGCAAAATCATTGCATAGTATATCCAGTGGACAGGAGTTTCTCTTTAGAATGCAAGTATATCATCATAGTGGCAACAAGGGTTGGTTCATTACTTGCAATTTCCTCCACAAGTTCAACTCCGCCAACAATATCTGCTCCTGCAGCTTTAGCTTCATCTGCATCTGCGCCCTCAGCAAAGAAAGCAACCCTGACAACCTGAAAAATAACAGTGGTCATACACAAGCCAACTAGAATTTAAGTTAGATGAAAACACTCCAGCATGATTTAGAAAAGTTTAGATAACTACCTTCCCACTACCATGAGGCAAAGTCATGTTACCACGAACTGCCTGCAGTTCAATCAGGTAGCAGTCCATGTAAATTGAATCTTCAAACAGGAGTTTGAAACATTAAAAATAATAATTACATGTAAAATTGCAAGCATGAAGTAAAAAAGTAGAAGCAAGAACTTTTATTAGTTACTGTTTGGAAAGCATAGCACTAAGTTTGAGAACTTCTACTGAAAATATGCAATTGACACAATCAGATGAGGCCACAACATTATGGTCTAAAGGTATAGTCAGAAAATGATACAATATGATAAATCTAAAGAACCATCAGTCAAGGCTAAACATATTTGGGTGCATACTAAAGAGAGAGAATCTCTTTACATACGCCCACGAATAGTGAAGGTCGCTTTTAGAATTGAAAAAAAATGAGTACAAGGAACTGACAGACAATGGTTTAAAAGGATTAGTCACAAAATTTATTTTTGCTTAACGTCATAACATTTCGAGTCCAAAACATGGAGTTCATTCAAAAATCCTGAAATTCCAATCAACCATCTTGAAGTACAATCAATATAAACATTTATTAATGGTTTCTTCAAAACATTTTTTGAAATATTGGTGCTTCAACAATTCTGTCTAACTACTAATGCCTATTAGCCATCTCATACGCACCAATACATACGTGAGATTGTTCACCTTATTAAAAAAGAACATGGATAGCTATAAACAAATTAAACTGTTGGGAGTAGTTACCTTGTTCTCACATTGCCTATCATGCCCACACATTTTTATTTTGTATTGTCTCGTATAGGGTTATCTTTTAAATTTAATGGCTATTGAGCCATGAGATTAATTGCAAATCTAAAACTGCGAATTGCTTTTATATATTTCATATTTGCATAGGTTACTGGTCAACATATCAGAGTCTATTTCACACAAAAAAGTTACGCTTGAGATAAGAGAAGATTTTACTCAGACGAGTTGACATATTACATTTCTCTTGGCGTCAATACCCAATTGGACATGAGCTTCAACAGTTTCATCAAATTTGCACTTGGCATTAGCCTGTAAAACAACTAGAACATGAAAAGAAGGGATTAGAAATGGGAAACACATACAAAACAAAATACTCTTATGTAAACTATGACCCAAAAGAAAGTCTAAAGAGATCCAAGTAATTACAATATAGCTATTATCTCAACAACAAGAACAATAAAACAAAAAAAGATAAATCCAACTGGACTGAGAGCAAAAACATCTGCTGGAAGCTCAATATGCACGTGAAAAATGGTCATGATTTCTAGATGTTCTTACTTAAGTTTAGACTTAATACTCAATCACAAGTCACAACTAGTAATCGTTCACATTGAACTTTCATCCTTAAATCTTTTGCCTCATAAACCTTAGCAAACCAAATTGAGTTCATACGCCAGCCAGACCTCTAAGTACAACATATATATTACCCAGAACGAAAAAGGCAAATTAAAATAAACACTCCATATACTTCGACCACATTTCTTCAGCCAAAAAACTACCACCTTTAAAAATTATTCAATTTCCCAGAAACAAACTTAAACCAGAGAAATGAAAGAAAATAACAACCAAGCCAAATAAAGTGTATAGTTAGTATCGTAGAAGCCAATTGCTATCCCAAATCCAAATATGTAACAAGGAAATGGAAAACTTTAGGTCCGTTAACTTTCCCACATTTTCACAGCAACCAAACAGAAACACCCGATTTATCAAACAAACAAAAAAGAGAAAACCTTACACTGACCTTGACTTGGCGAATTGCATCCATTACATCAAGAATAGGCTTCCTCTCCTTCTTCTCAACGTTAATCAACGTGGGAAAAGGAACCACCAACTCCTCCTCCGGTACCCTGAAAAGCCTCCTTCTCAATCCACCATCCGCCTCGATCCTCTTCTTCTCTCTCTCCAAGTCCGCCTCGTGATCCTTCACACTCTCCCCACCCTTCTCAGCTCCGGTTTCGCCTCCTCTGCCTCCTCCGGGACCCTATCTTCCGGCAACGGCGCAACTTTGACCCGGTACGATACCGGAGATATAGAGGGCACGTGCCTTAAGAACCGAGCCTCTTCACGGGTCCACTCGAAGCGAGTTTCCTGACTCGGTGAGTTGGGCAAGTCTCGAGGCCCGCTCGGCGGCGGTGGTGATGTTTGTTTGGGTTGGGAAGTTGGGTCTGGGTCGGGTGAGGAGTGGTCTTTGGGCTTGAGAGAGTAGGAAATGGGTTCGATTGGCACGGATTGTCGAGTAGGGGGTTGAGAAGAGGGAGAGTTTGGGTTCGGGTTCTGGCTCGGGTCGGATTCGGAGCTAAGGGATCTGCGGTAGCTTAGAAATGGAGGTGGATAAAGATGGGAGTGAGGTTTGGAAAGGCAGTGACGGCGAGCTGAGGAGAGGAGAAGCTTCAGGGCCGCCATGGGAAAGGGGTTTAGAAGGTTTAAGGCAACGCAGCGTTTTCACAGAAAATGGGCTCCTCTTCCTGTTACGAATTTCGATCACTATTAAGTAGTGCCAAACCAAAAAAAGAAAAGGCTAAAACTCAATTTTGATCCTTGTAGTTGATACTTCAACAACTTTAACAACTTTTGACTCTGTAATTTCAATTATGTCAATTTTATCATTATAGTTTCATAATTTTAGCAATTTAAGGACAATTCTAATTTTCATCAAATTATTCTAACTTCTATTATCTATTAAGGGGTATTTAGGTCCTTAATTGACCACCAACACAGCCTCTCAAGGCCGCCCCAACCCCAACAAAGGCAAAAAGCAAAAGCAAGCAAGCAGAGAGCTAGACAAAGAAAAGGAAAAATGGTTTTGAAATTTGGGAAGGTGGGCGGAAGCTAAAAGATGAAATAAAACTAAGAAAAAAGAAGAAGAAAAATGGTTTGAAATTTGGGTGTCTGAGACAGCTAGAAAAAGACTCACATTCAAGCTAGCATGTTTGCCTATAAGATGAAGACAGAACGTTGTCATCCAAACACAATGATCAAGGGAGTTAAAAAAATACAAGTTTCATATATGCACCCAATAGATCTTCAGAGAGTTGCTTATTCGTTTGAACAGGCGATGTTGAATCATGCATGAAAAGTGACACCAAGTATTAGTGGTGAAAGAGAAATCTGTAATGATGCTTTGAGGAAGTGTTTTTCTCGGTAAAAGGAAGAAAGGGCCAAAACGCGATAAAGCTTGAAGAAACTGCATCTACTTCTCTAATCCATGTTTTTGCATCTCAACAACATCGCTTCCTGTATTTCTTCTTCTCCATTTCCTACTTCTTCCTCATCTGCTGCATCTATAATATGTGCTGGAGTTGGGGCGGCCTTGGGAGGTTGTGGTGGCTAGCTGGGACCAAAATACCCCTCGATAGATAACAGAAATTAAGAATAATTGGACAGAAAATAGAATTGTCCTTAAATTGCTACAAAAATGAAACTACAATGGCAAAATTGACTAAATTGAAACTACAGGGTCAAAAGCGGTTGTAGTGTCTACAGGGACCAAAAATGATTTTTGGCCCAAAAAAAACAAGGGTGACTTTTGATTCAACCCAAAATGAGGGAAGTACTTATAAAGAAGGATAAAATAATAGTGTTTGGACAATAATGCCCTTATTTAGTTTTAGATTGTCTAAGGAGTCATTTTTCTTCTTTTCAGATGGTGCCAAAAAGTGTTGCATCTTGCTTCTCGAATGGTGCTAAAGAGTTAGATTATCTTGCTTTGATAAATTTTGGACTGATGCTCCATCTTCTATTATGTTGCTGGGATGATCCCTTCACGTGAAATGAAGTTGATATGCTTCTGCTTTCATGAGAGCTTCACATGAAGTTATGCTTCCAACATGTTGTCTATACTGTGTAGCTCTTCTTCTCCTAAGCTATTTCAGTATGAGTTATCGTTGTCTTCTACTATCTAAATATAGATTTTGTAATGTCCCTGACCTAAAAACAAATATAAATAAATTAAATAAGATGAAGTAATTAAATTGGGCAATTAAAATGAAATAAAAGAAATTTATTTAATAAAAATGGAATTAATTGAGGGGGTATTTGAGGTCATTTAATTTTCGGACGAGAATTTGGCGAAACGAGTTGCGCCATTGCGTGCGGCACGTCGAAACAAGTTCGGGGACGTGGGGCACGTTCGAGTCGGAGTTGTAACGCTTAAAGAGGATATTTTGGTAAATTTAAATTTGATAAAACACTTGGACCAATCAAAATTCAAAAAATCTCTCTCTCTCTCTCTCTCTCTCTCTCTCTCTCTCTCTCTCTCCCCCTCGGACCGTGAAAACCCCTCCCCTTGCTTCAGCCGATCGGGTTTTGCACCCTAGCCACCAACTCCGGCCGCCACCTGGGCGTACCACGCCCAAACGCACGGCCACTCCTCCCGGTCAAGTCCAGGCCATTCCCATCGCTGGTGCCGTCGGGTTTCGTTGGAAAACGGCGAAGTTTCGCCGATTTTGTCTTGAATTTCAAGGAGTTCGTTCTCCCTCCTCCGGCGACCAATCGAGGCGAGTGAGGTATGTAAATCTATCTACTCTTTGAGCCCTAGCTGTCTGCATGGTTGGTTTCCATCAATTTCTAGCCTAGGTTATCAGATCTACACCACAAAGTTTGGCCAGTTTTGAGATTGAATTTCCGGCCACTTGCGGTCGTCTATGGACGTTCCCGTAGTTGAGGAAGTTGTTCCACTCATCAAGAAGTATGTGTAGGTGGAAGGACAGCTGTTGGTTTGGAGTTTGTTCGACTCCGGGTTATCGCTTTGGGCACCTAATGCGTTGCTAGTGTGGGTGGCTGTGCGGGGCCCACTTGTAGTTGTCAATCTTCATTCATAAATTATTCTTACATCGTAACGAGCGCGTAGGCATGCTCGGATTTCAATTTGGAGTTCGTATGACAGTCGAATTTAAGCCTATTGAGCGTTATCCGGGTTCGATGTGTTCGGACCGTTGGATTGGTTCCAATTCTTAGTATGTTGTTCCCCTTATTTTTAGGATCGTATAGGAATTGACGGATCGTGGATCGGAGCCCCGGATGCTCCGGATCATTGACTTAAAGTTTAATTAAACGAAACCGTCTGATTGTGTGATCGTGAGAAATCTGATTGTTCGATCGAGACCAAACCTTCGGGATATGATTAGTTGACTTTGTTGGACTTCTAGGAAGGTTTGGATTGATTTGGAGGTCGTGGGCCCCATGGGCCCGTGTTGACCAAGTTTGACCAAGTTTGACCGGAGGTGACCGTGCGTCTCCTGGGGTCATCTTGCAATTCTTTGAACGTCGTTGACTTTAGAAACACCTCGTACGACGTACACGCACGCTTTGAGTCAGGAAAAGTTAGGATTTTATTTTAAAGTTTCGTTTACGGCTCGTTCGTTAATCCGATTCTCGTATCCTTGTTTAGGTACTCAGGATCTACGTACGCAATAGGTGGGACCCTCTCGGGATCAGGCAGCGTGGGATTATCTGTGAGTGGACATTTGTTTTAAATGTGCATTATCTTCAAAAATGGAACATCGTGCATATAAATGGATTTTCGTGGATTTGGTTTTTGAGGGAATTATTTGAATATAAATTGGTATTTGGAGTTTATGCATGAATTTAGGTTTCCGGGTTATTTGTGGGGCCCTGATAGTTATATTTTTATATTAATTTAATAAAGGATCTTTGGCACTTTGTGAATTTATTGGATTATATGTAATAATTGGGTTATATTCCGTATGTTTATATATAGATTTATATAAACTTTAATATTGTGAAATTATTTCTATATTTGGATTGAACATTTGGGCGGTTTTGTTCGGATAAACGTCGGGTTTGGTTTTCCTTGGATTATGTTGGTGTTGGAGTTTTCATATTGTTTTGATTATGAATTTAACGAATATTAGTAAAATGTGAGATTTATGAATGCTTTGGCTTTGGATACTATATTTTAAGATTTGTTATGTATACTTTGCATATATATATATATATATATATATATATATATGTGTGTGTGTGTGTGTGACATCCCTGACCCAAAAATAAAGAAAAATAAATAAAATATTTGAGATAATTAAATAAGAAATTAAAAATGATTAAAAATGAATTAATTGGAATTAAATAAGAATAAATTATTAAAGGGGCAAATTGGTCAACTATATTTTCGGTCGAGACGAGACAAAGTCCTCCGAACATTCTAACGCTCGGATCGAGACGTGCCGCACGTCCCTGAACTCGTTTCGACGTGCCGGACCCAATGGCGCAACCCGTTTCGCCAAATTTCGTCCCGAAAATATTGTTGACCAAAATGCCCCTTTTATTATTAAATTCCAATTTTATTATTTTAATTCCTTTTAATTCCTATTTAATTCATTTTAAATTCCCAAATTAATCAACTCAATTATTTTATTTATTTTCTTGTATTTTTAGGTCAGGGATGTCACACCACAGGCCGCCATCGGCCAGGGCACCGGTCCCAAAGGGACCGCCACTTCCCCGCCGTCCAACCCCAGTCCATCTCCGAAGCCACCGTCGCACATGGGCTGATGAAGGATTCCAGTGTGTGGGCTCGCTTGTCGATGAAGGATGCCGACATGTGAGTTCTGTTTGTCGATGAAGGATGCCGACATGTGAGTCTTGTTTGTCGATGAATGATGCCGACATGGGAATTCTGTTTTGTCGATAAAGGATGCCGATATGGAAATTAGTCTGCGCGCGTAGGACAGTGGTTCGGTTGGTACGCATGTGACATCGGATCTTACAACGTGCGTACAGTAGAGTGGAAGTCCCCCAGTTGGACAGCTCATCCCTAGACGCAGGGTGGAAAGTGGGCCATGTGGGCTAGTCAAACGTTCCCCGTGATGGATTGTTTCCCCGGTACTTATGATGGTGTGAGAATATCTTGGGAATATATTTATATTCGGGAACTTTTTGTATTTTATAGTTATTCGATTTTGGGTTTATCATGGTCTATAACTTGTATATACATATATATATATACACATACATATATGAATACTTTACAGTTAAGGGAGTTTATTTATGTTCTGTAACTACTTATATATCTACGTGGTTCGTTTTGGAGGTTATGCCTCTGGGAAAGAAAAGTAAAGGGTTAGGTTATTCGAAAAAGGTTTGAATTAGATTCTGTGACTATTTTGAGATATAGTTGGTTTTGAATCAATTACGTATATAAAGGATTTGAATTGCATGGTTTGCATTGTTTTGAAACGGTGGGGTTAGTACGTTGATTTAAGTATGAAAACTTTGTTTTTGTCCACTCACACTCTTTCTGTTTTGCGCCTGTGCAAGAGCGCAGTGAATTGATCGATCAAGCCAAGCTTCCTCTCCTCGAGCTTCGAACCAAGTGTAGGACACTTAGGGGTCGTTTGGTACGGCGGACTGTCATGGACTGGACTAAATACCGGGATTGTCTTGGATTGGCTTGGCTTGGCATAAGCTGGATAAGACTTGTCCTGCGTTTGGTGTAATGTCGGACTAAGAAGCTGGATAACGAAAATAGTACTATCCTGTGTTTGGTGTATGCTTGGACTGGGACTAAATTTTTTAAAATTTTCTTTGAGGTAATATAATATTTCAATTAGAAACTATTTTTGCAAAAACTAACTATCTGTTTGTCAATTGTCGAACCACTAGCCACATAACCTCTACCCTTGGTTTTTATGCTTCCTTTCTTCCTTCAAACATGGTGAGACAAGCTCCAAACCATCCCAACATCATAGCAAGCCAATTTTCACAACATATACAACATAAAGTTCTACTTAATTATGGTAAATATCCAACACAAAGTTCACAAAATAAGATGACCAATGGTGCATATACAACACCAAAGTTCACAAAATAAGATGATCAATGGTGCATATCCAACCATATTCACAAAATAAGATTATCCATAGTGGATTTCTAGCACCAAAATTACAAAAGAAAGCACACATGTTAGTATTCACAAACTAAGACAAGTTACCATGACCATTGTGACAAAATTGTCATCCATAACCAAGATACCATAGAAGCACCATCAACCTCTAGCATGGTCATTGAGCAATTTTTGAACAAACACTTCTTTGACATCATCATCTAGTGACTGAAACACTGCCACTGTTTGAGGTTTCTCCAAAATGAGAGTCAATGCATCAATTTGATCCATAGGAGAAAGACCCATGTCTTTGAGCATTTTGGCAATGTCACTACGATCTTCATTACCTTTCATTATTGCCTCAGTTACCATTTGCATTCTTTTTCCAGATTCTGCAAATAATTTTTCTAATGCATGTACTATCTTGTCGGTTCCATCACTTGAATTTTCAGTTCCTCTTTTCCTCTTTCTTTCACTATTTTCAGAATGACTGCCACCTTGGGACATGGGAGATTCATTCTCAGTTGCAATGTCACTTGGATTAACCTCATTATGGCTTTGCTCCTCCATCATCTCCACTGGGACCTCAGATCCTTTTCCAGTGGCACGGTCCTTTCCAAATATATTAGCAAGTTTGTCATAAATTGGAAAAGATTTGTTTCTCCATCTCTCTGGTTCCTTATTGTGCTATGATTAAACAAGACATGTATTAGTTTACTTTCAATATGTGTCAATAATAAACAAAATAAAGCATATGCATCCATGAACTGAAAGAAAGTAGAAATGTGAAATTTGGTTGAACAAAGCTACACATACATGCACATAAGTTTTCCAAGCATCATCACTATCAACTTCGATACACTTTTTGACATCATTCCATGCAAACCCGCTAGTATTCGACATGTCATAAATTATGCTATATGTTTTTTTCCATTTCTTCAACTTTGACTCAATATGTGGATTTGCCTTTATCTTTGAATTGGGACAAAAGACATCCAAAACTTTCTCCATTTGTACCAATGTAACAGATTTGAAGCTACCCGTATCACACCGATGACCTCGAGTAACAAAATCCTCAAGGACAGTTAACAATGCATCTTCTTCAAATGGAAGCCATTTACGCCTCGTTCCTTTCTTCACTGATGATTCAGAATTGTGAACGGTACCACTTTCCATTCCTACACAACCAATATTCCATGCTATGTTTATAAATAAGACAAAACAAAAATTTATATTTTTCAAAATAAAAAGGGATCAATACATAACTAATAAATATCATCATGAACACAAGATAAGGCTTTCATATTGCATATTACATAACACATTAATTGTTCAGTTTTTCTGGAAAGACAAATAGAAAATCAATTTGACTTAAACAAATACAACGATAAAAATTGTTCAATTTCTAATTACCAGAAAATACAAATAGCAATAGCGAATAAACAAACACAAGTACTCTGTAAGACTCAAACACAAATGACAATGGTTTTTTTTACTAGTGCTGCCTATTTGCTCTCCACTCATTATACATTTGCAAGGCCATATCATTCCTCTTTGCAGTCCATTGGTCAGACGGTCCGATGGTGCCAAGCATATCACCTTCTACCATGTTTTCTCCATCTTCAAGTTCATTTATTTCATGCTCCATTGGATCTATGGACATCTCCCTCCTAATGAGATTATGTAGAAGGCAACAAGCGGTGATTATTCGACATTGGGTCTTTATTGGATAGAAAGATGGACTCCTAAGTATGCCCCACCTAGCTTTTATCAAGCCAAAACAACGCTCTATAACGTTCCTCGCCGATGCATGCTTCATGTTAAAATATTCCTCATGGTTGGAAGGGGTATGTCCATTTCTCCATTCGGATAGGTGATACCTTGTTCCTCTATAGGGTGCAAGGAATCCTTCACCGTTTGTGTAACCACCATCTACAAGGTAATAATATCCTAATAACCAAAAGGACAATTCCTATTAGCATGTGCATGTATACATACAAAATCAAATATGCCTTGTAAATTTAAAACTAACTAATGCCTTACCATTGGGAACCTTTAACCCATTGGGTCTAGTTATGGCATCGCGAAGCACCCTAGAGTCTGATGCGGAGCCCTCCCAACCCGGTAACACAAATATGAATTGCATATCTCTTGAACACACACCCAACACATTTGTTGCAATTTCACCTTTTCTTGTTCGGTATCTTGGTTTATCTATTTCGGCTACACGCACTTTAATATAAGTCCCATCTAATGCTCCCAAGCAATTCTAAACAATAGAAATTGTTACTTTCATTAAGTTGCACAAAAACAAGAGAATCACTAGTTAGATATTAGGGAATTTCAATAATTATTAGGATCTTACCTTAAACCTTCTCCACCGAGAATCCTCACAATTATCACGCACAGGATCCGAGACTTTTAGTAGGATATCTTGTAATCGCAAAACTCATTGCAAGACGGAATTAAAATACCTACTAATGGTCTCTCGACCGGAAAAATCTACTACCAATAGTGCGATTCTTGACATGATGTGCAAGTACATGTAAGAACACACACACTTGCTCCTCCAAAGACACCAAACCATCATTTTTTACCCTTCCATCTTGGCGAAGTAAATTGCATAATAGACCAAAAGTCCTTCTATCCATTCTAAGTTCGTTGACACATTCTATATCACTATTTCCTATTATACTCTCAAGATAACGCAAACGAGTCTCACGTCTAATGAATGAACGATTATTCAAAGAGCGCCTTTCAATATGTCTCCTTCTCGATTTAAGCATCATCAACACAAGAATAGTGCAAGCACACATTGTCTTTAAATGCCACAACTCCAACAATAAGATCAACAAAATCTTTCTTCGATCCATATCTAATAATTGTTATACAAACAAAACAATCTTGCTTTAGCTAGTTGTGATATTAAAATAAAATGTACATATAAAACACAAAAATAAAATCCAAGACAGAACCCATAACATTCATACAATCCAATTAATATGCTCAGATAAATTTCATAAAAAACCTACACTAAACAAAAACCCATAGCAAATAGGAGGTTGACTACAAAACTAATTGGAGGACAGTATATGAGACTTTTGGAAGGGGTCTTGATAAATGATAATGGGTGCAGAAATTAATCAAACGACAACAACCAAGTTCCATGGGGTTGAAATGGGTTTCTGTGTCATTTCAAGAACCCTCTTTGGTGTGTCTTTTTTGAGCTATCACCTAATGGAAAATTTTCAATTCTTCACATAACCCAATTCTTGAACCATCAGATCTAGCCATTATAATATGAAAAACATAGCCACTATAAATTATCTAACTCAAAAGAACAAAGAACATAACTCAAGAAGGAGTCCAAAGAAATAAATTTTCCAGAACAAAAAAAATAGGTAGAAAACCTAAAAATAAAAATGGAGAAAAATCTCAAAATATCAGCAAAAAAATTCATACCATAAAGTAGAGAGAATAGAAAGATTGAGTAAAATATTAAATCATGAAGAGAGAAGAGGAAGATTCAGAGATAGAGAGAGTGGTGACCTGTTGAGAAGCACCGGAACTTCAGTTCGCTTGGGAAGCAGAAGAGGAAAACACGCGATGAAAAAACAGAGACGCCCTAATTAGTGAGCGTGCTATTTGTCCCCCCCTTCCACACAGGCTTCACTAAGAACGCCTAAGAAGGTGTTTTTGGTGGGCCCAGCATTAGTAGTCCCCATTTAAAACTAAAAGTAGGTGAACCAAACATGGGCCTAATTTTAGTCTTGTCCAGTCCATGGCTGGGAGGTGTACCAAACGTACCCTTAGGTCCTTTGTTGTAACCAAGGAATTAAATTTCGATATTTTCGCCGATATTTCGGCGAAAATATTGTTTTGTTGGGGTCCCGATATTTTCACATCATTCATTTTATATTTCGTCAATTTATCGAAAATATCCTCGATAATTTCGCCAAAATATCAAAAGCGATATTTTCATTCAAATTCGAACTAAAATAGTCAAAATATCGCGATATTATCGAAATTATAGATAATATCACGACATTGACCAAATACTACCCTTGATCTTAGCCAAAAGGCCAAGAAAAGTATGGTTTTGCTTATCATGGGCTCATTGTTTTATAGACAACTCCATTCTCCTCCCTCTTTTAACTTGTCGATGTGGGATTGGGTTTTATACATAGCTCCATTCTCCTCCTTTCTTCAACTTGTCGATGTGGGACAACCCTGCTTTCTAGAGAACGAAGAGTTCTTTGTTAACAACTCTTCCAACCTGCAATATTATCCAAGAAGAATTGAATTAACATGCATCAATAAATCTGAAACAACAAAGAAACAGCTAAACAACATCGAATTAAATGAATTGCATTGTCATCTCACTATACCTGATTAAGTTCTCTCCTAAATCAATTCTAAATTGTAACAAAACGGTATCCAAGCTCACTGGAGTAAGAGATTCCTTATGGCTCACTGGAGTAAGAGATTCCTTATGGCTCACAAGTTTCTTCTGTAATTGTTGCTCATACCATGATATGGTGGGATGCTATAATATTTCAAACCATTACAGAGAGTGTCTTGATTTAGAACCAAAGTGAGCATGAAAGAGAGAGAAACATGTGACTTTTTGTACAGTTCAGATCATTCCATTAGAGATGTCCACCACTGGTTTCTCGAACTCCGAATTTATCCTTCTGGCAGCCAACATAATAAACTTCATTGCCTTCACCTCTCAGAGCTAGTAACTGCTGCAGTGATCTTCAACCCCACGATTTATTTGGTGATGTCACCGCACTTTGCTTGATTGCAAAAGCATCATGTTGTTGCCACACCATGCCTTTCAGCTTTTGGTAGAACTGGAGAAGTTCTAAAGTAACAACCAACATTAACAAGGTGAATAATGTTATTACCAAGTTGGTCATGTAATTCTAGTCTGCTACCAATAATCCTTGCAAGAACAAGATCCTGGCTTAAAGTGGTGAAACCGGTGCCGATCCCTAATCGACTTGACATTATGAGATGGTAGCTGGAAATTCAAAAGGGATATAAACCAAATTTGCTGACTTCATTACAAAATGTTTGGTGGTATTATATATTAAATTATGGCATGTGGTTTTTAAGTTTTCTATTCTTTATTTGGTGATGTACATGTGTGTTTATTATCTATTAATTCATTATTAAAGACTTTATATGCTTCCATCGCAATTTGTTACATTGGTTTAATTGTTGATTAATTAGGTTTTATTATTTCATATTATTTTCATAATTACTTAAATTCCTACAATTATTTTGTTTACTTCCTATTTCATTTTTCCATAGAATAACTTTATTATTTAGGTTCTCCTAAATAACCGTCACTACTATATTTTTTGGCCAAAAAATAATTACCTAATTTCCATGACAAATAAATATAGGTACAGTTAAGATGTCTACTTAAATTTCTAGTAAATTATTCTCATTCATTATTGTTAGTTAATTTGCATGTTTATTATTATCTATGGTAAATGTTTGGTGGTATTATATTTTAAATTATGGCATGTGGTTTTTAATTTTTCTATTCTTTATTTAGTGATGTATCTTACAATGCAATGTATAAAAGTGTAAAATGTTGTAGTAAATCATTATATATAAATGATTATGGTGTGTTTAATCTTATTTCATTAATTACAACATATTTTCTACAGTCACATTGTTTGTCAGCTCGCTATATAATAACTTAAATCAGTTAAATCCATCATGCAATGAATTTCCTTTCAATTTTTTGTGATAAACTAATAGATAATTGACTAAATAAACATTCTCTAAAGTTTCAATAAAAATTTCCAAGTTTTTCTTAGAATTTCCGTGGTTTTTATCCAATTTTTATCGATATCGATATTTTCCCAATATTTCCATTGATATTTCTGTGTTTTTGAACCACCGATATTTTCGATATTTTCGATATTTAAGACCTTGGTTGTAACTTTGTATTCTGCTGTTTTATTTGAATTACTCTTAGATTGTTCTGTTATCGCCCATTAGGGTTGAATTGAAGGCCGGAGGCCTATGTTGTATTTGTATAGCGTGTTGGTTGTTGGGATATTATTATTCTGTTTGTTTCTGACATGTTGAAGTTTGGGGAATGTCAATATTTCAAGGGAGACTCTGCCCGATTTTCGGCAGAAGTTTTGGCCCCTTTCTCTTTTGTTTCGGGAAGAGGGTTTCTTTTTAGTATGTGGGCCCGACATAGCGATGATGTCGGTATATCACAGGATTCGGCGCTTGTTCCGGGTTGAAATTTGGGTCGGGTCCTATCAGATTTCGTCAAAAACTTACTCCTGTTTTGCTTATCCTGAATTCATATGTGTCATCCGGTCTCCTGGATGTAGTCTCTAAATAAATCTTGATAAAGTTGGATTGGTGAAGGAGATTCAGATGATCATCATTGAACAATTGTTGCTCAGCTATTGTTGCTCCTCTGTATTTTTGAATGTCTTGCTTAGAAATCTTTGTATTTACGAATTTTGCCAGACTAAGTAGTTCATTATGAGAAATAATAATACTATGTTGTGCTCTATCTAGATAAATACTATCTGTAAACCATTTTGGAGGTATGCTGGTGAAAACTAATTTTATGTTCTTCTAGAGAAGGATATAAAAACTTATAATGTCTATTAATTTTGAGGAAAATGAATCTAAATGATGACTATTTTCAATATAAAGTTGACCTAAATAACCATACTCTGCTAAAATGTTGGAGTAATTGTGATCGTTTTTTTGGTTATGCTCTAAATATAGTTCTCTATATTCCACCATGTTAATACTAGCTAAATAAATAGTATAATGAGAACAACTTTTAGTAATAATTTTTATACCAGGTTGTGGATTATTTTTTAAATTAAAAAGAAATGCTTGAATGTATAATTGAAGAGATGTATTTTGCTCATATTCTATTCTAATCATATGACTCTTTACATCTTCTGGGAGAAATCTATATCTTTCTTTAGCTAGGGTTTGAAGAAAATATGAATTTTTAGTTTTTTGCTCAAGGAAAAATTCTCTATTATGCTCAAGTAAGTTGGGCTCATTAGCCTATTTCTCTTGTAAAATCATGCTTAAATTTTGACATCTTAAATTAATAATTCTAAAATTTCTTACTATTGTATCATACTCTTTCTTTTGCTCTTCACGTTTTTCCTGCAAAAAAGAAAGATGTTGTTTTGCTCTTTTATAATCATAATTATAAGCTAAAAACTCTTGCTCAAGGGCTTTAATAAGTTTTTCATGCTCTCTTCTCATGCTTTCATTATTAGTTCTAATATTCCAAAAATTGTCTAAAAGCATTTCAAAGATTGCTTGGGTATGATATTTTAAAATAGGATTTCTAATTTCTTGTACTAGAATTCAATTATAATAATACGTATTTACTACTGGTCTTGCTTGACTACTTATGCTTAATGGATTACCACCCTGTGATGGTTATTTTTGCTGGCAGAGGATGATGCTCCAAAATATTACATACCTGTTAATGAATAATACGGGATAAGATGTTTGCTAAAGTATTATCCATACCTTTAATATGCTCAAATATTGGTCTAAATCCATTTCTTGTAATAGAATAAACAAAATTAACCCATCTTCGGGCTGCTTGTTTATTAGTAGTAATTTTATTATAATGAGAAACAATATTCTGACAATCTGTTCTAATAGTAAATATCTCATTATGTAAAAACAATGAAAATGCTTCACGGGAGTTTATTACTTCTAAAATTTCTAAGTCAATGGCTGAAAGTCTAAGCATGTATATCACTAAATTTATCTGATGCATATCTACAAATTTTTCTTTAGATTTAGGTTCTTCTTTATGTTTCGTTGGATATAAAATTCATGCCCATCCTATTGATGATTCGTCAGTCTCAACTATTTTATAATTATTATCTAATGGTAATGCTAGAGGCTTAAGCTGAGTTATGTCTTGTTTGATATTAATCTGACGTTCAATCATAATAATTTCACCCAATTATTCAATTCAAAGCATAGTATTAAAATTAGAATGACAAATATGAAATAAAATAGAATAACTGAATATAAATTCCCGACTCACGACTAAATTATAATTCCAAGTAACAATGCCAAACGAACGTTTCATAATTTAAAACCATAGAAAAATCCCAAGATCAACATAATCAACTTATAAAACCCGAAATCCAATATAACCATAAACCTCGACGCAATTAATATAAAACCCACGAAAATCCATAAAATTCCACCATACCGAAATCCATACTTAAAGATAATCAAATTAATAAAATATAGCCTTCAGGGCCCCATGTACAAACCGAGAACCCAAATCATGCATAAGCTTTAAATATAAATTAAATTCCAATAATTTCCAAGAATATCAATTTCAAGATTCCAAAACCATATTAAAAACCTCGATAATCAAAATAAACCATTTTATATGCATTTAAATTCATTCTTTAAAAATAATGCTCGTTTCAAACAAAAGTCCACTCACAAAAAGTCCCACACTGCTTGACCCCGAGAGGGTCCCGCCTGCTGCGTATACAGCGCTTGAGTACCTAATTCAGAACACGAGCACCGGATTAACGATGGAAACGCGAATGAGAAACTTTAAAACGAAACCTTAACTTTTCCCGACTCAAAGTGTGCGTGTACGTTTAAACGAAATATTCTAAGGTCAACGACGCTCAAAAAAAGGCGAAACGACCTCGGGAGATGCACGATCAACTCCCGGGTCAAACTTGGTCAAACTTGGTCAACCTGGGCCCGCGGGGCCCACGACCTCCAAATGGATCCGAATGTTCCTAAAGGTCCGACAAAGTCAACTACACACGTCCCGAAGGTTTGGTCTCGATTGAACGGTCGGATTTCTCACGATCGTACGATCAGACGGTTTTTGTTTAATTCAAGCTTTAAGTCATTGATCCGGAGCATCCGAGACTCCAAATCACGATCCGTCAATTCATATATGATCCTTGAAATACGAGGAACAACATACTAAGAATTGGGACCGATCCGACGGTCCGAACACATCGAACCCAGATAACGCGCGATAGGCGTAAATCCGTTCGACTGTCATACGAACTCCAAATTGAAATCCGAGCACACCTACGCACTCATGACGACATAAGGGTAATTTAGGAATGAAGATTGACAGCTAAAAGTGGGCCCCGCACAGCCACCCACATTGGCAGCGTGTTGGGTGCCCAAAGCGATACCGTCGGTCGGAAAAACTTCAAACCAACGGCCATCCTTCTTGGGGTAGCTAGAACTCAACTTCCTAAGCATTTTATTCAACTACGGAAACGTCCCAAACGGATGGCAAGTGGCCCAAATATCAGACTCAAAACCGGCCAAACTTAGGGTTCGAAATTTAGTTTCAAAACTTGAGGTTTGATCGAAACCAACCATACATGTGACATCCCGGACCTAATTTAGGTCATTTAATTTAAAAGAAATTAAATTGGATAAAATGGGTAGTTAAAATTGGATTAAAAGGATTAAAATAATAAAATTGGAATTAAATAAGAATTTAATAACTAAGGGGCAATTTGGTCAATTATATTTTTGGGACGGAATTTGGGAAAACGAGTTGCGCCATTGCGTCCGTCTCGTCGAAACGAGCCCGTTGACGGGTGGCACGTTCCAATACGAGTTTTAGAACTCAAAGGGCATTTTGGTAATTTCAGAAATTGAATAAAAAAATTGATAAAAAGGGCTGGACCAATCAGAGCTCGTCTTCTCCCTCTCTCTATTCACGGTTCTCTCTCCCCGACCCTCACTCTCTCTCTCATCGGTTCCGGCTACACATGGCACGGCGGCGCACGAGACCTGTCGCAATCGAACCGCCATCACTGTGCGATCCTATTCCACCATTCCCGTTGACCATCTCGCCGGCGTGAGGAAACGCGATCGACTGGACACCCAGAACTCCGATGATTTCCAAACGCGGCACCACTCGAATCTGGTAGGCCATCTCGGACTCTTTCTTTTCCCTAAGGTGCGCGACAAAACCTGGCGGTGTAGCCGCCGATCTGAACACCCAGAAATCCGGCCAGAACCCTAGGCGGTTTGGCCGTGATTTCCTCCGATCCCGACCAACTTTGGGGCGGTTCAGAACTCCTAAGGGTGGGCTTATTCGATTGGTATGGGGGTTGTGTCATAATTTGATGAATTTCAGGTGACCGGAATTGCTCAATACACCCACCACCCACAGTGGAGCGTGTGGGGGCGTGTGGTGGTGGTTCTTGGTTCCGTTATGACCCTCGTGTCGTTGTGAACGCGTACGTGTGCTCGGATTTCGATTCGGACGTCGTTTGACTATCGAACCAATGTACGCCTATTATGCGTTGTATGGGTTCAATGTGTTCGGACCGTTGGATCGAATCCGAATTCACGTATGTTGTTCCTTGTAATTCTAGGATCGTATAGGTTTTGACGGATCGTGATTCGGAGTCCCGGATGCTCCGGATTAATGACTTAAAGTTTGAATTAAACCGTAACCGTCCGATCTTGCGATCGTGAGCGATCCGACCATCCGATCGAGGCCAAACTTTCAGGATATGTTGTTTAGGCTGTGTTGAACTTGTAGGAACTTTCGGATGTAAGTTTGGAGGTCATGGGACCTACGGTCCTCGTTTGACCTAGTCGGTTAGTTTGACCAAGTTTGACCAGGGTTGACCGAGGGTCTCCCGAGGTCGCCTTGTCACGTAGTTGACTTTGTTGGACTTCTAGGAATGTCCGGATCGATTTGGAGGTCGTGGGCTCCGTGGGCCCGGGTTGACCAAAAAGGGATGTTTGACCGCCGGTTGACCGTGAGTCTTCCGGCGATCCCACTGGTTAAAAGAGGTAGTTTGACCTTAGAATCTTTAGTATGACGTACGTGCACATTAAGTCGCGTTTTGGTAGGATTTGAGTTTGAGGTTCTCTTTCGGTTCCTGTATTAATTAATCATCGTATCTATCGCTTTAGGTACTTTGACTCTGCTACGCAACAGTCGGGACCCTTTTAAGGTTATGCAACGTAGGATTTGTTTCAGAGGTATGGTATTGAGGTTCCTACCATACATACATGTGAGTTTAGTGCTATTGGACGGCTCAACCCTGGGCACAGGGCCATTACAATGCGGTCCACGACATCATTATTATGTTGTCGGCGGGCCCATTGTGATCTTTATTCGATGTCGATCGAGCGATCCCAGTTGGATTGTTTTTCCCGGTACTTGTATTTGGTGTTGAGGTCTTATATATTACTATATATTGAGTTATTATCATTATATTCATATTTCTTTAAGTGAGGATCCTTCCTTGCTTGTCGTGCCTTTGGGCCGTGATTGTTTCAGATGGGGATTAAATGGGAAACAGTGCTATGATATGATTATCATGTTGTTATGTTACAATTATTGGGTTTTGAATCCTGATTTGATTATTTATCTGAATGACTTCAATTGCATGATTGCATCATCATTTTTGAAACGATGGGGTTAGTATGTTGTTTTAAACTACTAAAAACCTTGTTTTTGTCCATTCACACTCTTTCTGTTTTGTTCGAGAGGTGGGAACTTGATTGTATGTGGCCCGATATTTGGGTAAATGTCGGTTTTACCATAGGACTTGGCACGAATTCTAAGGTGAATTCAGGTCGGGTCCTGTCAATACAGGCAGCTAGAGGGGATCGAAAGGATGAAAAAGCTCACCTGGATCACAGAGATTGGTGGCCGGAAACAGCCGTGCGAAGCCGGTGAAGTTTGAGTTAAAACCGGCTGGAAAAATCGATCCCACGGCGGCGCCAGTGGCTGAGCGAGGCCGGGATTGTGACAGGACCCGACCCAGATTCCAGCCCGGAACCCGAGCCAGACCCTGCTTGTTTGCCCGACATCAACCCATGTCGGGCCCACAAACTAAACAGTTACCCTCTTCCCGATATTTATAAAGAAAGGGGCCAAGACTTCTGCCGAAAAACAGCCAGAGTCTTCCTTAAAACAAGGACTAACCCAAACTTCAACCTGTCAAACAAGCAACAGATAAAACAACTCAAGCGCCAGCATGCTACAGATATACAACACAGTCCTCTAGCCATACAATTCAACCCTAAAGGGTGACAACATAGCAATCTAAGAGTCAGCGGAAAAGAAATAACAGAATACAAAGTTTATGTGAGAGTCCATATTCTTAAAGGTTATTTAAAAGTTATACATTTTATTTCTAAATAAATACTTTGATAAGTATTGAATTATAGTAATTATATATATATAATATTTAATTATTTCTATGGTTCTTCGTATATATACATTATTGGAGATTAAATATTTTATAACATATATATAGTAATTGGTTATATATATATATATGTATATCTGATTCTATTATATAAGTATATATATTACGTATTGTTCTTATTTTATTCTATATATATGTTCTTTTTTAATAAAAGGATTTGTTTAAATTATATGTTTGTTCATCATTTCTAGAGATGCCATTGAATAGTTTTTATTCTATCAAGTTGCTTTTTCCTTGTCAATCACCAATGGCTTGGAGTTGATACATGGAGATATTACATGCATTCCTAATAATAGAATTTTGGTAGAGCACCACGTAGACTAGTCCAAATTCATCTAATTGACACCTCACTAACATACAATTGGTTAATAAATAGGTTGATAAATATGAAGATTCTTGCTTGGGCAATAAGTATATGTGAGCTTTTATCCTTTAAGTTGCCGACAAACAAACCATCCAATAGGAGTGCAGAAGAGCCGACATCCTTCTAGTATAAATAGGGCCTTTCATCCTTATAAGAGCAAGAAACGAGAAGGAGAAATTAACACAGAGAGAGAGAGAGAGAGAGAGAGAGAGAGAGAGAGAGAGAGAGAGAGAGAGAGAGAGAGAGAGAGAGAGAGAGAGAGAGAGTGGTGATGAAACTCTTGGAGCTTGATTTGAGTGGTAGTATATGAAGATAGGTAAATGGGTTGTCTTGCCAATTTATTTAAAGGGTTCTCATTAGCGAGGTGAGTGGTTTATGTAATGTGTTCTAAAAGTTCTTATTTTGTAATAAAATATGAAAACCATGAATTATCGTGGATTTATTCTATTTACAAATATCTTTCTATTTCAAGTCAAGCATGTCTAATTTGGTGCAATCTTTCACACTATATATATATATATATTGATTGGAATATTTATGAAGTATGTATTATTCATGGAACATGAGAACTTCAATGTTGGAGTATCCGAGGGATAGATGTACCACACGGGGACATAGGGCAGTGAGGCCAATAGGGGTCACGTGGTTGGTTACATGCTATGAAGGATAACCGAGATATGAAGGGATGATGTGATATGATCTGACTGGTGTATCTTTTCATGATACTTTCTAGAGTGTGTAAAACGGCATTGCTTGAGCGGCATATTACATAATCTACTCCTTTGAGCGGTGGTTGCTCATCCCTCACCATGTTTAATTTTTCAGATGAATTAGTGGGCAAGACAAGGACTAAATCGATTGAAGCAGAATTAGATGAGAGTGATAGAGCTTTATTTATTAATTGTAAAGTTGTAAGATTTTGGGATCTATTTTTATAAGAAAAGTTTATTTTATGTTTTGGCTTCTTTTTTTTATTTTTTATTTTTTTATTTTCTCACACACCGGGCGCGGGGTTTCGCCTACCCGGGTCCGGGCGTGACAGTTTAGGGTTCAAGGACGACAATCCTACCCTTCAAGCGAAGCTCGAGAAGAGAAGCGCACGGCCGAACAAGAACGGCGACTATCACGGTGCTGGGGCGCAAAAGCAGAAAGAGTGTGAGTGGACAAAAATAAGGTTTTACATACTTAAATCAAAGTACTAACCCCACCGTTTAAAACAATGCGAACCATGCATATAAAAACGTTTATATACTTGATTGATTTGAAAACCATACTACCTCAATGTACGTGAAAGCAATCCAGCTCAAAACCCTTTTCCAAACAAAACAATCTTTAAATTTTTCCCGAGGCATAACCTCCCAAATTACCAACCCATGTAGGTATATAAAAAAATAAACTGAAATAACATTTAAAATATCAAAGATCTCATTCATGCCGAGAAAACCAAACCCGACAACAATACAGAACTCAATTCTAATTCAAAGCATTTATATAAATATATATAAATCAGGATTTACAAGGCAGTAAGTAAAACTTATCAAGTATTGAAATGCAATCAAGTACTGCAGCCGAAACAGGTAAACAGTTTCCCAAACTTCCCCACTCTCACAACCACGTGCTCACAAGCACGACAAGCGAGGAACGATCCTCACTAAAAGAAATATGAATACGAAAGTACTAACACACGCGTATAAGTATAATACGACCTCAACACCAAACACAAGTACCAGGGGAAAACAATCCAACAGGGGATCATTTGACTGGACACAGGTACAGTCTCATCGAGACCCCGTGCCCAGGGTTGAGCCGTCCAATGTGGGACTAAACTCACAGGCCTATATGGTAGAAACTTCCCAACCATAACTCCGAAACATGTCCTACGCGCGCAGACTACCCACTTAAGGGTCTACAGCTACACCCCGTTAAGGTATGCACCGGATCGAACCATACCAAATCCAGGTAATCGTATCATATCAATCGCCATGCGATCATCAATATCAAAACAGGGGGAGGTACAATACAAGGTGCTACCCGCACACACATCAATCGCCACGCGATAATCAATATATATATACATATATATATATATATATATATAATCATTCACAATGTACCCAACCCCAAACATCAGACACCAGGACCTATACAAGTCCATCAGTCAACTAACTCATATAAATACTCAAAGTCAGGACATCATCGTCCAAAACATATATTTCTATATTCAAAATAATCACAAGGGTCAAATGACCGCATAACAGACCTTACTCAATTCAAATGTCACATTTCCTTTAAAACCATAATCAAAACCCAATCAATGCTCAAGCTCAGAAAACATCGAATCAAAACCCAACTTAAACCAAAAGTCTATAAACATCAATATAGTTACATAAGGGACCTCACGTCCCGACACAGGGCATTCCAACCCAAAGGTATATAATAAAAGTATAAAGAATTCATTTGTAAACACATGCCGTTAAACCAAACGTATAATCCCAAAATAAGTGGTTAAGTTATAAATACAACTCTTACGAGTATAACCCAATAGTATACATATAAATTTCCAATATATAATAATATGATTTCCCAAAACTCTATATCAAAGTAGATATATATATATATATATATATATATATATATATAAATATAACAACCCGTTAAACATAAATATCCAGACGACCCCAAACGTCCGTATCTCATACCCAAAATATATATATAGTATAAAGACCCCAAGGTCAAAGTAACCCAATAAATAATCCAAAATCGGATGCTAAAACCCACCAGACGTCACTACGTCCCGTTCAATACCCAAAGGTATAAATAATAATAAAATATAGCCATCAGGGCCCCACAAACAAACCGGCAACCCAAATCAAGCATTAAACTCAAATGCTAGTTCTTTTATTATTTTTCAACCAAAATCAAACAAGACTTAAACATTCATCACATTCAAGATTTAAAACAATTATTAAATCTCATTTCATGCAATTCATCCAAATCATGCTCATTTGAAAACAAAGTCCACTCACCGTTGGTCCTATGCTGCACAACCCTAAAAGGGTCCCGCCTGCTGCGTAGCAGAGTCAAAGTACCTAAAGCGATAGATACGAGGATTGAATTAGTATCGTGAACCGAACGAGAATCTCAAACTCAAATCCTACCAAAACCCGACTTATCGTGCACGTACGTCATACGAAGGATTCTAAGGTCAAACTACCTCTTTTAACTAATGGGATCGCCCCAGAAGACTCATGGTCAACTGGCGGTCAAATACCCCGTTTCGGTCAACCCGGGCCCGCTGAGCCCACAACCTCCAAATGGATCCGGACATTCCTAGAAGTCCAACAAAGTCAACTACGTGGCAAAGTCAACCCGGGCCGCGGAGCCCATGACCTGCAAACTTAGATCCGAAAGTTCCTACAGGTTCACCATGACCTAAACAACGTGTCCTCAAAGTTTGGTCTCGATCGGACGGTCGGATTGCTCACGATCGCACGATCGGACGGTTACGGTTTAAATCAAACTTTAAGTCATTGATCCGGAGTATTCGGGACTCCAAATCATGATCCGTTAATTCCTATATGATCCTAGAAATAAGAGGAACCACATACGTGAATTCGGATTCGATCCAACGGTCCGAACTCATCGAACCCACGAAATGCGCAATAGGCGTACGTTGGTTCGATCGTCAAACAACGTCCGAATCGAAATCCGAGCACACGTACGTGTTCGTAACGACACGAGGGTCACAATGGAACACAGAACCACCACCACACCACCACCACGCGCTGCCACACGCGCCACCGTGGGTGGTGGGTGTGTAGAGCGATTCCGGCATTCGACAAAACTTCACACCGGCCGACACCACCTATACCAAACGAATCTAGGGGCGGAGGGGAGTTCGAACCGGTGAGAACCGGCCAAGAACCGCCGTGATCCGGGCAGGAAAATTGATCCAAAGATCCGGCCAAATCTGAGTTGTAGATCGAGCACCCTACGCTACGAATCGATCCTAACCAAGGTTACAGATAGGAATAGATCCATACCTGGTTTGCCTTGATTGGTCACCGGAGACGGCCGTGCGAAGCTGTTGAAGTTTCGAAGAAAACCGTCGGGTTTTTCTTGTTTTTCGATGGCTACGCCGGCAGATCTCGCCGGTCAGTTTGGGACCGGTCCCAGCTCCGGTGGTGCAGCGTGGCGGCGGCTGCAGTGCTAAACCGTCGGAACTCACGGTCGGGAAAGGGGGAGGCGAACAGTCGCACGCAGAGGAGAGAGAGAGAGAGAGAGAGGGGAGGGAGAGAGAATCTGATTGTGATTGGGTGAGGGTATTTTACAAATTTTGAAATGACCATTATGTCCCTCTTTCTCGATACAACTCCGATCCAAACGTGCCGCACGTCCTCGAACTTGTTTCGCAGTGCGAGGAGGGAGCGAGAGAGAGAGAGAGAGAGAGAGAGGGCTGACTTTTATTATCTTAATTCATTTTATTTCATTTTTAACTACCCAATTTAATTACTTCGTTTAATTAATTTATTTTCAATTGTTTTTAGGTCAGGGACGTCACATGTATATAAAAATCCTCCTTGTAAACTTTTTAAGAAATTTAATCCTAAGATAAATGGATATGATCCTGCTGGGGATATAACAAAACTTAACCAAATTAATGAAACCGGTATGCGTTTTGTTCCTTGACAAGTATAGTTTAAAACCCAACAAATGAATTCTTCAAACACTCAAAGGATTGGGAAAAAAAGAGAGCCAAAGTGAGGCTTGAGGACTGAAAATTTCCAGAAATAGTAAATTTCCAAATTTGGTTATAAGTTGATTTCATCCATTCTAACCCCACCCAATCATTTATATAGCTTCAAAAATCATTCCAAACTTTACACCAACAATTAAAACTCATTAGTCCTTGATGGAACTCAAAACTTTGAAGGAACCCAAAACTTTAAAATTACTCAACACACCCAAAAACGAAATTGGTTCTCTAATCCAGTTCCAAGTGATCTTCCTTCCTCTCAAAAGACTCGAAACAACTATAAAAATTAAATTAAAACCATGAATTAACAAATTGCTTGAAATAATAAATATCATTACCTTTCAATACCAACTCAAGAACATTTCCAAGCTTCTTCATCTTCCTCTCCCTCTCACTCTCTCCTCCATTCATCCAACTCTCTGTAGCTCTAATAAAATCAGATTCATCATTGAGGAAATTAGCATAGGTGACTCACTTCCTAGTAGCCTTCTAACTCACACCTTAGGCTAATGACTCACCTATACTAACTCATCTCCAAAATGATTGTGGATTTGAAAACTTGAGGCAAGGGGGAAAGAATGGGAGGAGTGTAGGCTGCTGCCCTCCACGTTTCAGATTCTTTTCTTCTTCTTCTTCTTTTTCCTACAAGGGTATTTTGGTCTTTTTTCTTTTATTTTTTCCTACGTGTTCGTTGAGTCAACTACTATTTTCCTACCTAAGAATCATACCGGTCTCACTTCAATTTCTTAAATGTCCTTTGAAAAATTCACAAAATGTTAAGTAAGGGCATTTTTATCCAACTTGAAATTAAATACACTTAATCCAATAGTCTCAATCCAAAATCACTTCATAAAATACCCACAATCATTCTTCACCATAATATTATTTTTTGCTGAAATATGAAAATCCTCCTTGAATTTTTCCGGGGTATTACAATTTTCTATGACATCCATATGGTTTAGGTAAATCTATATTTTTATAACTCATGTAAAACTGTTTTCTAATTTGTCTTTGTGCTTTTATTTGACTACATTCTGATCGTAATATGTCATATACATGTTGTATTCTTGCTCCTCTGGATACATCTAGTTTCCTAGGGTGTTTTTGTCATTCATTCCAATTTCGTTCTCTTATTGTCCTTTAATTTTTATCATATAAGTATCTAATAAATTACGATCATCAATTCTGCCAGTTCTACCTAAATACTTGAAAAAATCTTAAGTATATTCACTAATATATTGCAAATCACAAATTTGTAATTGTTCTAAATTTCTTAGGGCTCTAATTTGTTATTGTTCATTTCTACTAACTAATCTATTATGATCTAAAAATTCATATTTAATTTAACAAAAGCATCTATGTTAAACATTTCTTTTGCTGCTTGATGTTCTCTTGGATTTTTAGTTTTCCATGCTTGGAAGTAATGTTTAACATATCTTATTACATCTAAAGTATGTTCAAAGTAATCTAACATATCTTATTACTAAAATCTAACATTAATGCTGCATGTACACATCCTTTTTTCCATCTTTCTATAGTTTTTTTCTCAATCTTGTGGGTCTACATGATCTAACTTTAATATATTTCCTGCTAAACTAATTTGTTCAATTCCTTTATAAGGGAATCTATTTTTTCTTAGTCCAATTGTTTCTTGTTGAAAAGCATTCCTACTGATTTCTTCATTATTTTCTCTATATAGTTCATTAGTTTGCCTAAGGTTATGCTGGTATGTTCTACTTGCATTAACTACAGATGGTCCAATTGAACTATATTGGTCTTCTGTTGGCATGCATTCTACGTCAATTAACATATTTTGATATTCCTTTTCTACTAAAATGTTTTCTAATCCTATATTTAAAATTAAAATTTTCATTTCTTCATATTACAATCTATATAATCCTAAATCATAAGTCTTATATTTTTCTACATATTGTTCTTCATTTAAATTATATATGTCATTTAGGAGTTTATCAACTATATTATCAAAATTATGCTCAATCATATTTATTTCTAAATTATCAAATGCCATGTGTATTTCTTCTGCTTCACTTCTAAGTCTTCTATATCATTTATTTGTTTATAATTAGTAAATTTTACAATTGCTTCACTTATGCGATTTTAAAAAATCTGTGCTTTATTTGGTTGTCAATTTTTTGCTCCTTGTAAATTGGGTAAAGTCCATTCCATTCCTTCTAAAAAGCTATTATCTACTGGTTTTGCCTCTATCATATTAACATGTTTATAACAAAAGTTTTTACCAAATTTTGAAATTCTACAATAAATTTATAATTATAGTTATCTGAAACTTTTCCTACATACATAAGACCAAAGTCTAAAATATCGATGGTTTCGGAAATATCGGTAGTCTAAAAACACGGAAATTTTGATGGAAATATCGGGATATTATCGATATCAATTAAAATTGAATAAAAACCATGGAAATTGTGAGAAAAACTTAGAATTTGTGACGTCCCTAACCTAAAAATACAAGTAAATAAATTAAAAGAAATTAAAAGAATTAAATTGGATAATTTGAGTAAATAAAAATGGATTAAAAGGAATTAATTAAGTTAAATTGGAATTAAATTGGAATTTAATAACTAAGGGGCAAATTGGTCAACTTTATTTTTGGGATGAAATTTGGCGAAACGGGTTGCGCCATTGCGTCCGGCACGTCGAAACGAGTCCGTTGACGGGTGGCACGTTCCAATACGAGTTTTAGAACTTAAAGTGCATAATGGTAATTTATGAAATTGAATAAAATATTATAAAAAGCCACGTGGGCAAATCGAAGCGATTTCTCTCTCTCTCTCTCTCTCTCTCTCTCTCTCTCTCTCTCTCTCTCTCTCTCTCTCTCTCTCTCTCTCTCTCTCCTCGGTTTCTCTCTCTTATCTCGCAATCTCTCTCTCTCCGTCCACTCTCTCTTCGGTTTGGGCTTGGCAACGGGTTGGGCCTAGACTAGTCCCAATCGAACCAGCGTGAGATGCCGGTCAGATCCCACCTGAAATCCCCGCCGGTGACGTCGCGTATCGCTGGCAGAATCGGCGGTATTTCGCCGGTTCTTCACGGCGTCGCACCGCCTCCTGCAGTCGTCTCCTCAGTCGATCAAGGTATGGTTTCGAGTCCTCTCCTCCTCCTCTAACTATTTTTGGGATTATCCGGGGTCGATTTGGCCATTTGGTAATAGGATCTAAACCTAGGTTTTGGCTGGATTTCGAATTGGTTTTTCGGCCGATTCACTGCCGGTCCTTGGCCGGTTCAGGTTGGTTTTGGACTCCTGGGATTACGGTGATAGTTTTGGTATATGGCTTGATGCTTGAGTCGAAGGTTTCCGGGTGACCGGAATTACTCAAGGCACCCACCACCCACGGTGGCGCGTGTGGTGGCTCGTGGTGGTGGTGTGGTGGCGGTTCTTGGGTCCGTTACGACCCTTGTGTCGTTGTGAACGCATACGTGTGCCCAGATTCTAATTCGGATGTCGTTTGGACCTCGAACCAATGTACGCCTATTATGCGTTGTATGGGTTCGATGGGTTTGGACCATGGATCGAAACCGAATTCGCATATGTTGTTCCTCGTATTTTTAGGATCTTATAGGATTTGATGGATCGTGATTCGGAGTCCAGGATACTCCAGATCCATGACTTGAAGCTCAAATTAAACCTTAACCGTCCGATCGTGCGATCGTGAGCGATCCGACCATCCGATCGAGACCAAACTTTCAGGACACGTTGTTTAGGTCGTGTTGAACCTGTAGGAACTTTCGGATGTAAGTTTGGAGGTCATGGGACCTACGGGCCCGGTTTGACCTAGTCGGGTTAGTTTGACCAAGTTTGACCAGGGTTGACCGAGGGTCTCCCAAGGTCGCCTTGCCACGTAGTTGACTTTGTTGGACTTCTAGGAATGTCCGGATCGATTTGGAGGTCATGGGCTCCGCGGGCCCGGGTTGACCGAAACGGGATGTTTGACCGTGAGTCTTCCGGGGCTGTCCCACTGGTTAAAAGAGGTAGTTTGACCTTAGAATCTTTAGTACGACGTACGTGCACGTTAAGTCGGGTTTTGGTGGGATTTGAGTTTAAGGTTCTCGTACGGTTCACGGTACTAATCCAATCCTCGTATCTATCGCTTTAGGTACTTTGACTCTGCTACGCAGCAGGCGGGACCCTTTTAGGGTTATGCAGCGTAGGACCAACGGTGAGTGGACTTTGTTTTCAAATGAGATGCATGAAAGGAGATTTAATAATGGTTTTAAATCTTGAATTTGATAATTGTTTAAGTCTTGGTTTTGACTTTGGTTGAAATATATTAAAAGGATTTGCATTGAGGTTTATGCATAGTTTGGGTTGCCGGTTTGTATGTGGGGCCCTGATGGGCATATTTTATGATTTTGTATACTTTTGAGTATTGAACGGGACGTAGTGACGTCTGGTGGCTTTTTTGTACGATTTGGTACGGTAAAAATATTATGGATTATATTACATATATGATTGAGCTATATTTTAAGAATTGTTGTGCGTACTCTAGATATACTTTGGGTTTGGGTTACAGACGCTTTAAATGTCCGGATATTTATGTTAATGGGTTATTATATATATGTATACTTTGACTAGATATTTTGAATATGGGGTTTTGGGGACGTTTAAACGTCCAGACGTATATGTATACGGAATAAGACTTTCTGTTGTATTTTTAAAAGGATTTTTTGTATATTATATATATATATATTGAATAAATGTTTCGGGGTTTGGATATTATACTTTTTAGAATAGTTATCTATACTATTACTTTGGGACTTATGTCGAATTTGGGTTTTGATTTGATGTTTCCGGACTTGAGATTTTAATATGATTTGACATGCTTGGACTTGAGCATTGATTGAGATTTAATTATGGTTTTTTAATGAATATGACGTTTCATTTGATTATGGTCTGTTATGCGATCATTTGACGCTTGTGGTTATTTTTAAGTATGGAATATATGTTTGGGACAGTGATGTCCTTATTTTGAGTATATATATGGGTTATATGCTTGATGGACTTGTATATGTCCGGGTGTATGATGTTTTGGGGTTGGGTACATGTGATTGATTTGGGAAGTGGAAAGTGATTGGTTATGTATATATATATACTAGTTATCGCGTGGCGATTGATTTGTGTGCAGTTGGCACCTTGTTATGTACCTTCCCTGTTCTTGATACGGTTACTTGGATTTGGTATGGTTACTTGGATACGGTTCGATCCGGTGCATACCTTAATGGGGTGTAGTCAGTAGACCCTTAATTGGGTAATTTAGTCTGTGCGCAGGACTTTTCACGGACGTATGGGTATTGATGGTCCCTACCTTGCGTGTCGGCGAGCTTAATCCCATTTGGACGGCTTAACCCTGGGCACGGGGTCTCGATGAGGCTGTACCAGTGTCCAGTCAAATGATCCCCTGTTAGATTGTTTTCCCTTGGTACTTGTGTTTGGTGTTGAGGTTATACTATACTTATACGCGTGTGTTAGTACCTTCGTATTCATATTTCTTTTAGTGAGGATCGTTCCTCGCTTGTCGTGCGTGTGAGCACGTGGTTGTGAGTGGGGAAATTTGGGAAAGCTGTTTACCTAATTCGATTGCGATACTTGATTGGATTTCAATTACTTGATATGTTTTACTTATTAGATTGTAAATCCTAATCTTATATATATTTATATAAATGTTCTGAACTACATTTGAGTTCTGTATTGTTGTCGGGTTTGGTTTTCTCGACATAAATGAGGTCTTTGGTAATTTGGGAGGTTATGCCTCGGGAAAGGAAAAAGGTTTTGAGGCAGGGTCGTTTTTAAATCAATGAGGTATATAAATGATTTCATATGCATGGTTTGCATTGTTTTGAAACGGCGGGTTAGTACTTTATGTAAAATTTTGTTTTTGTCCACTCACACTCTTTCTGCTTTGCGCCCCAAGCTGTAGTTGTTGCGTCGTTTCTGTTCGGCCGTGCGCTTTTCTTCCCAAGCTTCGACTGAATTGTAGGACATCTTTGTCCCTTGTTGTAAACTTTGTTATTCCGCTGTGTAAATTTGAAATTCTTAGAGTTGCTCTGTTGTCGCCCGTTAGGGTTAAGTTTGTTGGCCGGAGGCCTGTGTTGTACATATGTAGCATGCTGGTGCTTGGGTTGTATATTCTGTTTGTTTCTGGCAAGTTGTTAATTTTGGGTTAGTCCTTGTTTCAGGAGAGACTCTACCCGTTTTTCGGCAGAAGTCTTGGCCCATTTCTTTGTAAATTTCGGGAAGAGGGAACTTGTTTAGTTTGTGGGCCTGACATAGGTTGATGTCGGGCAAACTAGCAAGGTCTGGCTCGGGTTCCAGGGTAGAATCTGGGTCGGGTCCTGTCAACTTGGTATCAGAGCATTAGGTTCAATTTCCTTCTGACTTCGCTTCAATTGTGCATTTTGTTGCGAATGGTTTTCGTGTTTTCTTATTGTTCTTCTTCAAGTTTCGTGCTTCCGAGATGTTGTAGGTGGAGAATTCTTTTCCCGAGACTTGAGAGTCTGTTCTTCCTCCACCTACCATTGAACAAACGAGTGTGAGTGAGTTGTAGCTACGTCATGTGCTTGACCAGTTTACTCGATCAATGTTACGGCGTTATGTGGGAGACGTAACCCGGAAGTTACAAATGTTAAAAGAATTTGGGAGCTCATGACTAATTGGGCGGTGCTTACCCGACTGAGGCTGGGAGCTGGCTCACTAATTGGAATTGGAATTGGTGTTGGATGTCATGAGGTGCCCTGACGGTGTTCTGGAGTGGTTTGCTTCACTTCGTTTTTGAAGGGGATTTGGAGAGTGATATGTTGGCAGAATTTCGTTAAGTTGGGATGTTGCACTTGTGTGACATCCATGGAGATAAATTGATTGTGGGTATCTCAAGTTGGAGGACCTAGGCAGCCTTGGAGTTGGCTAAGGCTGGTAAAGAGAGTTGAAGCGTTTACGTAGCCGAGTGCTTGTAGGTTCCTTGTTTACGGTGTTGTGGTGACCCTAAAGAAAATTTGTTGGGCGTGGATGAATTGGGGATCGAAGCCCATTGAGTTGAACCATGAGTTAACTGGCAGGTGATTCTGCAGTTGACTTAGGGGGAATGTTTCGATGGTCGGGGTTTGACTGACGAAACATTGGTTATAGGAACAAGTTTCCTTGCCACTGAGTGTGTTGTAGTGGTACACGTGGTTAGTGGGGAAAACGTAAAATGGTTGTGTGACTCGACTGAGCCTCGTGAGTAGGACAGTTGGAGTTGGTGCCTTTAGTTAAATCGAAGTAACGTGGAACGGTTTGTACGGTAGAGTTGAAGGATGAATGTCTGTGGTTGGATATTCAAGGTGTGGTCGCTGTCACTGTCTTTCCGACCATGAGAGCTTTGACTGAAGCTGGTGTTTGAGTGGCACAGAGGTTTTGTGCTGGTGTTAGTGCATGAAAGCATCATAGAGATGCGACTGATTTTGGTGGATCTAGTCGGGGTCCATCAAAGAGAGTAGGTTCTAGTTTTGGTACTTCTACTAGCAGTGGTGTTTAGTTGACTTTCCGTGGAAGTGGCGGAAGGAATTCGAGGGGTCAGCCAGTGCATTCGACAACTTAGGCGCGGGTGTTTCCTATGACTCAGCAGGCGACACAGGCCACACCCGATGTCGTCTATGGTATGATTCCTCTCTTTGTTGTTTTGTACGTGTTTCGTTAGATCTGGGAGTCACACTTGTTGTGAACACTTAGTGGCGTGCACGAACTTGTGGTGGTTGTGCACATAAGTTTAAAGAAAATTAAAAGATTTAAAAAATTTGTTGAGGTTTTCATATTAAAAATTAAGAAATTAAACTGGTTAACCTTGGAAGTAGGTTGTCGTAAAGTGGAAGTGTGGTTGGTTTGGGGATATTACCTTGGTGTTGGAATTGATGGGTACGGAGTTGGTGTATCGAAGTAGTCCTGGAATTTCGAGGGCGAAATTCTTATAAGGTGAGTAGGTTGTGACGTCCCTGACCTAAAAATACAAGTAAATAAATTAAAAGAAATTAAAATAATTAAAATGGATAATTTGAGTAAATAAAAATGGATTAAAAGGAATTAATTAAGTTAAATTGGAATTTAATAATTAAGGGGCAAATTGTTCAATTTTATTTTCGGGACGGAATTTGGCGAAACGAGTCCGTTGACGGGTGGCACGTTCCAATACGAGTTTTAGAACTCAACTGGCATAACTCCGGTTTGCTTCTAAATGACACATTGAAAGGCAAAACTCCATGGAAGTCACTGTTTACAAGATTCAAGTGTTTCAAGCTCTTCATATCATAGAGAAATTGTGGAATTGTACCATTTAGTTGATTGTACCACCGTGGAATTGCAGACATTAACTCTGGTATGGCTCTAGACAACGAATTTGAAGCTAAAGACGCGTTCTTTAGTTAAATCAGGTCCCTAAACGAAGTGGGTATTTCTCCATTGAGGGAATTAGAGGAAAGGTTCAAGCTTTCCAAGGTTTTCAAGGAGTGTGATTGAAGAGGGTATCTTCCCCTGTAGCTTTGGTGTAGGGGTCATTGGATGTTAGGATATTGAGAGATTGGAGGGCTCTGAGTTGCTTTGGGTCTAAAGAGCTGGAAGATGGTGAAGATGGGGTTTTGGGGGTGGTGGAGTTTGGTGGGGTTGTGGAAGAGGTAGGAGATGGGATTTTAGGGGTGGTGGAGTTTGGTGGGTTTGGGGAGGAGGCAGAGTGGGCAACAATGGTGGTTCCATGAGAGAGAGAGAGAGAGAGAGCGAGAGATGACAGGACCCGCCCCGAATTCCCCCTCGAAATCCGTGACAAACCCTGCTTCCCATCAGACACTAACCTGACGCCAAACCTACTTTACTAAAACGTCCCTTACCCTGGTTTAAAGCAATGGGAAAGTGGACTTTTGCCGAAATTTCGGCAAAGTCTCCCCTAAAAAATGGACTTTTCCAAATTTTCAACCTATCAAAAACAGCAGGAATAAACACCAACTGGTAGCATGCACAATGTAGAAGCACACAGATTAATAGGGAGGCCTCCGGCCTCTACTTCAACCCTCGGTGGGCATGAACAGAGCTATCTAGATTATTAAATTTACAACTTGGGAAATAAAAGGTACAGTAAAGTAAAGGAAACTCCTACAGGAGTAGCTAGCTGTGATTCCTCGACGTGGTGGTCTCGACCTCGGAATCTAGTACCTGGGGGATGCAAAATAGAAAATGTGTGTGGACGAAAACAAGCTTTTAACATAAGTCTTAAATCAACATAATAACCCCCTCTGTTTTATAAAATACTTTGAAAACACTAGGCAACAAAGTTCCTTTGTATACGTATGTAAATACGATCTGATACTTAAAAACAATTCAAATAAATCTGTGCTTTAGCATACCAACATGAAAACCATCGCTTTAATACTTCCTCAAATTCTTGGAAACTGCAACTTAAACATTTAGTCCTTGTTGAAAAACCACGAAATCCATGCTTCCAAGTTTTTCCCATTTAAATAATAATATAGTAACATACTCAAACAACTTTTTCTCCGAAACCAAACCCGTCCAATTCAAAACCTCAAATCCAAACCTCAATCAAAACTCCATACCTGTGCTGAGCAGTCTCAATGCACATACTCAAAAAACTCAACTTGGAAAATGACTTCACAAATATATAACATACCCGATCATAAAACCACAAATGCACATTTACACGTATAACCCAACTCACACACACTTGACCAACCAATCCTTAAAACCAAAGTATCCCATACGTAATTATATAACAAAAACGAATTTGAAAACCAGATAACCCAAATCCCGACAGTAGTAATGTAACGTCCCTGACCTAATTTTTAAATAAATTAAGAAAAATGAAATGGATTAAATAAATGGATAATTAAAATGAATTTATAAGAAATGTAAAAGGAGTTAAAATGATTTAAATAAATAAAATTGGAATTAAATAAGAATTTAATAATTAAGGGACAATTTGGTCAATTATATTTTCGAATGGAATTTGGCGAAATGAGTTGCGCCATTGCGTTCGTCTCGTCGAAACGAGTCCGTTGACGGGCGGTGCATTTCAATACAAGGTCGGGAGCTTGAGGGGCATTTTGGTAATTTATGAAATTGAATAAAATATTATAAAAAGGCAATTGGACCAATCAGAACTCGCTCATCTTTCTCTCTCCTCCGTGCGACTCTCCCTCTCTCTCTCTCTTCGATTTGTGCTCGTCCGACCACGGCTTGGGCCAGCACCGGTCACGTTCGAACCAGCGAGACGAGTCGGTCACACCGCACCCTTTCTCCCAGTCGAAAAGCTCCATTTTGGCCGGCAATATCGACTGGTATTTCACCGGTTCTTAACGGCGTCGCACCGCCGTCTCCGGTCATCTCCCCCGTCGCGCAAGGTACAATTTTGAACCCTCTCCTCCTTCTCTAGCTGTTTATGGGGTGGGTTCCGATCGATTTTGCCGTTTGATCATCGGATCTAAAATCTAGAAATTGGCCGGATTTCACTTCAATTTTCTGGCCAGTTGCTGGCCGATTTTGGGCGGGGTTCCACCGGTTCTGAACACCCCTCCCTGTTCTGAGTCGAATGGTGGTGAGATCATGGCCGGGTGTGACAGTTTTGTGTTGGCCGGAATTGATCAACACACCCACCACCCACGGTGGCGCATGGTGGTGGTGTGGTGGTGGTTTTCGATTCCTACACGATTCTCGTGTCGTCACGAGCGCGTACGTATGTTCGGATTCCGATTCAGACGTCGTTTGGACCTCAAACCGATGTACGCCTATCACGCGTTGTTTGGGTTCGATGGGTTCGGACCGTTGGATCGAATCCGAATTCACGTATGTTGTTCTTCGTATTTCTAGGATTGTATAGGAATTGACGGATCGTGATTTGGAGTCCCGGATGCTCCGGATCAATGACTTAAAGTTTGAATTAAACCATAACCGTCCGATCGTGCGATCGTGAGCAATCCGACTGTCCGATCGAGAAACAAACTTCAGGATACGTTTTTTAAGTCGTGTTGAACCTATAGGAACTTTCGGATCTAACTTTTGGGTTAGTTTGACCAAGTTTGACCAGGATTGACCGTGCGTCTCCCAAGGTCGTCTTGCCACGTAGTTGACTTTGTTGGACTTCTAGGAATGTCCGGAACCTTTTGGAAGTCGTGGGCTCCGCAGGCCCGGGTTGACCGAAACGGGATGTTTGAACCTTGAATCCTTTCGGGGCGGTCCCACTTGTTAAAAGGTGTAGTTTGACCCTTGAATCCTTCTTACGACGTACGTGTTTACTGTGAGTCCCGGAAGTGTTAGGGTTTCGTTTTAAAGTTCTCGTTCGGTTCACTATATTAATCCAATCCTCGTATCTATTGCTTTAGGTACTCTGGCACCACATACGTAGCGTGCGGGACCCTCTTAGGGTTGTGCAGCGTAGGACCAATGGTGAGTGGACTTTGTTTTCAAACGAACGTTATTTCAATGAAATGCAAGAAATGAGATTTAATAGTGGTTTTAAATCTTGAATTTGATAATGGTTTAAGTCTTGGTTTGACTTTTGTTAAAATATATTAAAAAGATTTGCATTTGAGTTTAATGCTTGATTTGGGTTTCCGGAATTGTATGTGGGGCCCTCATGGTCATATTTTATGATTATGTATACTTTTGGGTATTGAATGGGACGTAGTGACATCTAGTGGTTTTTGTGTGAGCATTGATTCAGATTGGAACATGGTTTCAAATATGGTTTTTCAATGAATAGGACATTTGACTTGATATTAATATGTTATGCGGTCATTTGACCCTTGTGACTATTTTGAATACGGAAATATATGTTTTGTCACATCCCAGAATCGCTCCGCCGTAGCACGATATTGTCCGCTTTGGGCTGGGGCCCTCACGGTTTTGTTTCTGGGAACTCACGAGCAACTTCCCAGTAGGTCACCCATCCTGGGATTGCTCTAAGCCACAACTCGCTTAACTTCGGAGTTCCTAAGAATCCGAAGCCAGTGAGCTCCCAAAAGGCCTCGTGTTATTTGGAGGTGGGCATGTACATATAAGGCACATCACCCCCTCTCCGTTGGCCGATGTGGGATCTCACATGTTTGGACGATGATGTCCTACTTTGAGTATATATATGTGATTATATATTGGATACTTGATTAACGGACTTGTATATGTCCGGTTGTGTGATGTTTGAGGTTAGGTACATTATGGTTGAATATTATATATATTGATTATCGCGTGGGGATTGATTTGAGTGTGTTGGCACCTGGTTATGTACCTCCCCCTGTTCTTATATTGATTATCACGTGGCAATTGATTTGATACGGTTACTTGACTATGGTTCGATCCGGTGCATATTTTAACGGGGTGTAGCTGTAGACCCTTAACGGGGTAGTCTGCGTGCGTAGGACATGTTTTGGAGGTTTGGTTTGGAAGTTTTTACCATATAGACCTGTGAGTTTAGTCCCATTTGGACGGCTCAACCCTGGGCATGGGGTCTCGAGGAGGCTGTACCTGTGTCCAGTCAAATGATCCCTTGTTGGATTGTTTTCCCTTGGTACTTGTGTTTGGTGTTGAGGTTATACTATACCTATACACATGTGTTAGTACCTTCATATTCATATTTCTTTTGGTGAGGATCTTTCCTTGCTTGTCGTGTTGGTGAGCACGTGGTTATGTGGGAGTGGGAAAGTTTGGGAAGCAGTGTGCTTGATTTGACTATTGTATTTGATGTATTGAGTTTATTGGATTTTGAATCAAACTCGATTTCTTATTTATATGAACAATTGATTTCTATATTATTGTCAAGTTTGGTTTTCTTGGCATGAACGGAATGTTTGGTATTTCAAATGATGTTTGGGTATATGAGGATTTTATTATACTTTCGTGCTTACGTTCTTCAAGTTATTTCAGTTATACTTATACATACTTGTATGAGTTCGTGTTTTGGGAGGTTATGCCTCGGGAAAAGTAAAAGGTTGGTTTATTCGGAAAAGGTTTTGAATTGGGTGTGTCTTCACCTATTTTGAGATAATGTGGTTTTTAAATCAATCAAGTATATAAATGATTTCATATGCATGGTTTGCATTGTTTTGAAATGGTGGGGTTAGTACGTTGATTTGAACTGTAAAACTTTGTTTTTGTCCACTCACACTCTTTCTGCTTTGCGCCCCCCAGGCCATAGTCGTTGCTTCGACACTGTTCGGCCGAGCGCTTCCCTTCCCGAGCTTCGACTGAATTGTAGGACTTGTCGTCCATTATCTTTAACCCTATATTTTGTTGTTTATTTCCGCTGACTCTTAGATTGCTCTGTTATCACCTGTTAGGGTTGAATTTAAAGGCCGGAGGCCTCTGTTGTATTTGTAAAACAAGCTGGCGCTTGACTTGTATATTCTAGTATCTGTCTGACAGGTTGAAATTTTGGGATAGTCCTTGTTTCGTGGGCCCGACATGGGTTGATGTCGGGCAAACCAGCAGGGTCTGGCTCGGGTTCCGGGGTGGAATTCAGGTCGGGTCCTGTCAAGTAAAACCCCAATTAAGCTTGACTCTTTTCCCCTCACCATAACACTCACTTTCAGACACATGCCCGTTGGCACAACAAGCGAGGAAGGATCCTCACCAAAAGAAAAATAAGAATAAAGCTGTAATAATAATAATATATATATATATACACACACACATATAGTAAGACTTTCACACCAATAATTGTACTGGGGAGACAATCCAAACGGGGGATTGTTTGACTGAACCACATGGAGCTCAACAACTATGTGGCCAGGGACGAGCCGTCTAACCAGGGGACTGGGATCCCAGACACACACAGCAGAATCCTCAATACTCATGCGGCTGAAACAAAGTCCTACGCGCACAGACTGCCCAACAATGGCCTACAGTGACACCCCGTCAAGGTTGCCCCGGGTTTGGATATATCCAGTATCCATATCCTTTCTAGTATCCGTATCTAAGTAACCAAGTGCCGGGGGAGGTACATAGGGTGATGCTAATAGCACTCCAACATATCACAATCCACATCTCAACTTATATATATAATCACAGTCATATCCCAATTTCCAAACGTACCCAATCCCGTACACCAATACATCCGGACGTTACCTCGTCCATAACTTGACACCCAAAATATATACATACCCAAACATATAATTCGGAACCCAAAATATACATAAGCTTTAAATAACAATTAAATTCCAATATATAACACATTCCATAACTCAAAATATCCATACTTCAAATAATAAATCAGAATCCGATAAACCCAACAACATAGTTGAAATTGGGACCGATCAGACGGTCCGAACATATCGAACCCGGATATCTCCTATCAGGCGCAATATCCGTTCGACTGTTATACGACATCCAATTCTAAATCCGAACATACCTTCGTGCTTGGGACAACATGGGGAATATTTTAGAACACAATGGGCTGCCACACAGTGGCCCATGAGCCGCCATTTGCCGCCGGCAGTGGGTGTCTTAAGAAAATCCCGACGAAGAAAAATTCTCGAAATACCCTACAATACCTATACCAACATGTTCAGACAAACAAGGGGAGCAAGTTTTGGTCTTGGACCCCAGCCAACAAGTGGCCGGAACTAGCCAAAAACACACTCAAACCGTCAACCTAATATGGGTATATTGAACGAACGGTAAAACCTTAAAATCAATCTACAATACCTACATAAATGGATAGAGCACAAAGAGTAGATGAAGTTTCATACCTCACTCGACGGAAACGGGGCCCGGAGTTGGCTGAAACGGCGTCGGAAACTTCGAAAACCACCGAACTTGCAGTCATTCCAGTTTAAATTCAGTGGGTTTTTGAGCTGGAAAAATGGGTGGGTTAGATAGAGGAGGAAGAGACGAATATTCTAGGACCGGTATCACCTGAAACGAATGCCGAACAAAGGAGATATGGCCAGTCAAAGTGACTGGCCGTGCGAAGGGAAAAGTGACCAAAATGACCCTACCCCTAACGGCAAAATTGTAATTTCACAAATACCGATAAATTGAATAAATCAATTAAATTGGGTCAGGGATGTTACAAGAGAGTTTTATTTATTTATTTATTTATGTATAATTTTTTTAATATTTAATATTTTATTCATGTTTTAATCAATTTAAAATTAAAAAAAGAGAAAATGTGGGACCCATAGTGCCACGTAGGCAACTAACGGAGAGATGTGATGGAAATGATGGAAACATGCATCTAATGCTTAGGTGTAATATCCCAATCCTAAATCATAAGTAAATTATTAAAATATCAAAGGAAAACATAATTTTACCCTTAGGATTTCGTAGTGCTTGAGCTCACGAGCTCATAGACTTATTGTGGGCTCAAATAGGAATTTAAACGAACAAGATACAATTTGTGGAAGTAAAAAGAAAGAGGGAAAAAAAAGGGAAAAAAAACAAATATGATTATTCCCTCCCCTCCCCTGGTTCACTTCACAAAAAAAAACCCCATTGTCAGTTACTATTCATAGGGTGGCTTTTTGGGCCACCACCGTCGCATCCGGTCCCAAAAAACCAGCACACTTCCCTCTTTCTACCCCACCCCATCTCCGACGGAACTGTCGCTTGTAGTCGCCGGAAAAAGCAAAAATCCAGCCGGTTTTTACGTAAAGTTTCCGACGTTCGTTCTGGCGATTCTGGCCACCAATTTCCTCGATCTAGGTATGTTTATTCATCCTTTCAATGTGTTCTAGCTGATGGTTGGGTTGATTAGGATCGTTTTTACGTTTTGGAACTTGTTTTATCGCTTAAAGTTTCAGCCGGTTTTCGTCTCTTATTTCCAGCAAGTTCCGGTCACTTTTGGCCATGGTCCAAGAACAAAAATTACTTCACTTGTTGTCTTGATCATGTAGGTATAGGTCTTGACCGGTGGTTTGGAGATTTTCCGGTCGCCGGAATTTCTCTAGGCACCCACGCGCTGCCGGAGCTTATGGAGGAGCGTGGGCACTGCTTGGGTGACCCTTTAGGTCCTAATATGATCCTCATATCATCCCGAGCATGACGGTATGCTCAAATTAGCGTAATGTTATCGTTTGAGTATAAAACCAATTTTTTTACATATTAGGCCTAATCCGGGTTTGATATGTTCGGACCGTCGGATCTTGACGAAACTCATAGGAAATGTTAATTGGATTTTTATAAACCTATAGGAACTTTTGGATTATTAATCGGAGGTCGTGGACCCCACGAAGGACCGGGTTGATCAATATAAGGATTTAATTGGATAATTAATCTCGGGTCTTTTCAAATCATTCTAACTGTGAGAAATGATTAAATCGAGCCTATGAACCCTTTTATGTTGCGCACACACACTTTTAATCCAGGAAGTCAAGGTTTTGATTGGTTGTTCATGAAGGATTTAAATTGTTAATTGTTTGATTATAAGTTTATATTAAATATATGTTCGATGCTTTATGAATGATTTAAATATATGGTTTTACTTCTCGAGCATACTGATTTAGTTGAGTTGAGCTAGTATGTTTATGCATGATGTGAAATGAGATTTGCTTGGAAAATTGGGAAATGAGTTTATAATTCATTCAGGAAATGATTTAATTAAAGATATGATTATGCGTGTATATATATATATGTTAAATCGATTTGAAATTGAACTGGTTGCCTTTAGATTAAATTGTTGCATTCGAGATATGTAAGGTTGCCTCAGATATTTAAATGTCTTTGGACAAAGTGTTGCTTGCGGAACAATTACTTAATTATGATAACGTCCCACGAGTCTCGGGGACGCCCGAACCATGTGGTGCGAGAATTGCGTTTCGGGCTGACTTTGTGTCCCCCGATTCTGCTAGAATTGCGTTTCGGGCTAATCACCCAATTCTACTAGGTGAAATTGACGAATTTGCTTTTCGGGTTGACTTTGTGTCCCCCGATTCTGCTAGGTTGGATTGACAGAATATCATTAGAATTGAAGGATTTGCATTTTGGGCTGACTTCGTGTTCCCCGATTCTGCTAGGTGAAATTAACAGGATATTGTTCGCCACCCTTCTCATGTTTTATGTACAGGGTTGGCCAGGATCCCTAACCACCTACCCGATTTATCTACACAGGTGGTTAGTCAGTTTCCTCCTCCCCGGTTACCTTCAGATTTATACAATGATTGTGAGAAAACCAAAGTCAAAGAATGATTTTATATTTCATGGTTGGTTTTCTTGCAGAATATTTTGTTATCTGATTGGTGATTGTTATAGTGAGAGAACTACGTATGACTTGATCCCTCAGACAAGGTACGTAGGCAACCTAGATTAATCTAGGTGCAGCCACGGAAGATGATATTTCAGGAGTTGGTTTTGTAATCTATTTAATATTTTAGTTGAAATCAAATTTGAACTGTTGTGCATGTTAGGATATTAATTATTGAAATGATTGTAGCTGGACGTTTGGTTAGGATTCTTTTTGGATAGTAAATGGCAAATTTTTGTTGATGAACAATTAAGGAGCTATAAACTGTGTTTCTACAGGTGAAATTAATTTTGGGAAATGCCCGTTTTTCAGGGGAGACTCTGTCGGTTTTCCGGCAGAAGTTGTAAACCCTTAGGTGGCTTTAAGGTGGATTAGGGCAAAAAAGGCAGTTTGGTCAAGTGTGCCCAGCACCTGACAGGTGTTGGACACGAACAGGGTTCGACCCTAATTTCAAAGTGGAAATTGGGTCGGGTCTTGTTATTAGGAAATGAACTTTAGCCACAACCTATAACACAAAATCATTCTAAATGGCGAATTCATTTTGTTTATGCTGGTTGAGCTAAACCTTTTTCATTTTAACCCAAGTATCTTTGACATAATCTCTTTGAACACAAAACCAAAAGGGAGAAAGGTTGAGTATTTACCCTTGAAGACTTTTCTTGATTTCTCAAGAATGAACACCTTTGTTGGAAAGATTGGAAGGAAATGCATTGCATAGTGGGTTTGAGTGATTTAAGTTGATTATATTGCGAGTTGACAAACGTTGTGACTTAGAAAATCTAGAGTAATTAATGAAAGAAAATTAAACACCCTCTAGTAATTTATTTATCATTTTCACTACAATATTTTACACTTTATAAATTGCATGATAAGATACATGAGTAACCTTATCTCACGTTATTCACTGGACATGGTACACGTTCTTATATTTATTATTTATAACCATAGTTGCTATTTCCTACTTCAACAGAGTCCGAAATTATAGTTAGGTAAGTGATTGAAAAGAAAATCCCATTTACTTATCAATCCCTAGCCAGCCCCAGGCCCATCCAGGTTAGGCCCATTACCAGGTTTGCATAGGAAGGCAGATCAAGTCCACCGTTTTGAAAGATTGGTAGCCAGCTACCCACATGAAGTAGGACCGATAATCCCAAGTCCCTAACCAACCTACCACCCAAATAAATAATCCCAAATAAAATATTACTATTGTATCCATAAAAACTAAGAGAAACCCAGCTTGAATTGCTCTTGCTTCTATGTAAATTAACACCCAGTCTATCTTCTTCACTGCAAGCCATCTTCTTTGTTCGAAATTTTCAACAGCTCAACGACACCATTTCATCATGGCTCTGAAATCGTTCATCGAAGTCCACCCCAGCTCTCACTTCCCCACACAAAACCTCCCATACGGAGTCTTCAAGCCTGAACCAGGTTCAGTGGCTCGATCGGGCGTGGCAATCGGTGACTACTTCTTGGACCTTTCTACAATCGCCGCAGCTGGTTTCTTCAACGGTCCGATCCTCAATAACTCTGATAGCTTTCACGAGGTCTGGTTTCTTGATCGAAATATCGATGGTGATATTTCGTCGATATTTCGACCATATTTTCGAAAAAATTACGAAATAAAACGGTAACCTCCCGATAATATTGTCTCCTCCAAATCACCGAAATATTGCCGATATTTCGCGATATTTTCAAAATTTTGTTCCATGAATATGACAGGCAAAGATGATGCACTCACTCATTAACCAAAGTAAAAAACCAAAAACCCTAGCTATTCTCCTAACTTATGTATTTATAGGATGACACAAAGGCAAGGGAGAAGGTACCCTAGTGGTGCCGAAAATTTAGTGGGTTTGGGGCTCCATTTTTGGGTCCATGAGTCATGTCATCTTATGTCACTTATCCATTGGGCCCAATTGCCTTTTGGGCTATTTTGTCCCTTTCCTTTTAAATCATGTTTAACTATTAAATCATAATTATAGTCATACTTAATTGACCTAGTCAAACTATTTGACTTTGGTCAATTGCTCCGGTCAATATGTTGACTTTTGACTATTGACTTTGACATTTGATTATCAACCATTGACTTGTGTCTCTTTATTTCATTTCTCTTCATTTGTTCCTCTAATAACATTCTTTGGGTGTGCAGATCCGTAGGTTCCCTTTAGCAAGGTAGTGGGTTGACTCAACTCTTTAGAGATAATATACGAATTAAATTCCATAATTTAATTCTTCCTATTAACAAAGGTTAATTGAAACCTTTTAGGACACCCACAAACCATGGTTGTCGCCTAGCAGCAAGTCATGGTTATCCGAGCTAAATGAGACGTTGTGAAAGAACCTATTCAAATTGGAATGACCGAGCTAAAACTCTCTCTCTCTCGTGTCTCTCTCTCTCCCCTCTGTGCTCTCCCTCATCCACGCCGATTTCTTCTTCCCCATTCCCCCATGAACACTACCTATGCTCCAACCCTCAAACCCATCCCACAACCACCCTCCACCCCAGCCCACAACTACAAAAAAAGCGAAAAAAAAAATCATCCTAAACCAGCGCCCACCCCCTTCTTCGATTTTCTTTTCCCCCATGACCACCACTTTTGTCACAAGGAGAAATCCCAAGCTTCAATTTTGATGACAAAACAGAGTGGTTATAGCACAAATTGATGTTTCTGCCAATTTGCTTATAAATGACACATTGAAAGGCAAAACCCCATGGAAGTCATTGTTTGCAAGATTCAAGTGTTTCAAGCTCTTCATATCATAGAGGAACTTTGGAATTGTACCATTTAGACGATTGGAGCTCAGATCAACATGAACCAACCTTGGAATTGCATACATTGACTTTGGTATGGCTCGAAACAACGAATTTGAAGCTAAAGACACGTTCTTTAGTGAAATCAGGTCCCCAAACGAAGTGGGTATTTCTCCATTGAGGGAATTAGAGGAAAGCAAGCTTTCCAAGGTTTTCAAGGAGTGTGATTGAAGAGGGTATCTTCCCTTGTAGCTTATTACCCAAAAAATCGATGTGGGTAAGGTTCAAATTCAAGTGTCTTGGAACACTACCAATTAGATTGGCCTGAGAGATGGTCACAGACCTGAGCTTCTTCATGTTTCCGAGAATGACAAAGGGTTAAGAGAGACAGTGAGATCAGCGAGGTTTTGGAGGCGCGCGATCCAGACGCTAGTGAGCCTACGGAGGCTACTAATGCAGGTGAAGGAGTGGAGAGATGCAACAAGATCATACGGGAAGCGGATAGGGGCAATGGGGCAGTTCAAGAACTAGAGGGACTAGAGGGTGGAGAGGGACTTGAGAGTAGTGAAGGACAAAGCGACCTCGTCAGAGTAGTTGGCGAGGCAGAGGGATAGGAGGTGGCAGAAGGGCTTGGAGGAGTCGCAGAGAGTGGTGTTGGGGGGAAGGAGCGAGGGTTGGGTGTAGGGGTCTTTGGATGTTGGGATGTGAGAGATTGGAGGGCTTTGAGTTGCTTTGGGTCTAAAGAGCTGGAAGATGGTGAAGATGGTGAAGATGGGGTTTTAGGGGTGGTGGAGTTTGGTGGCATTGTGGAGGAGGTAGGAGATAAGGTTTTGGCGGTGGTGGAGTTTGGTAGGGTTGGGGAGGAGGAAAGTGGGTAGCAATGGTGGTTCCATTAGAGAGAGATAGCGAGAGAGTTTTATTTTTTTAATTTTTTAAAAAAATTTCTCATTTTTATTAATATTTTAATCAATTTAACATTAAAAAAAAATAGAAAATGTGGGATCCTTAGTACCATGTAGGCAACTAACAGAGAGATCTGACAGAAACCCTAACGGCGGAACCACATTGTAACAAATTTAAAAGATTAGGGTATGTGATTGTAAAAATTGAAAAGATATGGATTAATATGTCTTAAGGGTGTAACCACAAGGTACTAAACTGTAATTAACCCTATAAAATATTTAGTAATTAATGAAAGAATATTAAACACACCATAATCATTTATTTATAATAATTTACTACAATATTTTACACTTTATACATTGCATGGTAAGATACATGAATGACTTAGTAGCACATAAAGTTTCTATAAGGTTCAAATTTGAGTTATTTACACTAACACCTCCTGAGGTTTTCGGCTTTTTCACACAACTCCTTGAGGTTTTAGAAATTAAAAGAACACCCCCTGAGGTTTTAAATTGTTTTCACAAAACTCCTTTTTTCATTGAATTTTTATCCAAAGATTGATGAGTTTATACAAAAATTCTCCAAATGACAAAGTTGGCATTTGAGATTAGATTGTATATACTTCATTGAGGTTAATTTTGTCATTTGCGTAAGTTTTTTTTTCAATGAGATCATCAATTTTGGACAAACAATCTATGAAAAGGGGTTTTGTGAAAACAAACTGAAACCTCAGAGAGTGTTTGTGTAATTTTTGAGACCTGAGGGAGTTTTGTGAAAACACAAGAAACCTCAGAGAGTGCTAGTGTAAATAACTCTTCAAATTTTTCATTGTCTTCATCATCTCGATATTATCACTATTATAGCGATATTTTGGCCAAATGTTGCTGAAGTGTGAGATAAATTATCGACGTCGATATTTTCCGATATTATCGATATTTTCCGATATTATCGATATTTATATGATATGTTTATGGATACGTTCCAAAATATCATTGACCCGAAAAAACGTTAATATCCTCGATATTTCATGGATATTATCGATATTTTAGACTATGCATAAGACTAATACTTAAATTTTTATATTCACATTTCATATTGTAATTTTTTGTTCTTATGCTAATTTTAATATGTTTACTAAATTCTCTAATATTCATGACATAATTGGGAATTCATCCTATGGCTACTAGGTTTGAGCTAAGATCTACTTCTGCTGTAGTTATAGCTACTTGTTGATGATTATCCCATCTATCATCATATATGTATAAAAATGCTTTAGTTCCTACTTATGCTCTTGCGAGTCCAACTATTCTTATCATAATTATTCCTATATGGGTTTGTTGATAGTGTGATTTTTTAAGATGCTTTATTGCTGTGTTACTAAGTAGATTAAGAGTTACCTCTTTATCTATACAACTAACTTCATGTTGACAAATGCTACTTACAATTCTGTGTTTATTTTCAAATCTTCCTAATTGATATAAATTATATTTATTTTTCTGGGATTTTTCAAAACATTTTCTAAGAAATTCTTGTGCTTCTTGTTCATTTTGTTATATATCTTCTATTCTAATTATTATTTTTTTCCTTTTCTCCTAAAGAGTTCCATTTACTATTATCAAATGGATTTATTCTACTTTTTCTTTTATGAGGATTATTTCCTAAGGTTAAATTTTCTTTTTTTGTTGTTCACTGATTTCTAAATTAAGGTACTCTATCACATAATTAAACTTTATCTAAGTCTACCTTTTTTTCTTTTTAATATGCCTAAATTCTCTTGAAATGTTTCTATGGATTCTTTACAAACTTGTAAATGATACTGGTTCTTTATTGTTTGTGCAAATATTCTCACGGGAGAATATCCGCTTGAAGATCCTTCACCTTTTGAACTTCTTTCTCTCTTTTCCTTGGTTCCTGTAAAATCAAACTGGAGTAAAAGACCACACCTAGGGGGTGTTGGCCAAAGGCCCTCCGATGCCTAAGATAGTTTGATTGTATCTAGGAGGAAACAATAGCCAAAAAAGGGTACGGAGTTTTCTCTATGGGGAGAACCGGGTGGCCGGAGCGGTGTGGAGAGACAAAAGTGGAGGAGCCGGCGGCTGGAGTGGCCGTTGGCTAAGAGAGAGGGAGAGAGGGATTTCGGTTCTCTTTCTAGGATTTTGGAATTACATTGTATGTTGAATGTAGCCATGTATTTATAGGGCTCTAGGCATCTAGGGATTTTCAAAGAATATCTTCTTATTTGGAAGGAATATATTCTTTCCCCAAATTGTAGAGATTGAATCAATTAGGGATGTGATTGGGACCAAATCACCTAATTGATGATGATGTCTCCAAAATAGGATAATACCCTAATTAGGTGATAATATCTTTTAAATAAAGATAATATCCCTATTTTTAGTATATATCAATTAATTTGCCAAATAAATGGGCTCAATTAATTGACCTAGGAGATATTCTTCTTGTCCACGTGGCACCTTGTGATTGGAAGCTGAAATATTTGTTCCCACACTTATTATGCTATTTTGTTCTTCTAATTTTTGTCTTAGATAATTACTTACTTATGGTGATTTTATTAATTCTTCTAGATTCCTAATTTCTACTTGGTATTCAACTTTCTGTCTTTTTAATTCTTGTAACCTTTCTTTTATTCTAATCGGTGTCCACCAAGGGCCAAACATGCAAAGAGTTCACTATTCTTAACTGATGATTCTAGTAATTAACAAAATTTTAACATGTTATAAAACATTGGTTTTTTATCAGTTGTGTTGATTGACTTTTGTCCTCAAGGTACTTTACTGTTATAATTATATAATTAAGGTGCTAAACTAAAGCTTTGATACCAAAACTTCTGAGGGTCTCTCGGTCAATGTTTCTAAATGCCAAAATAACAACCAGACACCATGCCTAGAACATGGAACTGCAAAGACGCCAACTTAAAGGGCTATGGAGTAGAACTCAGAGGTATTGATCGTCAATTTAGCAAGTTACTAACACAATTATAAAACTTTTTCCCTGTTTTGGACAAGAAGTCTACTAAGAAAATCAAAAATAAAAGAGGACTTACTTGATTGTTTTTGTTGCTGGAATTGTTATCACTGGATATTAACGGTGGTCAGAGGTATTAATAGTGGTCGAAGTAAGAGAGTATAATAAGAGAAAGTAAATGAACAAAGAGAGTTTTATTTATGGAAAGCTGAGGAAGAAAGTATTGAGATTTTTTCTTCTCTGGTATTGTACTTTTTATTTGGAGCTTCGAACTATATACATCATTAACCGACTGCATTCTTGGCTAAGGATAGAGAGCACTTCTTCTCTCTATCTCTCTGAACTTACATATCACACTTGTCACACACACCTTCACATGCAAACTGATACAACACCCCTTACACTTTACATGCACACACCATAATCAAACAAATTCACATGCACAGTAAGACAAAAGGCACTCAAACATATGCATAAACAAACAAAACTTCTTAACATGGGCTGCTGCACGGCGCTACTAACACTGTTGCTACACTGCAATGGAATAAAGACAAAATCTTCACATGTTGTTTTGAGCTTAGGACTTGCATGTCTTTGATGCTAAAGATTAGGGGCTTTTCTGTCTTTTTCAAAATATTTTGGGTTTGTTTGAGAGCAGAACTACTTCTTTTAGGGGTGTTAGCCTTATGGTTTTTATATTGTTGTGCATATTTTGATGATAACAAATTATTCCTTAGTTATCTAATGTGTTTCAAGTGTGATAAGTTGTAAGAAGCAGGTATTCCCAAATGGATCAAAAATACTGTACATATGGGAATACGCTTTGGAACACTGAGCAAGAAGCCGATACTCAAGCAAATATTTCCTCAATACATATGAGTTAGGTTATCCTTGTAAAACTCTTTGTGGATTGAACAACCTTGGCTTTTCACCTAGATTGACCTTAGGTTTCCTTCATGCATTCACATCATACATGGGAGATTTTTTATCAACTATTGGCTAAGTATGAAAAAATGCTTTTTCAGAAAAATTATTTTCTCAAAATAATTTTTGGCGGTTTTTATTCCTTATACTTCAATTAAGAAAAACTGATTTTATGGGATTTTAATGTGAAGTATATTTTGACTTAATGAACCATCATTTTTAGCCTAAATCGCATTTTGCACTAAAACTGATTTTTCATATTTTGATTTGTTGGAAATTTGATTTTCTAGTATTTTTCTTTGAATCCAAATGGGGGGTACTTCCTTATTTACATTGTAAACTTAAGTAAATGGAGTAATATAAAAATAAATGAAAGTAAAAAGACAAAGACATTTACTTGAATGTTGAAAATGGAAATAAGCTATTCTGTGCACTGTTCCAACGGGGATTAAGCTGAACATTCCTTTTCAACGGATCAGTTTTTCAACTGATATATATTTTCAATCAGCCGTAACCCTAATGATTGCATTTTCAAACAGCTTTATTCCTAGTGACCATATTTTCAAATAGCTATAATTCTAATGTCTATATTTTCAAACAAGCTGCAAACCTTTTGACAATCATTCTCAAACAGCTATAATTCTTTTGACTATATTCTCAACAGCTATTTTTCCAACGACTATTTTTCTATGCTTATAAAAACGTATTCAGATTTCTTGTAAATAGACAGAACTCAACATATTCATCCAAGCTTACAAGCATTCATCATACTCTGAATATCATTTTGTCTGGAGCCAATTCTGTTCACATTCATACAAGAGTTCTAGTGTTCGAATTTCTTTTGTATCATCTACTCATGAAGGAGAGTTTCCATTTTGTGAGCTTCAATTGTATATGCCTCTCAAATAGGAGAGACTTTTTGTTCTGAGAGTTATTTTCATTCAAACTTGTAAAAGGGTTGGTTTGACCCTGTGAGGTGGGAAGGGTGTCTTTCACCTTGAGAGAAGGAGTGGTGTGCTCTAGCTGTGTAAAGGTTTCAACTCCACCTGGAAGGGTTTTTCAACATAGTGGATCGAACTCTCAAGTGGTGTGCTTGAGGATCGGATGTAGGTCAAGAGGACTAAACCAAGATAAATCTCTGAGTTTGAATTTCTCTTTCCCTATCTCTTTATTAGTGTGCTTGTCAATTTACTTATCCACTTTTAAATTTAAATTTGCTATTAACCTTATTCACCCCCCCTTCTAAGATTGATTCACTGGGCAACAGGGGTTTCACTAGATTCCCAAAAAACAAAAACAAAACAAAATACTATTTTGTAAATAGTACCAAAATTAATGTTAAATTTAGGAGTTTTGGGCAGAAGTTTTTTTTAAAAAATTGTATTTGATGTCAATTTTTTTTATTACATATGTTATTCATTTCTTTCTCTTTTTTTTTGTTTTTTGTTTGCCAAAATTAGAAAAGGGAGGAGGGAAAACTCACACGCACGACAGGTACCCTGGGTCAATCCAACTAACACCCCGTTCATATATGTTATTTATTTGTAACATTTTAAACATGTGAGATGAAATTGACAAAACTGATAAACAAACCAAATTTTAGGATCAGGACTACTGAATCTAGAAACTGTTTTGAGGAATTAAAATGCGTTCAAGGATTATTGCTACAATTTTTTTAAATACACTAGAATTTTAACCTTTAAAAAAAAAATTGAAATATAACATGGTGTTTGAAACTCCCTCAAGTGGATAAAATTAAAATTAACAAAAGAAGAGGGCTAAAACTAAAAGTCTTTAAAACATCCAAAATTTGGTTACTTTAAAAAATAAACAAGCAAAAGTTCCATTCTTCATATCTAATTTCAAAGTGTTCCAAATTTATGAATTCAGCTGGAAAATATTTTCTATCAATTTGTATTCATTTTTCTTTTCTTTTTAATGATATTTCGAAGTACTTCCATCTTAGCTTTCCCCAAACATGCACGTAAAGCAGCATGCATAATAGCTCAGTATGCAGTAATTCCGAGCGGGGAAAAAAGATATATATATATATATATTGCTGATGAAATATTAACCCAACAATCTTTCAGATTCACCTATTTTACTCTCCCAATCTTTCTTCAGACTAAACAATCAGAAATAGCTAGAATTCCCCAGCAATAAGTCAAGCATGTCGTCAGGAGTTAGGAGAGTTGTTCCACCGAGAATCAATTCGATATCCGGTCTTCCACTTTCAGATAATGCCTCTTGAGCTTCACGAACCTTGTTTCACACAAAAAAACACCAGGGTCATGCTTCTTTTCAAGGAACTAATACACTAAGTTTTCATGTGAACATGCTAAAATATGACGAAAAGAACCGAAGAAAAAAAAACCAGGTAAAAGAGTTCAAGAAATACAGACCTCGACACCATTGATTCCTCCGATAACAAAAACCAGGATGATATTTTGGTCAGCTAAACTTGGTTTTGCCTGAAGAAAATCAGAAAAAGGTTATTAAGTATATATGGGGCTACTGAACCAAAATATGGAAACTGCAACTCACCTGCCCAAGGCCAAATCTTCTGAACCCACTTTTAAAAAGCTGTCCAACAGTAGAAGAGTGATACTCCAAACCAGGTACGTCATTCTTGCTCAAAATCTTTGTTAGAAGCTTATAAAGTAGTCCTCTACTTGCATATGGATCTCCACTGAAATTATTTTCTGCAGAGAATGCCCCATCCTTCAATGGTATGTTCCGACTCTTCAAACTGGATAGCTTGTGAAGGAATTTGAACAGGCTATCGACCCTGTCACGCAGCTCCAACTTCAGTTGCATGTCACCATACACTTGCTCTTTACTGTTATCTTTATTATCAACATCTTCATCACCCCATTTACCCCACTCATCGTCATCAAAATCATCAATGTCTATTTGATCTGAAGACGTTTCTTTACTTTCCTCCGATTTGATCTTTCTTAAGTTGGTCTCAAGCTCATCCATTAGACCATGAAGAAACTTCAGTTTTGCTATTGATGGGTTTTCCAGAATTGCTTCAACAATAGAATCCTTCAACAATTGCTCCTCTTGCCAAGAAAAAGGGCCCTCAGAACCAGATGTTGGGAAATTCTCACCAGCCAATATATATCCAGAAATCATAAGGAGCAAAGCATCCTGAAAAGAAAGCAACCCTTGTGACGCCTCCAATTTTCCATTCTTCTGTCCATGCAATCCCACCAAAGCACTCTTATTGATAAGATCACCAATTTGAGCAGCAAGACTCTGGCTTGTTTCTCCAGCACTTACAACATTTAATATTTTCTCTGCACTGATAAATGCTTCCCATCTGGCTGAATTAGATTCGTCAAGGGCAACCAGTGCTGCTGCTGCTAATTGAATAATTCCTTTGTTTCTCAGTAAAGATGACTGGGTTTTAGCCAGTGCTTTGACCATGAGTTGCAACTCTGATTTTGTAGCAAAACCAGGACGTGATTTCACATTCACAGTTATTTTTTCGCAGCGAAGAGCTTCTTGAAGCCACTTCTTCACAAGAATGGTCCCATCTTTTGTTCTCCTATCTAGTATAGCTTCCAAGTATGGTGTTCCCCGAAAATTTTCAGTTGAAACAAAAGACCCACTAAAAAGCTCATTTTCGAACTGAAGGGGCTTCTCATTATGAATTTTGTTCTTTAGATTAATCAAATCTAAAACTTGAGAAGCAGAGTTTCCAGAATCCAACCCACACAGAAAAGCTTCAATGTTTTCTAAAAGGCGAAAGTAATCTGTATTGCAATCTTCTTCCCTTAGAATTTTGGCAAGCGGTATCTGAACATCAAGAGAAGCCCGTTCCAGGTTAGAAGGGCTATGCTTGAGTTGGGTTTGTGAGATTTTTAGGTGGGTAAAGGATGTTGTTTTTTCCCTACGGGGCAAGGATGAAAACATACAATCAACAAGTGAATCTCCATGACAGCAGGGAGTAAGAAGATCAAGTGTACGGTCAACGAGTAATAGCCCTGCTGATCGTTTACGGCGACCTACATCATAAAGACTTGACATGTCTGTCATAACTTTCCCCACAATTTTTGAGAGATCACCAAGTGAAAATATTTCCATCTTCAAGTCCATCTGCATAATTAAGTGAAACAAACCACAGTCAGGGTATACTAAACAACTAAAGCAATCTGCACAGACACCATATCAAATTAACCCTTGGGGTACACACACACTAAAATAAAATAGTGCTAATTGTCAACGTATTTTGTATTGTTCTTGTGTTTTTACTTTATATTACTTCACATGTTGGTATTATAATACTACACAGATGAAATACACTTTCAAAAGATATAGAACTGCAGGTTTTCGTAACAATCATTGTTGGCATTTAAAGTGATATCTATATCATGGAAAATGAGCATCTAGAAATTTTGGCTAATTGAAGTTTTTATATTCTTAGATTACATTAATACAAGGTTTTTGGATGGTTCAATATTTACAACCTTGTAAGCTGTAAGCTATCGTTTAACTCTTTGGTAATAGAAGTGCAATCTAGACTTTGGAAGACAATCAAATATGTAGAAACTTAAGAAATGAAGGAAATAAACTAAAATTGAATATGGGGAAAGGGTAGTATGTATAGCACCTTTGCAGAAAGATGGTATAGAAAATTTGCTGTAAGAGTTGCCCCAGGAGGAATATCATCACCATCAGAAGGCAATCCAGTACTTAAGGGAGGCAATCCGGGACTAAGGGCATCCTCATGTTCAACTGATAAGTATGCTTCACCAACTGATCCCTCTGAAGGTAAAACAAAGACTCTTGGTGAAAAAGGACACAAAATCATGGGGAAGTGATGCACAGAAACAACCAGTTTTTTCCCTACATCTTCTGCATCAGCTATCGGATTCTCTTCAATGAAATCTCTTGCTCTTGAACTAGCTTCGGGCCGAGATAGGTCCTCTTCAGTGGACGCAAGTCGTGACCATCCTTTGTCTTCCAACTTTATCTCATCCTTTAAATTGCTACCTTCTGTCTGTCTGGAATTTTCCTTACCCTTCCTGACAAGCTCCTCATAATCTTGGACAAGCAAGGATTCATATTCATGAAATGCATCTGTCCCCAGAGGTGAATCAGCATATGCTGAATGAGCTACCTGCAATCAGTAAAGCATTCAATAAGACATACAGCAACATGCATAGCAAGAGCAAAATTGATTATAAGATGAAAAAAGCGAACAATATAAACTCCTTCCAAAAGCAGTAACTCCAAAGAAGCACCTCTGAAATAGATGTGAATACAGTACAACAACGGACAGCTTGCTGTGTGCTCAGACAACGTAAAATATATCGATGTGCATCACTTAGTAGACGAGATGTGATCACCACGACTTTCCTTCCAGGATCAGAATTTGCATTGCAATCAACCACCTAGAAAAAGAAGGGATACAAACAGTTGAAGAAAAAAAAGGATCATAGATACAGAATTAAATAGAATGTTCATCTGCATCCTAGAAGCATATTATAACAAAAAGAGGACAAGAAGTTTGGTGCATCATGGAAATTATATACATGACATACTATTCTTTTTGTTTTTGCTCAATCATTCTGGTTGCACCACTGTTGGGTGACTGGTATGGATGCAGCAAGGCCGAAACATCTAATGGAATAATATTATTTTCTCAATGACTACATTAAAGGGGCTCGAGATAGTAAACAAGAATGAAACTTTAATCAACAGCTATCAACAGCTTCACAGTAATTGAAGTTAAATAAAAAGAGATGTACAAAGTTCTCCATTTTACTTCATGAATTGACATACGGAATAATTTCCAAGAAGACATTTTCTTAGAGAATATATTTTCCATCAATACAGAGATTTTCCATGAAACAAACGGAGGCCAAAAATTGGCGTACCATGACCATCAAAAGAAAGTTTTTACTTCAAAAAACAAAAAAGATAATTTACTACACTTCTTATGTAATATGGTCTCTCTGTCCAGAAAGAATGTGAATGTTGTTTCCACATTTTTCAAGATGAATGAAACAACATAGCTCAAATTATGCCTGAAAAAACCAATTTACCGTATCAAGAGAACACATGTTTTCCAAACTACAAACAGCACGGACTCCATGGTTTAGTAACAAAGGAAATGCTCCCATTAATTGGAAACTCTGTGTAGAACCAGCATCTAAGTAAAGAACAGAACCTTCAATGTGCTCCGATATCTAAAAAGAGAAGATGAAGATATGAATAGTCTCATAAGGCAAATATACATAACAATTTCAACTGAATATTAACATGTCTAGTTGTTACAGAACAATTAATTTAAAAATCGCAAACATATGCAGCTCAAATCGCACATTGCAGTTATATTGGCCTTAAACTAATTCCATAGGCGCCCCTGATATCTAAAACTCAAGTATGATTCTATATAGAGGAAGGAAAAAAGCAGGGGAACAAACACATCTCTGTTCACTTCATGATAGTTTTGATTCAACTGGGTTTAAGATAGCAGAATCCAACGTACTCGCGGCCAATTTTTCATATAACTTTCAAGATGTCATTTTTTACAAGGATTTTCATATAAGAAGTCGAGTATCAACGTGAGAATTTGTAATTTTGTATTCTCAAATAAATATCACTAATAAGCCATATTGAAAAATCAGCTGATTGGTGAAGTACTAGGATTTTAAAAACTAGAGAGGATGAACATTGTTTTTATAAAACACCCAATAATTCAGCCAATATTTAGGATTTGTAACCCTAAATTCAAGCTGCAATCCCTAATTTCTATAAAAAAGAAATCCCAGTTAGGCTCAGATAACAAAATTGCAGTTGAAAAACTCTGTAGAATCTGAAAGCCTGATCAATGCAGTAATTTGCAAACTCATTATTTCCAAGCGCAGGAAAACGTAAACCCTAAACAGCATATATTTGCAGGCGATAGATCCATTTCGTATCAAGAAGCACAAAACCAACATCATTCAATTGAAAACTCATAAATTAATAAAATGCATTTACCTGGCTAATGGAATCGAGGCAAGATTTGGTGAGATCAACCAAAGCCATGTTTGCATCAGGTTATAAATAAGCAGAAAATCAGCAGAAAATCAGCAGAACAAGACTTCTCAGGCTTCCTTTGGTTCCATGGATTTGCACTGTAATTCCCGTTCTCCTCTGTTTGCAGTTGGTTTTTGTATAAAAATTAATTAATTAAACGGAAAATGGGAGTTCTATGTACACCCCCCTAACTGCTGAAACCACCCCCGTCTGAACTTTTCCCACAAACTCCCTTTTTTGCCCCTAACACAAATGAAATAATAATAATTTTAAAAAAATGAAACTTGAGATACATCAGTGCTTTCATAAGCCACTAAAATGCCATTCTTCTCAATCGTGCTTACAAAATGCAAGTCTCAACACCCACCCCTCCCACTTCTCCGGCATCCCCAAATCGTAACACCCCAAATCCATCCAAAATTGATCTCCCTGCTGCACAGACCTGCCCCCAAACCCCCTCCTTTCAGGATAATCCCATCGAGGATCGAGCTTGGTCGTATCTCGTTGAGTGAGTTTTGTTTTGAAATAAGTACAGCGGTCTTTCAAATTATAAACCCTTGCATATTGATGGTTTTGAATGAAACTTGGTTTAACTATCATCTCTAGCTTTTGATGTTTTCAATGTGATTTAAATATAGGGCTTCTTAGATCTATGTTCAAAACGATTAGTTGTTATTTGGTTTAGTCCTCGTGTTTTTGGTTTTAGATACAAGTCTTTTGACATTTATTACTTTTTTTGTTATGTTGATTTTACCCTTTGAGGTGAATAAGAAAAACACATTGAAAATCTAAATTTAATGCATTATTTCCTTGTAATTGAATTTCATAATTTAAATTTTGAATGCTTTCCTTGATAATATTCCTAATATATGGATAAATACAATTTAATCAATAAAAAGTAAAGACCCACATATTATACAAATCGATCATACAAGCACCCACATTAAATTATGTACATGACATACATGTAAATAGTGTTATTATTAGCAACGAAAAATACTTAGTGATAAATCGTGTTACCTATAAGTTAGGAATATAAATTAGAAGACTAATAAGTCATATACAAAAATAGACAAACTAAAATTGTATGTTGCCTATAAAAAAAAAGGAACATAAAATACTATTACACATTGTCGAAAATAAGAAAAAACATATATACATATACAGAAATTCTCTTATGTGGATATCAGGACGTTATTATCGTGTGGACGCATGTATTGTCACTTACCCCGCCTTGCTTTCCTCGCCTATTTACACACGTTCGTATGTTCCGCACGTTAACGATCCTGGATAAGAGAATCGATCGTATACATATACATATATATATATATATATATATATATATATATATAAATACCTATGCAATAGGCAATAGGCAATATGACATAAATGACTAGGGTTAATGATCTAAATGGTCCCCAAAAGCTATTGCTCCAATATCATTTTGGTCTACCAACTAAAATTTTCATTTGAAACGTCCTTAAACTTTTATTTTGTACCAAGATTGTAACATCCCGACCCAAAAATAAAGAAATTAAATGAATTAAATAAAGAAATTTTAATTTATTAATAATTTTGGAAATGTAAAGAATATTAAAATATTAAATAATTAATGAAGGGCAAAGGTCAATTTAATGTTCGGTTGAGATTTTGGCGAAGCGAGATGCACCATTATGTCGGGCTGTCGATACGAGTTCGTGGGTATATTGTGAGCCGAATCAGGTTGTATGAAGAAATGGCGATGAAAAGAAGTTGATGCGCAGCAAGTAAATATTTCGAAATTCAGTTTTATAAACCAGAATTTCTCCTTCAGGTTCGCATAGTAGCCAACTTCAGATCACGTTTTCTCCCCACTCCGACCTCCGATTCAGGTAATACCGGTGGCAAACAAACCACCACACTTCCCTCTTCCAGCTCCAGTCCTTCGCCGCCTCACTCCGCCGCCGTGGTCGCCGGAATCAGCCCCGAAACAGGTGGTTTCGGGGAGTTTTCTGAAACTTTGGCCCCTTCGTTCTCCCTCCTCCAGCCACCAATTCAGTCAAGTAAGGTATGCTTTTCTACATATTTTCATGCTCTAGCTGATTCTTTGGTAGGTTTTGAACGATTTGTAGCGTAGGTAACCCGATCTGAGAGCCAAAGTTTGGCCGATTTTGAGGTTGAGTTTTGGGCCACTTGTGATCCAAATTGGGCGTTCCGTAGTTGAAGAAAGTGTTTGGGAGGTCGAGAACTAGTTGTAGGCTGAAGGGTGGCCACCTGGGTTTGGAGATTTTCGGTCAGCCGGGAATCGCTTTGGACACCCAATCTGTCCGGCCCGGCGTGTGGCGCGGCGTGAATAGTGTTGTGAGGCCACATTGTGTTCCAATGCGATCCCCTTGTTGTCATGAGCGTGTAGGTGTGCTCGGATTCCAATTCGGACGTCGTTTGACTATCGATTCAGTTCGCCCTGTGCGGCGTTATCGGGTTCGATATGTTCGGTGTTGGATCAATCCCAATTCTTAGTATGTTGTCCCGTATTTCTAGGATCGTGTGGGAATTGACGGATCGTGATTAGTCCGGATGCTCAGGATCATTGACTTAAAGGTTAGGTTAAGCGTAATCGTCCGTCGTGCGATCGTGAGAAATCCGACCGTCCGATCGAGACCAAACTTTCAGGATGTGTTCCCTAAGCCGTAGTGAACTTGTAGGAACTTTCAGATGTAAGTTTGGAGGTCATGGGACCCACGGGTCCAATTTGACCCGGTTTGACCAAGTTTGACCAAGTTTGACCAAGTTTGACCAAGTTTGACCGAGGCTCTCCGGTCGCCTTACCACGTAGTTGATGTTTTTTGGACTTCTGGGAATGTCCAGGAACCTTTGGAGGTCTGGGGCTCAACGAGTAGGGTTGGCCGAAAAGGGTGTTTGTGCCAGGTTGGCCAGTGAGTCTTGGGCGGTCCCCAGTTAAAAGAAGTAGTTTGACCTTAGAATCTTTAGTACGGCGTACGTGCACGTTAAGTCGGGTTTTGGTAGGATTTGAGTTTAAGGTTCTCGTTTCGGTTCAATTCTTAATCGTCGTCGTATCATCAATGCTTTAGGTACGTTGACTCTACGCGGCCAGGTGGGACCGCTTTTAGGGTTATGCGGCGTAGAATGACGGTGAGTGGACATTGTTTTTCAACGAACTTTATTTTAAAGAATGAATTGAAATGCTTATGAAATGGTTTTCCTCGATAATTGGAATTTAAATATTATTTTAAATCTTGAATTTGGATTTTAATGGAATTTCTTGAATATAGATTATATTTGAGCCTATGCATGTTTTGGGTCGGGTTTTATGTGGACATGATGATTATATTTTCATATTTGTTTATTACGGGATCTTTGGCATATTATGAATTCATTGGATTATGTTTAATAATCGAGTTTTATGGTGATTTGAGTATTGCGTGATATGTTTGGGATTTTAATATTATTTTGGTATCGGATTATGGATTTCTTGGGTTATGTGACATTGAGGTGTTATATGGTTTTCAAATTATGAATTTGAAGGATATTGGTAATAAGTAAGCTTCACGAAGGCTTTGGGTTCGGATATTATATTTAAGAATGGTTATCTATACTTTAAATCTATTTGATCAATTGAGGTTTATGACTTTGTCGGGCTTAGGAACTTTATATAAATCGGTTATATGAATCTTGATATTTTTATATGATTCTAATGATGGGATCTTCTATTTACTTTAAATGTTTGAAACTTATGAATCTCATGGGTTATATTCGATACCTTTGGGAATATATATATTTATATATTCTATACTTTGTGGAATTATATTTTTATACCTTGGAAACTTTATTCTATACTTTAAGAATTTATATTTTATATCTCTTGGGAAATTATATTATATACTTTTGAGAACTTATATTCTATATCCTTAGGAAAGTATATTCCATACTTTTGGGAAACCTATAAGTTATACTTTTGGGAATTTATATTTATACTATCGGAAACTTACATTTATACTACCGAGGGCTTATATTTATTTGTTGAATTAACATTTGGGCGGTTAGTTTGATAAATGTTGGGTTTCGATTATATATTTGGGGTTATTTGACTTTATAGTTTTTATATTATCTATTTATGGATTTATCGAGTAGTTTCTAATATTGAACTTATAAACATAGGGGTTCTCAATATATATTTTCATAACTAATATTGTTACGTTAACTAAATATTTACGGTGTTGGATTTTATGTTTTGAGAATTATTACTTACTATTCGAATATGGAACTTTTTTGTTATTTAACTTTTGGGACTTGTATTATACGGATTAATTGGGTTACTTTTGATACTTGGAGTTTATGTCTGTTTGAGGTTTATATTAGTGTCTTATGTTGCAAGTATGTTATTTTATCAATTTATTGGGATATGTGTTGGTATTTGGGTTTTGGTGGCTATCGTGAGTTTTGGTGTATATACATATTCGGGTCTTTGACATATTGCAAGTATCTTGAGTTATATAATATTTTCGAGAATGAATATATGTATGTTTGGTTATGTGTGGGTGCGTGGGTGTGGTTGTGTGGACGGTGAAGTGTTTGGTTATGTCGGTTTGAAGTGCTATAAGCACTACCATATGTACCTCCCAGTTACGGAACTTTGGAAAGTGGATACTTAATGGTTTGGATACTTGGATATGTCGGATGCCGGTGCACCCTTGATTGGGTGTATTTGTAGACCCTTAGCGGGGTAGTACGCGCGTAGGGTAGTCACGAGCGTACTAGTATTGAGGATTCTCTTGGCATGCGTCTTTGATAAGCTTAGTCCAAGTTAGACGACTCGTTCCTTGGCCACATGGTTATTGAGGACTCCTCTCGTGGTTCGAGTCAAGCGATCCCCTGTTGGGATTGTTTCCCGGTACAATTATTGGTGTGAGAGTCTTACTATATGTATTTATTATTATTAATGCCATTTTGATATTGGGAATTTCTTTGATTTTCATACTTACGATTTTCAAGTGGTTTTTGTTTATAATTATATTGCGAAAACAGTTTTGGGAGGTTATGCATCGGGAAAGGAAACGAAAAAAGGTTTGAAAGTTAATTATTCTTTTATTTTATTAAAATATTGGTTTGGAAATCAACTACGTATACAAAGGTTTTGATCTACATGTTTTGCATCGTTTTTAAAATTAAAAGGTGGGGTTAGTACGTTGTTTTAAGTATTGAAAACTTATTTTCGTCCACTCACACTTTTACGTTTTGCGCCCCGGTATGTGGCCTGCATTAGCCGAACTTTCAAGTTTGAGCTTTCCTTCTGCAAGCTTCGACCGAAGGGTAGGACTTCTATGTCCATTTCTCTTGAGGTTGAATTTTTGTTTTAAATTCAATTGCTCTTAGATATGCTCTGTTATCGCCCATTAGGGTTGGAATTGAAGGCCGGGGCCTATTTTGTATTCGTGGTTGTCTTTGGCGCAGTTGGTTGTGTTTTCTGTGGTTGTTTTGGCAGGTTTTAAAGTTGGGTAAAGTTCGTTTTTCGGGAGACTACTGAAAATTTGGCCAGAAGTCTCGGCCCTTTCCTTTAACTCGGGAGTAGGAAGTGAAATTCTTAGTAAGTGGGGCCGGCATTTGTCGGATGCGGAAAACCACGGGGTTTGTACGGAGTTCGAGGAAATTCGGGTCGGGTCTGTCAAAGATGGTCCATCCGTAACATTTTACATTAAATTGAATCACATGGGCGGCACATGCTCGAATTTTAAGGGGTAAATTGGACTTTTTACCCAACAAAAAAATTAAGAAACTATCTAAAAGCAGGAAAAAATAATTTGAAAATTATAAACAATTAAAAAAAACTTAAAACAAAACAAAACAAAATTAAAAACCAAAGAAACAAAATCACCATATTCTCCATCGCACAAAAGCCCAACCAAAGGTGAAGAAACAACACCTTCCTCTTCCTTCGATCCTCAAAACGACACCTTCCTCTTCCTTCAATCCTACCCCATCCAAACCTCATTGCACCAATGCGAGTGCCTAGTGCCAATAATCCCAGGTACATCTCGCTCCAATTCCCGAGTACAAGACCCAACCTTTACCCAAGGGCAACAAATTATTATCAGTTATGTCAATTTGGCAACATCCCCAGAAACCAAAACATTGAACTAAAGTATTAAAAACCTTAAAATCAATGGAATGAAATAGACATTAATAAGTCAATCGGCAAGTGTTGTTGGGTGCGGTGGCGAGGTTCTAGTGTGGCGAGAGATTGAGAGTGGGTGCTAGGTGTGTTTGGTTGTGCGGATAGTGAAGGAAAGGGAGAGATTAGTGGCAAGGACTCCATTGGAGAAGTCCCTATGTCATCTTCAAGCTTCAATCGGGCGATGGCTTGGAGAGATAAAGAGGTGTTGTGTGCTATTCTTCTTCCTTCGGATTATGACTTTCTGGGAGGCCCAGATTTTGGTTTTGGTTTTGGCTTAGGAAAAAAATTGAAATGAGAGACCCGAAGAAGAAGAAGGAGGAGGAGGAGGGAGAGATACCCATACTCATTTAAAAATACGGTTTTGTCCCTCAATTTCACGGAATAATACACAGACTTTGACGGGATAGACCATTTTGGTACAAAATAAAAGTTTAAGGGCGTTTCAAATGAAAATTTTAGTTGGTGGACCAAAATGATACTGGAGTAATAGTTGGGGGGACCATTTAGGTCATTAACCCTAAATGACTATTACCCGATTCAAGTCATAAGGGGAAACATTGGAACAAAAAATGATTTTAAAACTAAAATAATAATAATAAATTACATCATAAAATATTTAAAAAAGAATGTAATTCTATGTGGCACAAAAGTCAAAAGACTTGGATCAAAGTCACCAAATCCGAAGATTAAACCCAACTCCTCAATAGGAATTTGGATCTATATAAACTTTTCTATTAAATATATGAATAGCTTTGAGCCACTATGATTTCTCGATTGGCTTTACGACTATTTATGATTATATATATATATATATATATATGGAGCTTGAGAAAGTGGTTTTCAAACCACCTTATGATCCGTCCCCTAGTGTTTCCCTCTTTTTGGCCAAGTAGGCCAAAGGAATGATTTTTGGTCCTTCTTCTCTTGAGATGCGTAAGCATGTCACCATCAAGCCACTTCATGGCTTGGATGGAAAGATTGTGTGAGTGTGTTTGCTCTTCTGACGTCTAATCAAACGATTGATCGGTCAAGTAAGGAACCTCCTCTTGGCGTAGGTTTTCTCACTTCCTCGGGGTCAAGAATGATTGAGCTTTGTATGACTATTTTTAGGATTTTGGTGATAAGTGCAATGAATGTAAATGCAAGAATCGAATTGACATAAATGTAAATGCGATAAAATAGATTAAAGCAATAAAGACTTGAATTAAACTTGAATTTAAAGACAACTGAAATTAAATTGCAAGAAACTAAGCTTACACTAGGAAAATGAAGAACTTGGATAATCTAGAGTGCTTGAAAGATAAAATCCTAGACTATGAATTAAAAGGTGCATGTAAAATGATAGGTTTTGTGTGTTGAGTCAGAGGTCCTTTACTCTTCTTCTGAGGAGATATTTATAGAACTTTCTTCAGCTCACGGGTTTGGCCATTAAACGGCCTCAACTAGCTTTAATTGAAAATCCTTATAAGATTAATGCCTTCCGGAGCTCTAAGCATTTAATGAGAACTTCCCAACTACCACCAACCCATCTGGTTGGTCAATGGAAAGGAATTAGAACTGTGAAACTCTTCTCTTAATATGGGATGCAATAACCCTTGGTAGGTTGGCTACAAGTCTTCCCATCTTTGAATTCCACCGCTTGCAAGGTGACTTCTATTGGAATTTTTTACCTTAGCTTCGTAGGCTGAACTTGGACTTGATCTGACATCTAGTGAGATGTCGTGCACTTGGAGCTTCTGACTTGGTTGAGACTCCCACCAACTTTGGGGTGCCATGAACCCGATGCTCTGGCCAAGAAATTACTATATCCGTTATATGTATTAATCACCAAGCATGTTAGTGTTTACATATATGATAATTATAAATTTATGGAGACTAACGCCCAAACCATTATTTATAAATATAAATAATAATTTATCAACTTTTGTTATTTGACAAAAGCTAAAACATGATCGACCAAACAAAGTAGCTTTGTTGCCAATAGTTTAGCCATTTTTGCCTCTTAGCAATCACTCATGATCACATGTGTATATATTATATTAATATCATAATTTGACAACATGTCATGTATGTTTTGTTAGAGCACTTCCACCGCAAGGGTGGAAGGCAGGCAAAAGGGCCCCTTTTGCTCTAAAAATTTTCCACCGCACAAAGTCCAGCTAGGACAAGGGTTGGACCCACCAGCCTGGGTAGGCCCAAAGGCAAGATTTGCTTGGGTTTGTTGACGCAAGAACCAAAAATTTTTAAAAAATTTAAAAAAAGTAAAAAAAATCTGAAAAATTCAGAAACAATTTTTTATACATACCTAGCAATTTTATTATTATTAATCTCATACATATAAATAAAATTAATCCCACGTGAAAATCTCATACATAAAATTTTATCCGAAATTTGATATGAGAATTTAATAATAAATAATGACACGTGGCAACATAAAATCTTATCCACATTAATTGTTTAAGTATAAAAAATAAGGAAAAATAATTTAAATGAATAGTAATTGCTCTTGCCCTTGTCCTTTGGGGTGGAACCAAAAAAGTAAAACTGCCACTATTCACGTGAATAATTGCAGCCCTTGCCCTTGCTTTTTGGGGTGGAAGTGCTCTTAGATGTTTAACCCCATTAGACTACGAGGCCTCATCCTTGTTACTACACTTGCCCACCTTTGAGTTCCACCTTTGTCATTTGTTTATTATTTATTTTCTGCAGAGGGCTTTGGTCTTGACTTGGAGTATAAATCCCTGACTTGGACTTGGGATTTAAGTCCCGACTTAGACTTTAGCTGCCATCCGAACTTGAAGTGTAAATTCTGACTTGGACTTGGGATTTAAGCCCCGACTTAGACTTTGGCTGCCATCCTTGAGTTCCATCCTTGGGCTTATCAACCCTGCTTTAGGACTTCACCAACCTCGCACGACTTATCAACCCACTGCGAGCTGGAGCTCTTTTGGGTGGATTTATTTAGGCTCAAGCACCTAGTTACAACTTACAACTACAGTGAGTTACATTTAGGTCTTTGGGTGATGTGTAAGGATGCCTAGCCATTTGTGGGCCGTCTGCACATGTATGACCAGCTAGCCCAGAGAGTTTATCCCCCAACCTGTGTGATTGGACAGCTCATTCCTGATTCCCCAACCTGATCGTGCATCGAGTTGACTCCGTACGTGTGGGGTTGGTCAGCTCATTCCTTGAGTACGAGTTTGGTGAGGTTTTTAGTATCTTTCCGAGTTAGATATTGAGGAGCATGTTGACTCTATTTTTAGTTGAGATAATTGACGGAATATATATTGAGTATAAGTTTTTAGTAAACTACAGCTTCTTCTCGATTGCAATTTCTCAGCTTCTTTTGGCAAGTTCAGTTGATGAGTTTATACATCATGTTTACATTCATGTTAACTTGACATTATGGAAGGCCTATTGGGTTTCAGATCATTTTGAAGAAAGTTGAGGTTCCAACCCATAACCAATTGACAATGGGGGGAGTAGCCTAACTCCTTATAAGTCCTTGCTAGGTTTCTCAACTTTCTAATGTGGGACTCTCTCCCTTCACATTCTCACACACCCCCGCACGTGTGGCGAATTTTCAAGCCTAACACGTGGACAACACATATTGGGTGACATGGAGCACGTGTGGTCGTTAGGCTTTCACACGTGGGATAACCCTCTCTGATACCATGAAGGAAGTTGAGGTTCCAACCTAAAACCAATTGGCAATGGGGGGAGTAGCCCAACTCCTTATAAGCCCTTGCTAGGTTTCTCAACTTTCCAATGTGGGACTCTCTCCCTTCATATTCTCACACATTTGGCTACCTTAGTTTATATAAACTTCCTTTAAAGCTATTTATCTCATGTTTTTTCTATTTTGCGTTGTAAACGACCTAGTTACTTAGCAAGATGCTGATTGTTTTGGGCCTGGACCCTCACGGGTTGGGTCATGGGCTCAAGCTTATGTCATCTTTCCCAAAAGGCCTCTTGCTGAGAAGTTAAGTTCCCACACATATAGCACTTCACATTTCCCTCCTCAAACGATGTGGGATTTCTCACTCATCTTGCCCATTCTCACCTTGCATCCTTTAGGGCTCACAAGTCTTACAATCCACCCCCCCTTGGGGCCCAACATTATTGTTGGCACACTTTCGGTATGGGTCCAATCTCTAATACCATTATGTCACTACCCTAATTAAGAGGAGAAGAAGAGGAAGTGACTGTTGGGAAGAAAAAACTAAATGCATATGTGCTGCAACGTAGTTAGGAAGAGAAGATGATAATAAGAAGAAGAAACGATGGGAGAAAAATAGAGAGAGAAAGAATAAGAGGAGGAGGATGGAAATAAAAGGGAGTGTTATGGTTAAAACCCTAACATTTTTATAATATATATATATTTAAATTCTTTTACGAGTTTTTAAAATATCATGATTATGTGAAATAAATATATTTAAATTCTTTTACGAGTTTTAAAAATATCATGATTATGCTTGTATTTCACAAGAGAGTAATTAGTACAGTGGTAAAGATCCTTCATTCTAGCTAGTAGGTTAGGTGTTCGAGTCTTTATGGGCACATAATTTTTACAATATTTGTCACACTAGTGGTGGTTCAGTTTGGTTCAAAGAACTAGCAATTGGGAGATGGTGAATTGGCGACCGGACTAAGTCATACCGGTTTGGTTAGGTTTAATGATAAAAATAAAAAATTTAGCTTAAAAAGTTGAACTAGCATGTTCAATTTGGTAAAATTTAGTCAGTTTGTCGATTAATCGGTCTAAAATTCTAGTCCTAATTTCAGTTGTTGGTTTGGGAGAGGGTGAATCAGCAATCAGACCAAGTCAACGATTTGGTTCAATTTAATGACCGGAACCAAAATTAAGTGAAAAAACCCAAACCGACCTGGTTTAGTTGGTTTATCGGTTGATTGGTCTAACATTCCACCCCTAATTTCAGCTTTATATTAAAACGGAGCTATATCTATACGAGGTTCACCTTTATTGATGACTTTTGCAATGATGATAGAACATCTACAATCATACTCCCTATTATTTAGTAGAAAATTAATTAAAAACACTTGAAAAATATTGAATACGTGTGATAAAAAAAAAAATTAGAGCATGTTTGGAAGTGATTATGGAAAGACCAAAATCACTTCTAGTTGAGTATAATCACTTTTGTTTAAAAAATTAACCAGCAATCAACAGGGAGCGGATCCGTCCTCATTTTCCATGTCCCTTCATGTCCTTTCTCTAATTTTTTGACAAGTGTCCATCTTTTTAACTCGATATAACACCGTTAAGTTCTAATAAAATAAAAACTAAAAACAAAAATAGAAAAACAAAAAAACCTAACAAGCAATAAAAAACCATGCATCCACCACAACCCACCCAACCTCATCTCATCCGCCATGTGCACCTCCCCTTTTTTTATTGGCTACACGATCTGTTAAGTTGAAGAAAAATAGTAAGTTCGCCTCAGTGAAGCTCAAGGGAAATTGCTCACACCGGCATTCATTAGAGTCTTTTCCTTTGAATGAGACTATAAGTGCACCACAACATGTAGCTGATGAAGATTCTACAGATGTTGATTCACAGGAATTAGAAGCAAAGCAAGAGTGCCAATGGAAAACAAATCAAGGTCAGCTCTATGCATACAAAAAAATGTTGTAGAAGGACTAGTGAAATCTAATTCTATGAAGAAAAAAGGTATCACAGGAGAAAACCAAGGGTAATAGCTTGTCTGGTTTGCAAGGGAAACTTGAAGAACATATGGCCAGAGCCATGCCCTATACCGAAACAAGAGCCGCTTTGCGGATAATGAACATGGAGAAATCACGGAGAAGAGAATCGAGCTGTGATTTAATCGAAGAAGGTCTACAAGAAATACAAAGTAAACGGGTTACTGACCGCGCATGGATTGAATCCTCAAAGTAATCGCACGGTAGAACTTGTATCCAGCTTGTGTACAGGGTGGGTTGTGGTGACTACGTGGTTTTTTATTGCCTGTTAGGGTTTTTTGTTTTTCTATTTTAGTTTTTATTTATTATTTATTTTATTTTATTAGAACTTAACGGTGTTATATTTGAGTTAAAAAGATAGACATTTGTCAAAAAATTAGAGAAAGAACATGGAAAGACATGGAAAATGAGGACAACGAATCCGCTCGACACCACAAATGGTTTTTTTTTTTTCTTTTGCCAAAAGTCAATAATAACAAAACAAAGAATATTAATTAATTAATTAATCTAAACCAATACAGTGTCTGAACGGACACTGCCCCTTCGTAATTGCACGTTCTCTCCTTTGTTTTCCTTTTTCTTTTTTATTGTGGAATTTTTAATATTCTTTTCTCCTTCTACATTATTTTTGTTGGCAAATGAACCTGCCTCAAATGGTAATTTAAAATTCAGACAAAAAAAAGGTAATTTAAAAAGATCAAAGACTCGAAAAAGCCAACTAATTTCCTATATAAAATATTTAGCACATGTTCATTAATTTCTAGCCTCCCCACCTGTCAAACGTTGACAACAATAAAGTTGGCAAGATATAAGGCCCAACCATCATTACAAACCAGACATCTCTTATCCCCAACGAAGGAGACACTTTCTCCTTCGGTCTCCTAAGCTATGGCCATGGCCGCCACCAACCAAACTCAACCACGACCACCATGCTCAAATCTCCTCCTCTGCTAGACATACAACAACAAAAATGGGCAACCAAAACGCTAAACACACAACAACGACAACAACAACAACAATAAGCCATCCATTGCCTCCTCCTCCTCCTCCTCCAGCTCTGTCCATGGCGACCAGCGAAACCCAAGAAGCATGGCCAGAGCTTCTCGGTGCAAACAACTGGGCTGGCCTTTTGGACCCTCTGGACCTCAACCTCAGAACCCTCATCCTCCGCTGTGGCGACTTCTGCCAGGCCACTTACGACGCCTTCAACAACGACCAGAACTCCAAGTACTGCGGCTCCAGCCGCTACGGCAAGGTCTCCTTCTTCGATAAGGTGGTGCTCCAAGACGCCTCCAGCTACCAAGTCTCCTGCTTCCTCTACGCCACCGCCCAAGTCAGCGTCCCTGAAGCCTTGCTCCTCCACTCCCAGTCCCGCGAGTCGTGGGACCGCGAGTCGAACTGGATCGGCTACATCGCCGTCACCACCAACACCGTCAGTAAGGCCATCGGACGGCGAGAAATCTACGTCGCGTGGCGCGGCACCATAAGAAACTACGAGTGGGTTAATGTGCTGGGAGCTGACCTCGACTCTGCTGCGGCTCTGTTACGTTCTCATGAATCTAATCCCAGCTTGACAAACGATCAAACAGATGGCGGGCATGGTAGTAGCAGCAGCAGCAGCCACGACGGCAAGGATGAAGATGACGAAAAAGAGCCCAAAGTCATGAGGGGTTGGCTCAGCATGTACACCTCGACCGACCCAAAATCGCAATTTACGAAACTAAGCGCTAGAGACCAACTTTTGACGAAAATCAAAGAGCTGAGGCAGAAGTACAAGGACGAGAAGCAGAGCATAACGATCACAGGGCACAGCCTAGGGGCGAGCCTGTCAATCTTGAGCGCCTTTGATCTGGTGGAAAATGGGGTTGCTGATGACATCCCAGTTGCTGCTTTCGTATTTGGTTGCCCACAAGTTGGAAACAAGGCACTGAAAAATCGAATTCAGAGCTACCCAAATCTGAAGATTCTGCACACCAAGAACACCATTGATTTAATTCCACACTACCCTGGGCGTTTACTGGGTTATCGTGACATTGGAACAGAGCTCGTGATTGATACAAGGAAGTCAAAGTTCTTGAAGGAGTCGAATAATCCGAGCGACTGGCACAATTTGCAGGGGATGCTGCATGTGGTGGCTGGGTGGAACGGGGAAGAAGGCGAGTTCGAGCTGAGAGTGAAGAGGGGCGTGGCTTTGGTGAACAAGTCGAGCGATTTTCTGAAGACGGAGTTTTATGTGCCGGGGTCGTGGTGGGTGGAGAAGAACAAAGGGATGGTGCTTGATGAGAGCAGCGGAGAGTGGGTGTTGGCTCCTCCTTCCGACGAGGACCTGCCTGTCCCTGAGTTTTGACTGGTGGTGGTGGTGGCGGCGGCTTATGGTTAGGGTCTTTTTTCTTTTCTGTCTATTTTTTGTCAATATATTTTAGTGTTTGTTTGCTTGTCTTGTTGCAGTTGTTAACTTGTTAGGGTGGTTTTCTTTTGAATCAGAGTGGGTTCAACAGGTTTCCAAGTCAATCATTCAGAGCCTAAACTCGAGTTCTTAGTTTCGATTCTCCACTCTTCCAGTATCGCTTGTATAAAAAAAATTCAAAATAATTGATGTACCGATACATCAGATGTATATTAGAATTTTCATTTCGATTCATGGGTGGTTGCTTGCTTGCTTGCTTCCTTGATTGGTTGTTTAGAAGGATGGATATGTGATAAGGAATTCAATCCAGCGAGATCCAGCCAAGCCAAGTGCCCAAATGGGTGTTTCTTGAAGTGGTTGATCTTGTAAATTAATTGATTTAGAGGTCATGGCAATTTTTTTTTTAATCAATAAATTTGTTGTACTTAAAAATAAAAATAATAAAAAACCAACGTTTACTCCAACAATTCCTTTTGAATATGAAAAACAAATTCAATTGGAATCTTGATTCTTGATTACATGTAGGCCTACCCTAGGACTCATGTGAAATTGTTGACCCAACAAAAAGAAGAAGACCGGTATGTAAGGTCCACTCTCCACTTGTTCAAAGTGACAAGGACCTTATGAATTGTGGTTCATATTTGCTTATAAACCACAAATAACAATAACAATAATTACGATAGTTTAGCAAAATAATAATAAAGCGACAATTCTCCTCCTGGACATGAAGACTTTAAGAGCATTTTCACTCATTTTTCATGATAAAAGACAGAAGAAGGTAATGACTGTTACTATTTACGTCTTTACAATTTTTTTGTTAGTTTTCCACCCATTGCCATGATAAAGGCCATTTACTATTCACAACAAAATAATTTTAATTTTTATACTTAAAAGATTAATTTTAATAAGATTTTCGGTTGCCACGTGTCCATATTTATTATAAAATTCACATCTCAGATTTTAAATAAGATTTTCAGTTGCTTCAATTACGCCACGTGTCATCTCTATATTCTAAATCCCTCTATAAAACCACAGCCTCAACTCACACCAATTATCCATATCTTCTCTATCCTTTCATTTATCAGATTTTACAAAACACATTCTACTTTCAATGTCTTACACGAGGAGGTTGTTGGAGAGGGCCGAGTGAGAAAATGAAGAAAGAATGCGCAAACGTGTTGAAGAAGAAAAGGAGTGGGAGCAAATGGACAACCAATGGAGCACGAACCGTTGATTAGGGACGGTCGTTACAACAACCGTATGATTGGCCATTATAGGGAAATGCAATCTTCTTATGTTTACGAAAGACGTCAAGTTGACTTGATCGAGCACTTATGGGCGCTAAGAGACAATAAATGAAGTCAAGTTTTTATTTATTTATTTTAAGAATCAAGATTTCATTCAAAAACTCAAGAATAGAGTACATCTGCAGAAAGAAATGGGAGCAACCATATAGGTGCTTCCTCAATCCAAGAAACAAGATCATTATAGCTGATTGCCAATTGAGCCAAGGTGTGTGCCACCTTATTACAGCTCCTTGGGGACCATTGACATAAAGCTACTCTAAATTTGCTTAGTAGGTGTCACGCCCCAAAATCGAGACATGTGACAGCGACACGTACATTGAGGATCCCGAAAGTACAACACCTAGATCCAAGGGTTATACTCCCAAGATTCCCAAAATACGATAAGCCTTTTTAATTAAATAAAACGGGTTGTATCAGAGTTGTAAATAACAACGGAAAACTGAATAAAACATTATATAAACTTTATTGATGAAATACCAACACTAGAGGTAAAGGGAGAGTACCAAGAACCCCTTAAGTTATTTTACAATCAAGAAATTTAAATACACACCAACCATCCTTTATTTATAGACAGATGAGTAATATGAATATCAAACACACACTCAGCTCCAAGAAGAGGAAATCACAACCTGTCGAAGAAGGACAAGGAACAGGAACAAGCTATTGACAGGTTCGTAGACAGCAACAAGTCGATGCTCAAGGATTTTGATCTACAAGAAAAAAGTAGGGGTGAACTTCACATACATTCATTTTCCCCGTAGGAAGCTCCCAGACAGGTTTGAAAATAGATAGCAAAATAACATAGTAGTATTCATGAAAAACAATGAAAAGTATATGCACAACACAAATCATTTCCATATAAATATAGGATCAAAACAGTTGGCATGCTCACACAGCTTCCGCAAACGTTTTCCCGGGTACCCATAATATGCTTGTTTGACGACCGATCCCAATAGGCCAACTACCCCTACTAGAAATAAAAATATAACCAACTTACCTGGTACGGTAGTGAGAGTGTCCATTTACCGGCTACACTTCATCAACTAAACCTCACACAAGGGTATTGGTAAAGTCTGTCCGTGTAACCCCTTCGGAGGTTTAGGGAATCGAAACCCAAGGAAGTCGCTATGTTCCTTTCACTCTTAGGTCGTCGTGGATAATGCCCGCATGCGTATACCCTCAAAACTTTGGAGAACCAAAGCCAAGTATTCATAAAACCAAGCAATATGGCATCCAAAAACAGTGCATCGTTTGCACACAACAGTATTTACTGTGTCATACATACATACAAAAACACAAGTCCGAGAGTGAGTCCCTTTACCTGGAATTTTAAAGCGTAAGTCTGACTTGTCCTCTGCGCCTTTGAGCTCAACCTGCCCTGCCTGGGAAATTGAGTCCTAATCCAACATTTAAAAATGTTACTAAAAATATGTGGGATTTATAAATGTCGTGAGTTTGAATTTCATTCTTCCGGGAAATTATGACTTATAATTTCTATTTTATTTTTATGCTTTGAATTAAATGTTTGGGCGGTGAGATTGGACGTTGGTATTGTCCGGTTGATTCTGTATTTGGTTTTGGAATATATACTTTCTTGAATAATACTTTGATTAAACATTTCGGGTTTTGGATTTCGTATTTTTAAGAATTGTTAACTACTTTCCGATTAAGGAGTTTTATTTATTGATTCAATTTTGGAATTGGTATTTTACGAATTATTTGCATTATTTTCGATATTGGAAGTTTATGAATATTTTGGGTTCCGGTTATTATGTTTGGGTATTGATGATTATACTTTGAGTATATATGTATCTTGGCTATTGAGTTTTGGACTAGTGAAGTCCGGATGTTTATATTTATGGGAGTAGGTACATTGGATTATTTGGAATTTGGGATATAACTATGATTATGTGTGATAGATTGGAGTGCTATTTGCACCACCCTATGTACCTCCCTTGGCACTTGGTTACTCGGATACTGGAAAGGATAATGGATTATATTAGAGTAGAAATATTACTATATATATATATATACATATTACTATACCTTCATTCTTATTTTTTCTTTTAAGTGAGGATCTTTCCTCGCTTGCAGTGCCTACGAGCATGCGGTTGTATGTGTGTGGGAAAGAAAGGGGAAAGGTCTAGTAAAGGATGAATATTATGTTACTATATTGTGGTTATGGGAGTTTATTGTCTCTGTTTATATCTATATATATATATATTTACATGGGTTCTTTTGGGAGGTTATGCGTTGGGGAAAAATGTTAAGTTGTTCGGAGGTTTTGAGTTGGGTATTCTCTTCACCTATTTTGAGATATTCTGGTTTTGAATCAATTATGTATATAATGGATTTCAATTGCATGTTTTGCATCGTTTTGAAACGGTGGGGTTAGTACGTTGTTTTAAGTATTGAAAACTTTGTTTTGTCCACTCACAATTTTCTGTTTTGTCCACTCACAATTTTTTGTTTTACGCCCCACGCAGTAGTTGCAGTGAACTAATCAATCAAGCCGAGTTTCCTCTCCCCGAGCTTTGACTAAATTGTAGGACATTTATGTCCGTTTCTGTAAACCTTGATTCTGTCGTTTAATTTCGAATACTCTTAGAAATTGCTATGTTATCGCCCATTAGGGTTGAATTTGAAGGCTGGAGGCCTATTATGTAACTTGTATGCATGCTGGCTGTTGTTGTTGAATAGGCTGAATTTTTTTTGGGTAAAGTCCATTTTTCAGAGAGACTCTGCCGAAATTTCGGTAGAAGTCTCGGCCCCTTTTTCTATTGTTTTAGGAAAAGGGTATTGGTTTAGTATGTGGGCCCGACATTGGGATGATGTAGGCATAACCACAGGGTTCGGCACGGATTTCGAGGGGAATCCGGATCGGGTCCTGTCAGTTCTCGTCTACCTTGCTTTTTCTTTAGGAAGCAAAATCTCATTAAAATCTCCAACTACCCACCAAGCACCTTGAATCGTGTGAGATAATCTGCGTAATCCCAAGAATGGTTTCATTGTTGAGTATCAGGATGGCCATAAAACCTGGTAGAATAAAATTGTGAGTCATTCGAATCAGTTACCAGAGCATGAATGTGACCAACTGAGTAAGATAACAATTGCACATCCTACCCACTGCTCCAGAACAAAACCAAACCTCCCCCCAAACCCACTCTCGCAACCTTAACTGCCCCTTCCATTCCAAGTTGTATTTGTTTATTTTCCATCTAATTTAAAGTCATTTTGGTTTCCATCAAGAAGAAAAAATTGGGTTTTTTCTCTCACAAAATGTTTTTGAGAGAGTGGAATGTCCAAGGAGCCCTGAGACCTTGGACATTCCAGCTTAAGATCCTCATGGCTCGTGGTGGGTCAGCCTTGCTGATCCCACCACACTGTTTGTAAAATCATTCATATTTTCTCCCTCTTTGACCCGCTTTGACATAGGCCTCCCTCCATCCATTATCTCCATTACTCCCATTTTTCCAGTCAAAGCTCTAACTTGGTTGAGTTCCCCCTCATGCGAATTGGTTGATTCACATCTTGTCCTTGCCTTACGTTTCCACAACCCTCTACCACTCTTTAAGTTGGCATTGATTTTATTCTTTTCTCTTGCATGTACTTCATACTGCATAGGGTCCACCAATTTTTATTTTTATTTTTAAATTCAGACCTTGATCCAACATTCTTTTAGGCCCTAATAATAGTGTTTGCGAGCCCAGAGTTACCCAGCCCACTTGCAATATTATTGGTTGGATTGTGTGCACGAATATTTTGCAATGATTCACGCACATCCTCATCAAGGGCAGCCTTAAATCTAGCTGTTACAATTTTGATATCCACATCCTCCTTAAATCCCTTTGTCTCCGCAGCTTTCATTTTGTGAGTACCCCTAATTATTTTCTCCTTAATTGCATTACCCACCGCTTCAATCCTAATGGAGTTTTGTAACGACATTTCCATATCAATCATGTCATGATCTGCTAGTTCTAGAATCATTGCTATATCAATCATGTCATGATCTCCTCCTCCTACTGCCGCTTTCCACGCCAACTTCTTCTGTGCTGTTCACCTATCCTCCTCTTTTTGTTTATGCATCAGTCCCACAAAAGATTTAGCCACCATATCCCCTTTAGATTTTTCCTTCTATCCCTCTTCCTCCACCTTTTTCCCCTTCACACAATTCCCTTCCTTATCACTTCTCTGTGAATTTTTTGGTATTGATGGGATCTCCTTGCATAAACGGCCTCTCTCTATTGACTCCAAGCCCTCCATCCCTCTTTGACCCTCGCATATCATTGGTACAAACTATCCTTTGAATCTTGTGATCCTAAGTTCCATTACCTTCATCGCCGTCACGTCTACTCATACCACCACCATTGGATCGCTTAGGACTACTTGCCTTTGTAGTGATAAAATCATTGGTGGCCTTTAACCATGTCCCATAAGGCTTTTCGCGTGCTTGCTTGGCCGCTTGGTAGACAAAAGAACACTCATTGAACACATGACCCACTCTGCCGCACACAAAATAGAATTCTGGCAATCATTCGTATCGAAAATCTACGAACTATGTGTTTCCAGAAAGTATAATCACCTTTTTTTCCTTGTCGTAATTGCTTGGAGACATCCAAACAAACATGAATCCTCAAAAATCTACCCAAACACTGCCCATCCATGCCCTCTGTTACATCCAAACACCGTCTAAGACTATTGCCAATTTGTCGCCCCACATTTATCGTCATACAACTCAATGGTACGTTATGGACTTGAATCCAGAATTCTGTATATTTTGGATGCATTTTTGATTGAGCAACACTACCATCAGGAATCTCAAGTAATACTAAAGCTTTATCAAAATTCCAAGGCCCACTATGCAATACCTTCAGTCGATCCCCTTCAGTCACAAAGATGAACAAAAAGAGATTTTCACCTAAATCTTTCACCACCACCTCACGAGCTATGTTCCAAATCTTCAACATCGTTTGCTTGAATGCCTCATGGTTGAAAACATTAGTTGTAAAGACTTTTCCAACCAGGCTCGTCTTGAGTCGCTCCCCCACGTCATCAACATCATTTTGTCCTACATGAATCGCATCATTCTCTTCCTCAGTTAGGATGAATACTTTCTCCAACGAATTTATCACCTCTTCCATTCCAACTACTTGGATATAGAAGGGAAACCCCTCCTATATCACCAGTTTGGTAAGAAAATAAAGAAAACCCTAGACAAACAAGGGATGGAAAAACCTAAACAAAACTCTTGTTTGGGGTGAAAAGCTCTTACCCTAAAGGAATAGAGATTTTAGAGAGAAAGGACCCAATGAAGTCAAGTTTAATACTTAGTTTTGAATTATGCTTTGTTTGTGTTTTGTAATGAATTATGTTTTGTTTTGTTTGTGTTTGGTAATGAATTATACTTTGTTTTGATGTATGCAATGTTCTAAATAAATAGCTATATTATTGAATGCTTTCTTTTTTCAATAAAAGACAATCAATACAACTAATTAAGAAATGGCAACTCTATCAATACAACCTAATGGTTTTCATCATTTAACTAATCCGTGTTGCTAGGTCCATCGTCACGGAAAACCCTTCTTCTCATAACATCCCTTCGTTCTTACTTCCAAAATGACTTTGTTTCAAGGGACATATTGCTCGTATCCATGGTCATGGTTTCCCGATCTTTCTTTTCCATGTCTTGTTTGTGCGCATACTCCCTTTCTCTTACAAATGCTTCATCTCTTGCTTTGTCAGCCTCATCTCTTTTCATGTCTCTCTCAATTCTCAGTGTGCTGTTGATAGCAATTTGCTCCAAAAATTTTGCACATTCATTGTTCGAAGTGCTTCCTCTCTTGGCCTTAGCCGCCTTTCTCCCAATAGGCCTTGACTCCCTTTTGATTAGTGAGTCTTGATTCATCGGAGAGTCCAACGGTGAATCCAATGCCGATGAATCGTGGAGCAGCGTCTCATTCAACACAACAGTCAGACTCGTGGGAATAATTTTGAATCTCGAACAATTCTTCACAACCTCCCAATATTGGTGATTGTTGAAAGATTTTTTAACTTGGCCAATGGCACCAAACCACATTTGTGCTTCAATAATCTATAATAAAAAAAATAAACTGGAAATGCAAGAAAATATTTTAAAAAATGACATTAAATTTAATAAAACGACAATTACAAAAATTTTACCTTGTTGCCAAGATTTTCATTGCTTCAAACGTTGTCCCTCGCTTTTGCCAACACATCTCTCCATTTCCCTAACTCTTTATTAAAAAATTCCCACCTACTAGCCAAGGCCATTTCCTTACGAGGCAAACCCGATTTTTCACAAAATTCTCCATGAATTTTTCTCCACATTTGAGAGAACTTCATTTCATTGCCCGTGATTGGGCGATGACCAACTTGGACCCAACACTCACACAACAAAACATCTTCCATGGTTGTCCACGAGCCTCCGGCTTTGATGGAAGAGGTCATTTGTATTTTTACACAAATGGAATTTAGTAGTAGAAAATTTGGTGTGGAAAGTGAATAATATTGGAAGGCGAAGAATGTGTATGAAGATTTGGTGTGGAAAGTGAATAATATTGACAAGTATTTATAGAAATGCTCTTGCCTGGGTTTGTGGAGCCCATCTCTTGCCCTGGCAAGAATGGGGCGCTGGAAACACATATGGGGGCCTGTGGGCCCTCTTGTTCGGGCTGGGGCCTTCCGGTAGAAATGCTCTAAAAGGTACAAAATAATAGGAGTGGCATCAATTCGGTCAAACCGATCAAATTTGGTATTGGTAACTTATACTATTATGTTACTCGTTTATGTGTTTGTTTTGTGTTACGCCACGCACTAGTGACATGTAAAGGGTTACATCCCACATTTTAGAATGACAAGTCTTGCAATAGGGTTTGAAGGATCTTGCCTAACATCATCTATTGCGATTCAATTTTGTGTTGGATGCTCCCGTTTTAACTCACAATTTCTTTTTAAACTGAGAAATTAAAGGGGGCATCGTTGAGCTGGCATTGAAATTTGTATCCCAGTCCCAGGGGATTTAGGTTACAACTCTAGTTTCTTTTGAACCCAATTTGATTTAGGTTCTGTCCCTATTTTAATTTAAACCGGCCTTTCAATTAGTCAACTTTCATGCAACCAACAACATACGCAATCTTTTCTTTTCGTTGTTTTTTTTCTTCTTGGCCCAAGAGAAATAGCCCATAAAGTGGCACACCGCAAGAGAGCTAGAGAAATCACAAGGCTGGTGTTTCTTTTTCCCAAGAAGAAATGAAATGGCAGACGAAGGAAAGCATCACCTATGATATGAACACAATACTTATTTTTTAGTTGAAATTGTTCGCGAACTCGTCATTTGATGAAATATTCTTAGAAAACACAAGTACTTCCTGCACCAAACACACGACCTCTGGAAGATAACTACAGAATGAAGTGCAGCATATTAGTTCAAACTTTAGCTACAGATTTAAGTGCAAATACACCAGAGTTCAAACTTAAAATCATAACCCCCAGCTGAGATTTCATTTTCCGTCCTGGATTACTTATTTCTTTCCACGCAGTTTCGCTCCAAGAGCTCTCTCCAACTTGGTAATTACCTGCTGATTTGGAATAGCCTTCCCAGATTCATACTCTTGGATCACTTGAGGCTTCTCATTGATAATCTGCAAATAAATCCAGATCATCACTAACTATACACAGATGGGCGCGAGCGCGTGTCCGTGTGTGTGTGTGTGTGTGAGAGAGAGAGAGAGAGAGAGAGAGAGAGAGAGAGAATTACTTGAGCAAGCTGAGACTGGGTAAGCTTCTTATCCATTCGAGCTTGCATAATAGCTTTCTTCAGCTCACTTGGCACACGTTCATCTACAAGTCAAAATCAGATGGCAATTAAGCACAAAGCCAAATAGTAGAAAAGAGCAAAAAATCCAAGCAAACAACAAACAAATAGTTTTGCAGAATTGGTACAATATATTTCAGCTAGATAAAACACTGGAACAATGGTTCAAAGAAGAAATATTAAACCAGAGAGAGGAGCATAAGTCTGGGCAGGACTATAGGAGGAAAAAGTATATAAGGCCAAATGCACACAAACTCACAACATGCACAAAAATACAATATAATTAAAATAGAGAAATGTAAAAGATCAACACTGTAGGCTTCACGTATGATATGCATGGCCAAGAGTGCCTAGAATAGGGAGCATATTAAAGATACAAGAACCCAAGCTCATCCTTCTTTAAGCATTCTCTCTTACAGTAGCACAAGAAAGTAAAGAATTCTATTTCCATCATAATAACTCATAGCATGTCTAAAGCACACATGTTAAGGTGCGATTACAAGAGTAAGAAAAAATTTAAAGCCAGCAAACAGGCAATGAAGAGAATCATGGAATAACCGTAATGCATATGCATGATACAAAAACAAATACAACACATGAACTCAATGATGACTACCTGAGCAGACAACCAATGCTGAAAATTCTCATAGAATAACACAAGTAGTGAAGAATCTGTTAAGTCAAGCACTATATCACTTCTAGCCTTTTCGTTTTTTTATTGCCCATTCCCTCCAATGCACCTCTGAAAAGCATCTTGGCATCATTACATGTTATGACTACTTCCCTCGCATCCCCTTTCATCAATGCAATTCTCATGTTAAAAAAATACTTTGAAGAACAATACACAAATGGTCAAAAAAGACTCTTGCAAGGTCAACATTTTCAGGCAAGATAGTGTTCGGGGGCTGGGGGGAGGGCTTCCAGCTGAAAAAGTTGTATGTCACATTGAAAGACTAAAACTGAAGGCTCAATACATAAACATTATATTTATAATAGAAATGAACCAAGCAACCAACTTGGCAAAAGAAACAATAGGCCAATTGGGGCGACACAGGGCCCCCCGCCATTGCGGGGTCTTGGGAGGACCTATATACACAGCCTCGACCCCACTTGCAGAGTGGCTGTTACACATCAAACATTTGTAATGGAACCAAACTTATGACTGTGTCAAGGTTAACCCTCTTAGAAGGTAACAATTGAGCAAGATGTAAACAGATCTATCTGCTTCCATAAGCCAAACCAAATATTTTTAGCAAACTAAGAAAGCATGTTACAATCAACAAGATCTCAGGAAGATTATTTTTCTCATCCAACAAATAAATATAAATTCTCATATGAACGACATGATTTTCGTAACACATAGTACAATGTAAAAAGAAACTCACGAGCGAGGTTCTCTGTTTCCTCATCGAGCTTCCTTGTGTTCAAGGTAGTGCTGCTGGAGGCAGCTTTATTGGTCCCAGCAGTAGCTGCAAAGGATAATAAAATAACTATTAGAACTGTAAGTTCAAAAATTATCATATGCAGCGCGCAACCCAAAAGATAAGTAACTTTTATACTTAATCCTAAGTCACCTCAAATGGGAAAAGAAAATTACAACTAATAAACATCTGCAAGGGCCATCAAATATATAATAAAAAAAACACACGCAAACCCAGAAACCTTTCGATTTTTAATGTACGGCTTAGTTAATTTGAACACCATTTGATGCATAAAAAAATAGGTGCAAGGAAAAAAAAATCAAAGAAGAAGCCGGAACAATGATTCAAGCAACAACCCAAATGGAACAAAACGAGCGAGCTACATATAATGAATAAGATCCATCTAAAACAACATAATTACAACTTTATCAAGTGCAGATATCCAACCCAAAAACCAAGGATAACTTATTCTAATTCCAAAAACATAAATAATTGTCTAATCCCACTATCAGATTTTGAAATTATTTCCAGGGTTTTATCCTATCTTTTGCTTCACGAATCACAAAAACAAAACATCAAGACCAAAGAACAAGGGAAGTGAGGAAGAAGAAAGGCGACACAAAATGCAAGAAGAACAAACCTTTCTTTAGGGTTTCGATCTCAGCGCCAGAGCGGCGAGCAGCGTTGACAGCTTTCTCATCCTTCTTGGCGGCGGCGGTGGGTGCCTTCTTCCTGATAACCACAGGCTCCCAGTCCTGTGTGATGGGTCCTCCTGACATGGCGATTGGCGATTGGCGATTGGCGATCTGCTGAGGGGTTTGTGGTGTTGTTGTGGTTGAGTTTTCTGGGTTTCTAGGGATTTTGTTTTGGTTGCTATTAAACGTCTAATGGCTTAGACTGCACGCCTGTCTTGTTTTTATAGCTCTGGCCTTTCTGGCCCTCCGGGATTTTTTGTGTTAATAATTTTGGTCAAAATTGTAAATGTCGGTTTTTGACATTTTGTAATCACTTTTCTTTGCGGGCAAGAATAATAACATACGTGTTATCTATCTATATATAGTATATAATAAATGTAAAACGTTCTAAAATTCCAATAATGCCTTCGCTTGATGAAAAACCTCAAAGCTATAACAATTTTAATGTCATATACAAAAGATCCACTAATATAGTGGTATTGGAACAATTGTTTTTTGAAAAAAGGTTATGGGTTCGAGTCCTAACACCCGTATAATGTGTGTGAGTTTAGTATGCTATCGTTCCTCTCAATAGAAAATATCTTCGAAAAAAAAAATTAATAATATCATATATGCAAAACAGTAAATTTCAGCCACTAAATATAAGGTAAACTATCGAACTTAGCACCCCGAATGATTTTTTCAGCCAATTTAGCCATTGTATTAAATTTATTCGCCATTTCACCCCTACTGTTAGCTTTTACATAATTTCATCCAAATGGCCATAAAAAAACACCACGTTAATGGCACTTGCGTTGACTTTTAAGATAGTAACACGAGTTGGTGAAGTTGCTTACAAACTTGCCTTGCATCTTCTTTGTCACACATACACGATGTACATGTGTAAATGAATGTTGCGCAATAGTGAACCCAATGCAGCTCATGTGATCGAATGGGTTGAAGTGCCACTTGAAGAGGATGCTACTTATGAAGAAAGACCAACTCAGATAATTGATCGGAAGGAAAAGACCTTAAGAAATCGAGTAATTCCTTTGATCAAAGTTCTATGGAAGCATCATGGTATTGAAGAGGCTAGGCTACTTGGGAACTTGAACATGAGTTCCGTGAGAACTACCCATTCTTATTCCAAGAGTGAGGTAAACTTGTTTAAATTTCGAGGACAAATTTTTCTACGGAAGGTGGGTTGTAATATCCAAAGTTTATTCTTTATAGGTTCCGATTAATTTCAAACAAAATTTTGGAGTGGTGTACTTGTGGGCCATTTTGAAAGGGCCTTAAATTAGTGGTTTGTCAAGTAGTAAGGTTATTTTTAGTTCTATTAGTGAACCCAAGTCCTTGAAACAACAAGCTCAATAGTTATTTAAATAATAATTAAAAAAATATTTTTTTTTAAGAAGTATTAACTTTTGTCTGAGCTTTCTCTTTCTCTCTTCTAAACGTAACCATTCTTACAGTCTTTCTCTACAACTCTCATCTCTTTTTCCACACAATTACTTCATCATTTTCTTCAAACTTTTTGTAACACCCCGACCCAATTAAGTAATTTATTTAATTATTTAATTGTGAAATTACTATTTTGCCTTTGACAGTAGGGGTGCTTTAGTCACTTTTTGTTCGGAAAGGAATTTGAGGAATTAAGTGGCACTGTTCCGTAGAGCTCGTTGATACGAGTGCGTAGACAAGCGGCATGCTCAATTTCGAGTTGTAACAAAGGAGAAAAGGTCTGAATGACAGGACCCGACCCGAATTCCACCCCGGAACCCGAGCCGAACCCTGTGGATATGCCGACATTAACTCAATGCCGTGCCCACATTCTAAAAGAAACCCTCTTCCCGACAAACAACATACAAGGGGCCGAGACTTCTGCCGAAAATCGGACAGAGTCTCCCCTAAAATATGAACATTCCCAAAATTAACAACCTGTTAAAACACAACAGATAACAATCCCCAAACACCATCATGCATACACAAATACATAACAGGCCTCCGGCCATACAATTCAACCCTAATGGTGATAACAGAGCAATCTAAGAGTCAGCGGAATAGAAATAACCAAATACAGAGTTTAGGGTTCAAGGACGACAATCCTACCCTTCAAACGAAGCTCGAGAAGAGAAGCACACGGCCGAACAGTAATGAAGCAACTACTGCCTGGGGGGCGCAAAACAGAAAGAGTGTGAGTGGACAAAAACAAAGTTTTACATACTTAAAACAATATACTAACCCCACCTTTTAAAACCATGCAAACCATGCATATGAAATCCTTTATATACGTGATTGATTTAGAAACCATATTATCTCAAATTAATGTGAAAACATTCCGGCTTAACACTGTATTCCGAGCAAACCAACCTTTAACCTTTTCTGAGGCATAACCTCTCAAATCAACCCATGCAGGTTTATAAAACATAAACAAATGGACTTGTTAATGTAAAAGCATAAAGATGGAATAAAATCCACATAAGGTAAAACAAACCTTAAAATGCCGAATAACTCGTTTACGTCAAGAAAACAAAACTCGACAGCAATATAGACATTAATTGTAGTTCAAAGCATTTAAATAAATATATATAAATATATCAAATCCGGATTTACAATCTAACAAGTAAAACATAACAAGTACTGAAATCCAATCAAATACTGAAGTTAAAGTAAGTGCAAAGTTTCCCAATCTTCCTCAACTCACAATCACGTGCTCGCAAACACGACAAGTAAGGAGAGATCCTCACTAAAAGAAATAAGAATACGAAGGTACTAACACACGCGTATAGGTATACTATAACCTCAATACCAATTAAGTACTAGGGGAAACAATCCAACATGGGATCATTTAACTGGACACTGGGACAACATTGCTGATGTGACTCGTGCCCAGGATTTAACTGGACACTGGGTCAGCATCACAATGGCCTCGTGCCCAGGGTCAAGCCGTCCAAAATTGACTAAGCTACCCGGCCTGTATGGCAGAATCCTCAATACCCATACGTCCGAAATAAGTCATGCGCATAGACTACCCCGTTAAGGGTCTACAGCTACACCCCGTTAAGGTATATACCTGATCGAACCGTATCCAAGTAACCGTATCATATCCATCGCCACGAGATAATCAATATAAGAACAGGGGGAGATACATAACAAGGTGCCAACTGCACTCAAATCAATCGCCACGCGATAATCAATATATATATATATATATATGATATTCAATCACAATGTACCCAACCCCAAAACATCAGACACTATGACATATACAAGTCCATCAAACATATAACCCATATATATACTCAACATAAGGACATCACCGTCCCAAACATATATTTCCATATTTAAAATAGACATAAGGGTCAAGTGACCGCAAATCAAATTCATAATCAATGAAACTTCATATTCATTTAAAATCATACTCAGAAATATAATCCAATATCAATCAATGCTCAAGTCAAGCATATCAGTTCAAAACCCGAATAAAACGTAAATCGCAATGATATAAATATCATAAAATATAGCCATGAAGGCTCCAATACTTAAACCGAAAACCCAAAGTTCATAAACGTAATTATTAAATAAATTCCATTAAAACTATGAATCTTCAAATCCAAGATTCAAAACAAATATCCAAAGTATATGCGTATATATATAACCAAAGTTTAGTTCACCGTTTCTTAAACCGTCAATATACATTTATTGAAACCTTTATTCAAAGTATAAGTATTATTCATGAAAGTATATGTATATACATATATACGCCAAAACCGAGTATAAAATTGGCCGGACGATACCAACGTCCACTTAAACCAAATATATATTTAAAACATAATATAACCATTAAATTCCCTTTTTGGTACAATAATCCTTTAGATCCATATTTTAAATAATATAACGATTCCAAGCTAAATATTGCTCAATTATGTAATCAAAATCAAATACTAAAATCCACCGGGCGTTCACCACGTCCCGTTCAATACCCAAAGGTATAAATAATAATAAAATAGCCATCAGGGCCCCACATACAAATTTCGGAAACCCAAATCATGCATACACTTCAATGCAAATCCTTTTAAATATATTTCAACTCAAAGTCAAGGCAAGACTTAAACTATTAATAAATTCAAGATTTAAAACCATTAAATCTCCTTTTATGCATTTCATACAATTCATTGCAATCATGCTCATTTTGAAATCAAAGTCCACTCACCGTTGGTCCTACGCTGCATAACCCTAAAAGGGTCCCGCCTGCTACGTAGTAGAAACAGAGTACGTCACTTGACGGAAATGGTGGCCGGAGTCGCCGGAAAACTCGTCGGAAACTTCGAAAACCATCGGACTTTCAGTCGCGCCAGTTTAAAATCAGTGGGCTTTCGAGTTGGGAAATTGGGTAGGTCAGGTAGAGGACGAAGAGACGAAACTTTTGGGACTGGAATCACCCAAAATGGACTTCGGATGAAGGAGAAATCTCAATTCAAAGTGGAAGGAGAAGAAATGGAGGAGAGCTGGAGAAGAAGAAGAATTCTCGGTTTTTACTATAGCGGTATTGTAGCTGCTACAGTAAAAATCAGAATTTCGTTTTTATTTTTATTTTATTTTTTATTTAAATCGCTACGCGTTCGTTACAACTCGGAATTGGACATTCCACATATCCACGAACTCGTTTCGACGAGCCGGACGCAATGGCGCAACTCGTTTCTCCAAATTCCGTCCCGATATTAAAGTTGACCAAAATGCCCTTTTATTATTAAATTCTAATTTTATTTATTTAAATCCTTTTAATTCATTTTTAATTACCCCAATTAACCAACTCAATTATTTAATTTATTTTCTTGTATGTTTAGGTCAGGGGCGTCACACTGAAAATGGAAAGAATGTATTAGGAATTACTGAAATTGTTTGAAAACCTTAAATACCCAGCTCTCTCTCCTCACTCCTCGTGCATGCATGAAACCCCCCCAGTTTTCTCTCCTTCCATGCGTCTCTCTTCACCCTTGGACACAATCACTGTGCAAGCAGTGACTATTCGTCTTCCCAGCGACATAATGCTGCCGTCCGGCCACCTTCGACTGGCGACCACGTCTGGGCCAAAGCCCGACCTCCCCTGCTCCTCACGATGTCGGCGCGAGCTTGGAAATGGAGAATGAGGGTTTCTCTTTCTGACGCCGATTCTGGCGACTTCGGCATCTGTTGACGTCGATCTAGATGTGGATTTCGATCATCTCCTCGTGCTCTTGCTGATTGTGTACATGGTTCGGGCTGATTTTGAGATTTGAGAGTTTGATTTAGACACCCTTAGAGGCCGGCGATTTTGGCCATGTTTCAGGCACCTCTGGCCACTTTTGGCCTGGGTCCAAAAACCAAAAATGCTCCCCTAGTTGTGCTTGAACTGTGGGTATAGGTACTGGCCAAAGTTTTGGAGATTTTTTGTCTCCAGAATATCTCTCAAGCCACCCACTACTGCAGGCGGCGAATGGCAGCCCATTGTGTTCTAAAATGCACCCACGTCGTCCTGAGCACGACTGTATGCTTGGATTTGAATTTGGTTACCATTTGACAATCGAACGGATATTGCCCCTATTATGCGATATCCGGGTTCGATAGGTTCGGACCGTTCAATCTGTTCCAATTTTAATTATGTTGTTCCCTCTACCTCTAGGATCGTGTAGGAAATTGCGGATCGAGAATTGGAGCCCCAGATACTCCAAGTCAATGATTCTAGGGTTAGGTGAACCGATCGCCGTCCGATTTTGCGATTGGCTTAGATCCGACCGCTCGATCGAGACCAAACCTTCGGGACTTGTTTAGTAGACTTTGTTGGACCTTCGTGTATTGATGATTCTGTCGTGTGTGTCTGGGGAGCAATAGTCCCTAAGTTGGACTACTCGTCCCTAGTCACATGAGTATGGAGGATTCTGCCATGTGGTGTAGTCAAACAGTCCCTGTGTTGGATTATTTTTCCCTAATACTTGACGATGGTGTGGTAAATGTGTGTGTGTGTGTGTGTATATATATATTTGGATATATGGATATATGTGTTGATTTATTTCATTGAGAGTACTCTGCACAGGTTTGAACATTTGAAATCAAGTTCAGAATTGAGATTGGATGTGACACTCTAAAAAATTCAAGAATATTTTTACGCGCACAGGAAAAATTGCACGGTCCATGTTGAGATAAGTGGCATTTTTTTTTCCAAGTAACATTGCCATTATGTTTGAGAATAACATAATTCCGAAAAATATGAAGTTAAAATTTTGATGTTGTGACTTCATAGAAAAATATTAGACGTCGATACGAACTTGTGGTAATTTTCGGATAAATTTTCGGAACTCGGACATATATTTAGTGAATTTTCGAAGTTGGAAAATAGGAAATTAAATTGGAATTTCCACATGGCAGCATATGATTGGATGGAACATCTCATCCGCCACATGGCAGCACCTGATTGGTTGGAAGACTTGGAAAACTAAAGTATATAGCGCTATATACCTTACGCACGTTAAATCTAAGCCATTGATTTGATTCTAGATCAGATCTAGACTGTAGATCAAATCAAAGGCTTTTGACTTGATCTAGGCCTTTAGTTTGGTTGTTGGGAATGCATATGAACCATCCATCTTGAAGTTATCATGTATCTTCCTACACATGATCCAAAACTTATCTTTTAATCTGGGCCTGTGAATTAAATATTCGAATCGATCTGAGCTGTCGGGGAATTCTATAAATATCCCTTTCCTCATCCCATTTTCTTCACACCAAACTTCTCCAAAAATCATCCTCCCTCTCTTCCTCTCCTCCTTCACCATCAAAGTCACTATTCCGATATTTTTTCGAATTACTATTCATCCAGAGAAGTCACAATTCACGATTACTATTCATCAAGCACTATTCATCTAAAATTACTATTCATAATAGAAACCACTCGCGGTGTCTACTATTCATCGTTTCATGCCATCTTCACTCGTGGTACTATTCATCATAGTATTTTACAGATGTAATTTCTCTTCCTTACCTTGTCTTTCATTCATTTTTAATTCCGTATTTCCATTTCTAACTGTTATGCTGCCCCATTTAAAATTTTCAAATACTCAATTTGTATTATTTTATAATTGGGAAATTTTCAAGTTATTCCTAAAATATACTTCATAGGCCGTTATTTTGTCCATTTGAAATCTAATCAAATTGGATAATCTTTTTGTCATTTTACTTCCTTAGAATTCTTGAACTAAATTATACCTATTTCTCTGGTCCATGTGTACGAACAACAAAGTACTATTCAGACTTTAATTTTACCGTACCGTGATTTTACTGTTTTCGGACCAGAGATGGAACTTCAAGTACTATTGGGACAATTTTGGACTTTTCAGAAAGTACAAGAACTATTTTGAAATTACTTGAAACTTTAAGGACTTATAAGGATTAAGTTTAAGGACCACAGTGCAATTAAAGACAAGAAAAAGGACTAAAGTGCAATCAAGGATTTGTTGTAATATTTTTTTAAAATGTTGGATATGTTGCTCAGCAGTGGCCAGTTTGAGTTCGAAGGTGCAAATGGCAAGTCAGGCTTAAGCTTTGGATTCCAGGTAGGGTGACCCACTCTCAGACTTGTATTTTGTGTATGTATGACATAGTAAATATTGTTGTGTGCAAAAGATGCACTGTTTTTGGATGCAATATTGTTCGGTTTTATGAATGTTTGGCTTTAGTTCTCCAAAGTTTTGAGGGTATATGCTTGCAGGCATTATCCTCGACGACCTGAGGGTGAAAAGGGCACAACAACTTCCTTGAGTTTCGATTCCCTAAACCTCCGGAGGGGTTATGCGGACAAACTTTACCAATACCATATGCTTGAGGTATAGTTGTCGAGGTGTAACTATTGAAATGGGCACTCTCGCTACCATACCAGGTAAGTTGGTTATATTTATTTCTGGTAAGGGTAGTTGGCCTATAGGGATCGGTCGTCAGACAAGCATATTTGGGCCCAGAAAAATGTTTGCGAAAGTTGTGTGAGCATGCCAATTGTTTCAGATTCTATATTTATATGGAAAATGGTTTTTTTTGTGCATATTCTTTTCACTGTTTTTCATGAACACTACTATATTATTTTGTTATCTATTTTCAAACATGGCCGGGAGCCTCCTACGGGGCAAATGAACGTATGTGATACTCACCCCTACTTTTTCATGTAGATCACAACCCTTGAGCTTTACTTGGTACTGTTCTGTATCTGTCAACACATTTGGTCCCTGTACATCATCATCTCGGATAGGTCATGATTTCCTTTTCTAAGAGTTTGAGGATGATTCTTGTTCATTTCCTTCCTTTGTATAAATTCTAGATGGTTGATGTGCATTTAATTTTTATGATTTGTAAAAATACTTATGAGGTTACAGGTACTCTTCCTTGACCTCTGGAGTTGGTATCTTGACAATAAAGTTTGTATAATGTTTTATTCAAATTTCCGCTGTTATTTACAACTCTAATCCAACCTGTTTTATTTAACTAAAAAGCCTTATCATATTTTGGGAATCTTGGGAGTATAACCCTCGGATCTAGGTGTTATATTTTCGGGATCCTCAAGGTACGTGCCGCTGTCACGTGTCTTGATTTTAGGGCGTGAAAGAAAAATGGTATAAGAGCAAACTTTGTTTTCAAAATAATTTTGAACAAGAATTTCGAAAGATTTCTAAAAAGGAATTTTGAACAACTTTGATTTACATGGGTTTTCTGAAAAATACCCAACCATCCACTTCCTCAATGCCTTTGAATTCCTTTCAAGAAATTCATATTCTTGATCCATCTGAATCATATGTGATTAGAAAATATTCTTTCCAATTGAAGTCATTTGGAAGGAAGACTATCGTATTCTTAGAAATTAATTCTTCTCTATATATGAGACTCATCAGATCGTCTAAATCCTGACAGACAAGTTCTACTAGTTTTGTTTTTGTTCATGTTGACAAGTCTTCGTTAAAATATGCACAACCAATCCAAATTAGGGATCCTTAAAACTTGGTTGTCATCATTCAAAGTGGCTAGGTGATTAGAAAATTAATGTAAAGGTAAATATGTGCAAAAGAAGTACATATTAATATTTTTAGAATGGCTTCTAAAGATGAAACCTATGAAATTCATTGAAACATCTAAAGTGAACATAGCTTAAGGCTAGATTAAACATATTAAGAGAGTGAACATACCTCATATGATGGTACAATGTGCTATTTGGAAAGCATATTTTATGACTCATACTTTGAGTCAATAACTTTGTCTTGGTTGTATCTTAAATCATGTAAGAATGTAGGATGCTGGAAAAACTGCATCAAAATTCAATCTTGCTCTACTAAAGGTTTGAAGGAGATAAGTTAAGTGCCAAAACGGCTAAGTTATTGAATGGATATAAGGAATAAATGGTAGCATGAAACACCAAAATAGGTTGTCTATGGAAAAAAAATCCTCGAGAAGGAAGTGTTATTTATTGCTTTATGTGGACGGTGCATACACGTGGGTCTGCAGAGGTATTAGAGCCATTAGTAAACGCGATCCACTTTTTTCGCTATAACTTTTCTGAAAAATTAGGAAAAGAAGAATTACTTGAGTTGTCTAATCTCGGAATGTGGAATCTACAAGTTGGCGAGAGTACTGCCATTGTGTTTGCTATCTTCCAAGAGAAATTTTCAGCCTATGGATGTTGTGTCTTGCAAGAAGACACAGACAAGTTTTACATATAGAGTTGGCAATCAACATAGGAGCTGGTCTGGACACGCTAGAGCAAAGTTCGAGGTATTCTCCAATACGCAAGAGGCTTCTATTGTCTTAGATCTAATCGTAGGTACAACAACTATTCTTTTGATTAATCCCTACATTTTAGAAAATTTCTTGAAACATGTCTATCTTAGACTTCTGCAACTAGCACAATTATAAATCCAGTAATGTCAGGTACTTGGAGACATTTCCCAGTAAAGGGAATATCAATCCTGGAAAATATGTTAGCCTTTCAGTACAACAACGCCGAAAGAGCAAAAGGGCAAATCTTGAGAAGTGTGGCGACGACGAAAGGAAGGTCCATAACTAGACCAAATTTGCTATTGTAGAATGTTTGAATTTAAGAGTTCGAAAATCGAGAAACAGTTCATTCTGGCTATCCTTTTAAGTAGCATCGAACTGAATTTACAATCCACAAATCATCATTTTGCTTAGAAGAGAACTTCCAAATTCCTTTCTAAACTTCCAAAGTTCTTTCTAAAATTTTGAAATTTCTTTCTATTCTCAATCGTTTCAAATGGCTTCCTTTTCCGATGAAACTTGAATTTGAATCATGCTTTTTATGGGCAAGAAATTCAACGTATAACCGAGCAAGTATCGGTGAATGCAGCTATGTGGCATCGGTGAATGCAGCTCTGTGGCATCTCTGAGGTTGAGACCACCTTGTCGAGGCATCATTGTTGTCCATTCCGTAGGAGTGTGCTACTATCATTCTCTACCGTTTATTTTTCCCGGGTTGCAAACTAAATCTTTTGTTGCTCATAACTGCTCGTTTTTAAGTTCAGGTAGAGAGCTTGAGGCCCATGTAAATAGTCTTAACTGTTGTGCATGCCTTTACCTTGTGCATGCTGGAAGTTGGGTTTGTTCTGGTGCTTGTTTGCAGATACAGTAAATTGGGAATGTTCCAGTTACATTGGGAAATTTCGGTACAAGTCAAACTGTCTATTAGTTTAAATTAGGCACCCACCGAAATTTCGGCCAGATGCAGGACGGGCTACAGGGTTCGTCACGAATTCCAATGAGGAATTCGGGGTGGGTCTTGTCACTTTTCTCCTTGTAATTTCAAAAGAGAAAAAATTGAAGCTCATCTCTTTTAATTGTTTGGATCATCATGTGATGCTGGAAGTGACTTGTTTCAAGTTGGTAAGATTTTCATCTTTAGAATTTTCTTCATCAAGCAACTGAAACCTCTTCCTACTGTTTATATATCCACTGTAAACTATTTTTCCGGCCATGCTTGTAAGAATTTGTTCATACTAAAATGTTATTCTTATCAAAATAGAGCTCCCTTGGACAATGGTCTCCTTTTCCTTATTTTCATCCTTTTCTGCTTTAAATTCTTGACTTTTTGTGTTTTTTCTTCTATCCAAAAGTAAAGATTTATGAAAGTTGTGTATTTTTGTTTCTCTTAATTAAATTGGGCTATGTTGTTCAATTTTCAATTTATGTTGGGAATCAAGAGAGAGGACTTGGGGCTTGACAGTGACTAACTTGGTATTTCAGAGAGATGCCTAAGTGTTGTTTGCGGAAAAGCCTAAATGAAGAAAATATACATTTGTGTTTAGAAAACTGTTTTGTGGAAGCATGTTTGATTTTGAGCTAGAGTTTGAACAATATCATTATTTTTTATAGACGAGAAGAAGAAGAAAATAGCTATTGCAGAGCAAGTTGGTGAACAAATTGGGAAGTGAAGCACCACCACATTGAGTTGAGGTAGGGGGTTTTTTTAATAAGAAAATGTTTAATTATTTTAATGATGTTTCCTACAATTGTGAATATGGTTTATATATATTTTATTAATGGTACGGTCCTTTTCAAGCAACAAAAACACATGTTTTGAAACCATTTTTATACTGCATGTTTTCTTCGTAACTTTTATAAGGTTCTCATTGATTTAATTCTTTTGAGTTAAACTCGTAATGTGCTTACATGAATTTGTTTTCTTTGTGAAAAATATGAGAATATATTTTGTGTCGTTTGTATTTTGAAATTGTATTTCGCATCGTTTGAAATTGTTGAAAGGGAGGCAGCTGTTTGTGTTATACATAAATGAAAATCCAGCACCTAGGCCTACTCCTACTCCTATTTGTGAGGTTCAGTTCCCCATTATGCTATGTAAATATTCAAAATGCTGAAGATTATGAAGGTGATGAAGAGACTACACTTGGGTTTTTATGGTGATGAAGAGGCTGATCATGGATATGATGGTGATGAAGAAACTACTCGTGTTGACTTCATGGAAGTTGAGATAAAGGAAGAATTTGGTGAGGCAGGGGAAGCATATGGTGAAGTTCAGGTAGAAACTGTTGAAATAGAGGAAGATGAGGAAGCAGATAGTGATTTCATAGATAGTGAGTTTGCATAAAGTGATGAAGAGGACAACATGAATTTTTATAGGTATGTTGGAACTGAAGAGCAAGATGATGAGTATACAGAACCAAGTGAGGTTGAAACTAATGATTATGATACATCAGAGTTAGACAGTTTGCTTAGAGATAATGAAGATGAAGATGGTAAGAGTAAAGGTCTTAGGCAACCAAAATTCAAGTAGTACAATAAACAACATGACCTATTAGATTCAAAATTCCACTTGAGGGAGTTTCCTAATATGGAGGAATGTAGAGAAGCCATTAAGTACTATGCATGCAGTTGTGCTAGAACAAATAAGGTTTGTGAAGAATGAGCCTAATAGGGTGAGGCTAGTATGTGATAGTAACAATAAGGGTGAGGAGACTAAAGGGCAGACAAAAGGTGATAAGGCTGGTAGACAAAGGGTGATAAAACTAAAAGGCAGACAAAGGGTGATAAGACTATAGGGCAGACAATGGGTGATAAGACTATAGGGCAGACTAAGGGTGATAAGACTAAAGGGCAAACTAAGGGTGATAATACTAAGAGTCATACTGAGGTTGAAAGACTAAGGATGGAAATGGTAAAGATGAATATGAAGATGGTGAACTTGAAGCTTGTCCTTTTTATGTTGCACATGTTGGAAATGACCTACTGTTAAAGTCAAGACTACCATCCAATTTATACTTGCGGCAGAGCTCAAAAAATTAGGTTTGCCACTTCACAATGGTTTGGCTACAAGGTTTGATGAAGATCTCAGAACCAATCCTAACATGTCAGTTCCTGATTTCATGACATTGTTGAACATGCTAGGGACCATGCTATAAGGCAAAACATTTGGAAAAAGAGAAGATTCAAGGAAGTCTTGAATTAAAATATGCAACTTGTGGGTAGGGCTGTCAATGGGTCGTGTCAAGTTCGTGTCGTGTCAAACTTTTAAAAGTGTCAAGAAAACCCAATCCGAACATGACCAGTTTATTAATCGTGTCAGGAAATGCAAACCCAAACCTAACCTGTTTATAAATAAGTTGACATGACACGACCCATGTAACCCGTTTACTAAACAGGTTGGGTTAGGTCATAAACAGGTAACCTACCTGTTTAATAACCTATTTACTAACTTGCTTGGGTTAGGTCATAAACAGGTAACCTACCTGTTTAATAACATAATAACCTGCTTGCTTCAAATTTTAATTCTAATAACTAACTCAAATATTCTGCCAAATCAAACATTCCAAAATGACAATAAAATTAAAAACTTCAAAGTCAATATAAAATCCAAACCAAACATAAACAAAAAAAACTTTGATTAAATTACAACATAAAATACAAATCACATTCCCAACTCAAATATTCAGCCACCATTGTTAATAATGGCATTAGAGAACTTAGCAGATTGGGAGGGATTAATGTCTATCCGACTAATATCCTCAGTCAATTCTTCCAAGTTGGATGCTAAAGTGGAATTTTTTGCAATTCAAACCATAAGGCTTTAGATGATGATAAAAAGAAGCAAATACAATGAATAAGATTATGGGAAATATACCTTGGTCACCAAATATCCAATCTCGTGTACAAATTAGTGCCTCAACAGTTTCAGGTTTGAGAGCACTACGATACTGATCAAGCACTCTACCACCAACACTAAATGATGCCTCGGATGCGACTGTAGATATTGGAATAGATAGTACATCACGAGCCAAAATAGAGAGTTCAGGATATTGAAATTGGTTTGCTTTCCAAAAATCAAGAACATTCAAATTTATCTTCCTGTCTACTTTAGGCTTATCCAAATACAATTGCAACTGTGACTTTTGGGAAGAAATGGTAAACTCCTCACTTTCAAAGGTATCAAATTCCTAACAATATAGCAACATTATTAATATCATCACATAGTGAAATGTAAACTGAAATTTGATGTATTATGAACAAAATAAATAGCTGTTTACCTTTATAACATCCATGCATTCCTTAGAAATCATGTCATCATCATGAGAACGAACACCATTTGAGGTACTTGATGTACCAACAACTGATTGAGACGTAGAATGTATTTGCATGTATAAATCAAAGAGTGTAGACAACATATCATGAAGTTTGGCCATTTCTTGGGAATTTGAACCATACAACCTTTTATAACAAAATTCCACAAACTGCATTTTATATCTATGATCCAATATTACAGCAATTGCAAGGATTAAACTATACTCTTTCCAATACTTATCAAACTTTTCCATCATTTGAGTTGCCATAGATCTCATGAAATCATCTGAATTAATCTTAGCCTTTCTCAAAGTATCTTCCACTACAAACACTTGAGGAAAATACAGATTTGCAGTAGTGTATTTAGTCCTAGAAAACAAGCAAGTCACATCATAAAACACCTTAAGAAACTTGTTAAGTTTTTCTAATTTTTGCCACTCATCTTCAGAGAGAGAATGCTTGTAATTAGAATCACTTAATTGCAAATGTAAAAATGCCCGTTGATAAAAAAGTGCACTATCAATCATAAGAAATGTGGAGTTCCATCTAGTGGGTACATCTGACGCAAGCCCCTTTTACAATCTAAAGAAACTTGAGCAGCTGATCGGTGCATAATTACATATCATTTTGTACCCTTCTAACTTATGATTTGGTTACGTTTTGAGTTAAACTTGTGCTTTTAATTTATTTTGTGTTTGTTTCAGTGTAATAAGCTTGAGACTCATTAAATGCATTTTGGAGACAAGTTAGCTCAAACGGTGTCTGCAGATCAGTCAACTTCACGGATTGGACTGTACTTGCTCAAGAAGAACCAGATAATGAGCCATACATCATTGGAAAGATACGGAAGTCTATTTTCTGGATCATTTTACGGTTCATGATTCCGAGTCCTCTAGAGGAAGTTATGCAAGTTTTGGCAGCAAGGTCAAAATCGGCAGGATCTGCGTTACTGGGCCAAAAATGACTTTTGAAGGCCTTCCCGATTTTTCCTTGAGTTGGGCTGCATATGCTTGGAAAGATAAGACAAAGAGCTTCAAAATCCATATTTTTCCAGATTTGTTAGAGTGAAGGAGCAAGCCCAAATCGAAACCCACAAGCTGACTGCAATGCATTGTCATGCATGAGCTAATCATTTTAGTGGTGAATTGAGTGGTGTAAGTTGGTGAAGTGAGTGTGGTTATTAAATTCAATTGTATAATCAGATTTATACTTCCCTAGGCCTATAAATAGTGAGTTCTCCAAGCATGTAAACACACCCCAAGGGGAGCTCTCAAACATCTCTCTAGAGCTCCTCTCCCTTCTCTCCCTCAAATTCTCTTAGTTTTCTTTTTAGTTCTCAATTGTTGTAACAAAACCATTTTTGCTTTTTAGTTGTAATTTATTTTTCATTGTAATGTAATTTCTTTTCTTTAGTTTTCAAGTTTAATTAGTTTCCAAGTTTCAATTATAGTTCTTGTTCTTATTCATTATGCTTATAAGTTAATATGCTTGTTTGAATGAATAATCACCATTAAAACTTGTATGTTAGCTATCTTGGTTTGAATTAAGAGTAGACACCATGCATTAATTCAAATTGAACTATGAATAGGAAGAGTATGTATGGACATTCGACAACATGGATTAGATACATGCTTGGTTGTTTAAAACATTCTTCTATGCTTAATGGATTTCTAATGCTTAATTTAGGTTCGACAATAAGGATCTAATTGGAATTAGGAATACAAGGTTGAGACCAGACACCATGGCTTAATCATACTTTAGCTAGAATCAATCTAAGAATATGAATTGAACTTGGTAATTAATTTGCTTGAGTTAATTTCTTTTCTTTCTTTCTTGTTTTATTTATTTTCTTTTGGATTTCTGTTTTGTGCGAGGAATCAAATTGAATCAATCTATCATCAATCCTCGTGGGATCGACCTCGTACTTACACAAGCTATACTATCCAATGGCCCGTGCACTTATGCAGTTAACAAAATTTTGGCGCCGTTGCGGGGATTGACGGCATAGTTTGGTTCTATTTTCTTTCCCTACTTTGTTTTACTTTTGTTTTTCCTTTTTATTTAAGTTTTTTTGTTCCTAATCATTTTAATTTTGTTTCAAGTTTTTATGTTTGTTTTAGCAATTTAGGATAGCTCAATAAAAAGGGAGAAAGGAAACTTCAATCATAAGAATAGGAAGTATGGAGTAGTGGGAGGGAGTAGCTAACTCCAAATGCATCCATGCTCGACCTAATCGCTTCAGGGGAAATATTCCAATCATTTCTCTTTTACTTGTATTGTTATTATTTTTGTAATTTTAATTTTCTGTTTCTTTTTTTTAATTAAAAAAAAAATTAAAAAGATTTTTCATATGAGCTAACTTTTGGTAACTCCGGTTAAGCAACCTCCGTCTATGCAGTGTCTAGGAGTTCTTTGGCGACACCTTGATTGTCTAAGAGTTTGGGTTTTAAGCGGGACCATTATGACCCTCCAACCTTCCAGGAACCCTGTTGTGTTTTACGAGGCCCTTAACTGGTCATCCTAGAGTTGCTTGTATACTTGTGTGTTCTTAAAATAATTTTTTTTTTTACAATAACGGTTTAGTTTAAATAAAAATTTAAGTTTGGGTATTGTATTCATGCTTAAATAATAATTACAAAAAAAAAAATTTGCAATTTGGAACTTCTTTGTTTTCTTTTATTTGTTTAGTTGTTTTATAGTCTGTGATTTTTTAAATTTTTTTAAATTTATTATTTTAACTTTTATGTGGTGTGGTTAGTTAGTTTGTTTCTGAGTGTTAAAATTTTTTAAAAAAAAACAAAAAAAATACTCTAGTCATTGCATCACTAAAAACTTAAAAAAAAAACAAAATAAAAAATAAAAAAAAAACAAAAAAACAAAATAAAAAATGCATAAAATACAAATAAATAAAACATCATCTTCTTCTTCTTCTTCTTCTTCTTCTTCTTCTTCTTCTTCTTCCTCTTCATCGTCATCAGCATCCAGCATCATCATGGCACGCTTAACCGGATTCCAAAAGTGGAAACTTTAGTTTAGCCCTGCGGACGTCATCTTTTGGGTCTTCACGCACAGCCTCTTGGGGCCCATCACTTGAGCTCCCAAAGATCGCACTTATGGCTGCACTCTTGGCTTGAGCACCACTTGTCTGCGTGCTCTGGTTGCTTGCGCTTGCCCGGTCGCCCAATAGACTCCGGCTTTGTGCGCATGTCTTTGGCGTACAAATCTACCATCGATGATAGTTTTATTCTCCGCTTTGCAAACCTTCTAGTGACGTCGTTAAACTCCACCATCCTTGTCCTCTCCTTTTTCAAGTCCCTTATAATGCCTTGACAATCCTCAACCACGATTCTGCGATGCCGCCAACTGAGCTTTTACTAGCTCCAACTCACGGGATTTCGCAATTGGCGATAACCCACGATTGCGATAGTGGTCGTGCTTTGTGCGGCCCGGTGCCATGGCATCACTAACGATTCGATTGTCACACTTTGCGCCCGAGCACTCGTGCATCTCTGGGAGTCACTAAACTCCTTGCGACTCCAAGGGCAACTCCGTTGTCCATGAGTATTGTGTCATTCACTGTCACGGGCCCTCTTCTTGAGCCAAAATAGGGCATCCACGTTGGTCTTGCTCCTTGACTCGGCGTCAATTGGTTGAGCTAGGTTAAGATCGAGCAAAAATGGGAAAGGAGACGACATTTTCTTTCTACTTTCTTTTTCTTTTTCTCTCTTCTTTTTCTTTTCTTTTCTCTCTTCTTCTTTCCTTTCTCTCTTCCGTGTAGCTGTAATTTTGTTTTCTCCCTTAGTTTCCTTTTATAGACTTCAAACCCTAGCACCACTCGAGGCTTCACAACCTTCGGCTTTCCCCCGTCCCCAAAATAATTGTCGCGACGTACCCTTTCTACGAACGACGCGTTCAACAAAGTCTTCGCGCCATACTATGGCGCGTAATTTCCAGCTTGGAAGCATAAAAAGCTCTGCGCAGCGCCTATGCATCGACACGTGGCTCTTGCTTCGTTGCGAGGCGACATATGGACCCCGTTTGAATCCACTTCCCACGTAAAAATAAAAATTAAAAAATTAAAAATTAAAAAATTAAATTAAAAAATTAAAAAAATAAATGTGTGGGTTTCGGTTCATTATAGGTTGGGTTTCATAGTGGTTTGGGTTTGAAAATTGTGGGCTTTGGGTTTCAATTTGCGTAGTGGTGTGTTTAGGGCTTCTTTGTTTCGTTTTTTTATTTTATTTTTATTCGTTTGGTTGTTTTGCAATTTTATTTTTTTTTGTATTTTGTGATATTTATTTGCTTTAATACCTTTCATTTTTTGTTATGACATTGCTTGTGCCTAATTTTAAACATTGAGGACAATGTTCATTTCTAAGTTGGGGGTATTAGAGTTTAGCAAGAAAATTTGGTTTTTCTTAAAATAAAATTTTAAAAAAAAAAATTTGTTTTTTTGTTTTATTTTAGTCTTGCTTTGTTTTTATTTTGAGTCACTTTCCGAACACATATGATGAGATTGTGATAAATGTTTGCATGATTTAAATGAAAATTGGATTTCTTTTATTAAAAAAATTTTTTTTAAAAAATTAATAAAAATTTGGCATCGTTCTAGCATGATATGTTCGAAACCTTCTTTACACTTGCCATTTGTTTCATAATTTTCCAATTAAAGGATTTGCATGATCCAAAAGAATTGTATCAAGCATAAATTAAACTTGTATAACCATATAATGTGAGCTTTTGAGCCTTGTGCTTCATTTCATGAGTGTTATACACATACTCTTATTTTCTTGTCATCTAAGTTGTTGTTTGATCTCATTATTCATTGAATTGGTTGAGCACTTAAAGTCATTCATTCATATTCAATTTAATTACATGACATTTAAGAAATGATATTAAGGCCCTCTTTGGATCGTTTGTGCCTTTCAAGCTAACCTTATGCATGCTTAAGCATGATTTTCCATTGTTAACCATTTTGAGCCTACATGTAAACCTTTTCTTTCATTTAACCAAATATATTTCCTCGCCTTAGCCTGAAAAAACAAGTATTTACCTTTTCTAAGGAACTCATGAGCTTTAATTGTGATGTGTTTTTCATGCTACTAAGTTTGGGAAGGGTTTTATATATTGAAAAAAAAAATCACCCAATTGGTGGAAGAAAAGAAAAGTTGTGATTGTGGTTGATTGAAAATTCATTTTTGGGTTTCTTTATTGGCCTCAAAATAAATTAGTGGTTGTTCAATTAAAAGAAAAGGAGTGTGAATCCTTATAAATGGAGGTATAAGGAGTTTTTTGAAAAAAAAAAATCCTCATTGTGATGATTGAAGTCTTGGAAACAATTGTTTATGCTCTTACATTGTGAGTTCCTTGGACTTTGTTTTATCCATACCTTTCATTTCTCACTCACCTTACACCCTTAACCCCATTACAACCTATGATAAAGACCTAAATTGATCTTAAATGTCATGTGATTGAATTGCATCCATTTTCCTACTTTTAAGTGTTTGGCATCCTTCTTGAGATCATATAATGCAAGTTCTTCATCTTTCTATTGTGAGTTAATTCCCTTATGGTTTAACTCTAATCTCATGTTTATAACTGAGTGATGCAATGTAACCCTCTTTTGAGTGATTCATTTGTGAGAGGACAACTTTGGTGAGATTTGAAGTTGAATTTGTGCTTTGTATGATTTCGAAATTGTGTGTGAAAAGAAAACTGAGATTGGAGAATTTGTTGCATTTGGCTATCACACTACTACACTTTGAGCATGTTGTGTTTTGAACTTTGCCGCCTTATGAATAATGTCTTAAAACGGAGCTTTTATTGTTAAAACTTTTGAGTCATGTGCATGAGTCATTTCTCTTGAGAAAATGTTCGGAAATATTGTTTTGTATTTGTTTTTGTACTTATTTTTGTTTTGTTTTTGTTTTCTAACTACTTTGTTTCTGAGTCGAGTAAAACGTTTGTGGGTATCGTATCTGACCCATTAAACCCTCGGGGAGACACAACTCCTCCTACTAAAGGATGCCTAGAGGTTTAAAGGCTTGTTGCATATGCTCAATGCAATCGAGTTACCTACGAAAGTGGTCTAATAAATTTATTTACTTTTTTTGTTTTTATTTTTTGTTTTCCTTTTGTTTTGCTCGAGGACTAGCAAAATCAGGTTTGGGGTATTTGATCGGTGCATAATTACATATCATTTTGTACCCTTCTAACTTATGATTTGGTTACGTTTTTGAGTTAAACTTGTGCTTTTAATTTATTTTTGTGTTTGTTTGATGTAATAAAACAGAGACTCATTAAATGCATTTTGGAGACAAGTTAGCTCGAAACGGTGTCTGCAGATCAGTCAACTTCACGGATTGGACTGTACTTGCTCAAGAAGAACCAGATAATGAGCCATACATCATTGGAAAGATACGGAGTCTATTTTCTGGATCATTTACGGTTCATGATTCCGAGTCCTCTAGAGGAAGTTATGCAAGTTTTGGCAGCTTAAGGTCAAAATCAGCAGGATCTGCGTTACTGGGCCAAAAATGACTTTGAAGGCCTTCCCGATTTTTCCTTGAGTTGGGCTGCATATGCTTGGAAAGATAAGACAAAGAGCTTCAAAATCCATATTTTTCCAGATTTGTTAGAGTGAAGGAGCAAGCCCAAATCGAGGCCCACAAGCTGACTGCAATGCATTGTCATGCATGAGCTAATCATTTTAGTGGTGAATTGAGTGGTGTAAGTTGGTGAAGTGAGTGTGGTTATTAAATTCAATTGTATAATCAGATTTATACTTCCCCTAGGCCTATAAATAGTGAGTTCTCCAAGCATGTAAACACACCCCCAAGGGGAGCTCTCAAACATCTCTCTAGAGCTCCTCTCCCTTCTCTCCCTCAAATTCTCTTAGTTTTCTTTTAGTTCTCAATTGTTGTAACAAAACCATTTTGCTTTTTAGTTGTAATTTATTTTTCATTGTAATGTAATTTCTTTTCTTTAGTTTTCAAGTTTAATTAGTTTCCAAGTTTCAATTATAGTTCTTGTTCTTATTCATTATGCTTATAAGTTAATATGCTTGTTTGAATGAATAATCACCATTAAAACTTGTATGTTAGCTATCTTGGTTTGAATTAAGAGTAGACACCATGCATTAATTCAAATTGAACTATGAATAGGAAGAGTATGTATGGACATTCGACAACATGGATTAGATACATGCTTGGTTGTTTAAAAAACATTCTTCTATGCTTAATGGATTTCTAATGCTTAATTTAGGTTGACAATAAGGATCTAATTAGGGAATTAGGAATACAAGGTTAGACCAGACACCATGGCTTAATCATACTTTAGCTAGAATCAATCTAAGAATATGAATTGAACTTGGTAATTAATTTGCTTGAGTTAATTTCTTTTCTTTCTTTCTTGTTTTATTTATTTTCTTTTGGATTTCTGTTTTGTGCGAGGGAATCAAATTGAATCAATCTATCATCAATCCTCGTGGGATCGACCTCGTACTTACACAAGCTATACTATCCAATGGCCCGTGCACTTGCGAGTTAACAGCAGCACAATCTAAGAATTTCTGTTTCCTCCCTTGTGAACCTCTAACATACTTGATACTTTCCCTAATTTTCCCCACAGAATCATGAATGTGTTTCAACCCATCTTGCACTATCAAGTTCAGGATGTGAGCACAACATCGAACATGAAAAAATATACCATTCATTAATAGTGCATTCTTCAAGTTAAGCTGCCCCTTTAACAACATAACAAAACTATCATTTGAAGATGCATTGTCCAAAGTCATAGAAAAAAGTTTCTTTTCCACCCCCCAAGAAGTCAACTACCTATAGATTTTCTCACACAATGCAACACCACTATGAGGAGGAGGCATAAAACTGAAATTCAAAATTCTTTTTTTGCAATTTCCAATTAGCATCAACAAAATGGGCAGTGAGAGAAAGATAACCATTTGTGGTTATAGAACTCCACAAATCAGATGTCAAACAAACTCTTCCAAGGATTGAACCCAAAAGTTCCTTAAGCTTAATCTTTTCTCTATTGTACATACTCAACACATCAGCCTTTGCAATATTTCGATATATCAATTTAATATCAACACTAATGTAATTAAACACTTCCCTAATTCCAGCATACTCAACAAATTGAAAGGGCATATCATGCATGATAATTGCCATCACCAGTAATTCACGAAATTTATTAGGATCAAACTTGGCAGACCTTGTCATGATAGCCCCTTCAGATTTAGATATTAATAACTGGCCCAAATCGCGAGTATCAGATTTCAAACAAGAATCAAGATGACGCTTCAAATTTCCAGTACCATATTTACTATCACATAGGTATTTATGAAAACATTTCATGCACTTTGCATAAATCTTATTATCTGGATCGACAGGAAGAATTTCAAACTTAGTCCATACATTTGATGTGAGTTTACGTCTCTTACCAAACTGATTTATTTCAATTGCATTATTATTGTTAGAGGGATCTGAATCTTGCACATTACATATAGCTGCTCCACCGTCAACACTATCACTCCCATCTTCAAAAACATCCATCTGTATAAAACATAATAATTTTATGTTAATCAAAACAAAAAAATATATATATATATATATATATATATATATAGTGCAACTGAAACAAAAAGGCAATCAAGAAATCTGATTTGATATTGTTAATCACAAAAACAAAGAAATAACCTAAGAGGGAGGGAGAGACGGAGACTGAGAGATGAGATGGTGAGACTGAGAGATGAGATGGTGAGACCGAGAGAGAAACTGAGAGATGCGATATCAATTTTCTTGGGTTGCTTGGTCTACGATGAAATACGCAGAGGGACTGAAAGACGTAGAGGGAGGGAGGAAGAGATGAGAGGGAGAAGCCTGTGTGTGAGTCTATGATTCTGCGAGGGACGCAGACAAAGGGAGGGAGAAAAGAAGGAGAGGACGGCTATGAGTTTTAGGTTTTGGAATGTGATAGAGAGAAATTTTACATTATATATGCGGGTTGACCTAGGGTTTTAAGCGAGTTATTATGTTGTAAGTAGGTTATTGGGTTGTAAGCAGGTTATTGGGTTTCAAAGTAAACGGTATTGGTACTATATAGAACTTAGAATTAGAAGTATATAACTAAGATTACCTTTAGCTATTTTGTGGGTGCTTATATCATATGAAAATTAATTGTTCACAACTGAGTGGAGCATTTCAGTTGTGCATAATTTTCCAACAATGAAGATAACCTAGTGTTTAACTATTATAAATAGCCTTCTCCAACAATTCGGCAAGGATGACCATGAACTTATTTGGATTTTATTTGTGTATTCTTCACATATCAATGAATCACATACTTATTGAGGTTTTTGCTAAGCTAATAGAGTAATGAAATTATTAAATATCCTCACTAGTAACATGTCCTTGATTAATTTCGTTTGCAATGTTCACAAAAGCATGTGTTACTTGTCCTTGAGGGTTTAGAATTTAGGGTTTAGGGTTTAGGGTTTAGAGTTTAGGGTTTAGGGTTTAGAGTTTAGAGTTTAGAGTTTATGGTTTAGGGTTTAGGGATTAGAGTTTAGGGATTTTAGGGTTTAGGGTTTAGAGTTTAGGGTTTGGAGTTTAGGGTTTAGGGTTTGGAGCTTAGGGTTTAGGGTTTAGGGTTTAGAGTTTAGGGTTTAAGGATTAGGATTTAGAGTTTAGGGTTTAGGGTTTATGGATTAAAACATTAAACCCTAAACCCTAGATACATAATTAACTCAAATTATAAGGAACAATTACTAACAAATATAATTTGGGGATAAAAATGTAATAATTAAGTGCTCATCAGTTTGTAAAGATATTATAAATATCAAATGTTGTAACATATAATCTCAAAGTTATCAACACCAAGATGGATAAGGTGCAAGGAGAGGAGTGGAATTGGCAGGGGTTTAAAACCCATTGGGTGTGCTGAAGCTTCAATTTCTTTAATTTTTTTCGCGGGTTGGCAGGTATTAAACGGGTTGACACGACCCGTTTAATAAACAGGTTAAACGGGTATTTTATCGGGTTGGCGGGTTAACCTGGAACCCACTCGTTTATAAACGGGTCAGTGACGGGTTGACCCGAAAATTACCCGTTTATTAATCGTGCGGGTTCGGGTCGTGTTTTTCCCGTGCGGGTTTCGAGTCGTGTATTGGGTTGAGTCGGAAATTGCCACCCCTACTTGTGGGATTATTATGAGGAGCTGCAGAGGAAAAACCCATGGAGCACATTTTTAGTGAAGCCATCATTGCAGGGAGATGATCCAATTTTTGAGAGGCTTTATACGCTTTTCTCAATTGAGGAAGGGATTTATTGAAGGGTGTAGAACCAGGGTTGGTTTTGATGGGGTTTTCATCAAAGGACAACATCTAAGACAACTTTTAAGTATTGTTGGGATTGAGGCCAACAATGGCATGTTCCTAATAGCACTTGCTGTTGTGGAGACAGAAAGCAGAGACACTTGGACATGATTTTTATATATATTCTTTAACGATGTTGGGGTTGGAGGCACTGTAAATGGTTGAGTTTTTATCACAGACAAACAAAAAGGATTAGGGCAAGCAATTAAGGCTTTAAAGTCAGATGCTGAAAATAGGCATTGTGTAAGGAAATGGAATCTTTGTGGCATCCAATGTTGCCATGCCATGGCTACTATAACAAGGAAACATATGAGCCCAATGACTTATGTCAATGTTGTGTATAAGAAAGAGGCTTATGATAGGGCTTATAGCAATTACATTTCACTAATGCCAAGCCAACAATTATGGAGAAAATCAAGTCATAAGCCAATTAAACCCCCATTGTATTGAAAGTGATTCAATTGATTATTCTTTAAATCCTAAAAGGTTGATTCAATTAATTATTCGTGCATTTGAATTGAGTAAATCCTAACTACTACTCAAAACTCTTTCTTGTTTAGAACTTTATGGGTCATTAAACCTCTGTATTGGGTGGTTGGACACTCAACAACAATTGTTTTGAATTTGCAAGAAGCCATGAAAGCCCTTTGCATGATTCATAATGGCAAGCTCCAAGTAAAACCCCCTACAAACCAACTAATAAACCCAAACGGCTACTTAATTTTGGCAAACGAGAAAGACACCAATTTATTTATTGCAAGTTGACTTAACTACTGCAAGTAAAAACCCCTTTCTAATCCAAGCAAAAAATTATTCTTCAAGAACCTTGTTTGGGCAAAATGACTGAGACTTACATTCATGATGAGATGTATCTCATTGATAAAGATGAGATGTATCATTGAGATTGAGAAGAGCCCTTTCCATTCCTCTATAAAATTAGTCATTTCCCCTCTCTTTCTCCTTGTATCAACCCTAGAAATCAAAACCACACACAACATAAGGTCTCACTTATATTTTCTTCACTTTTCTTATTTTTTAAACTTGCATTTTTATTTTATGATATTAATTTTGTTTGTTGTCTCCACAAATGGCGGCGTTCTATAGATTGATTAGAACCATTATATTGTGCTCAGCAGTGCTCTTCAAGTTAGCTAAATCCGGATTAGATGATGAGGCGATGAAAATAATTCAAACTTGACTTTAGGGAGTCAAAGAAGAAACTTCAATTTATTAATTGTGTCTACGTGGATTCTATCGAAAACATGCACGAGGTAGCTAAATTGAGGAACCCAGAAGCTCACTTCCACATCCCAAACATTCTTGACAACTGGAAGTGGAGGCAATGTAACCAAGTTTCTAGTATATTAATATGTTGTTATGGTTGGTGTGTTTTTAATATCTTTACCATCACACTATCCCACCACAACAATTGCCGAGACCAAAAGGAAAGTAAAGAAATTAACTCATTTGACATACATAACAGCACCCACAATATCCAATCAAAAAAACAACTTGAGATACATAAAAAGAATGAAACCCATTTGAGATTCATACCTTGAGAGTTAAAATTCTGAAAAAACAAACAACCACAAATATACTAAATTGACGAAACCCGTTCCAGATGATCAAGTGTTCATAGTCGAATTTGGAAGAAATGACCTCAAATAACCAAATAGATGGAAGGAAAGCACTTGAATAAGCAAGAACACGTTAGCTGCTACTTGAACCAGAGAAAAACAAGTTTGTAAACCCGATGGTTTCTCGTGGAAAAATAAATAATAATAAAAACAGCCATATGGAAAACAAGAATCTGACCCATAACACTATCCAAGACGTTGACAATAACATAGATCTGTCAGCCTCTCAAGCATCAAAACAAAGTATTAGATCGAGAAAAAATGATGAGGAGCTAATCGTGCAATAGTGTCATCAAGGGGATGGAGAAACTGAAGGATGAAAAAAAACAAAAAAATAGTTTGTGAACAAAAAAAAATCAAGAATCAAGAAACAGATAAACAAAAAGTAAGAAAGATGAAAGAAAATAAAAACTTGAAAAATTATTAAAAGCCGTCACTTCTCGCCCATTTTAGGATCCTATGAGATCTTTAGCATGTACCTAAGGAATGGATAAATTGTCCACAACATTCTAAGAGATATAGAGAGAGCAAATGTTGAGGAGAAAGATGAAAAACTAAACACAGAGCAAGCTAATTTTCCAATCTCAAGTAAATTTGGAAACTAGAGAAGAAGTGCACCTGACCTTTTGAAATTTCCAAGGAAAACTTCTAAGTTGTTGCCGCCCCAACCTCCAGAGCGAGAATCCACTGATATTTGCGATTCAAACCCCTTTTCTTTTCTGATTTGTGTTTCTAATTTCAAAATTGAAGAAATAATGGAAAAACCTAGGGATTGTGACATCGGGTGTTCTAAAGAAGGAAAGGAAAGAGTGAATAGTTTTAGGTCTTGGATTATAACAAGTGAAATAATGAAATGAAAGGGACACAACACGTTAGATATTTTTGGAGTGAAATAAAGAATGCTTGAGCAATATTGCCCTTTCCTTGAGGCTTTCTTAGAAGCGTTAGGTATGAAGGGTGAGTTCCGTGCTGATTTTTTCGAAGCGTCATGTACAAAGGGTATCAATTGACCTTTTTTTTTAAAAAAAAATGACACGAAATGTTGACATCTAGTTGACGTTTCAAAAAACCGTCAAACGCTAATGAAATAGTTTACGGTTGTTTTGTTTTTTTAGCAAATTGGAGGAAACGTTTTCGGAGGGACACACCTGAGTTGAAGAAATTTGCTATTCGGGTCCTTAGCCTTACTTGTAGTGCATTTGGGTGTGAGAGGAAGTGGAGCACATTTGAGCAGGTAAAGTTATTTGGATATTTATTGTGAAAAATGCAATATCTGACAACTTTGATGCTTCTAAATCTGATTTTTTTTTTATGTTTATTAATTTTAGATTCATACAAAGAAAAGAAATAGACTTGAATATCAAAAACTCAATGCTCTGGTATATGTGAAGTATAATACGACACTAAGAGAGAGAAGTATTATAAGGAGGTCAAAGATTGATCCTATATTAGTGGATGAAATTGAGTCTGACGATGAATGGATAACTGAGGTTGAAGAGCCGGTTCTTCCAAATGATATCAATTAGTTTAATTCTCAAGAATTATATGATGCTGATGTCATTAGAAATATGCCCTATGAACCTTATAAAACAGATCTACATACTCAAGTGCCTATTTCTATGGAGCCTATTATTGATGCTACGACTCAAGAGCCTATTGTTCATGATAGGACTCAAGAACGAGGGAATATTCATGCTAGGACTCCAGAGCGAAGGAATATTCATGTTAGGTGTAAGACCCGTGTCTTGGAAAAGTAAGAACGGTGAGCAATCTCACATAGCTTGGGGAGGGAAAGGTGAAGTGCCTTATATGTGTGGGCACTTCTCTTCCTAGCATGAGGCCTTTTGGGAGCTCATTGGCTTCGGATTCCTTGGAACTCCGAAGTTAAGTGAGTTTGCGCTAGAGCAATCCTAGGATGGGTGACCCACTGGGAAGATATTGCTCGTGAGTTCCCAGAAACAAAACCATGAGAGCAGAGGCCTAAAGCGGACAATATCGTGCTAGGGGAGTCGGGTCGTGACATAATGGTATCAGAGCCGGACCCCGATCGGAAATGTGCCAGCGAGGACGCTAGGCCCCAAGGGGGGTGGATTGTAAGACCCGTGTCTTGGAAAAGTAAGAACGGTGAGCAATCCCACATCCCTCGGGGAGGGAAAGGTGAAGTGCCTTATATGTGTGGGCACTTCTCTTCCTAGCATGAGGCCTTTTGGGAGCTCACTGGCTTCGGATTCCTTGGAACTCCGAAGTTAAGTGAGTTTACGCTAGAGCAATCCTAGGATGGGTGACCCACTGGGAAGATATTGCTCGTGAGTTCCTAAAAACAAAACCGTGAGGGCAGAGGCCTAAAGCGGACAATATCGTGCCAAGGGAGTCGGGTCGTGACATTAGGACTCAAGAGCCTATTGTCCATTCTAGAACTCAAGGTCCTATTATTGATGATGAACCTATTCTTGACGATGATGTTCTTCTTATCTCATTAGCTTCTAAAAAGAGAAAAGATGGTGCAAGCTCAAGTAAGTATGAAAAGTAAATCATGGAGTGAAAGTTACAAATAGTGTATAATTCATTAACATTAAATTTCATAATTTTAATTTAATGTTGGTAAGAAGAAAGTCAAAAGAAAGTATTTAAGAATGATGCTTATGGATGAAGATGATGAGATGGATAAAGATCCTTCAACATTTGATAGTGAGGGCTTTCCCTTTCATATTGATACAGTTATTGAATATGATAGTGATGTTAATTTGAATAATATTTGTGATGAAGAGTTGGATGAATGAATTGAGTTTTACTTTTAACATTGAATAAATATTTTATGTTTGGGGATTGATTATTACGTTTGAATGAAAATTAGTACTTATATTTGATAGATTATTATGATTCAATATGAATTACTATTACAATTTAGTTGTATTGTATTATTTATAAAATTTTGTTATTAAAATAAATTAATGTTCGAAAAGCTTACACCTCAATACTTCAAGACTTACGCCTCGCATAGCGCGACTAAAAACGTCTCACCTCTACACCTCACCTTTGAAAATATTGGTAAAAACCCCTCTTCACTCCAAACAAAAGTTTCTTCTTCAAGAACCCAGTTTAGGCAAAATGAATGAGACTTACATTCATGATGAGATGTATGACATTAGTGATGATGAGATGTATCATTGAGATTGAGAATAGCCCTCTCCATTCCTCAATAAAATTAGCCATTTCCCCTCAGTTTCTCCTCGTATCAACCCTATAAATTCAAACCGCACACAACATAAGGTCTCACTTATATTTTCTTCACTATTCTTATTTTGTTAACTTTCATTTTTATTTTTATGATATTAATTTTGTTTGTTGTCTTCACAAATGGTGACGTTCTGTAGATTGATTAGAACCATAAAATTGTGCTCAGCTAATCCAAAACTTCTAGGCGATAGAATTACAAATTCCCAATTTATAGGAATAAGGGAACGAGAGGAATTTTAAGACAATTAGAGAAACAAAAGGAAGAAGCTACGAAATTGTTTTGAGTTTGGCTTGTCTATTACATTCAATAACTCATGCTTATATACATTTTAGATGTCTAAAAATAACCAAGCTAAAATGGCAAATAGTTTTAAACCTTAAGACACAAAAGGTTTAAAATCCTGAACAAATGGAAATCATTAGTTTTTAATGGTTTAAAGTTGATTGTTTGCAACCACTTATTTTTAATGGTTTCAAATAATTGGATTGGATTATTTAATATAATCCAATTATGAACTATATTATTTTTATTTTACATAGGATCCTCTTAGATCATCAGCGGTACTCTCCAAGTTAGCTAAATCTGGGTTAGACGATGCGGAGATAAAAAAATGCAAACATGACTTTAAGGAGTTAAAGAAGAAAATTCAATTTATTGATTGTGTCTACAAGCATTCTATCGAACACATGCAGGATGTAGCTAAATTGTGGAACCCATAAGCTCACTTCTACATCTCAGGCATTCTTGACAACTGGAAGTGGAGGCACTGTAACCAAGTTTCTAGTATATTAATATGTTGCTGTGGTTGGTGTGTTTTTAATTTAACACTACTAAAAAAACTCACACTAAATACTAATTTGTATTTGTCGCCAAAGTCAATTTTTGAGACAATTAATTGTCTCCACTAAATAATAGAGATTATGAATCCACTATTTTAAAATCAGTATTCTAGTTTGGGGTTTCTATTGCTTAGAGGGTACAATTTTGGGAGTCAATGCTTCAATTTATCGATTGTGTTTACGTGCATTATATCGAAATTGATTCAATTGATTATCCTTTGAATCCTAAAAGATTGATTCAATTGATTATTAGAATAATAAATTAAATAGTTATGTTTTATTTTTCTTTTAATGTGGTGTATCTTATTATAGTGATAGTTAGGTTTTCTTTAGCGACCATCCTTACTCTTTCTCTAGAATATTCTTTGGTTTTTTCATAATCCCTCCCTATTTAAACTTTGTAATTGAAATATCGAAAGCATTCATTTTTAAAAGATATGAACAAATGACACTTTACTTTTCTAGGATACTAGCCCCTTGGTACACGTGAGAGTGGGTGCCTATTAGTTATTTTATTTTGTATCTTTATTTAAAAATTAAGAAAGAGAATCCAAAAAAAAAAAGAAACTGAAGTTGTGTCCCATGAAAATAGGACCCCAAGTTCTTAATTTGTTTTTTATTTAAAATTTTTTAATATGGAAAGTTTAAGTTACTATATTATCCTTATTGGCTAAACTGGTGAAATGCCACCTGTACTTATACTTAACTTTCAATTGACCCATATCCTTTTTTTTTTTATAAAGAAAATTAAGGATGTGAATTTTTTTTCTCCAATGTCCTCCTTGCCATATAAATTCTCAACATTTCATCCAATTTGTCATTAAATAGGAGGGCAAAATGGTCATTTTGTACATTAAAGATAATTAAATATTGAAAATAAAATAAAACACTTTAAATAATGGAAATATATATATTTCCAGTAGGGCTGGATCTTGGATGGGGATGGGGGTGGGGGTGGTTGTATGGAGACGTTGGGCTTGGGATGGTTTGGGTAGTGAGAAAAATAGAGGGTGAAAGAGAGGAAGAGATGGAGGAAGCAGGTCGGGAAGGGGGATTGGGAGTTGGGTCGAGGAAGTGGGGTCTGTGAGGTTGAGTTGGTGAGGAGGGTGGATGGGGGTCCGTAGTCAATGGGGTTGCCGGGAGGAGAGACAAAGATGGAGACAGAGAAACAGCTTGAGGGTGGGGAGAGAGAAATCGAGAGAGGGAAAGTGGGGGAGAAGGGGAGGAAGGGAGGGGGAGGAGGAGGTATGAGGGCTGGGTTTTTTTTTTTTTTGGGGGAGTGGGGGCTAGGTTTGGTTTAGTGGGTTGTAGGGAATTTGTCTCTCTTTTTTCAATTTTTTCCAAAAAAAATAAATAAACAAAAAATTGGTTGAAATGTTGAGGATTTAGAAGGCATGGGGAATATTGGCCAAAAAAAAATTCATATCCGTAATTTTCTAAAAAAAATGGATATGGGGTCAATTGAAAGTTTGGTACAAATTCAGGGAGCATTTCATGAAAAGTTTCAATACTTAATAAATTCACTAGCCTCTTTGGCACACGCTAATTGGCCTTTATTTTTTTTTATAATTATATTAATTTTTTTTGTCCATATGCAATTTTTTTTAACATCAAGTAAATATAAATAAAAAAAGGGAAAAGAAAAAAGAAAAAAGAATGTGGGTGGAGTGGAGTGGGGGAGTAAAAAGAGGGATGTGGATGAAGTGGGGAATAAGTTCCTCCATATAATTACTTAGGTGGAATTTATTTTATATTTTATAATTGATCAAATTAGTGTTTTACTATTTTACTCCTATTATATTAATTTGCAATCTTTTAGCACTTTGGTTAATCAAGGATATGTTTTGGGTTTTTGAATGCTTTATATATATAGATCGAATCAAATTAGCGTTTTACAATTTTACCCCTATTATATTAATTTGTAGTCTTATAGCACTTTGGTTAATTAAGGGTATTTTTTGGGTTTTTGAATGTTTTACAATTTTTTATCTTTTGCTTTATATATATGGATATAGATAAATTAACCAATGATAATTTTTAGCATTTTGAATGTTTAACCATTCTTCATCTTTTGTATATATATATAAATTAATTCCATTAAATAATAGGATCTATTATTTGATTTTTTTGAAAATATGAAAAAGCTTAAATTTACCATATCATTCTTATGTAATTAATAATTTCAATTCATAAGATTAATAAATAGTATTTTCTGATATTTTGAATGTTTTATAATTCTTTGTCTTTTATTCTTCTCTTTATATATAGAAGATATAGATTAATTCCAATTTTTTTTTTAAAAAAAGGCGAAAAAACGCGAGGGGTGCTTTTGTGAATATGTAGCAATATGGAGGCCAAAGCGGTGAAGAAGAGAGACGGAGACCCAAAAAGGCCGTAAAATGAAATGACGTAGGCGAAGATCTTCCTTCGGCTTCTTCCTCCACTTCCCCTTTCCTCCTCTATACTGGCGATCTCTCTGCTCTTTCATTCTCTATGTTTCATCTTCTACCTCTCACTTGTTCCACAATTTTCGTCTATCTCTCCAAACCCAGGTACGGCAGCTTCAAATCCCATCTCAACCCATATTCTCTCTTCCTTATTGGATCTCATTTATGGCTTTTTCCAGTTTGGATCCAACGTGGGTCTTTCGTGTTCTTCTTATAATCATTGTAAAGTTCAAATTCTCATTATTCTGTTGGTGTTGATATATAATTCCCTGATTTCGTTTGATAAATTTTGATCGTATTTGCTTTTAACTACTTGATAGATGGTGTATGTTTTGATTTTGATTTTGATTGTATTTTATTGGAGTATATGTATAAAGTTCTGCATGTTTTTCACTTTACCTTTTATTGGGTTGCTTAGAATTGTTTAAAAGAATGATAAACAAGATAACTTTACAATTGAATGAAACAAATCGTTTTGATTAGTTGCATATGTGTCATAAAAAGTAAGAGATGCAAATTCATAATCTTTTCTTTTCGTGCTGACTCTTAATGAAAATTTTATTAACACTGCCTTAATATGTATTCTTGTTGAGTAGGTGCTCATAGATAAGATTAGCAGAGAGGGATCGAAAAACTGCCATGGAGTTTCATTATTGTTTCTGTCGTTTGCAAAATGAGAGGTTTGATATGCTGAATAGAAGGCAATAAGGTTTCCTAATTTGGTTTTGGATTGGCATTGCAATCAGTAAGCTTCTTGCGAAGACGTTATCAGCTTACTGATTTTTGGGGCTGTAGTCCGTTCAGTTAAGTTGGTACCGTCTTTGCATCATGCCATATTATATTCAGAGACTCTATAATGTTTGCAAATCATCATTTTCGCCGAATGGACCTGTGTCAGAAGAAGCACTCGAAAAAGTTCGTGTTAAACTAGGTATGAAGAAATGGTCCTTTTATCTCCTGATATATCAATCCAAACATGTTCAAATTTTGTTTGCGTTCTGCTGCTCCATGTTCTACTCTGCTAATTATATGCCCTTGCCTAGTTGGAACATCGAAAAGACAGACAAAACTGTTGTTTTGAAGTGAATGTTAATTTTCGAAGAGAAGTGTTGTCTTGAAAATCCTAACAAATCAAATATACTAGTTTTTCCAGGGCAATTCGGTGTTTATTTTTAACTCATCAACTGAAGTACTCCCCACTAAGTCATAAACTGGAAAGGAGTTTCCCATTAGTTTAGTTAACTTGCTAATCTAGCTATGTAAGAAACCGAAGAGTACAAGGCAGCAATGAACTTTATAACACATCAAGAAAATGTAAAAAAAAAAGATTAAACTTACTCATACTAAACCTAAATTGTTTGTATTTTTTTTATAAAGCAAAACCTAAATTGTTCACACATAGTAGTTATCAGACAAAAAAAAAATTGAAAGCACTTGATAACATATTAAAAAATAAGAGGTACCACCATCAGGGATTTCTGTTTGCTCAGAAAGCTTCCTTGTTCATTTTATACATTATGCTTGAACTTTGTTTTAAAATTATGGCTTCAGAACCTAAATTATGACTCATTGCAGTAAAAACATACTTGTGTATAGGGTTTTGGATGGTACACATGTAGGTGAGCTTGTCAAGTATGCTATAATATTAGGGAACTTGGCAACTTATCTTTTCTCTTTCTTTTTAGCATTTTTTAAAGACGCTTCTACTAATACTTTCTTGGAGTTTAAGTGAATTGGATCATGTCTTCTCAGATATACTCTTTCTTTGTTGACTCCATGAGTTGATTTGTACTTGTTTTTTGTGGATTGCAGTTGATTGATTTTTCTTGTGGATTTGAATCTGAAATTGTTTTAACTTGATGTTGAATATCTCTTCAAGACGAAAGTCAAATAGGTCAGTAATTTATGGTTAAATTATTTGTAACTAGGAATCCAAGTCTCCAATATATATGGCACATCCATCTTTAATATATGTATCATTTTCACTTCCTCAAAAAGGATTAAAGCTTGTTGGCCTTTCATGATGTTAGATGACAACTTTCTTAAAATTCTAAAGAACAACCCCCATACCACCTTATCTTAAAAATGTCTACACATGTTAGAAACCATCCTTTATGACATGGATATTTATTTTATGTGGCCTCCAGTGAATGGACATTTGATCGTAGGGTAATATTTCACAATATTTTCAATGGCCATAGTTATTTTTGTTTATTGTAGTCAAAGTTGCTTCTAATGGACCTTATTTTGTTGATTTTTCAATTTCCCCAGTGATAACGCTTTAAAAGTGGTTTGACTTTGTTTTTGTATTTTAATATTTTCTGCTTTCTGACATACTGGTTTTCTCTGGTTTCTTTAAAGTCTGTAAGTCTGTAGTCCCCTGAAGTATTAATGACCATCCGATATTTCCATTACCACTTCATCACTGATTGGCATATTGCCTCCCTGCCTTTCTATGTATATGTTTCATTTCCTTGTGCACCACAAACTACCAAACATTGTTTGTGCATTCAGGTTTATGCATGTCTTTTTATCTTAATGTGTGATCAGTACGGCTCCATGCTTCTTGTATTTTTATTTTGGAACTTCCATGTCTATTATGTTCAGGCCACCATAATTGTATGGTGTACAAGTCGACCCTAAACCTTAAACCTTAAACCCTTATTTGAATATGTCGATTGTCCAGACTAAAAGAAAAATTCTTAAAGTGGCATGCTCTTGTTAGCGAGACGAAAGCCATTATTGGTAGCTTGTTAGACCACCATCAACAAATTGGTGCCCTTGGTAGTTTGATCAAGTTTGATAGGTATCTGTAACAAATTTGGAATTAGGAAACAACGACACATTGAAACTTTTTTATTTAGGACTTTCAGCATATTTAAGATATGCTGCTTTCTCCATGTTTGTTGAGCACTCCATAGTTAAGACATCTGTTACTTAATAATTTTTGGTTAGTTGCAGGGGAGTACGGCTAAGTCTTCCTACATATAAAGTCAAGCTGAAGCTCTTGAGTGCAAACGTCAAGGCTCGAGCTTTATTAGTTTCATAAGCCTTTCATGAGTTCGCTTCATGCCTTGACAACTCTGTTTTTTATTGTTTTTTAATAGATGTGGGACTAGTGTAGTGGCTAGGCTTGTAAAGGACCCAGGCCCAACGGCTGACATGACCCAGGTTTGGCTTGAGGTTGGGCTTGATTCAGGCTTGCCTGGAGTTGGGCTTGGGCCTAGGTGCCACAGCCCCTCCTTGCCCCAATATTTATATTTTACAAGTCGTATTATTTATATAAGTTTAAGATAATTTTATTCATTGGAGCCGTTATTCACACTCCAAAAAAGTCATCATGCACGCCTCAGGATATTAAGAGTAGTTAGTTTCATACAAACCATAAGCATCACCACATGGGATGCATGTGCAGTATGATGCAAGTTGCAATAAGGAGAAAAAAAGTTAAGGTGTGGGAGAGAGAAGGCGGTTGAGAGAAAGTGGAGTTTTATTACTGTGTAAAAGGGGTGTCATTGAATTTTTTTTGTATTACGATTTACAGAGGGAGTTTTCTTAATAGTAGTGTAGATAAATATTAATAACTTAGTTTTAGATGATTAATTGTAAATTAAAAACTGGATAGGATGAGTATGGCGTGGTTCTGTCTGTGGCTCCTTCCCTCCTTTGGATCAAGGTTTGGGCCCAACCTTGGCTCTCTGTAGAATGGGTTGGCCTTCCCTGACCCAAAAGGTGATTGGGCTTTGGCATGAACTGTCCCACCTGATTTACATGCCATCTAAGGCATTGAAAACTTTTGCTTGGTGCTGAAGGCCTACGTGGTAAACTTGAATAATTAGTACTACAAACTTCTGTAAGTAACTCCTTTCCTTTGTGATGAAGGATTACCTTTTACTAGAGCTAAACTTATGATCATAATAAGAATTTAAGACTTATTTTAAACTAGTATTGGATTTTTATAGACACTTAGATACAATAGCTTATTCCTTAGATTAAATATTTGAGCTGGTCTCAAGCTTCTTCACAAGCTGTCAAGCTTTGTTCACAAGCCTTAATGAGTCTAGTTTTACCATTGCACAGGCTTCGCTTGTTTATTAAATGAGATTGAAAGTTTGACTTCTGTTTGTTCTTTTATTAAATAAGCAAATATAAGTGAGCTTTGTTGAGCCAAGCTTCGTGCTGCTTGCCAACAGCTTGACTCGATTTGCAGCTCTAGTACTTGCATCTACACTGTTAATACACACATAAGTAGTGGTCATTGGCCTTAGCATAAGTATTAGCACCCTTTTGTAATGCTATATGACATGCCTCATTTTGCTTTCTTTCTGCACATAATAGTGTGAAATCTTAAGGTAAACACTTCCTTTGTTATGTTTTTTTATGCACTTTTTAACCTTGTATATAATTTTGTTTCAGAGAAAATTAAGCCTGCTGATGTAGGTCTCGAACAGGAGGCACAGTTGGTGCGTAATTGGTCAGGTTCTATGCATGAGCGTAATGGGTATCAGCAGTCATTGCCACCAATCAAGTACTTGCATTTACATGAGTGCGATAGCTTCTCTGTGAGTACAGGGCTACAATTCATCAGTTATTGATTGCAAATTGTTTTGGGTTCCATTTTGATTGTGAGATTTCAAATCTAGAGATTTTAGCTAATATTTGGAGTTAAATTGCTTGAGAATAATATTAAAAATGCATAAAAGTTTGTATTCCTGTGGGATGAAGTAGATATATATACATGGATTTCAAATGATTCATTGTTATACCTAGTCATCTCAAATTCATAATATTATGTAAAGTCTAGTTCTTTCAATTACATTGCATTGTATTTGTACAGTTCTTTTAAAAACTGTAAGCTTATTATCAATTCCGAATCCATTTATACAAATCTCTTCAACCAAATGGAGCCTTAGAGTTCTAAGACTAGAAATTTCTGCATACTCGCAACTGCACAATCAATGTTCACATACAATTGGAAATCCAAGTATCATGGTATTTATCTATTGTTATTATTTTTGGCAGATGGGAATTTTTTGCATGCCCCCTTCCTCTATCATACCCCTTCATAATCATCCTGGAATGACTGTGTTGAGCAAACTTATATATGGTACATTATGTGTTAATTCATACGACTGGCTTGATTTTCCTGGTCCTGCCAATCCATCAGAAGGTGTGCTTTTCCACAGTATCTCTCATCAACTATATAAATGTTAGTTAATGTTTTGTTTGCTTGACGTAATATCTCCTTTGCATGCTTCAAAAATTAAACAGCATCCTGTTTGTGAATGTTTGTATCTGTATGCGGGGAGTGTTTTGATTCTTACGACAAGGAAATTGCCTGTGGGATTGTGTTTCCCAAATCCTGTGAGCTCTGTCATCATTCTAGCATGTTCTTATTTCACATTTTGAACTTCTTTTAACAGTTTTTGGTGGTTGATTGTGGCGGGATTAGTTGTATGTTTGTCTTGATACTAATACGTTGATATATGAGCTGAGATAAGTATGAATGCGTTTTTCAATTATTTAAATATATAAATTAAGCATGCCAGCCAGCGTAGAAACATTGACAGCTTTCCATTTTACCTTTGTGCTTTGCTTTGAATGCTTGCTATATATATGTTTTTAGTTACGGTTCAACCAAAGATTTAAGGAACAGTTTTAGCCCCTTTTGAATGAAATTCATTTGGCTAATTACCTTCAGTTTTTTGTGTGTATGGTTTTCTTGGGGATTCATGTTGGATGACTTTCGGGAGACGAGGTGGATATTTTGTGGGATAAAGTAGCCTTTGGACACCCCTTTGGGCGTCAGTTTCTTCAGAATTCCAGGAAATACCTTTTAATTCAATTTTTACAGATTGGAGGGCAGCAGTTATTTTTCCAGTAATGTAATTTAGGCTTTATAAGATTTGTCAGCTGCTAGATCTTGTCCTCTGCCACTGGTTGTGTATGTGCTTGTTATTTAATAAATTTTTGTTTCTCACAAAAAAAAAAAAGCAAAAAGAATTTTGGTATAGTCCTTAGCTCGCTGAATAAGTAACTCTTCGCGTGGCCATAGTTGTGAAGGGGGCTATTATAATTTGATTATTATTTTTTAAACTAGAAACCGTACTTGGTGATTTTAGCAGCTAAACCTGCAAAGCTGGTCAAAGATACTGAGATGACAGCACCATGCCCACCAACAGTACTTTATCCAACAAGTGGAGGCAATATCCATAGTTTTAGAGCTCTAACTCCTTGTGCCATCTTTGACATACTTGCTCCGCCTTACTCCTCTGAAGATGGACGGCACTGCACTTATTTCCGGAAGTCCTCAAGAAAAGATCTGCCTGGTAATGCAATTTGTCTACTTTGCTGGTTATTACAGTTGCAAAAATTCCATTTGGTCCTAGAATAAGGATAACTCATAACTGGTAGTAAAATTTGTCTACCATGCTGATATTCGTAGTTTTTGTTTGTTTTGTTTGGGATGAAGGTTATCTTGAGTTTGAAGGAGTTACAGAGCCACAAGTGACTTGGTTAGAAGAGTTTCAACCTCCCGACAACTTTGTGATTCGCAGAGGGCTGTACAAGGGCCCTGTTATTAGAACTTGAGAATTCTTGTTTTTTGTTTATACATTTTTAGTTAAATTAGCGTTTTTCATGATAGGAAACATTGAGGGGGAACTTTGGCAATAATTTAATGTTGGCTTATGTAAGTTGCGCATTTGGCTTGTACATAATAATACACCAATGTAGTCTGATTTACTGACCTCACATTAAACTAGTAGGGCAGTCATTGGAAGTTGGAAGAAAGAAATCATGGCCAATCACGTTGTCGTTGGCATTTTGTTTGTTTTACGGTCATTGATTTTATTCGTATGGCGATTCTTCTTGCCTTGGTATTTTCCCTAAAAGATAGTTTTTGCAATCAACCTTTTTAATAAGTGCATAGGTAGATACCCAAGTGGTGTGCAATTAGGCCTGGCTTGCCTATACTGAGGTTTGTCAGGCAACGATTGTTTGTGCTGTCGTAATTTTTCAGATGTTAAGTTTGATTGGCCTGCAGCAGCTGAATTCCAGTGCAGAATGTTTATTTCAGCTGAATTCCATAAGATGATGGAGATCCTTGCATCAAGTCCTAGGCCTCAGTATGGTGAGTCCAAAAATCCCCTGGGCCTCTACCTTTTGGGCTGTATTATTCATGGAGGGTCTGGTCAGGTCGGACCGGGATGGTAAATGGGGTTTTAGGGGTGATAATTTTCTTTTATAAACTTATTTTATCTTCAATTAAAAAAAATCATAATATAGCACATGAAAAATACAATCACTATACAAGTAATTCTCAAGCCACTTGATGTATAATATATATGTAATTTACTTTAAGATTTGATTTATTTTTTTTGGTCGAAAACTTTGAGATTTAATTTAAACTATGTAGCGGTAATGTATAAGCCAATGGACCGCCAAACACGGAGTTTGAACAACACATTCATACAATAACGAATTTGACTACTGGTTCAAATCCAAAATTACATTTTAAAGTATATTGGAAATATTGAGTTCATCTTTATATATTTGGTCATATTTTTTTTTTGGTCTGAAAATCCATGTTGTATTCAAAGGACCCAAAGCAGGGAAAAGAGATACAAAACGCTAGCTACGAAGCCACGATGAAAAGAAAGCCAACATAAACAAGAACAACTAACAATACAGGGCCAGACATAGCTAGATTCCATGGGAGTCTAGAACAAAAGTCCCCACCCAGCAAACTAGCTATAAAAAACACTAACGAACAGCAGATGTAGCATGAGGTGGACAAGGCAGACCATCAGAAGTTAGGACCCCAACGAGAGACAATGGTGGTCTGTCGACCCAACTTTGCAGTTCCATAGCTCTATTACCTATTGACGCCGCTGCACGATTTGTAGCGGCGTCGATAGAACTAGTAGTCATTATGGAGACTGATTGCAATCAGTCTCCATAATGAAGAACACTTATCCCATTTAATATCCTCACAAAATAGTAGGATAATAACCCCCAAAATGGAAAATCATTTATCTCTACCTTCATTTCCTCGTTCAACATATCTTAGATTTAATGACTATCCAATCCAATTAAATCCTATCCACCAAACGAGCCCTTGCAATTGGCTCTTGGAATATGGCAGGGGATGGATTAAAATGTATATGTATATGAATGTTTGAACAAACAATTATCCGTATAGTATATCATTGGGGCTTTCGGATGTTATTAGGAAGAGTTAGAGTATGCCTCTTAATGACAGAATTTTTTGAGATTCTGAATTGTTATAGTATTAAAAGAAGTGTTCAATTAAAGAGAATAATAACATTATGATCAAACTGAACAAAATAAAACCCCGCACATAAGGATGAGCAAATGCATATATATGCGCTTCAATGCTTTTGGGTTGGTGCTGGATTTTCTGCCTACCTACCTAATACTATACTAGTTGCCAAATACATACAAAAAATGGACTATTTGGCTTCCCCCCTCCTTCCCTACCTTGTAAAACAAGAACATGTGAATTTGAGCTCTCTCTCTCTCTCTCTCTCTCTCTCTCTCTCTGTTGAGATCCCATATGGTGCCTATGTTCGCGGCGACTCTTTATCCAACGCAGCCAAGAGACCACCACCACACACACCTAGTTTGATTCTTTCTCAGTTATATATACATCTCTCACCTGTTAAAAAAACAATAACCTCAGTATTAAGTTGTGCAACTATCTACATTTACAATCCCGAGTAATATTTTTCTCAAGAGCTTGACATGTTATATTGTTAGATCATCAATTTAATTAAGTCGTTAATTAAATGACATATATAATGTGTCAAAGTATATGACAAGGAAGCATTACTTACCGAAATATATTTTACAAGATATAAAAAAGGGATATCAAAGGCATTGACAGAATACATAACTACAAGGTCCCTATATATAGTTTCTTTTATTTATGCACTTCATTAATTTCTCTCAGTCTCAATCACTAATCTGGATTCATGGATTATGCATGGGAATATTGACCGTATACATATTCTTGTGGTACTAATTAAGCAGTCCCATTTGGGTTTTAAAAATACACAATCAAAGATGTCCCAAGAGCTGCATGAAAGTTGCATGGCTCTAGACCTGCCATGAAACGGTTTGGGAGCAGTCAACACACCTGACTAAACTTGCCCCTACTCTTTCTTATACATGTATATACGTGTATAATACACGTATAAGAATAGGATTTAAGGACACACATATATATCAATAAATGATAAACCGGTGGGCTTCGCCACATACATATCAATTTAAACCCCCCATTAAAACTAATCCGACCTTGTCAACCCCCCAGAGAACAGTGCCATAAAACCAAATGAAATACCAAAGTTAATTCAGATTGGGCAATAGGGACCCCAAGACCATAGAAGAGTGTATCTGAGGGACTGACTGACAATTATGTAATCTACTAGTCAAGTGGCATAAACGTCTCGCACAAATGAACCATTCGGTCTTCATTAGGCTTGCAGACGATAGTTGTTAAACCAAATAGGTTCAAAGAGGGCATAAAACCCAAGAGAATTTCTTATTTTGTTAACCCACACGAGACCCGATCTCCTTCTCTCCCGCATACTCTTCCCCATTAAAACTCATACTTTTTCGAATATTTGTCTTCACTTGGCAGAATCTCTCTCTCTAGGTCTTCAAATACAGTACACACCCTAAAGATCATGTCACACATTTCAAGTAAATTTTAGGTGTCTTTTAGCCAAAACCTAATCCTTGAGATGATGCCTCTTCGCAACCTCTTGTCTTCCCAATTAATAAACAAATGGTATGATCTTATGTCATGACAAATAGTGGAAATTCTTTGTAAGATGCTTTGGAAAGTAAATACTTGGACATTGGGTAAAATGGCAAGAAAAAGACACATCACTTTTGTATTTTTGTATTTTTTTATCAAGAGACAATATTGGGGTGAAGTTTAATCTTATCAACTTAGTTTTCCTCATATTCCCCCAATTGCCAAATAGATTGGGGTCATAGGCAAGACTTTTCACAACACAACTGAAATACTTTGCCAATTTTCTCATCACTTTCTTATAGATGGATGATTTCCTTTTTCACATTATATGAATGCCGTCTGAGTCTAGTCCAATAACTTCTCTAGTTATGTCCACGAGTGTTATTACTTGCATATACTCCTAAATGTTTTCCTTTCAACTTCCATATATAGTAGCAAATGGTTCACCTAACCGATCCATCTGTTTTTTTGCAAGTAACCGATATATTTTATTATGAGTAAGACTTGGCTCCTTAAAATTAATGGGGTTTTGACATTAGTCAAATTTCAGCAACATTCACGAAGTTTCAACAACAACAAAATATTTAAAAAATTTGACACCTGTCAAAACCACATTTGTTGTAAGGAGGAGCTCCTCCTCAATTTTAAGTAGCGAAGCGTTTTCCTTTTATTATTTCAAAGAATGAATGATGGTCGACAAGAATTTGATGACTTGGATGGTTATTGAGCTCAATATGAGTTATGTCCCCGGGTTACTATGAGATTCTTACTATACAAAAAAAATAAATAAACAATTAGTAATTACAAACACCCATAATTAGGGCTCGCAATATTTGCTTTCAACCCTGTCCAACAATCAAACAACTTCAAATCAGGCTCCCTAAAAGTCCTATTTGTAGTGAATATTTGCGGTTACATGATTAGGAATGAGAATTAAATCAGGAATCAAATCACAACTATAGGAAATTTAAACAAGCAAACCTGCCGAGCATTCTAACCGGTCACCAGGATTGGGTGACCGATCGACCTCGAACTCACACTCCCATACATTCTGACCGCCCGGTTTGGATGCCTTCTTTGGTGAATCACTCTCCACAGCTCAATAATTCGCAACTTTAGAATTATTCTATATGTATATATATTAATTACACAGTGCAAGTTTCAAATAATGTATCTCTCTCTTGAGATTCGAACTAGGCATGGCATGGTAGATCTGCCATGGTGCCTGACAATGACAAAAGAAAAGGGTGTGTGTAATTTACATCTTTATTCTTTAAAGAAAAGGGTATAAAATAGAAGGCATAAATACACTGATTATATATAATATATGGAAATTCTCCTACACGGATATTCGCATGTTATTATTGTGTGGATGCTATGTATTTTGTACTACTCCTCTCTGCTTTCCTCTCTATTAACTATGACGTCCGCATGATAATAACGTGCAGACATTCAGATGATAGATTATATATTAAGAACTTCAGATGAAAGAAAAAAAAGAGTCATATTCACTTGTAATTAGTCAAGCACTAGCTAGGGAACACTCTACATATATAAAAGGAGTCCAATTTCGGCTGATCTGGGGTTGAACCACAAGTGGTGGTATTCCATGTGTTTTAATAATAAATAAATAAAACCAAGTGTTTTGTTTTTATAAGTTAATTAATCTCAAGACACTTTCATGCAGAGTGTGATACTTCTTGTCATATAATGCCTAGCTCAAGGACTTCTTGGAAGGCCAAAGCTGTTATTTGAACAGTAGTGCAGATGAGGACAGATTAAATAAGATTGTTAAGAATATGTACAACAATAAACAAAACAGTGGGGAACAAAAATCAGAGAACAAGAGGACAAATGATTGTTTAGAAAATATGGGGGCAAGAAAATTATGTGCATGCATGGCCAGGTTTACATCAATGATATGAGGACGACGGTTTACCTTTCCCACTGTATACTTGGACCGAGATTTGATTCATTTTGCAATAGAATAATTGGGTTGGAATAAAATTACCAATCTATATAACATTATTAGTTTTTTATATATCTATACACACAGCTTCAACGGAAGAATCTCTCAAATAAGCTTATTTGAGGACTCTTCTATATTGTATTTTAATGATCCGAACCATCCGTTTTTAGGCATTCATTCAAAAATATCTCTACAAAAAATCACTTGAATATGAAACCATTTGACCACTCATCAAATGGTTGTCATTTTTCGTGATTTCTTGAAGTTCGTTTATTTGGTGGTCATAACTAGATGTCTTAATAATCTATGAATGAAGAATCGAAAAATAAACAATGTGGATAAATCAAAATAAAATTTTACTAAACCCTAGAGAGTGTCTTTCAAATAACATTATTATGGATCCCTCAATAGAATATATAACAATAAGGAGACAGACCTACTCACTATCAGAGGTCAACTAATAAAGATTATCACGGATAGGTAGGCAGAGAGAGAAATGGACAACCTGTCAAATTAAGAACAATCGGTAAAAAGGAAAGGCTCGAGAAGTCACATGATTTTCAACAGTATTGTTTTGCTGTAAAAATATAGATCAACTCCTGTCCGAGTCCGACCATCGTCTTCTTATAATACATTATTATGAATTATTAAATATTAATTATTGAAGTCTAAGAATATATGAATGTAATGCAGCATAAAGCTTTATTTCAACTTAGCTATATATATTTCTCGATACCACAAGGAGCACACAGTAAATGCTCTCTCTCTCTCTCTCTCTCTCTCTGTGATTCGCATGTATGTACTGTTGGATCAACTGGGTTTGGTGTCAGCTGATTACATGGTGGATTTATGATGAAGGTTCAATTGAAGTGCAGTGCTTGATTTCTATGTGTGGATATTGTAAGTTTGAAATTATAACCCTCTATCTTGAATCTGCTTTCGAACATATATATATATATATATATATATATATATATATATGTAGCTGTTTATAGCTAGGTTTTGGATAAAATATTCGTCGTTTGAGGTAAAACTTGATAAGCTTTATTTAGCCATAGGTTTGAATCTAATTGAAAGTCTTGTTAATTTTCATCACGATAACATTAGAATTATGGAGAGAAGAAATGGAGGTGCTTGTTGATCACTAATGGGTTTGTGCTCGCCTTGATGACTTTCACTTTCTCTCATGTACTTTGGATTTCACAGTCATTTAGCAGATTATTAGATTCATCTCAGATAATTATCAGATCAAAGAGTACTGAATTGAAACTTTCAATGTTATTTTTTCACAATTCGTTATCTTAAAGCTACTATCATCATGAATTAAATTGAATCGTACAGCTGTAACCAAGCTCAGCAATCTACTTGAGAAAAGGAATGAAAATGATCCATGTGGATTTTGCTGCTACACTCCAAACTACCAGTCTAATTTACTCCCTTCTAGGGTTACAGGTTCGGCTCGCATGAGCAAGGACTAAAATGCAACACTTTGGAGTAGAACTATGTGCCTTAACTAAACTAGTTAGGATTTAGTTTTCTAAATTTGTTAGAAGTTTCTCTAGATCTTGGTACCATACAAGAAGAATCAATGATTCACGGTCTGATAACAGAACAAGCTTACACGACTTGGCAAGACAATTTATCTATATACCATATATATGTATAGAAATTTATATATAAATGAACTACTCTTACTAAATTGTTTGGCAACATAATATACTTATATTGCTAGACTAAATCTATAACAATATTGATCATCAAGTTCAGAAGTGATGAGGCATGCTAAGTGGAGGGCCGAAAGAAATATATAGAAGAGATATGGCGCCTGAGAGAATTGAGATTTCAGATGAAGATGATCAAAACAGTGATGCAAGTTGCGAAATTCAAGCTAAAAATGACTGTTTACTCAGTTCTCAAAATTGTTTGTTCTTTGACCTGAATGAGGAAGCAAGCACTGGTGATGATGATCAGGATGTTTCATCCAACGAAGGCACCCAAGCCGTCGGGAGCAGAACATCTCCAGAAGGTAATTTAAGTTGTAATAACACAAGTGTTGAAGGAAAAGAACGGACAATTACAGTAAGGCAATATGTTCGATCCAAGATGCCGAGGCTTCGTTGGACTCCTGATCTCCATCTAGCATTCGTCCATGCTGTTGAGAGGCTCGGCGGACAAGAAAGTAAGTTTTAATTTATTTACTAAGTAATTTACGCTTTAGTCTCTTATGTCAACACCATTGTTGGGTATCAGCTGATCATAATACAATTCATTGGTATGAACTTTCTATTTTGATTTTTCTTTAACAATAAAAGTATATATAGAATTTATTTTCTAGGGTCTTACAATTTTGTTTTATTTTATTTTTTTATTTTATACAAACGATATACTATTTTAATTTAATCTAAACTACGGGGAGAGGGATTCAAACTTGGGTGCATAGTGAGGAGCACATCTGATCTAGCCAACTTGACTAAGCCTATGTCTGCGGTTTTACAATTTTGTTAGCTCGCAAGAAAGTGCAGTAGTAAGGATAACTTGAGAGGTTTCATTTACAAGGACTCAAACTCAGTATGCCCATTTTGAAATATATATGATAAATTTTATTGATTTATATATCACTGTTGAAAGCTTGAGCCTTAAGTTACCTCTCAAGTTTTAAGCATGTGGACCACTTATTACTTGATAGTCTAATTCATATATTGGTGTTGATCTCTTTTAAAATTCTGTTTTGTAACTGAACTGAATACAGGAGCAACTCCAAAATTAGTTCTTCAATTGATGAATGTGAGAGGACTTAGCATTGCCCACGTAAAGAGTCACTTGCAGGTAATTTACTTTTCACTGGTGCCCCTAACTGGATATGTTTAGTTTTTATTTTGTATCAATTAATTTTCAGTTCTATAGTTTCCTGAATCATCATGAAATTTTTGAATCAGCAGATGTATCGAAGTAAGAAGCTGGACGAGTCAGGCCAAGGTAAAGTATCAAAACCCACCTTAAATTTTGGAACTAATTCCGCTATTGGTCCCGTAAAGTTTTTATTTTTTATTTTGAGAGGAAACTGGAAACCCAAAGTGTTTACATGAAGCAGATGTGGATTAGGTCCGAGTTGATCCCTTTCTCGTAGATTAGAGTAGTTTTGACCAATTGGATTCTTATCATTGTACGCCTTAAAGCAAAGCCTTTCTTCGAGAGAAGCTCACAAAAAAGTTTGTTTACTTGTTCTGTTCAGTTATCTCTCAATCAAGTAGAGGAATGCAAGTAAAAGATCACATTCTGGAAGCCTACCGCAACTTCAATCCTTATAGGCACTTAAGACATGTTGATGACAACGGGAGCCATTTTTCTTCTCCACCGGTATCGAAACAGCAGCCATATGATGATTTCAATGCAAACTCTTCAAGGTAATTTACCAGTCAAACCTAAAGAACTTGTATGCTTATTTACTAAATTAAGGGAGAAATGTTGCCTTGGTAGACATACGGATCACATGTTAAGTTGCGAAACTGTAAAACTGGACTATTGTCGGAAATATATATGGATTCAAGTTTGGATATATATGTAGTCCAGAATTCACAGTTTCACAACATAAATGTAAGCCATTCGACTAAAAGAACATTCCCGGTATGAAAGGCTCTATACATTATAGATAGATACCAACTTTGAGCTTTTCATGATCCTTTTGTCAAGGTCGATTTCATTGTGGATAGAAAATTCCAGGATAGACAACCATGGGAGCAATATACGAAGCTCACACATCTTTCATGAAAGGGAAGCAATAACAAGAGATGGGCCTTTTAGACCCAGCCGATTTCTTGAAGAGAAGAGATGGCCTCCTTGTGAATTGATTGGAAACCACATGAAGGGTAGGAGACATTTGCTAAACTTTACTTGGGGTGATATCAATAATGTTCCACAACCTAATAACTCAGTATGGAGCGCCAAGGCAAGTACCATTAACCAACATCAACCCAATACATGCAGTCCAAAGTTCATCTCTAGTAGCTATGAACCCTTATCTCAGCTTGAGGTAACCACTTTTGCTTCAGTTATATAATTATTTGTAACATTTTTACTGGCTATACATATTCAAGATTCATTTTGATACGCAGGTTCAAAAACTTCAATGCATAAATGGAGAAATGTTTCAACCAAAAGTTGGCCCCAACATGAAAACGATGAGACAGAAGACATGGGTACCCGATTTACAGTTAAGTTTAAGTCACGATTTTAGCAATGGCAGCGTGGTAAATGATAGCCAAGAAAGCAGGAAAGATTTTGAATCAATGCTTTCTCTTTCGTTGTCCTCCTCTTCGGTCAGGCAACAAGAACAATACTCTACACCTACGTGAAGAATTCGACTCTCAGTTTCAAGGACTTAGGCGTTCTTTAAAAGAAACATAAATATATTACCCAAGTTGTACATTAATTGGGATCAACAAACAAGTTGCACTAGAACTACTTAAGGGCGAAGTACTTAGTACGATCTGGCCGTGCATGTTGATAAGGCATAGGAGTGAGATCTTGTAAGTACTTATCTCAAAAGGTCATCTGAGTGGCCTTGAACAATATGGGTTTATCAATTGAGTAATTATTAGTTTTCTAGTTTTTTTTTGTTGTCTGAAGGAAAAAAACCTAGAAGGTTGCTTGCTCTTCACGGAAAGGTCATACTCATATGTACTGGTTGTAGACAATTGATGTACAATGAAGCAGAGGAACATTCATAAGTCGATGAAGGTGCAGGTCATTATTAGCTTCTTGATTAAGCTTTCACTTTGAGAGCCACTACCTTTGCCCATTTTCTTGATGAGGATGCTGACAGTGCAGCCGTTGAATCCATTAAAAAAAAACTAGGGTCCTGACCAGTTGGGGACTATATTAGTCCTGAAGACTAACGGTAATCAATCCTCATTAAAGGGAAGAATTAAAAGATATCTTAATTCACATTTATTAGAAAGAGTTTCTAATTGCTTACTACCTCACTAATTTTCACCCCAAAAAAAGAGTGCTGCTATTTCCACCTCAATGCCTTAGTTCTCTACCCACCGTATAAATTTGAAAAAACACAATCCTATCTTTCCACCTACCATTATTCATATAATACCCTTTTCGAAATTAAATGAAAAAAAGAAGTTAATCCAACCCTCTTCTCCAAGTCGCCCCCAACCTCTTCCTATCCTCTCCCATCACCACCATCACTCCAAGCCATCCGTAAAACCCATCAATTTGTTTTCTCCTAATTGAATTTTCCTTTAACATTGTTGCATCCTTTCCTTTAACATTGTTGCATCCTTCGGGCAGTGCATCTCCATGTGTTGATCTAAAATCCTCTTTGTTGTAGCCACATATATAAATAGTTAACTTGTCACGACCCGACTCCTTTATCAAGATATTGTTCGCTTTGGGTCCCGCCCTCACGGTTTTGTTTACGGGAACTCACGAGCAACTTCCTAGTGGGTCACCCATTTTGGGATTGCTCTAGCCCAAACTCGCTTAACCCGGAGTTCCCATGGAATCTGAAGCCGGTGAGCTCCCAAAAGGCCTCGTGCTAGATGGAGGTGGCCATGTACATATAAGGCACATCACCCCCTCTTCGTTGGTCGATGTGGGATATTACAATCCACCCCCTTATGGCCCGACGTCCTCATCGGCACACTCGTACCACACAACAGAGTGGCTGATACTATTATGTCACGACCCGACTCCCTTAGCAAGATATTGTCCGCTTTGGGCCCCGCCCTCACGGTTTTGTTTCTAGGAACTCAAGAGCAACTTCTCAGTGGGTCACCCATTCTGGGATTGCTCTAGCCCAAACTCGCTTAACTTCGGAGTTCCCATGGAATCCGAAGCCAGTGAGCTACCAAAAGGCCTCGTGCTAGATGGAGGTGGACATGTACATATAAGACACATCACCCCTTCTTCGTTGGTCGATGTGGGATGTTACATAACTAGTCCGTCATGACCTGATCTCTAGAACTCGAGAAAATGAAGAGTCCAAGGAAATGATAAAAGAAGGGCTACAAACATAATAATTCATTTAAGTCCTTAGAAGTCATTTTACAAAGGGATAAATTTTTCTTTAAAATTTTGAAGATATGGTGGGTGGAGAAATAGGACAGGAGTAGTGGAAATAGCAACACTCCTAATAAATCATAGACTGTAAAACAAGTGTATTGAATAAATCAATGAAGGAGAGAAAATCAATTATGTTAATTATATGGCTATAAGATATAAATTAACGAGCCAAATGACTCACTGGTGTAGTGGTTTGGAGCAATTGCTCCCTAAAGAAAGGTTTTGGGTTTGAGTCCTTGCATCCGTGTATTGTGTGTAAGTTTAGTATATTATCGCCTCTCTCAATAAGAAAGAGCCTAAAAAAATTAACCAGATTAATTTGTTAAGCATACATGTTTTGGACCTCATAAACATATAACAAGGAAGCTCAAATACATGAGAGGAGTGCAGAAGGAAGAAAATGGGAGTGTGAAAATTACTACCCTAAAAGAATAACCCCATATATCACAATGTTTTAATTCAAAAAGGACATTGAATGGGTTATTTTCAAATGATAGGCGATAATGTTCATTGTGAATCGCATACATAAATTTCACTGGCTTGTTTTGCTAAAATTGAAATTGGCTAGATTGTTTTGGCAATGAGTTCCGACCACAGTGGTTCTCCCCCATGGCACCCAGAATCGAACCCCAGTAGAATTTCCTTCCTCCAATGTAACCAAAAGATAAAAATAAAAATTGAACGACGAGAGAATGAGGAAAAGCCTAAATGCCTATGCCATATGTCAGATTTATTTGTGGTATACACTTATGTATTTATCACATATCTCATAAAGAATTCTTTAATGACCATTTTTTTAATTTAATTCCCACCATCGCCTCCACCACAACCTCCGTTAAGGCCATGGTGGCCATGTCCTCCTCTGCCTCCTCCATCTCCACCATAATTATAATAATATGCACCAGTAACTGAAACATATGGTACATTATTATGTTATTTCTTGTGAGATGATGTATCGCAAGAAAATATTATAGCTGAAATTACTGAAAGAGACGTCAGGATCAACCAGCACAAGAATAGTCTAGCAGCTAGGGCGGAGGCACATTGGGACCAATGCAGTCCCAGGCCCCACTCAGATTTTATTAATAAAAAAATAACTATATGCATTGCTGTAAGGAAGCTCCACATGCATAAAGTGGTGGGCCTGTAGTCAAAAAAGCACTATCCAGTTTTAGCTTTCCGTGTTATTGAATAATATATTATTTTACCATGTGGGGTCTAGCAGTCAATACCACATTTCCTTCCAAGACTAGGCACCCCACTCCCACAAGGTTTTTAACTTTATAACTATCCCTATTATGACTTTTTATTTATGAGTTTTTATCAAAAATAGCCAAAATTTACCTCCCCAACTTTCAAAAATGTCAGTTTTTATAAAATCTTTCGAATATAGCCAAAAACTCACTTAAATAGACACAAATGACCTTATAAATTAAAACCCACACAAACCTAAAAGGAAAACCCTACTACACAAAGTTTTGAATCAAATGCACCTTAGTCGAACTATTGGTGAGTGATCTTCTTTTTCTTTCTGCATATTTTGTGCTTCTTCATGCGGTTGCTTCTTTCTTTCAATTGTTTCTCTTTTCTTTGGCTTGGTAGGAACAATAAATTGAAATATTCATCAGGTTACGTGTGTTTTGATGGTGTGATGTATTTTTTAAACATATGACCGTAGATTTTTTTTAACAGGATGTTTGGCTTCCTTCCTGTTGTCATTTGAAATTCTTTTGTGTATATTAAGCACTATGATATCTCCTCCTTTAGGCTATGGGCAAAGTTTTGGTAAACATATACTCGTAGATGTTTTTTTAATAGGTTTTGTCGGGCACCTACGAGTTCACGCATCAATTTTCTTCAGTCTCGATCTTTAGTCAGATACCAAGTCTCTATCAATAAGTAGGACTCAAAATATATATTGGAACTTTTTAAGTTAATGTGGGTTTTAATTTTTAAGGGCATTTGTGTTTATTTAGGTGAGTTTTTGTCTATATTTGAAAGTTTTTATAAAAACTGACATTTTTGAAAGTGGGGGAGTAAATTTTGGCTATTTTTGATTAAAACTCTTTCTTTCTCTTGAATTTATGTGCAGATTATGAAGGGGAAAAAGTTTTAGAGATATTCTCTAAATCGTTCAACTCCAAGTATGTATTTGTTCATTCCTTGTGATTTTTCTTGCTCAGTATGTAATTGTCTATTCCTTTGTTGTAATTGTTAATTTGTGTTGGTGTATTTTTAATTTTATTTTATGAATTTCCATATATGTGATTTTCTATTGGTTTGATTAGTAGAATTAATAGACTGCCCAGTTTGTTTCGGTTTATAATGAATAGACAATATGATTTTTTAATGTTTTGGTATGTCTTGTTGCTTATATTTTGTGGAAGGCCCCCCCATACACATGAAATCCTGACTTCACTCCAGAAGCACTTGGAAGCATGACTAAAACATAGACCAACAATGTCTCTAGCCATTTCTTTATATTGTGATGGGGCTCCCTCACAATAAAGTGGTGATTGTAATACCCCACGTTGGCGTGTTGAGTTCCACATCAGTAAATTATTGGGTTGGCAAAGGACCCACTAGTGCAATGGCATTTAAGTTGGGGAGAATGTAACACCCCATGTTAGCGTGTTGAGTCTCACATCGATAAACTACTAGGTCGATATGGGTTTTGTAAGCGATTGCTCATTAGTGACTAGCCCCTTTTGGGGTATAGTGCCGAGATGGCATGCGCTTCCCTGGGTCGTGACTGATGGTATGAAAGCCAACTTGGAAATAATTACTTTTAAGGCTAATTGTTAATAACAAGGGCAGAACCAGGAATTTTTTTGGGGTGTGCTAAATTTTGAAATTTTTTTTTTGGGTGGTATATGGGAGTTCTATATAACCAATGAGAACCAATATTTTTTGGGTATGCGAACTGATATAGTGAGAATAAAGTTGGAATTAGAAACTGAAACTATGGGAAGCAGAAACACAAACAAAAGTACAATTTGTAGGAGTAGCATATCCAAAAAGAGAACTGGATATAGAAAACAATGGTTCCCACCACAGTGGTGGTGGATTCCCCTTCCTATGGCACCCATGAGAGAGAGAGAGAGAGAGAGAGAGAGAGAGAGAGAGAGGGAAGGGAAGAGAAAAATGGAAATAGAACACAGAAAAAACATGAGAGAGAGAGAGAGAGAATTGGAAAAAGAACAGAATGAAGAAGTGATTGACCCAAAAAATCGGTGAAGGAAAAAGTAATAAAAAAACAACGAAACAATACAAAATTGAGAGAAATGATTGTGAGAGTTGTTTTTCAACACACCAACCAGACAATACACGAGGCACTCATGTGGCCTCCAAACCAAAAAGTAATAAAAGACAACTTATATTAATATATATGCAGCCAGTATGTGACTTTGTGGGCTACTAGCTTAAAAAATGGTGGGCTAATATTTGTGGGAATAGGAAATACCTTATAAAATTTGCACCAAATTAGTATTTTATCAAATCTTGCACCAGGCTGAAACTCAGTGTCGTCTACACATAGTTCCGCCTTCGGTTAATAACAAAAATCTTGCCAATTTACTAGTGACTTTTATCAACTCTATGAAAATATTTTAAAAAATGTAACTCTATGAAAGTTACTTACTTTTTTTTCTTCAAAAAGTCTATGTAAGTATGGATTATACCCCCTCTTAATGTTTATCGACATATATATGTTTATGAATTTTGGATATGTGTACACAAAATGTTTATTAAATTGGGCAAATGAATTTCGGTGCATTTGTACAAATCTTCCTTATGTGTTCCAATAGTTGGGCTTTTCAAATATAAGTCCAATCTCGTAATTTCAAATCTTCCCTCCCCCCCATTAATTATAAATAATTATAAATAAAAAATGTGTTATTTACTCTAACACCTCCTGACGTTTTTGGTTTCTTCACAAATCTCCTTAAGGTTTTAGATTACACGAACACCCCCGGGGTTTTAAATTGTTTTCACCAAACTCATTTTTATTGATTTTTCAAACAAAGATTGATGATTTTACACAGAAAAAATTCTCAAAGTGACAAAGTTGTCCGTTGAGATTAGATTGCATCAATTTTTGCACAAATAATCAACGAAAAGGGGTTTTGTGAAAACAAATTGAAACCTCTGAGGGTGTTCATTTAATTTTTGAGACGTGAGGGGGTTTTGTGAAAACACAAGAAACCTCAGGGGTGTTAGTGGAAATAACTCTAAAAAAAAAATTTCTATATCACTGAGCCACTAAAACAAAAACTTTAGTTCATTCTCCTTCAATCTCAACTACACAAATGATTCTAAAAAGTGCAATCTATATCTCGAAAGTAGCAGAGATAGATATGTGCCAAGTAAGAGAGTTTGAAAGAGTGAGTCAAGGGCGGTCCTATGTTTTGGAGGCCTTAGGCGAACAACCTAATGTGGCATTCTACTCTTTATGTATATATTTATGTGAATTTTTTCAGTAAGTTAAAAAAATATTATCCGAACTCAAATTCAGGATTGCAATTTATTCAACTAGGTTAATTGATGATTTATCGAACTCAAATCCAAAAAAAAGTAACTAAAAAGGTTATTAAAAAAAAACCTAACGGATAGCTGACGTTAGCACGCCTTTTAATATTGACTGTTAGATCTGTAGTTGTATAAGATGTTGCATGCTCTTGCTCAAGCATGATACTTTTTCTTCTTGAAAAGCATATGCACTGGGCCCACAAAAAATTTGGCCTAGGCAAAAGTTGGGCTACAAGTGGCCTGGTTGGAGGGCTAAATGGCCAAATGTGGCCCTCCAAATTTGGCCAAATTTGTTTTTAGCCCATTGTTGGAGATAAGTTTTGTATTTTTGGGGCTATATTTGGCATATGACCTATAGCTAGATATGATCTAAAAGAACTTATAAAAAAAAAAAGAAAAAAAGGAAAATCATTTGGCCACGCATATGGTGGCCTAATGGTAATGGAAAAAAAATTTGGCCACGGATGATTGCTATAGTAAAGAAAAAATTATGAAAAAACATAACCCTGTCATTTTTTTTATTTCTTCACGTTCTCCCAGTGTCGAGTAAAAGGGTTTTGTCTGACACACATAGGATTGGCCACGGACATATTGGCTAAAGTACTATTGGCCATGGATTCACTGTAGCAAAATGGGATTCTTGAAATATTAGCCACGGTCAAACGGTGGCTTTGTGAAATAAAATGAATAGTAAGTACCCTTTGGCCACAAAATCTGTGTGATTGTTTTACAGCCACAAATTGACCGTGTCTATGTCTTTGTTTCCACATAGGTATAGTAACTGTGGCTATTACATTAATAATGGCCACTGCTTGCATGCTGTGTGATGTAGAACAACCCGTAGGTATTATAGTAAACACCAAGGTCGGTCCTTACATTTTGGAGGCCCGGTGCCATTTAAGAAAATGAGGCCCTTTTTTTTACTTGAATTTTTTTTTGCTTAAATATAAAACATTATACACATGTATTCCTTTTGGCTTAAACATAGTAATTTCATTCAAATAACAAAGACAAAATAGTGTATGAATAAAACATGAAAAATCACATTTAGGTCCATAATCAAATAGATCTAAAAATCTGAGAAGAACAACTATTCTTTACAAAAGCTTTGAAGTTCATATCTTCAATGTCTTGGAAGCAAGACATGTGACAGTACATGAAGTCCAGTTTCAGCAGCAAATATCTGACTTTTTTTGCATTTTTCTTCACTGATGAACACTAGCAACCCATGTTCCATATCTCCTGTACATCAAAATGTAATCTTTTAAGTCAGAAACCATTTCTGCCTTAACTGACATAAAATTTTGATATGTAGCAATCATTCTACAAGGAATAGCAGTCACCTGAACTTTTTTGACATGTATCCTTGCACAATTGAAAGTTGGACACCATTTCTAATGTGAGGAGCATCTTCAAACACCTATTATCAACAATTTTAGTCTAAAGAAATACGTGATAAGAGCAGCCTACAACAGTTCGAGAGAATAACAGTAATATATAGTTGAGCACAAATACTGAAATGACATTCATGAAGCAAGTAAACCACAGAAGCCAAAGAGGAAGATACTACTAGTAGAACAATTGACCATAAATTTTAGAGACATTTCTTTGTTGTAAAGAATTGTGTAGATATAGAAGCAATGAAAATTTTCTAAGCATATGTGAGTTAGAGAGCAATCTCACAAAGCTAAAAATTTATAAAACAGTTAAAGAGGAAGACAATACTAGTAGAACTGAGCAAAGTTCTGGTGATAATTCCTGTTTGTTGCTATATGAAAAAACATAAGCAAAATAAATTCCTAAGCATATCCCCATTCTGGGCATAGTTTATCAATGTAGGTTGGTAATCTGATATGGTATAAGAAATTCTTCATAGTTAAAACCAAGGTCTTAAATATCAAAGGTTTCGGAAATATCGATGGTTCAAAAACACGGAAATATCGATGGTTCAAAAACACGGAAATATCGATGGAAATATCGGAAAAATATCGATATCGATAAAAATTGGATAAAAACCATGGAAATTGTAAGAAAAACTTGGAAATTTTTATTGAAACTTTAGATAATGTTTATTTAGTCAATTATCTATTAGTTCATCCAAAAAAATTGGAAGAAAATGCATTGCATGATGGATTTAACTTATTTAAATTGATTATATAGCGAGCTAACAAACACTGTGACTGTAGAAAATATGTTATAATTAATGAAAGAATATTAAACATACCATAATCATTTATATATAATGATTTACTACAATATTTTACACTTTATACATTGCATTGCAAGATACATGAGTGACTTAGTACCACATAGAGTTCCTATGAGGTTCAAAATTTTCACTATCTTCATCATCTCTATTTGTAGAGTAAGTGTATTGTGAAGAGTAGTCATCAAATGATAAATCCCCAAAATATAGAAATAGGACTACAATACAACTAATTAGTTAGATAGGTTAGGTGAGTGGTTGAATGGTAGGGTAGGTTGAAACGTGGGGAGTTGTTCAATTTTTATTTTCAGAAACAGCTTGTGAACATATATAAATATAAGTTGTGATAGATAATAAACACAAACTAACAAACAACGTGGTGAAAAAGTGGGAAGAGAATCAATGCGCAACAGGGCAGGGATTCGAACCCCAGATGGGGAGTGGTTCAATTTTTATTTTCGAAGAGATGTTTTATTAAAAATAATAATAAGCACCAAGAGAGTACAAAGATAGCAATTAGAAGAAAAAAAAACATTTAGGAAAAGAAGAAAGTTTGCAATTATTTTTCCCCAAAATAAAAAATTTAACTAAAAACAAAATCTAGTGCCTTAATTGCATATATAGAGTTTTGCAAGGTCTCCACAAAAATACACTCGCTTCGATTGTTCCCAAACCCTCACCCTCTCTCTCTCTCTCTCTCTCTCTCTCTCTCTCTCTCTCTCTCTCTCTCTCTCTTATTCACCAGCCCCGCAATTGCTCAAACCCTAGAAATCTCTCTGTTTGTCTCCGTGTAATTTACGACATCTGCAAGTGTTCGATTGCAGAAGCTATTTTCGTTTCCTCTTTCTCTATCCTCATCTCGAAGCACAATTAGATGCTCACTCTCTTCTCCGACATTTGCTTGGAAATCTTCTGTAATTCGAATCGTTTTGGATGCCGATGGCCCACGGAAAAGTCATTCTTCCTCAAGATCTCCTCCCCGCGAACATGGCCAATGCACACTTCTCCACCAACGGTTCGTGTTCTTGGGCTTTTCTCAATCCATATCTCTTCATGCCTGCTGCAGTTTTGAGTTTTTGTGGTTTTTCAGTGTTTATCAATAATATCGCGATATTATCACCCTTTCGATGAGAAAGCGAAGCGATATTTTGGCGATATTTTCGAAAAAATTACGAAAAAACTTTGTACCCTTGCGATAATATCGCTACTCAAAAACACCGAAATATCGCCGATATTTGGCGATTTTTTTGATTTTTTGTTCCTTGGTTAAAACAAGAAAACTTACACTTGACAAAAAAAAAACCTACAATGGACACAAAAATGGCAAAAATGGAAAAAACCAAATATGATTCCAGATTTGTGGCGGTGAGTTCAAAAATGACATATATTATCCATAAATCTTTGCAGATAGATGGAATGTAGACGGCCAGCTAAAAGCACACATACCATCAAATGATAAACACACAAAAGTAACTTTAAACTTTCAAAAGCCACAAAACACACAACACCCTGCTAACAAACAGCAGGGAGAAAACAAACGAAAAAACAGACAAAAAACGACAACCCAAACAAGCACAACCAAACAAAACCAAAACACCTATCAAAGCACTACAGCAAGCAAAGAGACAAAGGTGGGCGCCAAACTCCTCTCTTGGTCACCGTCAATCTCGGAGAATTTAAGGAGGTGGGTGCGAATTGAAACTTTAGGGTTAGAAATATGAGAAAAGAGGGATGAGGCAAATTTAGAAATAAAAGATTGGAGCTTGGATGATTAAAAATGAAGCCTGTTCCATATAAAAGAAGAAGATTGGGATAACCATGGGTATTGGAATTTGGAAAAATGAAAGCAGACGAAGCGTTCTAGCGTGGTCTTGGTAAGAGGAAGCGTCATCTGGTTGATTGTTGCGACTCTGAAATTTTTATTTTATTTTGTATGTTCTCTCCTTTAGATATGGGCTAGCTTTAATATAAAATTATAATATTTTATTTTATTTTATATGTAGGTCAGTATATATATAAAAATTTTGGGGGCCCCTTTAAGTGGAGGCCCATGGCCATCGCCCTTCAAGCCCAGGCTCGGGGCCGACCTTGGTAAACACTTAAGCAATAGAATAGAGAAGAAATAAGAGATTGAAGAGAAGAATTAGGGATCGAAGAGACTAAGGGAAATGGAAGGAATCAGAGAGTTTAAAGTAAGGAAATTTATCATTAATTAAGTTTGCCTTAAAAGATTACAAAGCTGCTCTAGTTATAGAGGCAAAACCCTTTTTAGTTTAGGAAAAGGAAAAGTAAACTTTAAGAAATAGGAAAGCAAATTAACTAATAAGAGATCCTTCAACAACAAGGAATCCTTAACTGAATTAGGAAAACGAGTCCAAATAGAATTAGGAAAACTAATAATATGCATTATGCATCATTCTCCCCCACGAAAAAGAACTCGACACCATTGAGTAAACCAAGACTAAGAACGATGACGATTACGTATGGATGATAGGAGGACGGGGTGTAGCCAAATCAAGATCATGAAGAGCATCCTGATAACTGTGCAGAAGAGTGGAATCCAACCGGCGAAATTCAGCTTTTGTAATCCAAGTATCCTTAGTAATAGGCCTTCCAACCCAACGAACCAAATAACCGGTAGAACCTCCAGCAGACGAGGCCACAACTTCATGATCCAAGACATCAACAATCTAATCTGTAGGGGCAGAACCAATAGAAGGACTACGTGGCACTGGAGGAGGAATGGAACCAACTCATATAAACGATCAGGGGTTTTAAACGCGGTTTTCCACTCATCTCCTTCACGAATGCGGATTTGATGGTAGCCAGATCTAAGAAAATCATTGGGAACCAGCCAAATCATCCAACATATCCTCAATTCGTGGTATGGGGAAACGATACTTAACAGTAATTTTATTTATGGCATGACTATCAACACACATTCCCTAGGAGCCATCCTTTTTGGGGGTAAGGAGCACTAGAACAATACGAGTACTTAATAAAGCCCTTATCCAGCAACCCCTGAATTTATCGATTCAATTCCGCTCACTCAGGCAGATTCATACAATAATGGGGAAGATTAGGAATTTGCGAACCAAGAACAAGGTCAATGACATGCTGAATCTCTCTCGCTGGAGGTAGTTCTTGTAGTAAATCATCATGTATGACATCAGAGAATTCAGTGAGGAGCTGTTGTATGGGTTCGGCAGGTGGAGTGGGGGTGTCGTCAGATGCCAACTTAAGCAAGAGAGCAAAGACCACACCAGTGTCTTGCAGTTCGTGTGCAAAGTCTACATGTGATACAATACTCAATTGATGCTCCCAAGCCTTCTTTGAACATCCTTAGTTGGTTTGTTGGCTGGATTGGAAGGCTTTAGCATTATGTTCTTTCCCTCATGTTGAAAAGTACAGTGTTCTCTCTGCCGCAACTTTTCACACATCGGTCATAAAGCCATGGGTAGGATATCACATTAAAGTTGCTTGTGATAAGGACCCAACTGAAGAGGAACAAGACATCTTTCAGTAATAGGTAACTTGGTTTTATCTACCCAACCAACATGAAAAGGATGGGGATGTGGCTCGGCCTAAAGGTGAAGGCGATCGACAACAGTTTTAGAGATAACATTCAGTGTACTTCCTCCATCAATAACTAGTTGGAATCTATTGGTACCGTAAGGGACTTAGGTTTGACAAATACTTGTGCGTTTCCATGAATCAAGGGTGGAGGTGTAGATGCTGAATAAATACAATGCATAACACTCAGTTGGTGAAATGCCTCCTCCTCACAACAATTATCAAGTTCAAGATCTCATAAATAGGTTCAAGCGGCTCCACATACTCGTCCACACAAGAGTCCCCACTAACGAAGCCAATGGTTAAAGTTCTGTGTCGACAACGGGAGGTGATGTGGTCCGTAGAGTGGCAATAGCATTCTATTTGAGCAGCCGTAGGTGGGCCTGGTCCTTTTTATGTTGCGGGCATCGTAGGATCAGGTGGACCGACAATGCCATATTTGGAGCTAGGAATACTACGGTTTGGAGTAGGAATCGACGGCAATATGCATCTTCCAAAATATGCAGACGGAACCGACGGACTTCACGCTTGATATTGTCGAAGACCACGGATAAAGCGAGACATAGTGATGCCGGGTTCTTCACGAATCCCCACACATATATTGTGTTCAATAAAATGAGCGTGTAATTCAGTAACAGTCAAACTTCCTTGTGAAATGGTCCATAATTGATCATACAATTACTGGCAATAAAAGGTGGGAAGATATCATTCGCGAAGCTTTAATTTCATCTCGTCTCATAGAGTCACAGGCGGCTATCCAAATAGATATAGTTGCTCCTCCACGGAATTCCAATATTGTCTAGTGGCTCCCTGTACCGTCATCTTACCAATGCGAATTTTATGAGCATCCATCAAATCGTACCAAGCGAAATAATCTTCCATGGCTTGAACCCAATCACGAAACATCGTAGGATCTATGACCATCAAAAGTAGGAGTAGAAGGCTTTATGTGGCGGATTACATCATTGTCAAAATGGCGAGGGGATGAGTGTACTAATCATGTGGAATGGGAGGCGGGGTAGGAGCCTGAGTAGTCACTGCAGGAGGGCCCCCTGTGTGCTAGGTATAATGGGGCCGTGGCATAGACCCAAAAGAAAAGAGGGTGTATAACCAAGCCCTAAGCTCTAAAAGCCTACAGAGGGGGGAGGGGGTGAAGTAGGCGAGAAGAAAAAGGCTACCCTTTTTAAATTAAACTTCTTTAAAAGCACACAAGCACAAACAAAAACAATTTCGTGGTTAATAAATTAAAACTAGTAACAACGAAATGTAAATAACACAAGAGAATTGTTGACCCAGAAACCCAACAAGGGGAAAAACTGGGGGCACCAAGCCAGGAGAGATCCAATCTGCTCAATTAAGAACAAGAAAAATGAAAGAAGACTTAGCTCATCTATCACCTATAGGCAGTTACAATCCAACCTTTTAGCAAGCACCTTTTCTTTATCTCTTAGCAGCAAATCCTCTCAAAAGCACCAAGCTCAAGTTGCATGTAGTTTGATGTATGAAGTGAGTTATGGTTTCAGAGATTCATCTATCTCAATCACAAAGTATGATTGAGCTAGACAATTGAAACCTAAGTGTTGTAATGATTAAACTATAAGTAGTGAACTTGAAGCATATATTTTCACTACTACAAAAATCGAAATAGACGTCGGTAAAACAACGACGGACAAAATAAATACCGTCGTTAAATTTTAAACGACGACGGTAATATAAAAACCGACGTCGATTAGATACTAAAACACCTAAAAATTGGAAATTCATTTGGGTATTTTTAAAACACGACGCATGAAACTTTAAAAGCGTCGTCTTATGAAACATGCCAATCAGGTAAGAAAGCAGAAGACAAATAAACAACGTCGGTATGTGTAAATATACCGACGTAGTAATTATAGACGTCGTTTTACATATAATACCGACGTGTTAAGAATAAAATAAACACGACGGTAATGTATTCTTAACAGACGTATCGCATGTTAGAAATTATTATTATTAACCACGTCGGTTCTATTATAAATCATGACGTTTAATTGTAAACAATCAACGGCGAATAATGTAATACTACTGTCGTATAGAGTTGTAGTAACCACGTCGTTTCCCTTAAATGAGCGTCGTATTAATTTTTATACGTCGGCGCCTATTTGTGAACCGTCGTTTTAATTTTTTAAAAGATTTTTTCCATTGGTATCTACGTCGGTATCTTATAAATGAGGTCGTTTTATTTTACTTATACCACGTCATTTTTTATAAATAGCGTCGTCTTATATAACAATTCAACATTATTTAAATATTTTGCTACTAAAGTTGCACAGTTTCGATTACCGAGAAAAATTTCACACTCCTCTCGTTTATCTTTCCCAAGTCGCCACTCTTCGTCTTCATCCCCGTGCGAAACTAATCGTCTTCCCACACTTAGCTGCGTCAAGGCCAGAACATACCACTTCAAAGACGAGAAAACCCGAGAAAACTTTCGTTGTAAGAAAAAGGTAACCATTGCTTCGTACTTTTTAAACTTTCATTATATGTTTTATCTTTTGAAATGTTTATATGTTTTTTTTGAAAATCATTTTCGTTTTTCACTTTACGTACAAAGAAGGAAAGGGTATCGTACCAATACACTGTTTTTTGTATCTTGTTAATACTGACGGTGCCATCTTATTTGAGGCGTCGGAAGTGTATAATGACGACGGTATTTAAATAACGACGTCATAAAATAAATTCTACCATCGTTTTCTATGTTTGAAAATTATGAAATATTGCCATTTCCATGTTTTTTTATCAATAGCAATAGATGAAAATCATTATAAGTGTTAGTTTTGTAATTCATTTAATCTTTTCCAATTTGATATAATATAAAGAAAAATAACTAATTAGAAGTGAAAAATAATCTGCTTTTTGTCGTTCATGTTAATAAGGCAGCGGTAACTGATTATTTACGTCGCTTTATTAATTAAACCACGTCTGTAATTAACTACGACGTGATAAAGCGATAATAACGTCGGTGGTTAGTATATAGCGTCGTGTGAAACTAAATACTACGACGTTTTATGTATTTATCCACGTCGGTAAATAACTTACGACGTGATAAATTTAAATTACGTCATTACTTATTAGATAGCGTCGTTTGATGTTAAATACTACGTCGTATTATTTAAATTACCGTCGTGTTTAGTAGTTTATAATCTGAAATAATTTCACTTGCGGGTTTGATTTTTATCTGTAAACATGGTTTCTCAATCTCAAAGTAAGGCTTCTAGCTTGAGCAAAAGAAAGCTACCTTGGAAAAGAATCAAGGTAAAGATCTTGAAGTTTCACAAGCTACAACCAAATCCTGTAAGAAGATGAAGTTTGTATCTTACGCTGATAAAGCTTGACAAGACGACTACTTTTGTTGAAGAACCAAAGTCAGGGCGTGGTATAACCACAATGCCTCGTGTTGTGAAGAGAAAGTTTCAGAAAATCAAGCCAGTGATTGAGTACAACAAAAAGGGTCAACCATATGGCCTTGCAAATAAGGAGATGCAGTCCTACATTGGTGTCTTGGCACGCTCCAGAGTCCCACTTTCTGACCTTAAATGGAAACAAGTGGACAACGATGTAAAAGAGCAGATTTGGGAAGCCATTGACATGGCTTTTGTTGTAGGCAAGGGGGGCAAGAACATGGTCTTATCTTCTGCTGGAAAGAAATGGAAGGATTTCAAGAATAAACTAACTAGGCAGCATATCCTTCCATTCATCAATGAGAAGGAGAAGTTAAATGAACCCCCTAAACTATATCCATTCATATTGAAAGCACGAGTGGGATGCCTTTGTAGCTTCAAGGTTATCCAAAGAATTTGAGGTTGTGCATCTTGAACAAAAGCAGAGGAGGGAGAAATGCGAGTACAATCATCGGTTGTCTCGACGAGGATATGTTGGTTTGGAGGAGAGTTTGGAGGAAACCATGCCCGGGGTAGAAATCGATCGATCTACCTTATGGAAGAAAGCCAGAGAAGACAAACAGGTAACTTTCCCGATCCAAAAGTTGCGAGAAAAAGCAAAAATAATTGTAAGCTTCTAAATTTAGACAATTTCTGTTTTAAATTTGTAATAGACTGCATTTAATTTTTAATTAGACTTGCATGTGGATCTGACTTCCTGTTTTTGTTGACTTTAATGTGTCTTTGTGTTAGGATGAATTGCAACAAAAGTCTCTGAAGGCACTCTCACCGTATCGGGAAGCAATGATGTGTTGACTATGGCTTTGGGTCCCGAGCATCCAGGAGAGTTAGAGCTGCAGGGACTGGGGTTTCCACTCTGAAATGCTTCAATTTACCTAGACAACGGAGGGTAAAGTTTGAAGATAAATTCGAAGAATGTCTCAGAACTATTGTGCAAGAAGAGCAACTGAAATTTGAGGCTAGAACACAACAATTGGTAGCAGCTGAGAGGGAGAATATATTGAATCAAGTGCGCCAACTGCTTCCAAATTTTGATGCCAACATGATCAAACAGTCAACTCCTCCATTTCAAATCCAAGCTCAAGAGCAAAGTCCCAAAAATCCAATGTCCGACAAAGCAAGCTGCTGCAGGGCAATTGGTGTGAAAGCCATCAATTTTGAGGAAGAAAATAACAATGCGAGAACAAGTGGGGAAGAAAAAATGGTAAGTTAATTTGATTTAAATTCATTGTTTCTTAATTTCTAGACGTCGTTATTTATCATTAGAGTCGTTATAAATGTAATACAACGACGATTATTAGTTCCCGACGTTTTAAATAACACACCACGTCACAATTTTGAAAAAACCGTCGTTGAGATAGACATTCCACGACGGTATAGAGGGTGACCTATTTAGTTTACTTGTATCACAAGCTTTCTTCACATAGGTTATCCCACCATCTCTCTCTCTCTCTCTCTCTCTCTCTCTCTCTGTCATTCCAATTTTCTCTGGAATTGATTTTTTCTGTATTTCTGCTAAGAAAGTTGATACACCTGAAATTTGTTAACTGTGAATTTGAAAAAAGGAAAGTATTTTGCGTCGTAATTATACTATCCCACGTCGGTTTTAATTTACCGTCGTCTGAAATGTAATATAACGTCGTATTAGTTTAAGAACCGATGTACGTATATAAATACCACGTCGGTTTTTGTATTCATGTAATTTTTTTGAACATGTTTCTTTGTGTATTTTTAAAACAGAAGGCCAAGGTCATGGATGTTCACGAGAAGGAACAACAAGTGGGAGACTTGCCTTCTTCTCTACAAGCCCTTTGTTCTTATCTTTGAGACGACATTGAGGGTTCATGATAGGATTATGACCTTTACAATTGAGAAGGAAGTGTTTGGAAATGATCGTGAAACCTTCATCTTGCACGAAGATATTAGTCAAATTGCAGCAATGGAAGAAGTTGGAGCCACTTTGTCATTCTTTGTATACATGAGGTAATTGTCCTTATCAAATTTTCATTTTAAACTTTTCTTTCTTTAAAAAGGAATAACTCATTGGATCATTTCATATATTTAGGTGCCTATTTGAAACATTGAAAACTTCAAATATGTTGAACATGGTTGGCCTTGTGGACCCCGCTCAAGTTAGTGCTAACTCTGGCTCATTAACTCAAAGATCACGTGCGTTAGCTACTAGACTTCAAAGGACGGATGGGGAACAGATTTTCTTGATGCCTTACAATCCAGGGTTAGTCACCTTACCAAGATTTTCTTTGTATGATGCATTGTACATTAAAGTGTTTAACTTTGTATGTTTTTTTTTGTGTGTAGCTTTCATTGGGTCTTGTTCATTGTGAGAGCAAAGAGAGAGACTGTTTATTTTCTGGATCCACTGCCAAACCGAATGATTGATGACGAGTGCAAAAACATGGTGAACACGTAAGTTGATTTACTCATATGTGTTTGTATAGCAAGCTTTCTTCACTTAAGTGATCCCACTATATCTCTTTCTCTCTCTCTCTCTCTCTCTGTACTCTAATTTTCTCTCGCAATTGATTTTATCTCGTATTTCTTCTAAGCTTAAGGATAAATCTGAAATTTGTTATTTTACATCGTAATTATAACATACCACGTCAGTTCTAAGTTCTGTCGTCTTAATTATCATATAACGTCATTTTATTTTAAGAACCGACGTGCGTATATAATTACCACGACGGTTTTGTTTGTTCAGGTGTTTATTTTTATCAACTATGTTTTTGTATTTTCAATAACACTTTGTTGCCTTGAAACAGTGCTATCAGAACCTATAATACCCACATAGGCAGGCACGGCAGGAAATCACCCATTTGGAAAACTCTAAAAGGCACTCCAAAGCAACCAAGCAATGTAGAGTGTGGGTACTATGTAATGCGCTTTATGAAAGACATCATCGAGGATCCTGCCTTTGGAATTTGAGAAGAAGGTAAAAGGAAAATTATATATTTTAACATTTAACATTTTATTTTTTATTTTTTTATTTAACTTTTTATTTTTATTTTTTTATGGCTTGCGATATCTTTGAGGGAAAAGATCAATCACCATACCCCCAAGAAGCCATTGATGAAGTCGAGGAAGGAATGGGCAGAATTTGTAAGCCTTCATATGGATTAGGGGAATTAGACAAACATTAATCACAAGAATTGAAAATTTTTGTAAATATTTTGGATATAATTTACATTTTCTTTTAGTATGAATTAAAATTTTGTATAAAATTATCAAATCACAAGAATTTTTTAAAAAACACGACGGTACATAACCAAAATGAAATGTATACAACCAAACCACGTCGATGCGTATACGAAATGACATGTATACAAATATAACTCGCGTTATATTAAAAAAGGTTATTATTTTCATTCAAATAGCCGTCAACAAATATTAAAACGTCGATATATTCAACAATAACGACGTCTAAAGATATTAAAGCGGCGATATATAGAAAAATAATGCCGTATAAAGTTGTACTTAAAGCGTTGGTAAATACAACGACGATATTTTATTCCTGGCGTCTATAGCTATTAAAACGGCGATATATTAAAAAATAATGCCGTATAAAGTTGCACTTAAAACGCGTCGGTAATAAAAATATTACCGACGTCGAAATCTATTAAAACGGCGATATATAGAAAAATAATGCTGTATAAAGTTGTACTTAAAGCGTCGGTAAATACAACGGCCATATTTTCCTTCACACCGACGTGTAAAGTGATTAATACGGCGTCTATAAAAAAATAATGACGTTAAAAGTTCTATTTAACACGTCGGTTTATACAACGTCTATATTTTACTTTACACCGACGTCTAATTATATTACAACGTCCGTTATGAATTCATAACGACGTGGTTTTATTTGATTTTAATTGAAATTATTTTATAATATTTGTAATAAATTATAAAAAATTCCAAAAAAACAGAAATTATAATGCTCTCATTGATATATTTTCTTACTTCTAATGCTTTAAAAAATGTTTTTTGAGTAAAAAATTTTAAATTTAATTCGTGACAAAAAAATTTATTGATAAATCACTACAACACTTATAGTTTCATAACATATTCTTATGGGGCTTTTGTCATCCATTCTTGTGATAAATTCAAATATATTAAAAATATGTTTTTATCATCCTAGTACACAAGGAATTGTAATAAGGAGTCCGTAGCAATTTTTGGTTAATTTTTCTTATGCTTTATAATTTTTTTATAATATTTTAAAATTTATATAATTTAGGGTTTAGGGTTTAGGTTTTATTGAAAAGAAAACGGTTTTCTTTTTTATTTTTGGGTTTAGACAAAACCACCCTTAACCTTTTGTATTATTTTATTATTTTTTAATTTAAAATAATTTAGGGTTTAGGGTTTAGGGATTAGGGTTCAGTGTTCAGGGTTTAGGGTTTAGGGTTTAGGGTTTAGGGTTTAGGGTTAGGGTTTAGGTTTTATTGAAACGACGCCGGTTTTCTCTTTTGTTTTCTTTCAATTCCACCCAAGCGACACAATTTCGAATCCCAGCAACACCAATCCTGGATACTTAATATTTTTGACGACGGTGTTCTTATTTTAATGACGTTATATTGTATTTAAAACGTCATATTTTATATATTTACCGTCGATTTAAATTACATTTATTTTATCAATTAGACGTCCATCTTTATTATATAGCGACGTAGAAAATTTAAATAACGTCAGTACAAAAATAATAACTGTCGTTTAAAATTAACACTTTAACGACGGTTTTATTTTGTTTCGTCGATGTTTAAAGAAGCGCGCAATCTGAAAATTCACGCGTGACCTAAAATTTTCATTTTTCGCTCTAAGTGTTAAATAATTCGCTTTCTCGCTTCAACTCTAATTTTTAGTTGTGCTCTCCAGCCTCTGTCGAAAAATGCAATAAGTTCGAACCCTAATTCTCCAGCTCTAATTCTTATCCCATCAGCTCTGCGCTTACCTGTAAGTTCGAACCCTAATCTCTTCAGCTCTAATTTTTATTCATTTTATGATATTCTTTTCTGGGTTCTTAAGTACAAACGTAATATGACTTTGCTTTTTTATTCATTGAATGATGTTCTTCATTTGCTATGCGTCCTCATAGGAATGGTTCTTTAGATAGGTTTTCTTAATCACTCTCTGTCGTGATGGGTCTTAATATTTGCATGCTTTTCATAAAAATTCATTTGCTATGGGTCTTAATCAATATTTCAGATACGTGTTATATTTATTTGGTTCTCAATTTGTTCTTGGATGTGGAATGGCAAAGGAGATTTAATTTTTTTTTTTTTAGCATACGTTGTTTTATGTAAAAAAAAACGTCGTTTGTTTTATAAAATACGTCGTTTTATGTAAAATACCGTCGTCTGTATCTTATACGTGTTATTTAAATTTATATAATCTGCTTTGTTCACTCTTTTCTTTTAGTAGCCTAAGACGACTGTTATTAAAAAAACCGTCGTCTTTTTTATAAAATACGTCGTTTTATGTAAAATACCGTCGTCTGTATTTTATACTTGTTATTTAAATGTATATATTCTGCTTTGTTCATTTTTCTTTTAGTAGCCTAAGGCGATTGTTATTACAAAAAACCGTCGTCTCTGTTTTATAAAATACGTCGTTTTATGTAAAATACCGTCGTCTGTATTTTATACTTGTTATTTAAATGTATATAATCTGCTTTGTTCATTTTTTCTTTTAGTAGCCTAAGGCGAGTGTTATTACAAAAAATCGTAAGTTCTGTTTTATAAAATACGTCGTTTTTTGGAAAAAACCGTCGTATGTAACTCATATTACTTGCTTTTAAAATGTACATAATATTCTGTAGTGATATTCATTGCTTGTCCTTTTACTTTATTATATATTATAGGTTATAGTGTCAGTGATGGATAAGTCATGGATGCATGCGGATAGAAGATCGAAGGCATATGAGTTAGGGGTGGAAGCATTTTTGGATTTTGCTGTAGGAAATCTTCTAACTACAACACATATTCATTGTCCATGTGTTAAATGTGGGAATTTTCGATTGTTTGGGGTTGGAATTATAAGGGACCACTTGTACTTTAATGGAGTTGACCAAAGCTATAAGAATTGGACATTTCATGGAGAACCATGGCGATCAACTACTAATGCTAGTAGAAATGTGGATGAAGATGATAACCATAGTAGGGACAGTTTTTTTTCTCAAGAAATAGATATGGATGATAATGATTTAGGTGATGTTGGATCCGATCCTTATGAGTTTGCCAATGTGATTGGGGATGGAGATCAACCCTTGTACCCTGGTTGTAGTAAGTACACAAAGTTGTCGGCATTAGTGAAGTTATACAATTTGAAAGCAAAACATGGGATGAGTGATGTCTGTTTCTGAATTGTTGATACTTCAAGGAGATTTGCTTCAGGAAGAAAATACAATACCTTCCTCTATGTATGAGGCAAAGAAGACTTTGTGTGCATTGGGGCTGAGTTAAGAGAAAATCCATGCATGCCCCAATGACTGCATCTTGTATAGCAAGGATTATGAAGATTCAACTAATTGTTCTACTTGTGGTATCTCAAGGTGGAAGGAAGGCAAAGATTTAGTTTTGAAAGAGGGTGTCCCAGCAAAGGTGGTGTGGTATTGTCCACCAATTCCAAGGTTTAAAAGGATGTTTCAATCAAGTAAGACATCTAAGAGTTTGACTTGGCATGCCGATAGAAAATCAATTGACGGTCAGATGTCTCATCCGGCGGATTCCCGTCTTGGAAACTCGTTGATGGTAAATGGCCCGAGTTTGGTAAAGAGCCGAGAAACTTGAGACTGGCTCTCTCATCGATGGATTCAATCCCCACAGTTCTCTAGGTAGCAGAATACGATTGCTGGCCGATTATCTTAGTTACATATAATCTCCCACCATGGTTATGCATGAAACGAAAGTTCATGATGTTGGCTTTATTGATTTCTGGTCCTAAACAACCGGAAATGATATAGACGTCTACTTAGAGCCTTTGTTTGATGATTTAAAATCTTTGTGGGATGGGATTAGAGGAGTGTATGATGCACACATAGGAGAATACTTTACACTCAAAGCTGCACTCATGTGGACAATAAATGATTTTCCTGCCTATGGAAACTTATCTGGTTGTGTCGTTAAAGGATATAAAGCTTGTCCAATATGCGGCGATGATACGCCTAGTCACGAGGTTGAAAAATGGCCACAAAATCTGTTACATCGGGCATAGAAAATGGCTATCAACAAATCATCCATATCGGAGGCAGCGTGCGACTTTTAATGGGGAACACGAATATGACATGCCTCCAAAGCCATTAACCGGAGAAGAAGTGCTACAAAGGGTTGAAGGTATTAATTACAAATGGGGTCGAAAAAAGGGGAGGTGGAGGTGAAAATGACGGTGTGAGTTTGTTGGAAGAAGAAGTCAAAATTCTCTTTGATCTCGAGTATTGAAAATACATTCTGTGAGGCATTCCCTCGATGTGATGCACATTGAGAAGAATATTTGCGATATTATCATTGGTACATTGTTGGAGATCCCTGGAAAAAATAAAGATGGGATTGCTGCTCGTTTAGATTTATTGAACATGGGGGTCAAGACTGATTTGCAACCCGAGTATGGAGAAAGACGTACTCGCTTGCCTCCAGGGCCTTGGAATTTGTCAAGAGCAGAGAAGAGAACGGTTTGCAATTCTTTCTATGGTATGAAGGTCCCTGAAGGTTATTCTTCAAACATAAAAAATCTTGTATCTTTACAAGATTCAAGACTTCTTGGCCTAAAATCACATGATTGTCATACCTTGATGCAACAATTGCTCCCTGTGGCAATTCGTTCTGTTTTGGAAAAGCCTGCAAGGTATGCAATAACTCATTGTGCTTCTTCTTCAATTCTATATGTGCAAAGACCGTGGATGTTTCCTCTCTAGATAAGTTGGAAGAAGATGTAGTAGTTACTTTATGTTTGCTTGAGAAATACTTTCCCCCTTCATTCTTCGATATCATGGTTCATCTAGTAGTACATCTTGTCGAGAAGTTCGTCTATGTGGGCCTGTTTATTTTAGATGGATGTATCCGTTCGAAAGATATATGAAAGTGCTAAAGGGGTATGTTCATAACCGTAATCATCCGAAGGTTGCATTCTTGAGTGCTATATAGTGAAGAAGCTGTGGAGTTTTGCACTCGACCATTTATCTCGATATTAGAACAATTGGAGTGCCATTAAACCAGAAGATGGGACTTTCAAAGCCACTATCAGGTTGCTCAGTGACTTTAGTTGATTGGGACCTTTTGAACCAGACACATCTATATGTGTTGGAGAATACTGAGAGGAAGTCCAACCATATATCGAGTATGACTTTTAATCATTATGTTTTAAATCATTCCTTATGTTTCTCTTAAATACAAGGGACAGTAATACTAGAATTTTCTGTGTCATGTAGGGAACATATGATACACCTCAAGACCACTTATCCAAAATATAAAAAGAGAACAAAGTGGCTATAAGATAAGCACAACAGCACTTTCATTCAATGGTTACGCTTTAAGGTATATGTTATTGAATAAAACATTGGAGTTTGATTTATTGTCATATCTATGTTGCATTGAATTAACATATGATTAATTTGCAGGTTCAAAGGGAAATCAATGAGAAAGAAAATAATGGCGTATCAGAAAATTTGAGGTGGCTAGCAAGTGGTCCAAGCATGACAGTGCCATCATATAAGAGCTATCTTATTAAAGGTGTTAAATTTAACACCAAGGCACAAGATGATGTGCGAGCAGTTCAAAATAGTGGAGTTTATTTACTTGCAAATACTATGCAAGTTGCTAGTGCCAAGGATAAAAACCCTATTGTCTCAAATATGGGTTTTTATGGTGTCATTCAAGATATTTGGGATCTTGACTACCAAAAGTTTACAATCACAGGTCTTTAGGTGTGATTGGATAGATAGCACTACG